>OX451739.1:922577676-923777676 GCA_948472305.1 Vicia faba | reverse complement strand
ATTCCCCGTGTACTTAGTCTAGGTGTGTGAATAGCGGAGTTTATTAGACGAAGTGCACAGTTAATTAAAATATTATCGTAATCCTTTTTGAAAATTGTTTGTTGAATTAAATTAATTATGAAAATGATTTGGTGTTCGTTAAATGTTTTTTAATTTATTAATTGTGAAATATATTTATTAATGCATGATAGAAATAAATTATTTTAATGTAATAAATAAACAAATAATTTTTATGAGTTTTAGAAAATATATTTGATTTATAATAATAATAATAATAATAATAATATTTATAAATATATTAAAGTATAAAATATAAAAAATAATAAAATAATAAATAAAAAAAGGATTAAATAAAAAACACAAGGGTTGTAAGTTGAGTTTGGTTAGTAAAATAGGAGGGTGTGTATAGCAGGGCCCTGAATTCAGATATTGAATTCAGGCCCAAAAGATAGGGAGGTGAATTTTAGAACTATGCAGCAAACTGGAGGGTGCATGGAGTAGGGGTCCAAGTCCAGATTTTGGACTTAGCCCATTAGGCCTAGGGGGTGCTGGTTTTCAACGAGATAGCAAAAAATAAAAAAAGGCAGGGGTGTGGTTATAAATTGGGCTTGGCCCAAAGGGTTTGAGTCTGTTTGGACTAGATGTAGGCGAGCGCATGGTATCTTGGTGGACACTCATTTTGGGCCTTTTGATGGTGATCGTGTGGTTGAGACTAAGGGTGTAAGGCAACACGCGTGGGATAGTATGCACATGATCGTTGGACATAATATATTTCATTTTGCAAAAAAATTGTTTCATTATCTTCTTCTTTCTCTCTCTGTGTTCTCTCGCCTCTCTCTTCTTACTCCAAACAAAACCCTATTATTTCTAATAGGCGAAAGCGCCCGATCCCTTCTCTCCCTCTCTGATACCACAAAAACCCCTAAACCCTAAAACTAAACTCAAAACCACAACAACAGTTATAACAATCAGAACGGAAGAAGCTAAGTGCTTACCTTGGGTCGTGTCTGTTCTTTGAGATTTGCGTTTGCTTCCGACCTTAGCTTTTTCTAATCTCTCTTATTTTGTTTTTGATAGGTACAATGGATGAGGATTGGAGCGGCGGTGGCGGTCGAAGAAGTCTAGGGTTTCAGATGTTGAAACCCTAGATCTAGGTAAGCGGCTCGGTGGCGATTCTTTCCCTCTTCTACTCCTTCTACTTTGTTCCTCAGCAAAAATCCTCTCCTTATTCTTGTAGATTAGGTCCCTTTTATAGTTTTTTTAAGATTTATATATTAGGAAACTTCTTTATATTCATCGTTACTTTTAGATTGATTAGGGAATTAGGGAAATTAGAGATCGGTATTGATTTGATTGTTCCGGATAATCAATGTAAAGATATTGTTTTGATTTATGTGTTAGGATTTGATTTAGTCTATAAATTAGTGAATTCTGTTTGTAAATTTCTGATATCTAATAAAGTTGATGATGAAAAAAGGTTCGATTTGTTTATGATTTAAACAGTAGTAGTTTTTTATTTTAAATTGTGTGTTTCTCTTTCCTTCGATCTGCACAGTGTGCATTTTTCTTCTGATGCAAACATTAATCATTTTTTGTTTTGGACTATAAGTCCTTCAGCTTTGGGCTTGGGCCAGTAAGCCTTCTTTCAACGCTTTTTCCTATTAATAGACCAACATAATTTTGATTAAGTTTGTAATAGTGAAGCTTAATTATAATAATAATAATAATGTTATAATTAAAACAAAACAATTTTCAAAACAAACCAAAAAGTTGAATCGGGCCATATTGTTTTTAAATATTGGCTTTTAACAAAAATGTGACCCTATATGGGCCTTCCTGATTTGCAACACACACGCCCCATTTCTAATATTTGAGATGGACCATAATTTTTACATGGGCCTTTCTAATTTAGAAAGGCCCAAAAAAATTCTTAATGATGTAGAATTGGGCTAGAAGCAAAACAAAACCGTACTCAAAAAATGCAATGGACTTTTCTGATTTAGAAAGGCCCATCAATTTCTTCATAATATAAAAAAACGTTTATAAGCTTTAAACCCAATGAATATGTGAATAATACTTTTTTAGAAATATAAATAAAAATATTAGGAACTAGTATGGCACATTTGGGATATGACACCCTCCTATACTTATATCACTTTTTATGTTTCCATATCCTCATCAACTTTCTCTTTAATAATAACTTCATATCACTTCTTTATTAACTCCCTCTACCACTTTATCAACCACTTTCTCTAGAGCCTTCTTCTTGGACTTTGCCTTTTCAGGTGCTTCTTCCCTTAGCTCCTTATTATCTTTGGTTGCCTGGTGCAGCATCTCAATTGGTTTTGCAACTTTCTTGGAGGTGGCCTTCGTAGGCGCGCCTCCTTTCTTCTTAGGGGTCTGCTCTTTCCTAACTTTCTTTTTGGCCTTCTTAGGGGTGTCTCCTTTGGTTATAACAGAAGTAAAATCCCCAACAGCTCCAGTAGAAACTTGTTTTTCCATCTTATTGCCCTTCCCTTTCTTGTCCTTCTCCTCATCTCTCTTGTGTTCTTCAGCAAAATATGTAGCAACAGTCACATGAAACTTCTGTCCTACCTCCATATAAGTGTATTGTAACTGAGAGTGTAGTTTCTTCAATTATAATTCAGGGGGAACTTCTACTAAATGTGACTTGTGCTTCTACTTGACATTAGTTAACTTCAGTACCTCCATATGATCTTCTTCAATACCTGATTTTCTCAAAGGTCCACTAATGATTCCATCATGTTGAATTTCATCCTTTTCCAACTTTCCTAACTCTTGCTCCAAGACATTACTTGACTTGAGTAAGTTCTTGTGAATTATTCCTTCCCAACTAGAGATCATTGAACAGTCAGCTACATCTCTCCCAGGATCATGCAATGCTTTGAGTACATTGAAGACTACTTATTGTTCATTGATTCTCATAGCGAGTTATCCTCTTTCTACATCAATTAAGGTTCTACCCATAACAAGGAAGGGTCTTCCAAACAAAATTGGAATCTTTTCTTCAGCATCAAAATCCATAATAATGAAATTAGCAGGGAATACAAAATTGTCAACTCTTACCAACACATCTTTTATATTCCCTTGAGGATAGCAAATACTTTTATCTTCTAGTTGGAGAGTGATGGTTGTAGGCCTGATAACTCATATCCCTAGCTTTTTGAAGATGGACAATGGAATAATATTTATGCTAGCCCCTATATCACATAGAGCTCTACCACAGAATGTATCTCCAATGGTACAAGGGATGGAAAAACTTCCAGGATCTTTCAATTTAGGAGGGAGCTTACCTTGAACCAATTTACTACACTCTTGAGTGAGTGCAATCATTGCAAAATCTTCTACTCTCTCCCTTTTAGTGAGCACATCCTTCATGAAATTTGAGTAATTTGGCATCTGTTGAATGATTTCAATCAATGGTATGTTGATGTGAAGCTACTTCAAAATTTCCATAAACTTGCGAAATAGTTGCTCCTCTTTGGCCTTCCTAATCCTTTGTGGAAAAGGAGGTGGGGGTCTCTCTTGAACATACTTCCTTATATTGTCAACTTCAGGCATGACTTCTGGTTGCTTCTCCATATTAGAATTCAGGTCAGTGGTATCTTTGTCAACATTCTCTTGCTATTTTCCAAATGAGGATGGTTCCTCATTGGAAGTTTCTTCATCTTCAGGACTGTCCATAGTAGGCAGTTCTCCACCCGACTCTTTTCTTTTAGGTGCGGGTCCTTCACATTCTTTTCCACTTCTAAGTTGGATAACCATACGTGTTTCAACATTCTTAACTCTAGATGTTGTTGCTGGAGTTTCAGTAGAACTTGGGAGAGCACCCATGTTCCTTGAACTTAAAACAGTGGAAATTTTTGCCCCACTTGATTTTCTAAATTTTTTATGCTCACTCCTTGTGCTTGAAACTGATTTTTGTCCTCTTGAATGAAGGACTTTAGAATATTTTCCAGTAGGTTGTTGCTTTTATTTTCCACAACATAATTGGGTGTGCAAAAACCAAGAGGAACTTGTGGTACTTGGGGCTTCGGTTGGTTTTGATTATTAATCCATGAGAAATCGGGGTGGTTGTGCCATCCATGGTTGTATGTGTTATTGTAAGGGTTATTGTAAATATTGTTATTGCCAACATAGTTGGCTCAAACAATATTTCTATAACATTCTTCAAATAAATGGGCTCCTCCATAGTACATATAGGCAACTTCAGATGTGCCAGTGACCACCTTCACATGGTCCAGCATAGTCCCTTCTGGAGTCATCACTTTCTTCATTGTCTATTGGATTTGAGCCACTTGAGCAGCAAGAGATGCTATCTCGGTGACCTCATGAATTCCAGCTGGTCACTTTTGAATTGAATTTTCAGTATCTCTTGTGACTGGACATTGATATGTGTTAGTCGTAATACTCTCAATCAATCTATAACCCTCTTCATAAGACTTAGACAAAAGAGCTCCACCACTTGACGCATCTAACATATTTCTTGACGAAGGAATCAATCCATTGTAAAAAGTTTCAAGTTGAATACAGATGGGTATACCATGGTGTAGACGTTGTTTAAGTAGCTCTTTAAATATTTCGCAAGCATAAAATAAAGATTCATAATCTCCTTTCCAAAATGAAGTAATTTCATTTCTCGTCTTTATATTCTTGGAAGGAGGAAAGTACTTAGCTAAGAATTTCCCAACTAGATCATTCCATGTGGCAATCGAATTGGGCTCTAAGTAGTTTAACCAACTCTTGGCTTTATCCCTTAGAGAATACAGAAAGAGCCACAACCAAAAAGAATTACCAACCACACCTGGATTCTTGAAACTGCTAGAAACATCCATGATCTGTCTTAGGTGCAAGTGAGGATCTTCATGAGGAGAGCCTGAGTACGGACTAATGGTTTAAAACATCTGAAACATCATAGGCTTGAATTCAAATTGAGCTATAGTGATTTATGGTAGTATGATACCAGTACTCGTGGCATTGGGATCAAAGATTGCATAGTCCCTAGTGTTACGTGTTGTCATACCCCAAATTTTCCCTATTGGTTTCTAATCATTTTTAATCCTAGAGTTATCATTTGCTTTATAATATATTGTTGTCAAATTCATATATTCATGGGGTTTAAGTTTATAAATGGGGATTTTACCTTATTAAATAATTAATGGGCCTTTCTAAATCAGGAAAGCCCATGTAAAATTGATGGCCCATTAGGTTTTTTATTAGAGAGGAGGTGTATATGCTTGAGACTTCTTAGCTCATTTTGATATTTTTTAAACCCATTAAAGTTTCACTTGATAATGAAGGGTGCATCTTAGGCTAGGGGCTTAGCATCCAATTTGCTAAGCCCATTTCGTTTTGGTTAAGGCTTTTTGGTTTCAACCCATTTCAAATTTTGAAGAAGGGTTTACACTATTTGAGAATTCTTGGGCCTTTCTAAATCAGAATGGCCCATTTATGAATAAATAGAAGGGGGTATGTTGATTACATGAGGGATTTATTGATTAATTGGACTGGCCCTCTATTGGTGTTAAGGTCTGTTTTAAATAAGGTGGAAGGGGGTATGTTTTATGTTTTAGGAAGGCCCATAGCAATTCATTTTTGAAGGCCCGATAATTGAACAAGTTGGCCCGTTTCAGGTTTTTTGTTTTGAGATATCGTATTGTTTTTATACAATTATTTTAATGTTATCAAAGTCATTACTATTAGGTGCTTAGTTAAAATTATGTTTTGTTTTATTAATTGAAAAAAACATTGACTAAGAAAAGATTGAAACTAAAAAAGGCCTTCTAATCACCCGGTCAACAGTTCAACCCGTCACCATTACAAGCCCAAAACCAAACACATATTGTTCCAATCAAGAGGAGAAACACATGTTTTTAAGCTAAAAATGATTACTGTTCAAATCAAAATAAAATCAAATATTTTACATTGAATTGTCCGAAAAATTTACAAATACAATCAAGTCAAACTTAATACAAAGTTGAACCAAATCGTAACTAAATTAAAACTTATCATACAAAATCAAACCAAATTATAAGAAAATCTCTAAAATCCTTAATTCTCTAATCAATCCTAAAAGTAACGATAATCGTACAAAATTTCCCAAATTTGTCTAAACCTAAACACTATAAAAAGCCTAAAGATTCTAAGACACCAGGGAGAAAAATTTTACAAAGACAGGAGAATTTGGAGAGGAGGAGAAGAAGTAGAAGGGGTTACAAAACCCTCGCTTGGATCTTCATCAGCGTGCCTCCAAATGAGATATGGGTTTTGAAATTTGAAACCCTAAATCCTTGAATTTCCGCCACCGTACCTGGGAAACACAGAGAAAAGGGATTATCGATCAAAGGAAATCGGAGGAGAACAATCAAATTCATGACCAAAGAGGTAATCCGTGGAACACTTAGCTTTAGGGTTTTTATTTTTGTTGTGGTTTTTGTGTTTGATATTGGGTTTTTGTATGGAGATTTGGGAGTTGGGGTTGTTTCTAGGGTGATTGTTGTTGTTGTTGTTGTTGTGTCAAAGAAGGAGGGATACAATCGGGGTTGGCTGCCGCTTGGGGGGTTCGGTGATTAGGGTTAGAAGATAAAGGCGAGAGATAAAACAGAGAGAGGGATAAAAGAAATGATGAAATGATTTGTAAAACAAAAATATAATATTTTTAATAATTAGATGCATGTGATTCCATGGCCGCTACCATGTGCCATCCATCATGACCATGTGATCCACATCAAGCGTCCCAGAAACTCACGTCTATTGTATTACAATACTCCCATCCGCATGGAGTCCAAATGGACTCCCAAATACCCTTTGGGCCAGGCCCAGTTGCTAAATCAACCCCCGATGTGCTCTGTTTTACTGTCACAATGCAAACCTACACCCCCAGCAGCCTAATGGGCCAAGTCCAACATCTGGACTTGGACCATTACTCCTACACACTCCACTTTTACTATGCAGTTCAAATTTACACCCCCTTGCGTTTGGGCCTGAATTCAACATCTTTAGGGCCTTACTACCTATACCCTTCTGTTTTTCTAGCCCAACACAATATACACCCCCTGCATTTTTTTATTTAATTCCTTTTATCATTTATAATTTTTTTATATTTTTTATACTTTAATATATTTATGAATTCTAATATTATTTTAGTATTATTATAAATCAAAAATATTTATTTTCCAACTCATCCAAATATTTATTTATTGCATTAAAGTTATTTTAGTCATGCATTAATAAGATGTTTTATTTATTAATACATTAAAAAAATACTTAACCAACACTAAACTCTTTTATTAAATCAATTAAACTCAAGATTATTTTAAAAAAATATTATGAAAGTATTTTAATCAACTATGCACTTTGTCTAATAACTCTGCTACTCACACACCCAGACTAAGTACAAGGGAAATTCAAACATCTTCGTAATCCATAAAAAACACCAACCAATTGCGAACTACGAATTGGAACTCTGATTCCTCCTAAGAGGATATGTAGGCATATGACTAAAGTCGTGGTGAGTTCCCCTAATAAAACTTAAAACCCTATTTCCTAAGTTGTAATTCTAAACCCTAGTATCTTTGTGAACAAGGTAGATTAGGGATGCCTAACACCTTCCCTTCGTCTAATAACGAGTCCAACAACTTAGAATATCTGACTAAATTAGGGTTATCCTTTATATTCCCTTCCTAAATACAAAAATTAAGGGTGGCGACTTTCAATTTTAAAACCGGTTACAACAGTTGACGACTATGTTGGGGACTTAACCCTAGGGTTAGAAGCCTTTCTTTGGATTTAGGGTTTTAGGGTTTTTATATTTTGTTATCTCTTTATATTTAATTATTATTTTGGCTTATTTATTTTTTGTATCTTTATCTTTATTTTATATTCATCTATTGGCGGGATTTTATTATTTTTTTTAAAAATATTTTTTCAAAACCCTTAGAAAGAAGGTTCGTCTATTAGTCTAGGGGATACATCAGACCTATGAGTTTATGTGACAACTTTTCCTAGATTTGGTGGGATTCCACAAAAGGAATACGTCTCAAGAGATATCCTCTTAGGGGGTAGGAATTTGGAATTAAACATATGACTCTTTGTACAAACCTTAAACCAAAATCTCATGATGAGACCTTTTATGACCTAGAGACAAAATTTTCGGTCTGCAAAGAGACTCCGCTTAAGGGAGGTATTTGTGCTTTCTCTCTAGTGTTATTCATGATACCCTTAAGGAAACCACCTTATGGGGGAAGATAGAATATTCGTAGGCCAAAACTAGGAGCCTACCTTCTAAGGATACCATTCATAAAATCCCATCATTAAGCCCCACATTCGTGCATTTCATATATTCATTACCTTCCATTTCTTTTTGTTTGTCTTATTCACAGGGTCGAAAAGAATAATAATTAAAGGTTTTTGGTGACATGTCCTAAAAATGAATACCAAAGGGAAACAACTTGTCAGTATCAATGTCACCAAACCAAATATGTCGAAAATTAAGGCTATAAAAGGGAAATTATCAGAAAGGGCTCTGAAGATGTTCACTCATTTTTATGGGGATACCCTTGACTTAACAAAAGTAGAGGTACAATTGAATTCTATTTCTGCCCTAATTCAGTTCTACGACCCTCCATTGAGGTGCTTCACCTTTCAAGACTCTCAGCTAGCACCGACTCTGGAAGAATTTGATATACTTTTGAACTTTTCTAAAGAGAAAGCTTATGTGTGAATCGGGAAGCCTATTGACGTCAGAATCTTGACAGAAGGTTTAGGATCCCTTATCCCGAATTATGACTTAATTACAAAAAAGAAGGTGACGTACGAGGAATTAAGAGATGCTATTTGAAGACTAAGGCTTTTGATTTTGCCAATAACAAATAATGGGAGTCTTGTATTGATTGTCTAGGACTGCTTATCTTTGGTGTAATCTTATTTCCACACACTTTGGACTATATTGACCCTGCAACTATTAGCGTATTTTGGGGCGCAAAAGTTTTTAATATGGACCCAACTCTCGCTTTACTTGCTGATACTTATTATATACTTGATACACTGTAAAAAAAGGGAAGGGGTACTCTAAATTGTTGCATCCCACTATTGTATTATTGGTTTATGACTCATCTATACAAGGAAGATTATATGATTCCAAATCTAATAAGATATGAGTTGCCTCAAAAATTAAGGTCCCTTACTGTTAATTCTGTATTATGGTATGCAAGAAAGCTACACATTGGGGATATCATCTATAGCTGTGGAGACTTTCCTAATGTTCATTTTATTGGATCACGAGGTTGCATCAATTACAACCCTACCTTGGCCCTGTGACAACTAGGGTATCCTTTGGAGGATAAACCCTCATATGAATAACTCCAACAATTGGTCATTCATGACATGGGCAAAAATGAATAAGAGTTGCTCAGTAAGATCATCCGGGCTTGGAATAGGGTTACTAAAAGAAAGGTTGAAAGGAATAATGTTGTGTTAAAAGAACCTTACACTCGTTGGGTTTTGGATAGGGTACGAGTTGTTAAGTTACCATTTGACATAGATCCCGAGTACAAGCAAGAGGTCCCAGATTCTCCGCCTTTGTCCTTAGAAGAAATAGACGATTTGAATAAAGTTTTGAAACAAGCTTAAAGGGAGAAGGAAGAATTAGAGCTTAACCTCCATAACTTAACTAAGGAGAAAATACAAATGCAACGCATACTTGAATCAAAAGACCAAAATATTCATAAAGATCGTGAGGTATTTGAGAAAGAGAGTCTTAAGCGGAAGCATTCGATCGAAGGGTTGTTAAGCGCCACTTTAAACTTGAATTCCCACAACCAATGGTTGGAGGATACTGCTAGTGAAATTAGGAGATTAAATAGATGGTATAAATAGGAAATACAGGACAAGAAGGTGATAGAAGAAGATCTAAGGGCTCAAATCCAAAGTTTAGTGCAAGCTTCTTTAGATCAAGAAGAACAAATAAAGTATCTTACCACCACACTCTAGCATAGACAAGAATCGGAGGTAGGGGAACACCTTAAGAGGATGAAGGTAGAAAGATTTCTCGCCCAGAAGATTAAAGAATACGAGCAAGTATGCCTTGAGTTAGAAGGCCTCCGAAAGGATTTCCTAATACAAGGGAAACTTTATACGGAGATGAGGGTTGAAAAGTATTATTGAGAAGAGAATTATGTGAAGATCTCCAATGCGAGAAAAGATAATCACAAGATAACTTTGTACCTTTATTGAGAATACCGATTCTACAAGGACAAGCATGTAAGACTCATCTTCTTAGCCAACAATCTCATTGAAGACATCCCTAGGAGTTTGAGAGACGCGGAAAATGTGATGGTTTCTCTCCCAAAAGACGTTGAGACTTCCTTAAGCTTTGTAGGACAATGGTCTATGGTTTTGGAGCAGACATTCGCAGACACACTTAGAATACTTTTTCCCTTTGTTTATTTCTTTCAGGAAGTTTCACTGTTCTAAAGTTTGAACATTCTTCAATATCTGAATTGTATTCTTTTTTAAAGACAATTACTATTTTAATAAAGGCATTTTGTTTCCGTATCTCATTTGCGTATTTATTTTTTAGATACTCACCAATAAAAAGTAAAACCTAAATAAATAAATAAATAAATATATATATATATATATATATATATATATATATATATATATATATATATATATATATATATATATATTATATATGTATATCAAAGTGAATAAGACATTCGAAACGAAACCCTCAGCATATTCATACGCATACATGCATTCACAAACATTCGTATCTCATTCATAACACAAAAGACTCATTTTTTTTATAAAAAAAAACCTCTCAAGTTAAACCATTGGTAGAAGAAAAGTTCCACCTCTTCGACCATCATATCAGACAAGAGCCCATCAGCAAAAAGTGATGGAACAAATTGAGGAGAACCAAGCCGCCTTCAAGGAAGATCTTAAGCAAGTCAAGGGTAACGTCGACTTAATGAGAGGGGATATAAGTGAAGCTCTTCTATCCTTGAAGAACATCATTGAAAGACAAGAGCAAATCCCTAGGGTAACCTTTGAAGGAGTAGCCCAGACCATAGGTGCATAAACCTAGGAAAGAGCCAAAAGCAGGACCTCAAAAGTCAATTATGGCTCAACGAGAAACAAGACAAGCTGATATTTAGGGGTTTGTCTGACCTACACCAAAGGTAGGGGCATCTCATACCTTGCAGAGGTTTGACAAAGGGGAAGAACAATGAAGAAGAAAACTCAACCACCATCGTGAACCCATTGTTGGTCTCCTCTCTGTTTAAAACCTAGGGTTTTTAACATCTGAAACCCTATCTTTCCTCCGTCGCGCCGCTACTGCACCAAGCACCATTGTCTGGTACCTGTCAAACATAAGCGAAAAGGGATTAGAAGGAGAATCATAATGAGGAGGCTCGAAGAACAGTTGCGATCAAAGGTAACAAAATCCTATCTTTTTTTATTGTGTTTCTCTTATGATTGATGTTGAGATTGGGGTTTTTTGGGGTAGATTGAGTGGGGTAGGGTTTAATTTGGGGTTTAGGTTTGATCGCCGCTGACTAGGGTTCCAGAGGAGCAGCGGCGATCTAGGGTTTTTTTTGTTTCTGTGATGTTGAGAAGAGAGAACGAGGGATACGGTAGAGGGAGAGAACTAAAATGATGGAAATAATTTTGTAAAATGACATATAATGTTATCAGTAATCCAGTGTGTGTAAGTTCATGCGTGTTACCATGCTCCCTCCATCATAACCATACGATCACGATCAAGCATCCAGAAACACGCGCCTAATAATTTATCATGCTCCCATCTGCATGGAGTCCAATCGGACTCCCAAACCCCTTTGGGCCAGGACCATTACGAAACCCACCTACCTCCGTTTTCATTTTGCTACTACTACAGAATTCACACCCCCTAAGCCTAATGGGCCAAGTCCAACATCTGGACTTGGACCCTTACTCCCTACACCCCCAACTTTTTCTAAGCAGTTTAAACCTACACCCCATGCATTGGGCATGAATTTAAGATCTGAACTCAGGACCATACTACCTATACCCCCCTGTTTTACTAGCCCAACGAAATTTACACCCCCTGCGTTTTTTAATTTAATTTTTTATTATTATTTTTATTATAATTATATTTTACATATATTTTAATATATTTATATTTTAATATTATTTTATTATTATTCTTATAAATCAAATATTATTTTTCTAAACTCATCCAAATACTTATTTATTGCATTAAAATATTTTTACCATTCATTAATAAGATGTTTTTTTATGATTAACACATCAAAAAATATCTAACTAACCCTAAACTTTTTTTTATTAAATAAAATTAAACTCAACAATCAATTTTTAAAAAGGATTATAAAATATTTTAATCGACTTCTCACTTCGTCTAATAACTCCACTATTCACACACCCAGACTAAGTACAAGGGGAATTCAAATATCTTTGTAATCCATAAAAAAAAACACCAACCAACTACGAACTATGAATTGGTACTCTGATTCCTCATAAGAGGATACGTGGGTGTGATACGGTGGGAGAACTGACTTGAGGTTTTTGCCTTTTATCGCAAATATTGCGGTTAGCAAGAGTCGCCACCGACTTTTCTTTTATCCAAAAGGAAAGGTGAAAAAGCACAGGAAAGACCTTTGAAATTGTTTCTTGAGTTCGGGAGGTAGATCATGAAAAGGGAAGGGATTAGCACCCTTTTCATCCATGGTTTTCCATGGGCTCTTAGTTACTTGCTTAGATCACTTGCTTTTATTTGTTTGAAATTGTGCTTTGTATGGTTTTGAAAGTATTTTGTAAAAGAGATTTTCATCTAAATCTAAAAATATAAGGTAAAGGAAATAATTTTTAAAAGGGATTTAACCCTAATTATTATTTAGAGAAAGTAAAGTTTTTATAGGTATTATTTTGTGTATTTTCTTGTATAAAAATAATAAATAATATTGTATAAAAAAGTATAAAATTATATATATGCAAAAATAAGTATTTATAAGTATGAAATGAAAAACAAATTGAACTAAATATGCTTAATTATATTTACAAGTTTATTAACAAAATATATGATATCCAATTAAAATAAAATATATTTTTATGTGAGAAATAAACTAAAAAATAAAATAAAAGTGCAATATTATTAATTCACATTTTTTAGGATTTTTATTCATTAAAGAAAATATTTAAAATATTAAATATGAAAATAAAACAAATAAAAATAAAAATATAAAAGTTGGCAATGGGGGGTAATGTAGCAGATTAGCAGTGATGATGGTAGCAAAAAATCTTGGCCCAAAAGACCAAGCCCAACCTGCAAAAATGTGAAAATGGAAAAGGAAAAAAATGTGAAAAATACAAAAGTAGCGCGCAAGTTCGAACCCAGGACATGGGTCTCACCAGCGCGCTGCTTTGCCACTGGGGTGGCCATACATCCATTGTCTTATGGAAAGCAAAAATAATATAACCCAAAACGAGTCATTGCCTTGTATTTCATCTTCTTCCTCAAGCTTGGCTAGACATCCTGTAACTCTCTCATACTTCCATGAAAATGAAAACCCATAACATGAAAATTGTAGTGCTTGAACTCACGATTACAACCATATAAATCATGTAATCTAACTATCAAAGATCAAAGAGAATTTTAAAAGCCCTAAATTCTAACCTAATATTTTCAGAAATTTCAAGTTCCAAATTCTCTCAACTCAAGTAAAATCAATGCAAGATAAGGATATGTACAGGTTCGTTATGATGAGGACTACATTTTTTATTCACAAATCTTGGCCTAAGGTTACTTGTATAAGGAGATAGAGTTTGAGATTTTACCTCCTTCAGCTGGAATCGTGGATGAAACTGGGATGAGTTTGAGGGAGGCCTGATGCTTGCTTGAGCTTCCTTGAACTTCCCTGGATGTATTCCAACCCTTGCCTTGCTCTGAAAGTACCTGAAACTCCTTGGCCAAGTCAAACTGCAAGCTATGAAGTCAACAATGGCAGATGGTGGGGGAGTGATTACAGAACAGGGATGAAGGCCTGGAATGGCTAGGTATCAAGTATGTAAGATGTTTGAATGATCCAAACTCAAAACGCACGAGCCAAATGGAAGATGGATGTGCTTATGCAAAATCTGCAGTTTTGGACATATTTTTGGTGTTTTGCTGGTTGGGAGTGTTTCAGGTCTTTTCTAAACGTCCTTTGTGTTACATAATGTTTGTATATTAGTATGGAAATGGTTTGATGTCAACCCTCTATCAGTTGTGCCCTCCCTAGCCTTTTAGCCACTTTTCTTGTATTTTAAGTAAAGTGATAAGACAAAGCCTTTAATGCTTGTAATGGCTTGCTTAGGGTTGGTATTTCTTCCCTACAAGTTGCCTTTAGTCGGTGGTACTTGTATGTGCCAAGGGGACAGGTCCAATGCTCAAGATTGTAAAGTTTGCAAAAGTTGATCTTTTTCAAAATGGCAATGGTGACTTTTTGCCATAAATGGAATTGCAAGTTGGATAATGGTTCTAAGGCATGGATAGAAGCTTTGTAAACTGAGTAAGCATTTAATTAAGGAGTGTGGAACAAGCTTGGTGCCTGTAAAGCATGGATTAGCCAGCATAGGTACTGATTGCAACTTTGTTCTTCATGAAATGGCTTGGACAAAAAGTGAGAAATTTCCAACTTAATCTCTTCGATTCTCCCTACTCAAAAATGATATTGAGGAGTTCTTTGACATTTTGGAAAGCTTACAATGTGCTATATAACTCATTTTTGAAATGAATTTTGAGATACCTCTTGGAACTAGGTGAAAAATTTCCAAGAAGTTGAGTCCAAAACCTGCCTAAATTAGGGCAAAATTTCACTAAGTTATTTAGTTCATGGCCATGTCTTCACAAATTTATATCTTGAGATACAAGCATATTTATGGAAAAGTGTGTGAAGAAAAGTTATATATTTCATGGAGGTATACAACTTTCGTGTTGGGAACTTTCCTTGAATCATTATGCATCATGGTGAAAAAGTTGTCTAAAGTTGAGAAAAAATAAGAAAAATTCAAACCCTAACTTTCAAATTTGGTTTTCTTGGTGAACAAGTTTCGCATTTTGACATGTTTTGATGAATTATGACTCTTGGCACTTGATTTTGACCAAAAAGTCAGAGTTTGACTTTTCAGTGCATAGTTGACTTTTGATCAGTTGACTGCAAACTTCATCTGTTAATCCAATGAATTTGAGATGTTTTGAGCCATGTAATAAGGTCAATATTATGCAATTGAATCCTTGAAATCATGCCTTAACTCAATTGGTCATTTTTTTGGTTAAAAATCAGAAATTGCCCTTCCTTAGTCAAAACCCTAATTTTGACCATTTTGCCCTTTTGGTGATTTGATCAAATTTCTTGAGGAACTGTGGTCCAAACTTGATCAAATGATACATATGAGTTTAAAATTTTGATGTTGATAAAAAATTATGAAGTTTGACTGTAAATTGGCCATGGTTGACTTTTTCCCAATACAACAGATTTTTAGGTCAATTGTCCAATTGACTGATCAAAAATATGGTTCAAGGCTTGAAACATGTCATGAGTGATCTTAGGGGTCCATAATGATGTTTGAAAGTCATATGAAGCATTGATAGTCCAAAAATCCTTGTGCAAACTCAAACCCTAATTTGGTTTATCAGTGCAAGATGAGATGTCCTGAGCTGACCAAACTCTAATCCAGTCTTGAGTCAAAGAGATCTTGTGAGAAAAGTTTTGATGAATGAGAGGGCAAATTTTGGGGTACAACATCTGCCCCTGTTCAATCTTCTTAAACCTTAGTTATTAGTTTGGCGAGTCTTGCCATTCGTGACTCGAAGGTGAAAGATGATTGGACACTAGAGTGCCCATAAATTTGCACTCGATAATGTGTAGCTGAGGGAATGGGCTTAAAGATGCCATTTGGAGAAGAGATAGAATCTTGTTGGATATGGGCTTGTAGATGCCATCCAAGAATGTTTGTTGAAGTGTAACTTGTAAGCCGAAAGAATGAGTATCAGAATGGCATCCGTGTCTGGAGCTTATCTGAGCTGTATCTGAACTTGAAAACTGAATGAGTATCAGAATGGCATCCGTGTCTAGAGCATATCTGAATTGTATCTGAAAGATGAATCTGAATGAGTACCAGAATTGCATCCGTGTCTGGAGCGTATCTGAACTGTATCTGAAAGTTGAAATCTGAATGAGTATCAGAATGACCTCCGTATCTGGAGCGTATCTGAACTGTATCTGAAAGTTGAAATCTGAATGAGTATCAGAATGGCCTTCGTGTCTGGAGCGTATCTGAACTGTACCTGATTGTATATTGTTAATGGTAGTTATTAATCTTATCCTGAAAAGGGTAAAATGTTAGCTGGAACACAAAATTATGTTGCATGAAATGTATGATGCAATACATGTGTTTTATCAATGTTTATGATATGTGGATGTAATGTATGTGCATGTAAGCTAATTTGTTGTATTGCTGAGGAAAATAAATATTTGACCGTTGCTGAGGATATGTGAATTCTTCATGTCTTGAAGTTGGAGTATTGACAAAATCCTATTGTGAGAGCAATGCCATATACTACTTGAGGAATCTGCTTGGAGAGTCCAGAAAATTTTGATGACTTCTACTGGGGATAAATGGGAGTCTTTGTTCCGTTGGGGAGTATCAGAAGTCAGCTGCTATCCGAATGGATTTCAGGCTTCAAACAACTTGCTGGGGAATTTGGAGGAACTGGATGGTTTCCATCGGAAATTTAAATGACGTGTTGTGGGGATTGCTCATGGAATAGCCTAAAGACGTTTTCCTATTCTTTCAACCTGTCAGTAATTGTCTTTTTTTCATTTTGTTTATTTGTAAACAGTAATTATGTTCAAATGCATATGTTCATTAATGAATCATTGGACATTTTTGCAAATAAAACACAAGTGTAAAGAAAAAGGACAAATAGTTTTATGTACTTTAAAGAGATATCTTTGTATTTACTTTGAATAAGTACTTTGTACAAAGGAGACAGACATCCTAGTAAGAGGATGCTGTCATAAGAAAAAATTTATACAAAGAAAGATAGCTATGTGTGATAATCCCATGGGGTTCCCATTCTGCTATAGCTTCCGTATCTCCGAATATCTTGTCTATTTGCTGCTTCGTTCAAAGATGATTGAATTGATCAGAAACTCCGAGTTTGTCAGTGAAGAGATTGTCCACAAAAGGATCCGACGGGACATAGTCATACGCTTTAATTCCCTATCTTTTTCCTAGACCGCCCTTTCAGGTTTTCAGTCCACCGGGAAACCCTTTTTTACCCAAGTCGCCCTTTCGTGTTTTCAACTTGCCGGGTGCACAAATTTTTTTATTTTATCCCTAATTTTTACCCGAACCTTTTGGTTCGTCGGGATGCCTTTTTTTTGCCTAGGTATATCAACCTAGCGGGTCTGTTATGCGTAGTATCTTTTTATTATGTCCGTGTTTGCAGGGTGTGGCAGGTCATCACCGTCCATGGTGGTTAAGATCATTGCCCCACCGGAGAAGATGTTCTTGATTACAAATGGTCCTTCATAGGTAGGAGTCCATTTGCCCCTAGGATCACTTTGTGGTAAGATAATGCATTTGATCACTAGATCTCCAACATGATATACTTGGCATCTGACTTTCTTATTGAAAGCCTTGATCATCCGTTTTTGATACATCTGACCATGGAAAACAGCAGTAAGTCTTTCTTCATCAATTAAGTTTAGTTGATCAAGTCGAGTCTGGATCCAATCGTCCTCATTCAAACCTGCATCCTTCATAATTCTCAAATAGGGGATCTGAACCTCAATAGGCAAGACATCCTCCATGCCATAAACCAAAGAATAGGGTGTTTCCCCAGTTGACGTGCGAGCTGTGGTACGATACCCGTGGAGAGTAAATGGTAGCATCTCATGCCAGTCATTGTAGGTGACTGTCATTTTTTGTATGATCTCTTTAATGTTTTTATTAGCAGCTTCGACGACACCATTTATCTTTGGCCGATAGGGGGATGAATTGTTATGTTGAATCTTGAACTGCTCGCACAAGGTGGTGATCATAGTATTGTTAAGGTTTGTACCATTATCAGTGATGATCCTTTATGGGATACCATACTGGCAAATGAGATTATGCTTGATGAAGAGGGAAACAACATTCTTAGTAACGGATGCGAAGGAATCTGCTTCGACCCATTTTGTAAAATAGTCAATGGCCACTAGAATGAAACGGTGTCCATTGGAGGTTGTAGGCTTGATCTCCCCAATCATATTGATTCCCCACATAGCAAAGGGCCAAGGAGCCGTCAAGACATTCAGAGGAACCAGAGGTACGTGCACCTTGTCCGTGTAAATTTGACACTTATGACAGGTCCGAGAGTGTTGATAGAAGTCTGCTTCCATGGTAGACCAAAAATAGCCTACCCGTAGGATTTTCTTTGCCATCGTATGCCCACTGGAATGGGTGCCAAAAGTACCTTCATGTAATTCAGCGATGATCTTTTCAACCTCGATCTTATCCACACAACAGAGCAGAATAGAGTCATGATTGCGTTTGTACATGATGCCATTACTCAGGAAGAACTTAGCGGAGAATCTCCTTAGGAACTTTTTATCATTGATTGAAGCTCCTTCTGGATATTCTTGAGCCTCGAGATACCTCTTGACTTCATGAAACCAAGGTTGGTCCATTATTTCTTCAGTATTAATCTCGTGATAGTATGTTGGTTTATCCATTCGTTCAATGGTGATCTGGGGAGCCTCATTATCCCAATTAAGTTTAAACATAGATGACATTATAGCTAGAGCATCTGCTAGCTGATTTTCTTCTCGCAGAAAACGCTCGAAGGTGATCTGCTCAAAATGTGGTAGCAATGTCAAGACATGTTCTTTGTAAGGGATAAGGTTTGGATGCTTAGTGTCCCACTCTCCTTTGATCTGACTGATGACCAAAGCTGAATCTCCAAACACATCTAAATATTTGATTCCCAAGTCTATGGCAGCCTTGAGATCAAAGATGCATGCTTCGTATTCCGCCATGTTGTTCGTACAGTTCAAGCAAAGTCTGGTAGTAAAAGGAGTATGGCACCATTCCGGAGATATGAGTACAACACTGATACCATTACCAAGTGCATTGGATGCCCCATGAAAGAACAGGGTCCATCGGGATCCTTGTTCAGGTCTGTTATATGGTCTGATTTCTTCACAGTTGTCTAATGTCATGATGTCTTCATCCGGGAATTCAAACTTCATGGACTGATAATCTTCTACAGCTTGATGAGCAAGATGATCAGCTAACACACTGCCCTTTATAGCTTTCTGGGTAGTGTACTGTATGTCATATTCTGTTAGGATCATCTGCCATATAGCTATCCTCCCAGACAGAGCAGACTTTTCGAAGATGTACTTTATCGGATCCATCTTAGATATCAACAAAGTAGTATGAGTCAACATATAATGTATTAGCCAGTGAGCAGCCCATGCTAGAGCGTAACAAGTTTTCTCGAGCAGTGAATATTTGGTTTCAAATCGGTAAACTTTTTGCTTAGGTAGTAAATAGCATGCTCTTTTCAGCCAGACTCGTCATGCTGCCCCAATACACACCCCCACTGAGTTATCTAAAAAGATCAGATACATGATCAGTGGTCTTCCCTCGACTGGTGGCATCAAAATAGGAGGCTCTTGTAAGTACTCCTTGATCTTGTCAAAAGCAACCTGGCATTCGTCGTTCCATCTGACTACTTGATCTTTCTTCAATAGTTTGAAGATTGGCTCACAAGTAGCTGTTAGGTGAGAAATGAATCTGGCAATATAGGTCAAGGGTCCCAAGAATCCTCTGACTTCCTTCTCAGTACGAGGAGCATGCATTTCTTGTATCTATTTAACCTTGGCAGGATCAACCTTAATTCCTTTGTTGCTGACAACGAAACCTAAGAGTTTACCGGACCGGACTCCAAATGTGCACTTATTTGGGTTCAACCTTAGTTTGTACTCCTTCAATCTCACAAACAACTTTTGCAAGTGATCAAGGTTCTCTTCTTCAGTTTGTGATCGGGCTATCATGTTATCTACATAGACCTCTATCTCATGATGTATCATATAATGAAACAAAGCTACCATGGCGCATTGATAGGTTTCCCCAGCATTATTCAGTCCGAATGGCATCACTTTGTAGCAGAACATGCCCCACTATGTGACAAATGTAGTTCTCTCCATGTCTTCAGGTGCCATTTTGATTTGGTTATAACTTGAGAATCCGTCCATGAAGGAAAATACTTTGTGTTGGGCCGTATTGTCAACCAGGATGTCGATGTGGGGAAGTGGAAAATCATCTTTATGGATAGCCCTGTTTAAATCTCTATAATCCATGCACATTCGTACCTTGCCGTCCTTTTTAGGTATGGGAACAATGTTGGCAACCCATTGAAGATAGGAAGTGACGGCCAAGAATCCAGCATTGAACTGCTTCATGACTTCCGCTTTGATCTTCTCTGACATGTCAGGTCTCATGCGGCAGACTTTTTGTTTCACTGGTGGACAGTCTTCTCTTGTGGGTAGACGATGTACCACGATGTCTGTATCAAGTCCTGGCATGTCTTCGTATGACCAGGCAAAGATCTCAACATAATCATGCAATAGCTGAATTAGGTGCTCCTTGACACTCGGCTCTAGATTGGCACCCACTTTGATTTCCTTTTTATCTTCCTCGGTACCCAAGTTGATTGTATCCAACAGTTCCTCAAGAGGCTGAATAACTCTTTCCTGTTATTGTAGTAGTTTGACCAATTCCCCTGGCACTTCACAATATTCCTCACCTTCGTATTCGGCTTGATAGATTGGATCTTCAGAGTCACTAAAGGCCATAACAGTATCGTTACCCATGGGATCCAGAATGAAGGGGTACTTGCATTTGTGAGTGTGGGTGTGTGTAAGGGTATAGCCATCTTTAAACAATAAAATGTAAAAAAAAGAAGACAATGAGCACAAAAGGTTTGTATGTGGAAAAACGTCCATGATTCATTGAATGTCATATGAAGATGAAATAAAAACCCTTACAATTGGACCATTGTGCCTCGGGTAAGACACAAGGTTTTTAAAGTGCGAATTGTTTGTGAATATTACAAGTCCAACAGAAATGTAAAAGATAAATTACTGAGAGATGAAAGTTATTGGGACAAATTCTCTGGCTTCCCAGTTGTGAAGTCCTCCGTTGATAGTAGGAAATATCCAATCTTCCAAGCTGCCATCCTCTTCAATATCTTCCACTGCGTTGACCTCCCGGTTACTAATCTTCAAAGGTGGCCCTCCAGCACAGGCACGGTGCACAACCTTCTAAGCAGTTGAAGTAAACCCCAAGCCAAACATGTCTGATTTATACGGGATGTCCGGAAGCTGCCCCCAGATGGGGCATCCACCCTCTTCTACTACCGCCTTGGCGTCCTTTAGAGATGACATCCGAAGCAGAGGTCTTGTGATCTTAGGAATCGGGGATACCTCCTTGGTTACCGCTACTTCTTGAGAGACCTCTTCGAAATGTTGAAAAGGAGTTTCAATGAACTCGCCATCCAACTCCACATATCGGAAAGAATTTAGATGACTAATCATGTACTCCTCCTCCCCGTGGACAGTGATGATCTTTCCATGGACCGGGACTTCAGCATCTGGTGTAGCGTGGAGGTGACAGCACCGGTATTATGGATCGAGGGCCGTCCTAACAGACAAGAGTAAGAGGGGCGGATGTCCATCACATAGAAGGTTGAGTTGAAGGTCTGAGTTCCCACCTTTATCGGGATGTCCACCTCCCTGTGGACCATCCTCTTCGAGCCATCAAACGCTCTCACAATTATGTTACTGGGTTTCAATGTCAGCCCTTCGCAATCCAATCTGTCAAGGGCTTTTTCGGTAAGACGTTCAAAGATGAACCCGTTTCCACCAAGACATGGGCCAGAGTCGTTCCTCTACACTCCACAGAGACATGTAATGCCTCGTTGTGCTTTCTCCCCCTGGGTGTCAAATCAGCATCAGAGAAGCCTAGGCCATTATCAGCTGTCAAACTGGCTACACAGTCTTGGAACTGGTCAGCAGACGTCTCTTATGGCACATGGGCTGTCTTGAGAAACTTTACCAGAGCTTTTGCATGTGCCTCAGAGCACAGCAGTAAAGCTAACATGGAGATTTTGGAGGGAGTTTGCCCCAACTGTTCAACCACGTCATAGTCACTCTTCTTTATTATCCTCAAGATCTCTTCCATTTCCTTCTTGGATGTTTTGGGGATAGCTAGTGATTGAGCCTTCGTCCGGACAGGATCTTCTTGAATGCTTTTTCCTCGATTTTCAGCAGTAGAAGTGTTGGTAGGGATAACAGCAGGGATCGTGTCGTCTTTGTTGGTAGGTGTACTTGCATGTATGATTATTGGTATAGAGGTAGTCTTCGGAACAGCCACGGGTCCAAAAACTGCCTTTGGAGGGACAATCTCTGGAGAGAAGATTCTACGACTACGGGTAATCTTACTAGTTCCAGCAATATTGCTAATGTCGGAATCTTCTTCTTCGGAGCTCACTTCTTCGGTGGTCAGCCCATCTTGTTTAACACCATGGTAGTAGATTTTTCCACCGTAATTCCACGGTACTGTTTTATCTGATTCATATGGGACCGGCCCAGGCAATGTAATTATGAGAGGAGTAGTCTTTGTAACTGATGTAATCCTAACGGGTCTTTTGGGGACCCTGGAAGGATTGGCGGAGATGGTTATGATTGAAACGTCTTTAACTGGAATGGGTGAAACAAGAGCATTTTCAAACAGAATTTCTTGGTTGTCTATCAGGCGTTGAATGCCTGTCTTCAACAGAGGGCAATCAGTTAGTGAGGATAAACAAAGATTGTTAGAACATAGTTTGATTCTACAACCCTTAAGTAGAGTTTTGATGATAAAAAAATACAAAGAATAAATAAATTGTAAGATTTATATATAAGACAAATATGCTTCTTAAAATTGTGTTTTGTATATACAGAAGTTCTGATGGAATCAGCATCAGCATCAGAAGATCAGTAATATGTCAGCATCAGAAGATCAGTAACATATGCTACACGCTGAAGCTACCAGATCATACGCTGAAGCTTGATGACCAGAATCTGCGCATAAACATATACACTCTGACTCTGATCAAAGATCTCTACCAAGTCATCAGCACTCAAAAGCGTCATCATAAGTTAAAGCAAATAACACTCTGAAGCGCTATCATAAGCAGAGAAGACTCTGAAGCGTTACTAAGTATTCAAGACAGAATTAAATGCTAACGGCTCTCTTCAAGACAAGATCTTCTCAATAAGGAAAGTGCGTTATTATCATTGAAATGGATTTATGGACAACGTATCTCTGCCTTGTCTATATAAACAAGTCTGCTTTGGAAAAGACGCACGCATGCACTCATAATTTGCCAAGCCTTCAAACCACACTTACTCAAACGCTTTAGCAAATTCATTTTCATTCCAAGCTTAAATTGTGTAATTATCACAGTTGTGATATATAGTTTTATTAGAAAACGTTAAACACATTCTTGTTCAATTCTTTGTAAGATATTTCCTTGAGATAAATCGAATTGTGGTTATACTCAAGAAGGCTTTAACAGTTGTTAAAGTAGTTGTGTAATCCTTTGAATATAGTGGATTAAGACCTCGTTGGAGAGAGGCGAAATCACCTTGACGGGTGGACTGGAGTAGTTTGAGATCAAACGAACCAGGAAAAAAATATTGTGTTGTCTAAACATTTGTTTTAAGTTTTAACAATTCAACCCCCCTTCTTGTGTTTTTCACATCTTCAATTGGCATCAGAGCGCCTGGTTCTGAGCTTATAACACTTAACCGTGTCAGTACAAGATCCAGCGTCAGAAAAACACAATGGCAGGACCAAATCAAAACATCAGCAATGACAATAATGAAGAAAGAGACAGATTCAGTGGCAAACCTCCAGTCTTTGATGGAGAGAACTTTGACTACTGGAAAGACAGAATTGAGAGTTTCTCTCTGGCCCGTGATGCTGATCTGTGGGACATGGTGACTGATGGATACATGCACCCAGTGGATGGAAGTGGTTAGAAGATTGACAGTAAAACTATGTCTGATCAGCAAAAGCGTGAGTTCAGAAATCATCACAAGGCCAGAACAATTCTTCTCAGTGCCATCTCCTATTCAGAATATGAGAAGATATCAAACAAAGACACTGCAAAGAATATGTTTGACTCTCTGAGAATGACGCATGAAGGCAACATTCAAGTCAAAGAAACCAAAGCCCTTGCACTCATTCAGAAGTATGAGTCATTCAAGATGGAAGAGAGTGAATCAATAAAAACTATGTTCTCAAGATTTCAAATTCTTGTTGCTGGTCTAAAAGTTCTTGACAAAGGGTATTCTACTGCTGATCACGTTAAGAAGATCATCAGAAGCTTGCTAGCCAAGGATCTCAACAAAATCTCTCTGGAGGAACTTATCAACTCCCTCAGAAGTCACGAGATAGAGCTAGAAGCAGATGAACCTCAAAAGCAAGGTAAGCCATTAGCTTTAAAATATAACAGAAAATCTGACTCCAAAGTTTTGCAGGCTGTGGAAGAAACCTCTGATGGGTCCTCATCAGAAGAAGATGAACTATCTCTCCTCTCCAGAAGGGTGAACCAATTGTGGAAGCATAGGCAAAGGAAGTTCAGGAATCCCATAAGATCAGAAAATCAGAATGAATCTTTCTCTAGATACAGAAGGTCAGAATCCTCCTCTGGACACAGAAGATCTAAAGGTTCTTCAGGAAACAGAAAGCCAAACAACAAAGACATCATCTGCTATGAATGTAACGAGCAAGGGCACTACAAAAGTGATTGCCCAAAGCTTCAGAAGGAAAAGCCCAAAAAGAAGTTTGGAAAGGAAAAGAAGAAAAGTCTCATGGCTACATGGGATGATTCTGACATATCTGAAGCTGACTCAGAATCAGATGATGAAAGAGCAAACATAGCTCTCATGGCAAACATAACAGAAGACAGTGAAGCTTCTGAGTCAGAATCTGAATCAGATACAGAAGAGGTATTCCCTGACTTTACTATAAACTTTACTAAGGCTGAACTAGCTGAAAGCCTTAATGAAATTCTGGAAAGATATCAGTAGATCAGAGTCAAATTCAGAAACCTGAAAAGGAATCTTGCTTCTGACTCTGATAAGACTGAGAGTCTCAAATTGGAGAATTCTAAGTTAAGAGATAAAATTTAAAAATTAGAAAATTAATTGCAAAACTCTCAGAAGGAAACAATCCCTGAAACTCCCAGCAATGCTGATGAGATCATCAAGGAGTATGATCACAGCTTTCAGAAGTTTCTAGATAAAAACATAGACAGAAGAAAAATGGCTTCAATGATCTATGGAGTTAGCAGAAATGGCAGAAAAGGGATAGGATATCAAGGTAAGGTACCTACACCAAAAAATTCCATGGATTTAGTTATAAAACGTACTCCACTTGATTCACACTTTATATATGGGCACACACATGACATAAAATATACAAGTAGTGATTACTCTGTCAAACCAAAATTCAACCAGAGTTTTGGTAAAACTAACAAATCAGGACCCAAGAAAATGTGGGTACCTAAGGATAAAATAATACATGTGGCAGAAATCTTTAGCAGCAAAGCAAAAACACCAATCATGGTACCTGGACTCTGGCTGCTCACGACACATGACGGGAAGAAGGCATATGTTCCAAAGCCTGGAGGCCACGTAGGTTTTGGAGGCAATCAGAGAGGAAAGATCATTGGCTCTGGAACAGTAGGTAATGGAAATCTTCCCTCTATAAGTAATGTTTTACTAGTTGATGGATTAATGCATAATCTGTTATCCATAAGTCAATTAAGTGATAACGGCTATGATATAATCTTCAATCAAAATTCATGCAAAGTTGTTAGTCAGAAAGATGGGACTATCCTATTTAATGGAAACAGGAAAAACAACATTTATAAAATCAAACTTTCTGAACTGAAAAGTCAGAATGTAAAGTGTCTTCTGTCTGTTAACAACGAGCAATGGATCTGGCACAGAAGATTGGGACATGTTAGTATGAGAAGAATATCTCAGATTAACAAACTCAATCTAGTAAGAGGACTTCCTAACCTGAAGTTCAATTCATATGCTATGTGTGAAGCCTGTCAGAAAGGCAAGTTTGCAAAACCAGCTTTCAAATCCAAAAACGTTGTTTCCACCTCCAAGCCATTAGAACTTCTGCACATTGACTTATTTGGACCAGTTAAAACTGCTTCAGTCAGTGGCAAGAAGTATGGGTTAGTAATCGTAGATGACTATAGCAGATGGACATGGGTAAAGTTCTTAAGACACAAGGACGAGTCACACTCTGTGTTTGTCACCTTCTGCAACCTAGTTCAGAATGAAAAGGATCTTAGAATCGTCAAAGTCAGAAGTGATCATGGTGGAGAGTTTGAAAACAAAGATTTTGAGTTATTCTTTAATGATAAAGGCATTCTGCATGATTTCTCTTGTCCTAGAACTCCCCAGCAAAATGGAGTTGTAGAACGAAAGAACAGAACATTGCAAGAAATGGCCAGAACCATGATCAACGAGACTAACGTTGCTAAGATCTTCTGGGCAGAGGCAATAAACACAGCGTGTTACATTCAGAATAGAATCTCCATAAGACCTATTCTGGAAAAGACTCCATATGAATTGTGGAAGAACAGAAAGCCCAACATTTCCTACTTTCACCCATTTGGATGTACATGTTTTTTTCTGAATACAAAAAATTATTTGAACAAGTTTGACTCTAAAGCACAAAAGTGTATTATGTTAGGATATTCTGAACGCTCAAGAGGGTATAGAGTATACAATACAGAAACACAGATTGTGGAAGAGTCAATCAGTGTTTGTTTTGATGATAAGCTTGACTCTCAAAAGTCAAAGCAGAATGAATTCCTTGCAGGTATGGAAGTTGAACTCACAGGTACTGAAGACAAATCATCAGAAGCTCTCAACAGAGACACTCCCTCAACATCAGAAAGAGGCACTGCAAGCAATCCAGCACCTTCTGTTGATCAACTTCAGAAAAGACTATCCAGAAGCAGCATGGATCACCCAGAAGAAACAATCTTAGGAAGGAAGGAAGATCCAATCAGAACAAGATCTAGCTTCAGAAACTCTAGAGAATCCCTCATGGGACTAGTTTCTCTAATTGAACCAACAATAATTGATGAAGCACTTCTGGACAATGACTGGATTCTAGCAATGCAAGAGGAGCTAAATCAATTCACAAGAAATGACGTATGGGATTTAGTTCCTAAACCAAAAGGATTCAACGTCATTGGAACAAAATGGGTGTTTAGAAACAAACTGAACGAACAAGGTGAAGTCATCAGAAACAAAGCACGACTGGTAGCACAAGGTTATAGTAAGCAAGAGGGAATAGACTATACAGAAATCTTTGCTCCAGTCGCCAGGTTAGAATCTATCAGACTCTTAATTTCATTTGCTGTTAATAAAGGCATCACTCTGTATCAGATGGATATTAAGAGTGCATTCTTAAATGGATATATAGAAGAAGAGGTATATGTGCACCAACCCCCTGGTTTTGAAAGTTCCAAAAATCCAAAATATGTTTTCAAACTAAAGAAGTCACTATATGGTCTGAAACAAGCTCCCAGAGCTTGGTATGAAAGACTAAGTAACTTCCTGTTAGAAAAGGAATTCACCAGAGGGAAAGTGGACACAACCTTGTTCTGTAAGACAGTTAAGAATGACATTTTAGTATGTCAAATTTATGTTGATGACATCAAATTTAGATCCACTAAACCCTCTCCGGGAAGAAAGTTTGCTAAATGTATGCAGGCAGAATTTGAGATGAGCCTAATGGGGGAACTAAAATTCTTTCGGGGCATTCAGATTAATCAAACCCCAGAAGGAACTTACATTCATCAAAGTAAATATGCCAGAGAACTTCTGAAGAAATTTGATCTCTCAGAATGTAAGCCATCAAAGATTCCAATGCATCCCACGTGCATTCTGGAAAGAGAAGAGGTAAGTAAAAAGGTAGAACAGAAGGTCTACAGAGGTATGATTGGTTCTCTTCTCTATCTGAAGGCTTCAAGGCCTGACATTCTATTTAGTGTTTGCATTTGTGATAGATTCCAATCAGATCCTAGAGAATCTCACTTAACAGCAGTTAAGCGAATTTTCAAGTATCTGAAAGGTATTACTAATCTGGGTTTGTTTTATAGAAAATCAAGTGATTACAGTTTGATAGGATACTGTGATGCTGATTTCGCTGGAGATAGAGTAGAACGTAAAAGCACTTCTGGAAGCTGCCAGTTTCTGGGAGAAAATCTGATCTCATGGTCCAGCAAAAGACAATCCACAATTGCTCTATCAACAGAAGAAGCTGAATACATAGCAGCAGCTGGATGCAATACATAAATGCTCTGGATGAAAAGTAAACTTGAGGACTTCCAGATATTTGAGAGTAACATTCCTATCCTCTGTGACAATACTTCTGCTATTTTTCTCAGTAAAAATCCTATTTTGCATTCTAGGGCTAAGCATATAGAAATAAAACATCATTTTATTAGGGACTATACTCAGAAAGGGATTCTAAATTTAAAATTTATTAACACAGACCATCAATGGGCTGATATCTTTACAAAAACTCTTTCTGAAGATAGGTTCAACTTCATTCTGAAACATATCAGCATGAAGCTCTGCCCAGATTAAAACTGTTTTGATTCTATATCTTATCCTTCAGAACTTTGTTTATTTTTTCGTGAACTACTGATCAATCTTTCTTCAGATCTTTAGAAGCATAGATTGTATCAGAATATATCACTATCAAGGATAGAAATGTGTTGTTCACTCAAGCAAACAAGTGTAATCCAGTCATCAGTTACTTTCTGAGGTTGAACACGCGTTCATGTTTCTGAAAGGACAAAAGCGCTATTGGTTGCATTGAGACACAGGTCATGGGTAACCGTTCCAATATCTTTCTGAATCCCCCAAAATCAACTATCATTAAATGCTAATAATCATTATAATTTAATTCTCTCTCTTACGTTTATGGTTTCAAAATTGTTTAGAAATCTATTTAAACACTTTTCTCACCATTCACAATCTTTTACTTTCACTTTAATTTTCTCTACAAACTTATTGTTTTTAGTTTGCATCTTTTCTCAAAAACCTTTCAATTTTTCTTCTCAAAACCTTCGTGTGAACATGGCTTCCTCTAGCATTCCTACTTCCAGTTCTCAGAAATCAGATTCCACTGAATAGTATGAAGAACCCTACAGAACGCTTCACACACCAATCAAAAATCTAGAGGTTCTGTCAAAATTGATCGTGGATTTCAACAGTCTTCAGGAGAATGGTTTAATCTCTCTGAAGAGGTTAAGGCTCAAGGCTGGGAAAGATATTTTGACCGTCTGGTGGGTCCAACATTCCCAATTCTGGTAAAGGAATTTTGGATTCATGCTTCTTCTTCCAACCATCAAGTTACTTCATACATCATGGGGAAGAAGATAGTAATTATTGAAGACCTCATTGCACGTTTAATAGGCTATAGAGGTGGTGGTGTTCGTTGCATTGACATGGATGAAAGATGCGCTGATGTTGCCCTAATTGCTAGAGAAATCTTCACTCTGGGGCTTCCCTCCATCAAGATAAGGGATTTAAAAGACCATCACAGAATATGGGCCAAGATCATTCTGGGATGCATAAACCACAGGAAGCCTACTAGCTCTCCTGACTACATCAATATTGATCAGCAATTTCTAGTCTACTTCATCTCCCAGAAGATCAAGGTGAATCTGGCTCATCTGTTGTTTAACCATCTAAAGACCAGTGTCAAGGAAACCAGAGAAGAGGAACGCACAAAAAGGGATTGGATACCCCTAGGAAGACTTATATCTGATATTCTAATAGAGAATAAGCTGATTGATCATCTTACAGAGGCTCAGGAAATCAGCCCTTTGGAAGCTACTGTTGGCAAACAGCTGAATGCAAAGAATCTGAAGAAAATGAAGTTGATTGAGAACATCAAGAAGGAACCCATCGTCACTCCTTTTGCAGCAATCTCCAGCAGAAGAGTCCCTCTGGATAACTTTCCTCTGTTCTCAGAGATTGATTCTAAACCAGATATAATAGTCAAATATCTGGATGCTTGCAAGGCGGATGGTACATCACCAAATCTGAATATTCAGGATCTGCAGCAGAAGGCTCCAGAAGTGGTGCTGAAGAAAACTAAGAAAAGGAAAGTTGTAGCAGAAGGATCATCCCAGCAGACTCCTAAAAAGAGAGGTAATCCTTCTTCTGTAAATGTTTTAGATTCAATTTATGTATCAACATCTATACCAATTCCCACTCAATCTGAAAACCCCACACCACAAACTTTTGATGACTTTGACATTGATTTTGACCCCTCGGAATCCTTAACTCTTAGATGATCTCGCTCCCAACCTCCAAATCCAAATACTGAAGCAACCCAGAAAGAACTTGTAAAAGTTCTATCTGATATAGATACCTTTGACCAACATACTTCTGCTCCCATGCCAGAAAATCCAAACCCTGAAACCACCACAGAAGCACAACCAGAAATTCCCCTCTCTCCACAACCAGAAATCCCATTACCTCCATCTCCTCAACCAGAAATTCATCCACCTTCTCCACAACCTGAACAATCTCACCCAGAAGTTCAAACTTCTGAGGCTCAACCTTCTGAACCATGTGAACCAGAAACTCTTAACGATCAATCAAACCAAATTGTTGATTCTGATACCAATCCCATTCCTATAATCACAGAACCTCTGGCCATTCTTATGCCCCTTGGTACCATTGTGAATTTTCCCCAACTTCCCTCCTCACCAGAATGAACTCCACCTAACTCCCCATCAAGTCCAATAATGATTCCTGACTCTCCCACTCCCTCACCAAAGAACAATCCAGAAGACAACATCAAGACTGTCATTGACTTAATAGTTTTTGAACGTCTTGTTGCCATAACCCACAAAACAGCTATCCCTAAACCAAAACATCCAGATGTTGGTACCAGCTTATTGAGATTTGAAACAGAAGTACAGAAGTGGATCACTTCTCTGAAACAAGCTAGTCTTGAACTGGTTGATCCTGCTGCATCAGACTACCTTTGGACAAAGTTCAGAAGATGGGTATCTTCTGAAACTCATAAGTTACAGGAACAGAGCTCGGACAAGCTCAACAGAACTTCAGCAATCTGCTGAAAGAAATTGAAGGTCCAATTCTAAGCCAGCTGCTTAAGGAAGAAGTTCTACCTCTAGACATTGCTCCCTGGTCTGAACATCGTCCAGCATCTAAAGTTCAACTTGATACTCAAGAGCAGATGGTTCCTACTGAAGCACTGGGTCAAGAAGAAGATATTGCAGAAATCTCTGAGAAGCATCCTGTTTATGAAGATCCTCAAGCTTCCTCCCTTGACTGGCAGACTCTAGAAGACCTGAAAAGATCTGATATGTTGATGAAGGAAAGAATGGATAAGCAGGACAACAAAATTGATGCAATCACGAGTATGTTAACCCAGCAACAGGAAACCAACACCCAGATCAAGAGCATGTTGGAGGCTTTGTTCACACGTCTTCCTCCTCCCTCTTAGAATTTCCTTGTTTTTATAACTTGTTTATCTGTAATATTTTTACATTGTTTTGAACTTATCATTGCTTTTGGTTTTTAATATAAATGCATTTTAGCTCTGATCTTATGTTCTTTTTGATAACTGACAAAAAGGGGGAGAAAGAATGATATTTTTCAATAACGGATTATTGAGACATAAGTCTCAAACATTCTGATATATTTAAATTTCTTTCTTCTGAAAAGCTTACAGGTACAAAATTCTGATGAAAGATACAGTAAAGTTCTGATGCTCAAAGACTCATGGAATTAAAGGGAAGTAATCAACTCAGGGGGAGTTTTTTCTCTTCTTAATTCTATACTTTTTATTTTTTATTTTTAATTGAAAAATCTGATTTTTGTCATCATCAAAAAGGGGGAGATTGTTAGAACATAGTTTGATTCTACAACCCTTAAGTAGAGTTTTGATGATAACAAAATACAAAGAATAAATAAATTGTAAGATTTATATATAAGACAAATATGCTTCTTAAAATTATGTTTTGTATATACAGAAGTTTTGATGGAATCAGCATCAACATCAGAAGATCAGTAATATGTCACCATCAGAAGATTAGTAACATATGCTACACGCTGAAGCTACCAGATCATACGCTGAAGCTTGATGACCAGAATCTGCGCATAAACATATACACTCTGACTCTGATCAAAGATCTTTACCAAGTCATCAGCACTCAGAAGCGTCATCATAAGTTAAAGCAAAGAACACTCTGAAGCACTATCATAAGCATAGAAGACTCTGAAGTGTTACTAAGTATTCAAGACAAAATTAAATGCTAACGACTCTCTTCAAGACAAGATCTTCTCAATAAGGAAAGTGCGTTATTATCATTGAAATGGATTTATGGACAACGTATCTCTGCCTTGTCTATATAAACAAGTCTACTTTGGAAAAGACGCACGCATGCACTCATAATTTGCCAAGCCTTCAAACCACGCTTACTCAAACGCTTTAGCAAATTCATTTTCATTCCAAGCTTAAATTGTGTAATTATCACAGTTGTGATATATAGTTTTATTAGAAAATGTTAAACACATTCTTGTTCAATTCTTTGTAAGAGATTTCCTTGAGATAAACCGGTTTGTGGTTATACTCAAGAAGGCTTTAACAGTTGTTAAAGTAGCTGTGTAATCCTTTGAATATAGTGGATTAAGACCTCGTTCGAGAGAGGCGAAATCACCTTGACGGGTGGACTGGAGTAGTTTGAGATCAAACAAACCAGGATAAAAAATACTGTGTTGTCTAAACATTTGTTTTAAGTTTTAACAATTCAACCCCCCTTCTTGTGTTTTTCACATCTTCAAAGATGGAAATCTTTATTACAACCTGCGAATATATCAACTTTCAACAAGTTTAACTTAATGATCGGGAGCGGAGTTAAGAGTTCATCTACTGTAGAAACAAACAAATCTTCCTCGATAGCATTGGCGTTGTGACTATGTCTAGGCATAGGAGCGGAAATGAAATTTGGTTTCTATGGCGCCTCGAACTCAATCTCTTTTGCATCTATGAGGTCTTGAATCTTTTTTTTAAAGCCCAACAGTTGTTGGAGTCGTGGCCCGGACTTTCGAAATGGTATGCGCATCTGGCATTCGGGTGATAATGAGGGGATGTAGTGTTGGCATTCTTTGGAGCTTCCTTAAAAGTTGCCAAATTAGATTTCAGCAAATGTGGTAAGACCTGGGCTAGAGTCATATTAATTCTGGTGAATTTCCGGACCGGCCTTTCCACCCTTGGTTGATTGCTCCTTGGTTGATCAGATGTAGACTTTGGGATCATAACGGCCCCTACCATTGGTCGGCGCTCAGCTCTCCCTTGGTTCCTTTATGGATAAACAACAGATACCTCCTTCTTTTCGGTGAAAGGCTTTCTCACAGCTGTAGAGGCAGATGAATCTTTCTGGATCTTTCCACTTTTTATTCCAGCTTCCACCCACTCTCCGGTTAATATTAACTCAGTAAATCCAGCAGACAAACTCCCAATCAAATGGTTGAAGAAAGGGCCCGATAGAGTGCCTAAGAACATATCCACTAACTCCCTTTTAGATAGAGGGGGTTGCAGTCTCCCAGCTAGATCTCTCCATTTTTGTGCGTAATCTTTGAAACCCTCAATTGAAGCCATAGACATACTCTGAAGTTGAGTACGGCTAGGCGCCAAATCTGCATTATACTGGTATTGTTTATAGAAAGCTGCGGCAAGGTCTTCCCATTTGTAGACGTCGGCCCTTTCTAGTTGGTAAAACCAATCGAGTTGTGTTCCGGATAAACTATCTTGGAAAAAATGCACCCATAGGTCTTTATCGGTAGAGTGCGGCTGAATATTTCTCACGTATGATTGGAGGTGCATTTTAGGACATGACACCCCGTCATATTTTGCAAACAACGGCACCTTGAACTTTGGCGGGATTACAATTCCTGACACCAGCCCCAATTCTTCAAAGTCTAGACCGGGTACCCTTTGTATTTCCATAGCGCTTAAACGCTCTTCAAGATGTCTGTACTTGTCATCAGCCGGAGGGTACTGCTCTTCAGAGTAGTCTTCCTCTTCTTCCTCTTCTTCAGATTCTGATGGTACCGCTGTTTCTTTTCCTTTTCCTTCTCCTTCCCCAGAAGTGGTTGCAAAATTCAAGGTCCTTCTAGTCTGTCCCTGAAATATTCTCCCCATATTCAAAACCCCAGTGGCTTTCTTTGGTTTCTTCTTTCCCTCTTCAGCTGACAGAGTCTTCAACTCATCTTTCCCCTTGGCTAGGGTCATGAGTAACTGTTGAAACTGCATGTTTTGAGCTTGAAGATCTTTGACCGTTTATTCAAGATCCATCTTACTGAAATAAACAGTTAGAGAGATGCGTAAACTTGTTGCAAAAGACCTGTTTATATTATGATGAATGATATGTATACATGCAATGCTTTCAAGGATTTAAAAGTTCAAATTTTAAAAAAAAAAGAAAAAAGAAACACACGTTATATTAATAAGATAGAATTTGAGTACATCAATTCCCCTTGGGCAAAATAATACAAAATTCTAAGATAAAAAAGTATTGCGCATCCTCTTTGGTGCTATGTAGGTATTTAGAGTCTGCTCCTCATGAAGTAGCCTAGTGAGTTCCAAAACCTTCTTCTCGCTTGTGTAAAATTGGGCTTCTAAAGTATCTCGCTCTACTTTGAGTTGTATCCAATCCATTTGTAGATCTTCGAGAGATGTGGGCATGTCAGGATGTAGGATAGTGTACGGAACTTCCCCTTCCTTAACAGGCTCAATAATCACTGGGAGAATGGAAGGATAAGGCATCATAAGACTTTGAGCACGGGTTCGTACCCACTTGAGGTAAGGCTCAAGAGGGATGGAATTCTTGTGCCCCAAAGTCTTGCTATCCACCTTGTTTAGCATCCTCCAAGCTCAGATGAATCTCTGGCGAAGACCTTGATCGTCGTTGTCGTAGTCGAATACCAAGCCTTGAATCAGCATATCATGTGGGTCATCCCTTCGGGCATAACCAAAATGTCTTAGAGCTAAGCATGGGTTGTAGGTGATTCCTCCCCTAATTCCAAGTAGAGGGACATTAGGGAATTCCCCACAATGGTTAACAATGATAACATTCTCTTTGGATCGAGAACACCAATGAATATCTGAATGTTTGAGCGTCATTAACCTTTGTGGCCACCTTAATACTTGCTCATTATTTAAGACTGATTGGGGAAGATGAGAAATAAACCATCTTTCCAGGAGGGGAGTGCAACATATAAGGACCCCTCTCTTCCTCATTGTACGATAGTGAAAAGAGTGTAGGATATCCCCTAGTAATGTAGGCACCGGATTGCATGACATGAAGATTTTGACGGTGCTCACCACTATGAGTTGGTCAGGATTGGGGAACAAGACCATCCCATAGATAAGAAGAGCCACAATCTCCTCAAAAGCTTGCAAGTCTAGGGAATTCCAACAGCTTTGGGCTTTCTCAAATAGAAACTTTGCTAAGAAGCCTTTGACACCACTTCTAGTTTCCCAATGAGTTGTGACATCAGATGAGTGCAAGTGCAGGGCTTGAGCAATCTCTTCTGGCTTTGGATCTCTTTTCGTACCGTTGAAAGGTAGTTGGTTGAGAATAGGAATCCTCAAGAGTTAAGAGAATTCATCCAAAGTAGGCATAAGTTGATAGTCAGGAAATGTGAAGCAATGATGCAAAGGGTCAAAGAACTGGAAGAGAACCTTCATCATATCCTCCTATGTGTTGGAGGTGACCAAGTTGAGTAGACGACCATGCCTCTCGGTGAATTGAGAGTTCTCAGGGATCCTTGAAGCTAGCTCCTTGAGTTGTGGAGTAATTCTTACAAGGTTGATTTGGATAGTTTTCCTGCGAAGTGAATCCATATCCTACAAAACAAGAACAGAGATGAATCTCCAAAATCCTTGAAATGGTTAGTGAATGCATATGATGTTCATGATGTCCATGATGTTATGTATAAGTATGCATATACAAGAAAATCAAACAAGTTCTTAGTTTAGGCTTGCATGGGGTTTTATAGGTAAGTACCCTCTTGAAATTTAGTTGGCTCAACCTGTCCTAACAATAGTAATCGGGTTCTAAGGAGCTCAATATCACTGGATTGTTTCCTTGGTCATTATTTCAGCTCAAGCCTCTTTAATGGCGACCGAAATATCCCAAGAAACCAACCCTCAATGATTGTAGTATCGAGTATCTACCAACTTCGGACTGTACCAAAGCCAGTCATCTCACTACATCCTAAAGGCCAAGTTGGTCAAGTAAAACGTTCTAGAAGTTCATTAGTGCTTCATGACATCACTCAGCGGCCCCGCATTCTCTTTGATTAACTCAAAGGCTACCGGTACCCACAAATATGTCACACTAACATAGCTATTGCTTACCCCATGTCGGTATACCCCGCACAGTTTCCATAATGTATTGCTATTTACCTATAATGTTTCCCAAATCCGGATGGAGGATTCAAACCCAAACAAAGAACCATAATGTAAAGCAAACAAGTCAAAGAGTGTAAGCAAATAAATGTGATCTAAAGCCTAAGGTAACCCCACTTTTATAATATTCCCCAGCATAGTCGCCAGTTCTGTGATACGGTGGGAGAACTGACTTGAGGTTTTTGCGTTTTATCGCAAATGTTGTGGTTAGCAAGAGTCGCCACCGACTTTTCTTTTATCCAAAAGGAAAGATGAAAAAGCATAGGAAAGACCTTTGAGATTGTTTCTTGAGTTCGGGGGGTAGATTATAAAAAGGGAAGGGATTAGCATCCTTTTCATCCATGGTTTTCCATGGGCTCTTAGTTACTTGCTTAGATCACTTGCTTTTGTTTGTTTGAAATTGTGCTTTGTGTGGTTTTGAAAGTATTTTGTAAAAGAGATTTTCATCTAAATCTAAAAATATAAGGTAAAGGAAATAATTTTTAAAAGGGATTTAACCCTAATTATTATTTAGAGAAAGTAAAGTTTTTATAGGTATTATTTTGTGTATTTTCTTGTATAAAAATAATAAATAATATTGTATAAAAAAGTATAAAATTATATATATGCAAAAATAAGTATTTATAAGTATGAAATGAAAAATAAATTGAACTAAATATGCTTAATTATATTTACAAGTTTATTAAGAAAATAAATCATATCCTATTAAAATAAAATATATTTTTATGTGAGAAATAAAATACAAAAAAAAAGTGCAATATTAGTAATTCACATTTTTTAGGATTTTTATGCATTAAAGAAAATATTTAAAATATTAAATATGAAAATAAAACAAATAAAAATAAAAATATAAAAGTTGGCAAGGGGGGGTAATGTAGCAGATTAGCAGTGATGATGGTAGCAAAAAATCATGGCTCAAAAGACCAAGCCCAACCTGCAAAAATGTGAAAATGGAAAAGGAAAAAAATGTGAAAAATACAAAAGTAGCGCGCAGGTTCGAACCCAGGACATGGGTCTCACCAGCGCGCTGCTTTGCCACTGGGGTGGCCATACATCTATTGTCTTATGGAAAGCAAAAATAATATAACCCAAAATGAGTCCTTTCCCTGTATTTCATCTTCTTCCTCAAGCTTGGCCAGACATCCTGTAACTCTCTCATACTTCCATGAAAATGAAAACCCATAACATGAAAATTGTAGTGTTTGAACTCACGATTCCAACCATATAAATTATGTAATCTAACTATCAAAGATCAAAGAGAATTTTAAAAGCCCTAAATTCTAACCTAGTATTTTCATAAATTTCAAGTTCCAAATTCACTCAACTCAAGTAAAATCAATGCAAGATAAGGATATGTACAGCTTCGTTATGATGAGGACTACATTTTTTATTCACAAATCGTAGCCTAAGGTTGCCTGTATAAGGAGATAGAGTTTGAGATTTTACCTCCTTCAGATGGAATCATGGATGAAACTGGGATGAGTTTGAGGGAGGCCTGATGCTTGCTTGAGCTTCCTTAAACTTCCCTGGATGTATTCCAACCCTAGCCTTGCTCTGAAAGTACCTGAAACTCTTTGGCCAAGTCAAACTGCAAGCTCTGAAGTCAACAATGCCAGATGGTGGGGGAGTGATTACAGAACAAGGATGAAGGTGTGGATTGGCTAGAAGTATGTAAGATGTATGAATGATCCAAACTCAAGATGCACGAGTCAAATGGAAGATGGATGTGCTTATACAAAATCTGCAGTTTTGGACATATTTTTGGTGTTTTGCTGGTTGGGAGTGTTTCAGGTCTTTTCTAAACATCCTTTGTGTTGCATAATGTTTGTATATTAGTATGGAAATGGTTTGATGTCAACCCTCTATCAGTTGTGCCCTCCCAAGCCTTTTAGCCAGTTTTCTTGTATTTTAAGTAAAGTGATAAGACAAAGCCTTTCATGCTTGTACTGGCTTGCTTAGGGTTGGTATTTCTTCCCTACAAGTTTCCTTTGGTCTGTGGTACTTGTATGTGCTAAGGGGACAGGTTCAATGCTCAAGATTGTAAAGTTTGCAAAAGTTGATCTTTTTCAAAATGGCAATGGTGACTTTTTGCCATAAATGGAATTGCAAGTTGGATAATGGTTCTAAGGCATGGATAGAAGCTTTGTCAACTGAGTAAGAATTTAATTAAGGAGTGTGGAACAAGCTTGGTACATGTAAAGCATGGATTAGCCAGCATAGGTACTGATTGCAACTTTGTTCTTCATGAAATGGCTTGGACAAAAAGTGAGAAATTTCCAACTTCATTTCTTCGATTCTCCCTACTCAAAAATGATCTTGAGGAGTTCTTGGACATTTTGGAAAGCTTACAATGTGCTATATAACTCATATTTGAAATTCATTTTGAGATACCTCTTGGAACTAGGAGAAAAATTTCCAAGAAGTTGGGTCCAAAACCTGCCTAAATTAGGGCAAAATTTCACTAAGTTATTTAGTTCATGACCATGTATTCACAAATTTATATCGTTAGATCCAAGCATCTTTAGGGAAAAGTGTGTGAATAAAAGTTTTAGATTTCATGGAGGTATACAACTTTCATATTGGGAACTTTCCTTGAATCATTATGCATCATGGTGAAAAAGTGGCCTAAAGTTGAGAAAAAATAAGAAAATTTCCTATACTTAGAAAATTTCTAAGTTAGGAAAATTTTCAAATTCAAACCCTAACTTTCAAATTTGGTTTTCTTGGTGAACAAGTTTCACATTTTGACATGTTTTGATGAATTATGACTCTTGGCACTTGATTTTGACCAAAAAGTCAAAGTTTGACTTTTCAGTGTATAGTTGACTTTTGATCAGTTGACTGCAAACTTCATCTGCCAATCCAATGAATTTGAGATGTTTTGAGCCACGTAATAAGGTCAAGATGATGCAATTGAATCCTTGAAATCATTCCTTAACTCAATTGTTCATTTTCTAGGTTAAAAATCAGAAATTGCCCTTCCTCAGTCAAAACCCTAATTTTGACCATTTTGCCCTTTTGGTGATTTGATCAAATTTCTTGAGGAACTTTGGTCCAAACTTGATCAAATGATACATATGAGTTTAAAATGTTGATGTTGATAAAAAATTATGAAGTTTGACTGTAAATTGGCCATGGTTGACTTTTTCCTGATACAACTGATTTTTAGGTCAACTGTCCAATTGACTGATCAAAAATGTGGTTCAAGGCTTGAAACTTGTCATGAGTGATCTTAGGGGTCCATAATGATGTTTGAAAGTCATATGAAGCATTGATAGTCCAAAAATCCTTGTGCAAACTCAAACCCTAATTTGGTTTATCAGTGCAAGACGAGATGTCCTGAGCTGACCAAACCCTAATCCAGTCTTGAGTCAAAGAGATCTTGTGAGAAAAGTTTTGATGAATGAGAGGGAAACTTTTGGGGTACAACAGTAGGAATACGACATAAAATTATGGTGAGTTTCCCTAATTAAAATGAAAACCCTATTTCCTAAGCTGTAAACCTAAACCCCGGTATCCTTGTGAATAAGGTAGATGAGGGGTGCCTAACACCTTACCTTCGTCTAAGAACGAGTCCAATAACTTAGAATATATGACAAAATTAGGGTTATCCTTTATATCCCCTTCCTAAAGATAAAAATTAAGGGTGTCAGCTCTCGTTTTAAAATAGGTTATTACAGATTAGAGTCATCAAGCCACCTCAGAGACTTGGGTATGTAGATCGTATAACTTATGCCATAATCTCTACAAGTGAAGTTATAGACGAAGAACCTAGAGACCATAAGGAAGTTATGAGGAGTCGAAATAAGTCTGAATGACTGAAGGCCATGGATGATGAGATGAAATCTCTTCATGATAACAACACTTGATAATTGATCAAGAAACTTGTTGGAGCAAGGTTAGTCAGTTGTAAATGTATTTTCAAAGTTAAGGAAGGAATCGAATGAGTGGCGTTAAAAAGATACAAGGCGAGGTTGGTTGCAAGGGGTTTCGCTCAGAAAGAAGGTGTCGACCTTAATGATGTGTTTTCTTCTGTTGTGAAGAACAGGTCCATTCGAATGTTGCTTGCCATGGTGGCACAGTTCGACCTTGAATTGGAATAGATGAATGTGAAGACTACTTTCTTGTATGGTGATCTAGATGAAACAATTATGATGAGGAAACTTGAAGGGTATGTCGAAAAGGGGAAAGAAGATTATATGTGTAAGCTGAAGAGATCTTTATATGGATTGAAAAAATCTCCTCGATAGTGGAATAGGAGATTCAACAAGTTCATGACACATAAATTTCATTAGAAGTCAACTCGACCACTGTGTTTACTTCAGATTTCGACCTGGTAACTCATTTGTAATTTTGTTACTTTTTGTGGATGTTATTCTCATAACAAGCAACTATGTCGAAGATGTAATGAGGGTGAAAGTTGAACTCAATAAGGAGTTCGACATGAAGGATCTGGGAATTGCATCCAAGATTCTTATGATTGACATTCGAAGAGATAGAAAACCGTCAAAATTATGTTTATCTCAAGAGGCATACTACGGAAGATTCATGACAAATTTGGTATATCGAATTCAAATCCTATTGTGACTCCAACAAATCCTGAATTCAATTTGAGTATAAATCAGTGTCCCAGTACTGATGTCGAAAGAGCTTATATGAATAGAATCCCATATGCTAATATAGTAGGTTCTTTTATGTATGTTATGTTATGTACTAGACCCGATACATCATATGCAGTAAGTCTTGTAAGCAGATACATGGCAAATCCTAGAAAGGCTCACTGGCAAGCATTAAAGTGGATTCTAAGGTACACAAATGGGTCTATGAATAGAGTCCTGAATTATGGTGGAGCCTTGGGTGAAGATTATAAGAAATAATTAAAGGATATTTTGACTCTGATTATACAACTTATATGGATTCTAGAAAGTATATTTCTGGATATTTTTTCACTATGATTTGCACAACAATTAGTTGTAAAGTGACGCTTCATAAGGTTGTAGCCTTATCAACCATGAAGCGGAATATATTTCCCTCACTGATGCAGTGAAAGAAGCATTGTAGCTTGGAAGTTTTGCTAAGCAGCTGAAACTTTAAGGTTTAGTTATCACGATTAAATGTGATAGTCAAAGTGTAATACACCTGTTGAAGAACTCAGCCTATCAAGAGCGAATCAAGCACATCAATGTTAGGCTGAATTTCGTTATAGGAGTAATCGAGCATGGAGAAGTCCAAGTGCTGAAGGTTTCGACAGATCACAGTGTTGCTGATATGATCACCAAGACATTGCCAAGTCGCAAGTTTTTCCATTGTATGCAATTGATTAAGCTGCATGAAGAAAGATAGTTTATTCTTTGATATTAGAGTTTGTTCCAAGGTGGATATTTGTGATATATTGGATCGAAGGGTAGCTCCGTGGTTCAGAAAGTTCGATAGAGGTTACCATGCAGTCGAAGGCTGCTCACATGTTGGTGTCAAAGTAATGTATGTTATAGTTAAAGTATGGTCAAGCATATTGTGATACGGTGGGAGAACTGACTTGATTGTTTTGTGTTTTATCGCAGATGTTGCGGTTAGCAAGAGTCGCCATCGACTTTTCTTTTATCTAAAAAGGAAAGGTGAAAAAGCACAGGAAAGCCCTTTGAGATTATTTCTTGAGTTCGGGGGGTAGATTATGGGGAAGGTATTAGCACCCTTTTCATCCATGGTTTTCCATGGGCTCTTAGTTACTTGCTAGATCACTTGCTTTTGTTTGAAATTGTGCTTTGTGTGGTTTTTGAAAGTATTTTTGAAAAGGCGCCATCGTTTAGGCAAACTTTGTAATGATTCTCGTTCATAAGAATGTATAGAAAGTGTTGATCTTTTGAAAATATTTTCAAGTTTGAAAGATGTTTTTGAAAGTGTTGGTGTTTGTTTTGAATATAGCAAGGATGTTTTTGGTTTTTGAAAATGAGCAAGCAACTAGGAACATTTTACCTACTCAAAAGTCTTTCATGTTTATTTCCTATTTCCTTTGACATGGTTATCTTACCATTGATTTGGTAAGTAACCCTATCTTTGGATGTAAACGGGACGGGTATGGGTCATCGTATAACCATGATTAGCAATGTTGCAAGGTATCTTAGCATCTTTCTTTAGGGACTAAGATCATTTTGAAAAGGAAACATAGATAGGGTCATTGAGGTACTATGATCTTGTATTTTTGCTTGTTTTTGCTAAGATACCTCACATGCATAACATCGCCATTTTTACAAGGCAACCAAGTGGGTTTTACCCTAGGGGTGCTTGTGTGCAAGTGTATTAATTTTTCATTCTTGATTTGTCTTTGATTAGGGTTTGCTAATTGATTGGTTTTAGTCTTTCCATACAAACCCTAATTACTAGCATTTATATAAAGCGATAAATTGCAAAAAGTAAAATTACTACGCTATTACATCATTAGGGAGGGGGTGTAAAAATTTACTCATGGAGATTGCGAGAAAATTAAACCTAATTATCTATTACAACCATATTGAATATTGTACAAAATTGAAAATAAAATGCAAGAATATAAATAGAAAAAGAAAAGATTTTTGTTGTCTTTTATGAAAGGGTTTTGTCTTGACCTAAATAAAGGAAATGATTAATTAAAATTAAATAAAATTAACTTAAACTAATTAAGAAAAGAAATTAATTTGGAAAGGATTTTTAGTTTTTTTCATGAAAAGGTTTTTAATTAATGAAAAAAAATGAAGATTAATTAATTAAAATAACCTAAGTTCTAAATTAATTTTATCTAAGAAAATAAAATAATATATTAATTTAACCTAAGTCTAAAAAATAATTATTTAAGAAAAAAAAAGAAATTTATTTATTTTAAGAAAATGTTTTTTTTTATCTTTTTGTTTTATGGAGAAAATAAAAATATATAAGTATAAATAATAAATAAAAAATAAAGTTGGATTTTTTATGATTTATGAAAATAATAATAGTAATAAAATAATAAAAGTATTAAAGAAGAAAAGAAATAAAAGCAAAAATAAGAAGAAGAAAAAAAAGAAAATAATTAAAGAAAAAATGGGTCAGGGGTGTTAAAAACAGTCAGGAGGGTGGAAGGCTAGCAAAAATTCTCAGGCCCAAAGGAGGAAGACCCAAGCAATTATTGGCTGCAAACAAAAATGAAAAAAAAAGTATAAAAGAATGAGAAAATGGCCAAAAGGTCTCGCTGAGGCTCGAACCCAGGACCTCCTAATACGCGCGTGCTTGTTGTACCATTGGGGTGGCCTGTTTCATTCGTTCATTATACAACAATCAATAAACTTAAAACAAAACAAGTCCATGTTATAACTTCATCTTCAACCTTCAGCCAAAATCCCTGCAACTTGTTCATTTCTCAACCATTTGCAAAAATATAAACATGAAAATTGCTCCATTTTGTCACGCGAATCCAACCATATAAATATCATAAGCTATAAATCAAAGATGAATGAGAATTTCTAAAAGTACCAAATTATGACTTAAATATTTTAGAAAGTTCAAACTCAAAAATCTCCTAGCTCAATCAAAATAAATGAAATCTATGGACATGTTAAGTTTTAGGGCAATAATGTCTACATTTTATCTTCACAAATGCAAGCCTAACAATGCCTAAATATGAAGATAGAAGTTCAAGAAAAATACCTCGAAACTGGAAATTGTGAAATGGATTTGAGCTTGTTTTAGGCAGTGGTGATGATCAAGTTAGCTTCCTTGCAATGGTGTGATTGAGCTGAGGGTGGCTGGAATGATCTGGAGAAGTCAAGATACAGACCTCTGTTTTTGGTTATGGAGGATGGTATAAATGGTGTTACAGTTTGCAAACAAGTATTGGAATGGTTTGTGTATGATGCTAAGAAGCTTTTGGAAGTGTTAAGCCAAGGAACGCACGAGTGGTTTTAAGATTGTAGTTCAAAGTCAGAAATGACACAAAAATGGAGGTTTTGTGAAATCTGAGTTTTCAGGGAGTTTGGGAGCTTGTATATTCGTGTGTTAGCTTGCAAATAACTTGTATAGTTATTTGAAAAAGGTTAGAGGGTTTGAAGTTGACAGAACTGTGAGATATAGAGTTATGACTATGTTACTTGATTTTTAAGAAAAGTGGAAAAACAAGTTTCAATGTGTAGTACAAGCATGGCCTGAGTTTATGGGAGGCTCTAGACATGTTGCTTTTTCCTTTGACATTGCTTGTGTTCAAATGAAACAAGTTAGGAGCTCTATGCATTGACTTTGTGATTAAAGTCAATTTTCCAAAATGGAAGTGTGAACTTTGTTCCATTAATGGAATAATCACTTGGACAAAGGCTCAAACACTTGGATCATAGCTCAAATAGTTGTGTAATATTCTGATTATGGATAGACTTAGAGGTTAGAAGCCTTCAAAGTAAGATTCATGCAGCATAGGCTTGGATTTGAATTCTTGTTCATCATGAAATGGCTTGTAATTCAAGTTTGAAAACCCTAACTTCATCTCTTCGATTCTCCCTGATCAAGGATGATATTAAGGAGTTCTTAGACATTTTAGAAAGCTTGTAATGTTCTCTACAACCCCTATTTTAATCACTTTTAAAAATTTCCCTTGGATCTATATGAAAAAGTGCCATGAAGTTAGGTTAAAATCCTGACCAAAACTAGGGCTAAATTTCACTAACTGTCCAATTTCAAGACCATGACTTTATGAATCAATAACTTGAGATCCAAGAATTTTTAGAAGAATTTTTGTAAACAATGTTCTAGATATCATAGAGATATACAACTTTCATGTTTAAAGTTTATTTTGAATCCTCTTGCATCATGGTGAAAAATTGGCCCAAAGTTATGAAAAACATGAAGTTTTAAACACTTAGAAAAATTTCTAAGTTAGAAAACTTTGACTTTTCAAAATGAAATCTTGACTTTTTGATTTCTTGATGAATAAGTTTCATATTTTGACATGTTTTGATGAATTGTGATCTTTGACATTGAATTTTGACCAAAAAGTCAAAGTTTGACTTTTCAATGTACAATTGACTTTTGATCAGTTGATTAAGAATTCACTATCAATTCAATTGATCTTGAGCAATGTTTTAGGTCATGCCATTAGGTCAAAATGATGCCTTTGGAATCTTGAGATAATTCTTCAAGCCAATTGATCATTTTCTAGGTCAAAAATCAGAAATTGCCCTTTCTCAGTCAAAACCCTAATTTTGACCATTTTGCCCTTTTGATGATTTGATCAAATTTCTTAAGGAATTGTGTTCCAAACTTGATCAAATGATACATATGAGTTTATAGTGTTGATGTGAATAAAAAATTATGAAGTTTGACTGTAAATTGGCCATAGTTGACATTTTCCCCAATACAATTGATTTGTAGGTCAACTGCTCAATTGACTGAGCAAAAGTGTGATCCAATGCTTGAAACTTGACATGAATAATCTTGGGAGTCCATAATGATACATGGAAGTAATATGAAGTATTGAAAGTTAAATTATCCTTGTGCAATCTAAAACCCTAATTTTGGTCATCAATGTTTAAGGAGGTGTCTTAAGCTGATCAACCCTAGTGCAGTCTTGAACCAAGAGAGATCTTTGTGAGAAAATATTTGATAAATGAGAGGGAAAATTTTGGGGTACGACACATACAATAGTTGAAAATACTAGGTTTGTTAGCATGGCTAATTGGTCCTATTTGTTATGTCTAATTATTTAAGTTAGCTTGTACCCTAAGTTAGCTTGCAATAGGTATTTGTGAAAAAAGCTCGTTAGTTTAGTATGTTAGGTTTATTATAAATAACATACTAGTCTCTCATCAATGCATACTGCAAGTCCTAATTTAGGGTGTGTTGTACCCCAAAATTTTCCCTCCCATTTTCCTTCAAGACATTCTCATGAGATTCTTATTTGCTCAAGGTGGCTCAAGAATTGATTAGACAAATTCTCCTCCCAAGCAATGGGTCCATAACTAGGGTTTTGTGTTTCACAGGGAAGATTGAATTCTCAAGGTCTCAAGTGTTTTCATGGTTCTACATAGATCTTCAATATTTCTTATGTCAAGTTTCATGCCTTGCATCATAAGTTTGCTTAGTCAATTGCTCAGATGATATAAAATCAACTATATTGGGTAAAAAGTGAATTGTGGTTAACATACAGTCAAACTTCAATATTTTTGGTCAAAATCAACATTTTTAAGTGATTTTCATAATTTGATCAAGGGTTGATCTTGATTCCTCAAGGAAAGCTCTCAAATCATCAAAAGTAAAAACTTGTCAAATTAGGGTTTCCTTAGGAGAAGTCAACTGAACTTTGACCAGACATAACTTTCACATGCTTCATCAACTTTTCCCCAACAAAAGACCATTTTGAATTAAATTCAATTCTCTACAACTTTGTATCTTTATGCTCAAGTCCAAAAAATGCTTCATTTGAGATATATGAGCCAATACATTACAGGTCATTTCAAAAGTTAACAAAAAGACATTTTTTGTCAAGGTAACTTACATCAATATAAATCTCCAAAAGAAAAAAATTATAAATATATAGGTTGTATAGTACATATTAATATTTCCAAAAATTCCAAGATCACCTTCAAAAGATAAAAGTTGAGAGAGTTATGACCATTGCAAGTTGGGAAATTTTGGTAAAATGCATGAAGTGCAAAGTGAGCAGACTTAGAATTTTGAACTAATGGGCTTAACTTTTTAGGTTTCAGACATGTCCATGGAAGACTCCTAAACTCATTCATGCCTTACCTTTTTTTTATACTATTTTGTTTTTATTCAATTAAATACAAAATAAATTAAATAAAATGCAAAACCATTGGGCCAAGGCGCATGGATAGCTTTTTTTGGATCAGTTGGAGGCCCAAGACAACTCATGACAACATGCCTAAATCGTGTAAGCTCAAATTTGGCAAGAATCTTTCAAAATGGAAGCTTGAAAAACATGTTTGATTCTTGTTTAATGTTGGCCATGATTGCATGATATTTTGCCATGTTTGTTGATTTATTATTTTCTCTATATAGGCACAACAATCATCATATGAAAGGACCACAGATCCTTGCCTCTAAAATTATCAAAAACATCCAAAACCCTAGAATTTCAAAACTTGTGTTACAAGCCCTCTCATTCAAAAACTTTTATCGCATTCATTCCCAGGAACATTGAAAGGTAAGTTTGGATATGTTACCATGATCCTAAGAAAGTGAAACTGTATATCATGGCATAACCGATTTTACATTTTTTTTGCAAATTCATATATTTAATTTTGTCTTGTCTTAAACTGAATTGATGCTACTCAAAAGTTTATGAGTCACATTTGAACAGGGTTGGATCATTATCATGATCCCATGCAGTCACAACCAGGAGACACCATATTTTCTTTGATCAGTTGTACTTGGTTCGAAACTCATGATACAAGAATGTTTGGCCAAAACTAAGCCAGTATTTGGATTCAGGGGGTCGAATTAGGAGGGATAGGATGTTTTATATCACTAACGTTTGAATTTTCAGATTTTGGATCATACAGGTCACTGGAGAAGACGACCGGAGCTAGGGCTCCGGCGCTTCTCCGATCACTATGCCCGTTTATATAATATGTGTTTATTATTTCAATTATGTTAACGGATGTAAGGCCGCCCCAGCGGTAGAAGCGAGCATTATTAAGGCGTTGGTATACCAGGGCACAAGTTCGATCCCTACCCTTTTTATTTTATTTTTCATGTTTTTCTTGTTTACAGATCCAATGCAAGCAGGCCTAACACGCTCACCATGCGCCTCAACTCATCACCATCAGATATTCAAAAGACCAGATCTAGCATCCCATATTTGCACGCGTATCATGGATCTCTTGGAGCCAGCTACACTGGATTGTTCACAAAGTTTGGGCTTACATGTTTGGGCCCAAGTGAATTGCTTCAGCACCCCCTAAATTTACTTCTTTAGGCCCATCTTTTCCTCTTTTAATTATTTTGTTTTAATTTCTTTTTTTAACATAATTAACTTTTTTTCTCTAATTAATTAAAATCAAATTAACTTAACTTTTTTTAATTAAATTAATTAAATTAACTTTTTTAATTAAATTAATTGAAATAATTAACTTAGTTTCTTTAGGGTTTTTATTATTAAATATTTTTTTCAATAATCCATTTCTTTTCTAAACTAAAATCAATTACGTTAGATTAATAATCAATTTTCATCAAAAAGACAATCACAAAAAGAATTACTCCATTCCTCTTTACTTTTACAATCTTCGCGCGTTCTTTTACTTTCGCATTAAATTTTTCACAATAATGTATCCGCTAAAGGTTGTAATAGATAATTAGGTTTTTTATCGCTTTCTTTCTTTCCCATAGTTTTTTGGTTTTGTACCCCTTTCCCATATGCTTTGTAATAGCGTAAGACATTTATTTTCTGCTTTTACTGTTTTTCCTTATTATTGTTTAGTAACTAGGCTTGTATGGTAAGATCTAAAAACAAACACTAGAAAACCTAAATCCAAGACAAATTAACTAGAATCAAAATACTATTCACACATGCACCTCTAGAGTGACTGCACTTGTTACCTTCGGAAAATAGTCATGTCCCTCAAACGTGGGACGCTTTAGCAAAGACCCTCGATTAAAATATCATAGTCCCTCGATGACCCTTTGATACTGCCTCGGAAAATGATCTTAGTCCCTTATAATAAAATTTCTAAAGTGCCCTACAAGTTGCCTTTATGACTACACGATCACCCGCACCTGTCCCTCACACATCCAACATTAGGGCTTCCTAATAACTAATGGTAGGATAGAACTATCTAAAGGAGGAGGAAAATAATATGAAATACTTTTGAGTAGGTAGATAGCTCGCAATCGCTTGCTCACTAAAACCAAAAAAATTCACAAACACTTTTTTCTCTAAAATATTTTCAAAAAAACAAACAATTTGTATGCGTTCTCAACTAATACGAGAATCATTACGAAGTTTCAGCACTTAGGCATTTTTAAAATATTTTCAAACAAACACATACACAAAGCATTTTCAAAGTGAGCTAGCGATTAAGAGCACATAGCTAACTACAGATGAAAAGGGTACTAACACCTTCCCTTTTCATAACCTACCCCCCGAACTCAGAAAATTCTCGAAGGTCTTTCCTGTTATTTTTACCCTTTCCTTTATTGGATAAAAGAAAATTCGATGGCGACTCTTGCTATCCGCAACATTCTTGATAAAACACAAAACCAAAAGTCAGTTCTCCCACCGTATTATAGAACTGGCAACTCTGATGGGGAAAATAAAAGTGGGGTTACCTTATAGTTAGATCACATTTACAATTCTTTACTTGATTGATTTGTATGCTTTACATTTCGGGGTTTTGCTCGGGTTTATTTTTGTAAATATCCTATACCTGGGTCTGGGGGCATTTTAGGTAAGTAGCAATAGATCATGGAAATTTTACGGTATAGATCGATATGGTTGAAATGATGGCTATGTTGGTGTGACACATTGGTTGGTGCGGGTGTCCCTTGAGTCAGTCAAGGAGAATGTTGGGTTGCCGCGTGGTATCATATGCACTAACTGACCTTAGAACCTTAGTTAACACAACTTAGCCATTAGAAAGTAGTGAGATGTCCGGCTTTGGTGCAGACTGAAGTTGGTTGATACTCGATACTACACTCATTGAGATCAGACTCTCGAAATATTTTGGTTGCAAATCAGATGATGTGCTGAAACAATGCCTGAGAGAAAGATTGGTGATATTGAGACCCCTAGAACCCGGTTACTTCTTAGGACAGGTTGAGCCAACTGAACTTAAAGAGGGTACTTACCTACAAACTCCATGCAAGCCTGAACATAAGGCCTTGTGTGCTTTTCTTGTGTTTGATTATCTGTTCGAACGTGACATCATAACATCATGACATCATACCATATCATTTTCACTAAACGTTTCAAGGACTGAGGGATTTATCTTTGTTCTTTGTTGTAGGTTATGGTATTCGCTAGTAGAAACACTATCCAGATCAACTTTGTAAGGATACCTTCTCAACTTAAGGAGTTAGTCTCAAGGGTTCCCGAAAGTTCTCGATTCACCAAAATGAATGGTCGACTACTCAGTTTGGTTACATCAGGTTTTGAAGAAGACATGATGAGTGTTATATTCTAGTTCTTTGAACCTGAACATCATTGTTTCACCTTTCCAGATTATCAGTTGGTTCCCACAATAAAAGAGTTCTCTAAGCTACTGGGAGTACCTATTCTTGATCAGACACCCTTCATCGTTCTAGAGAAAGTTCCAAAGCCTGAGGATATTGCAGTAGCTTTACATCTAAAGCGGCCCGACATTGTATCTAATTGGGAAACAAGAAGTGGAGTCAAGGGCTTTCTTGCTAAATTTCTGATAGAGAAGGCTCATGTGTTTCTGGATGCTATGAGTTTTCAGGCTTTCGAGGAGATCTTGGCTCGATTGATCTATTGACTGGTACGATTCCCTAATCTAGACCAACTCATAGATGTGAGCGCCATCAAAATATTTCTCGCTCGTAATCATGTTCCACTTTGCTTGGAGATATTTTGCATTCTCTTCACACTCATACTATGAGGAAGCGAGAGACTCTTATGTGTTGTGTACCTTTATTATCCAGGTGGTTTATTTCTCACCTTCCCCGATCAATGATAAATAATGAACAGGGCCGAGGTGGTCTCAAAGGATGATGTCGCTCTCTTATTCAAATATATATTGGTGTTCCCGATCTCGGGAGAATATCACTATCATTGACCATTGTGGGCAATTCCCTAATGTTCCACTCCTTGGCATTATAGGAGGTATTACTTACAACCCTTCTCTAGCTTTACGTTAATTTGGTTATGCTCGAAAAGATGGTTCTCATGACATGCTTATCCAAGGTATTGTATTCGATAACGAGAATGATCCTCAAGGTTATCGTTAAAGGTTTATACATGCTTGGGGTATGGTGAACAAGATTGATAGTAAGAATTTAGAATATAATAATTCCACCCCTTTGGAGCCTTACCTCAGATGGGTACAATCTCATGCTCAAAACCTTATAATGCCATATCCCACTGTCCTACCAGTAATTATGGAGCCTATTGCCGAAGGGGATATTCCTCATACCGTTCTTTATTCAGATATGTCTGCTGACCTTGAAGAGCTACAGAAGTCTTGGATTCAATTGAGAGAATAAAGGGACACCTTTAAGACTTAGTTTTATGCTAGCGAGAAGAAGGTGTTGGAGCTGTCAAAACGACTTCATGAAGATTAGAGTCTTAATGCATATGTCAACACAAAGAGGAATTTTCCATGGGAGACTTGAGTCTTAGGTCTTAGGAGTTCATATTTTTGTCTCCTTGATACCCTTTTGTTTTCATTGTAAGCCTAAGAGGAAGTTATAATTTGAGCTTACTAATAAAAGCCTTTGTCTTTGTTTCCATTTGGTTAACAAACTTAAATCCCTCGAGATCCTTGAAAACATTGCATATACATATCATGCATCATTACATCACATGTTTTACAATACAGGTTTTCCCATCATCCTTGCTGTTTATTTAAGTAAAAGATGGCTCTAGAACAGACTTTGAAGGAACTCCAAGCTCAGAACATTCAATTCCAGGAGACTCTCCTGAACTTAGCACGATGACAGAAAGACATGATGGCACTCATCACCAAGAAAAAGAAGACTTGATATCCAGTTGCTCTATTAAATATGGGGAGAAGATTCAAAGGGCCTACTCAACTGGTTCAAGTTGTTGGTATCTCCTCTAATGAAGATGACAATCAAGAGGAGGATGGTAGAAGTGTCAGGGCTAAGGGTGGAAATAACCAGGGTTTTGATAAAATTCTTGAAGATGGAGACTATTCTGATGAACAATACCCTCCTGCAGATGATAAGTACAAGCAGTTGGAAGATCGTCTAAAGGCTATGGAAATCTAGAAAGTGCTTGGATTGGATTTTGGAGAGCTAGGTATGATCCCAAGGGTGTTCATCCCTCACAAGTTCAAGGTCCCCGTCTTTTCTAAATATGACGGTGTCTCTTGTCCGAAACTTCATTTGAGATCTTATGTGTAGAAGATCTAACCCCATACTGTTGACAGGAAGTTATGGGTTCACTTCTTTTAGGAAATCTTGTCTGGTACACAACTCGAGTGGTTCTATCAGCTGGAAGGAACCAACATTCACACTTGGGAAGACTTGGCCGCTGCTTTTTATAAGCAATATCAATATAATGATAACCTTGCACCGACTCAAGTATAATTACAAAACATGTCTATGGGCTCAAATGAGGGTTTCAAAGAATATAGACTTATCCAGAAGGATGCAACCTCCTTTGTATGACCGGGAGCTAGTTCATATGTTCATGGGCACTCTGACAGGTCCATTCTTTAATATTCTAATCGGGAGTTTGTCATCTGGTTTTACTAAGCTAATTTTGACTGGGGAACAAGTTGAAAGTGGTATCAAGAGTGGAAAGATTCCAATGGCTGCGTCTTCTAGTGCTACAAAGAAGACATTCAATAATAAGAAGGAAACCAATATTGTTTATAGCCAGAAGGGATGTGGTAAGAATAACCTCCATTAGTCTGTGGGAGAGGTGTTGATTTCTAATCTTGCACCTGTTCAACAATAATAGGGTAATCAGCATAGGTCCGACGCTCCGAGGAGGCAGTTCACCAAGATTAGTATCCCTTTGTCTCAGGCATTATAACATCTATTGAAAGAATAATTAATAACACTACGGGATCCTCCTCAAAATCCCAACACCTCCTCTCCTAAGTACAATCTGAATGTGAAGTATGCCTATCATTCTAACAGTCCTGGACATGACACCAACAACTGCTGGTCTCAAAAACAAAATTCAGCACATGATTGACAACAAGGAAATTGAGTTCGATCTTTCGGAGACTCTGAATGTGATTATTGCACTTGTGCCGAAGCATGACAAAGGCATAAATGCTATTGACGATGTTTTGTATGTTATCATTGTAATTAATTTAGTTACTCTTCTCTCAATAATCAAGAAGAATCTGTTACAGGCCGGTTTATTTTCAAGTTGTGTTCAAAAATGTTACCGCTATGCAGTCCAACCCAATGGTTGCAAGTTACTAAAGGAAGGCGTTCAACGCCTGATGGATAATCACATAATTCTGATCGAGAAGGTTCTGTCTGCTAAGAATTTATGTCAAGATTTGTCTATAATATTTGGTACTCTTGTCAGGATTACCTTCAAAGGTCCTGTAAGGATTACCGCCAATCTGAAAGCTACTTCTTTGATTATTACCACACCTGTACCCATCCCATATTCTTCGGATAAAGCTATTCCATGGAACTATAGATCCGACGTCTACTACCATGACGTCAAACAATAGTTATCTGATGAAGATGAAATTACTAAAGACGCTGATCCTGACATTGACAATATTACAGGGACCAAGGAAGTTACTAGAAGCGGAAGGATTTTCTCCCTGAAAATATCTCCAAAGACTATTGCTACATTTGTTCGAGTTACCGTTACCAAGTCAGCTGCTGAGGCTCGGGGTAAAGAGCCAAAACAGAGCCTGCCCAGATGGAGGCACCTAAAAAAATAACAGTTGAAGACACCTCTAGACAATAGTTGGAAGAGGTATTGAAGATTATCCACAAGAGCGACTAAAAAATTATTGAACAACTGGGGAAGACCTCATCCAAAATCTCCATGTTATCCTTATTGATGTATTCTGAAGCCCATGCATAGGCTTTAGTAAAATTCTTGAAGACTGCTCACATGCCACAAGAGATTTTGGCTGATCAATTTGGAAGTTACGTTTCTAGCTTAACGACTGACAATGGATTAGGCTTCTCTGATGTTGATCTGACGCCAGAGGGAAGAAATCATAATAGGGCCCTATATGTCTCCATTGAATGTAGGGGCACTACATTGGCTCATGTATTAGTGGATATTGGTTCTTCGTTGAATGTTCTACCAAAAGGTGCTCTTGACAGCATGGATTGTAAAGGGATTGTGCTGAAACCCAGTGATATTATGGTTCGAGCCTTTGATGGGTCAAAGAGAATGATACATGGAGAAGTGGATCTTCTGATCAAAGTGGGTTCACAGATCTTCGAATCCACCTTCTATGTAATGGACATTTGGTAAGCTTATTCTTTCCTACTAGGACGCCCTTGGATCCATGGGGCAGAAGTTGTCACCTCTACCCTACACCAGAAGTTAAAGTATCCTGTGAATGGAAAGATTGTTATTGTCAGCAGAGAAGAGGAGTATATGGTTAGCCACCTAAATTCATTCTCGTATGTAGAGATGGACGATGAATTCATTGAGACTCCCTGTCAGACTTTTGAAGTCATTTCTCCTACTGCTACTGAAGATGTTTCTGCCATTCCTAAGGTCACCAGGGTTCTACACAAGATGACTTCCTTAAAAGATGCTAAAGCTACTATAGAAGAAGGTGGTTGTACTATTTGAGGTTAACTTCCTGATATTCCCTATAAATTTGACAAGTTTGGTTTGGGCTTTACTGTAAAGGGTCAAAGGGTTATTTGTCACGCTCGTGCTGGAAGACCTCAGTTCCGTGTCAGCAACAACGGAGTCAACTCTATAAAATATGCTGACAATGATTGTGACTTCGACAGCTGGATATTTCCTACCATTGGCAGCAGACTCAACAATTGGAAAGTGGAAGACATTATCTCTATCTCCTTTAGTCGGGAGTAATAGCTACATTTCTGTCTTAGTGCTTTAAAAGATTTTGGTTATGTATTGTTTAAACAATGACTTTAAACCTTGTATCTTACCCGAGGCACAATGGTTCATTTGTTAAGGGTTAACAATTCATAAACATTATTCATTTAATAAAAACATTGGACGTTTTGCATTCAAATTTTGTGTTCTCTGTCTTTCTTTTACTTTATTTCCCTTTAAAATAGTTATGTGTTCTTACACACACCCACACACTACATTGCAGATCCACATCCACTCTGGATCTCGTTGATAATGATTATACTATTTCCACTCATGACTTTGAAAATCCGATCTACCAAGTCAAGGACAAAGGTGAGTAAGATTGTGAAATACCTGAAGAACTTTATAGACTCTTAAAACAAGAAGAAAAGTCTATCCAACCACATGAAGAGTTAGTCAAAGTTGTAGACTTGGGTACCGAGACAGACATGAAAGAAGTCAAGATATGCGCTAACTTAGAGAGTAATGTTAAGAACAGGTTAATTCAGATGTTGCATGACTATGTTGAGATATTTTCTTGGTCGTACGAAGACATGCCAGAGCATGATACTGATGTTGTGGTCCATCGTCTACCAATGAAATAGGGTTAATCCCCGATTAAGCAGAAGGTTCATCGCATGCGTCCCGAGATGTCAGAGAAGAGCAAGGTTGTGGTTATAAAGCAATTCAATGCATGCTTATTAGCAGTGACATCATATCCTCAATAGGTTTCTAATGTTTTTCCGGTACCAAAGAAAGACAACAAGATGCGTATGTGTATAGACTACATGGATCTGAACAGGGAAAGACCCAAAGATGACTTCCCACTTCCGCATATTGATGTTCTGGTAGACAACACCACTCAGCATAGGGTATTATTTTTAATGGATGGTTTCTCGGGTTATAATCAGATCTAGATGGCGCCCGAAGACATGGAGAAAACTACCTTCTTCACACAGTGGGGCACTTTCTGCTACAAGGTTATGCCTTTTGAGTTGAAGAATTCTGGTGCAACTTATCAGTGTGCCATGGTAGATTTATTCGATGACATGATTCACCACAAGATAGAGGTCTACATCGACGATATGATATCCAGATCATAAACTGAAGAAGGGCATCTCGGTCATCTACATAAACTGTTTGAAAGACTGAGAAAGTACAAGCTAAGGCTAAATCTGAACAAGTGCACCTTTGGGTGAGATTCGCTAAACTCCTGTGTTTCGTCGTCATCGGTAAAGGTATTGAAGTTGATCCTGCAAAAGTTAAAGCTATTCAAGAAATGTCTGCTCCTCGTACTGAGAAGGAAGTCATAGGTTTCTTAGGACGAGTGAATTACATTTCTCGATTCATTTCCCATTTGACTGCTACTTGTGAACCAATCTTCAATCTTCTGAAGAAAGATCAAGTAGTAAAGTAGAAAAACGACTACCAAATATCCTTTGACAAAATTAAGGAATACCTACAATAACCTCCAATTCTGATGCCACAAGTTAAAGGAAGACCTCTAATCATGTACCTCATAGTGCTAGAGAATTCAATGGGGTGTGTATTGGGCCAGCATGATGAGTTTGGTCGAAAAGAGCATGCAATGTACTACCTTAGCAAAAAGTTTATCGACTGCGAAACAAGATATTCACTGCTCGAGAAAAAAATTTGCGCTTTGGAATGGGCTGCTCGCTGAATAAGACAGTATATGTTTACTCATACTACTCTATTATTTCTAAAATGGATCTCATAAAGTACATATTTGAGAAGCCATCTCTCTCCGGAAGAATAGCCCGATGGTAAATGGTCTTGACAGAATACAAATTTCAGTACACCACTCAAAATGCAATCAAGGGAAGCGTATTGGACGATCATTTGGCACATTAATTCGTAAACGACTATCAGTCTATAAATTTCTAATTCCTGAACGAAAATATTATCCTATTTATAGATTGTGAAGAACCTGGACCGTATGAAGGACCTGAGCCAGGATTCCGATGGACTATGGTTTTCGACGAAGCTTCTAACACACTTGGCAATGGAATTGGTGTCGTAATTATCTCTCCACATGGTTTCCATACGCCTTTCACCTCCAGATTATGCATTGACTATCCCAGCAACATGGCTGAATAAGAAGCGTGCATCATGGGTATTAAAGTTGTTATTGACCTGAGAATCAAGTTCTTTAGTGTATACGTGGACTCAGCCCTGGTAATCAGTCAAGTTAAGGGAGAGTGGGATACGAAGCATCTGAATCTTATCCCTTCTCGGGAGCATGTGTTAACACTAATCTCGTATTTCGAGGAAATCACCTTTGAGCACATCCCCCGACAAGAGAATCAGTTGGCAGATGCATTAGCTACAATGTCATTTATGTTCAAGGTTAGATGGGATAATGAAGTTCCTCGAATCACTATCGAAAGATTATACAAACCAGCACATTGCTACAAAGTGGATACTGATGGAGTAGAAGAGAGGACTTAGTTTTATGAAGTGAAGAGGTATCTTGAGGCTCAAGAGTACCCTAAAGGGGCATCGATCAATGACAAGAAATTCCTACAGAGGTTCTCAGCTAAGTTCTTTCTGAGCAACAGAATTATGTACAAGTGCAACCACGATTCGACTCTACTTCATTGCATAAACAAGAAAGAAGCAGAAAAAATTATGGAACTATGGAAACCGACTGTCACCACCACTTGAGAACTTGTTACAAATGCCAGATCTACACCGATAAAGTACATGTGCCTCTGGTTCCGCTGAATGTTTTGACTGCTCTTTAGCAATTCTCAATGTGGGGCATGGATTTGATTGGAGAGATTAAGCCTAATGCTTCTAACGGACATCGCTTCATCCTCGTTTCCATTGATTACTTCACAAAATAGGTTGAAGCATTCTCGTTCTCCTCTATTACCAAGAATGTGGTTGCTCGATTCATTAAACATAACCTTATATGTCAGTATGGCATCCCCGAGAGGATTATCACATACAATGGCACTAACCTCAACAACACTATAATCACTGAACTCTGCATGCAGTTCAAGATCAAGCACCACAAATCATCTCAGTATCGACCAAAGATGATTGGCATAGTGGAAACCGCCAATAAGAACATTAAGAAGATGATACAGAAGATGGTTTTAACCTACAAATACTGGCACGAGTTATTACCATTTGCTCTCCATGGCTATCGCACTTCAGCTCTAACATCAATTGGGGCAACCCCATGCTTGCTGGTTTATGGTATAGAAGTTGTCATATCTGTCGAAGTTCATATTCCTTCTCTGAGAATTATGAAATATGCAAATTTGGACGAGGACGAGTGGATTCAGACTAGGTTGGATCAGTTGAATTTGATTGACGAGAAAAGGCTTATGGATGTCTGTCACGGTCAAATGTATCAGAAGTGTATGATCAAGGAATTCAACAAGAAAATCAAGCATCGGGTATATCCGGCTGGTGACTTGGTAATAAAGCGCATCATCCTACCGCAGGGTGATCCCATGGGCAATGGACTCCCACCTACGAAGGGCCATTTGTAATCAAGAAAATATTTTTGGGCAGTGCTATGATACTGACCACCATAGACAGTGAAGATTTTCTGCATCCTGTGAACCCAGACATAGTCAAAAAATACTAGGCATTAAAAACGAACCGCTAGGTTGACTGGCCTGGGCAAAAATAAGGGCATCCTGGCGAACCAAAAAGGTTCAGGCAAAAATTAGGGATATATATAAAAAACTGTACACCCGGCAAGTTGAAAACCCAAAAGGGCGGTGTTGTATCCTAAAATTTTCCATCACATTTTTCTCAAAGTATTCTTTTAAGGCTCTTCAAGTAGTCAAGACACTTAAGGGTTGACTAGTCAAGATGCACCTTCTAAACCAAAGGCCTACAACTAGAGTTTGGAGTTTCTCAAGGAAATGTGGTTTTAAAAGGTCCCAAGTGGTTTCCATGGTTCTTCATAGGCCCTCAACAAGGTTCATGTCAAGTTTCAAGCTCTACATCACAAGTTTGCTCAGTTAATGGCTCAAATATTTGAAAATCAACTATATTGGTCAAAAAGTAACTATGGTCAACATAAAGTCAAACTTCAAGATTTTTGGTTAACATCGACATTTTGAAGTGATATTCATAATTTGATCAAGAGTTGATCATGATTCCCCAAGGAAAGTCCTCAGATCATCAAAAGTCAAGAATGGCCAAATTAGGTATTCCTTAGGAGAAGTCAACTAAACTTTGACCAAGCATAACTTTCACATGCTTCATCAAATTTTCCCCAACCAAATCCAATTTTGAATAAAATTCAATTCCCTACAACTTTGCTTTTATGCTCAAGTCCAAAAAAATGCTTCATTTGAAAGATATGAGCTAAAACATTATAGGTCATTTTCAAAAGTCAACAAAAGACACTTTTTGTCAAGGCAACTTACATCAAGATAATGTCTTCAAAAGCAAACATTATCAACATAGAGATTGTAGAGGGCATCTTGAGCTTTCCGAAAATTCCAAGATCATCTTCAAAATATGAAAATTAAGCAAGTTATGAGGTGCACAAGTTGGAAATATTTTAAGAAATGCATGAAATGCTAAATGTGCAAACTTGAAATTTTGGACTTGTGACCTAACTGTTTCGACTTTAAACATGTCAACGGCCTTGCAAAAGACTCCTAAACTCACTCTTACCTTGTCTTGTATTTTATTTATATTTATTATGTTTTTATTCAAATAAATGCAAAATAAATTAAATAAAATCACAAAAGCATGGGTTGTGCATATGGGCTGGATTTTATCCACTTTAGAGCCCATTAATTCGTGTAAGGTACATCACAAATGTACAGGTTCATGTAGTATCAAGAAATGGCAAGAATCACTCATTTTTGGCAAGCTTTGAATGTGTTCCATTCTTGTCTCAAAGGCCATCATGGCTTGGTTTTCCTTCCATATTTATCTACTCCTCTCTTCCCTCTATAGAAAGCACTACAAAGAAGGCTAAAGGGAGAACGAAATTATTCTTCAAAAATCTCTCCAAAAGCTCTTCACAAAGCTCTACCAAATTCTCAAAAATTCTTCAAAATTGCCAAAATTCGCAACTGCTTTTCCAGGCACAATCAATCCAAATCAGTGATCGAACCTTAATCCTGAGATACCCAGGAGTCTCCCCAGATCCAAGAACACGTCCAACCGTGCTTAGAAAGCCATTCACGAACTCATCGGTGGTAAATTTTTTGTTCATTTTTGTATAATCGGTTGCAGGTCTATTTAACACTTTTTTGTGATACAGTTGCATTCATACTAGAGAACGGGACATGAACAAGTGATCACATGATGTTTTTGACGTTAGAATCACGCTCATCATGCGTTCTCACATCAACATCATCAGATCCAGATCCAGCAATCCAGATCTGAGCACCCACGATAGGCCTCATGGGAGAGATGCACGGGATCCTGAAGATTTTTCCTCCAGCGCCTGGGCCAATGTTGTTGGGCCAATTGATTTCTGATTCTCACACCCCCTAATTACTTTATTTGCATCTTGGCCCAATTTAATTTTTTGTCTTTTTCTTTTATTATTTGTTTTCTTTTAGTTTAATTATTTCTTCTTTATAATAAAAACAAAAAAAAATCATAAAATTACAAAAAATATTAGACTTAGATTTTTATTAATTAAAATTAATTTTAATTAATTATTTAATCATATTTTTTAAAGTCATTAAATTAATTAGAATTAAGTTTTCTTTAATTTAATTTAATCATTTTTCCTAAAACAAAAACAACAAAAACATTTCTTTTTATCACTTAGATTTTTTAGGTTTTCTTTAAATCTTTCTCTTTTCTTCTTCGCACGTTCATCTTATTTTATTCTCTTAATTTTTTACAATTATGTAATTGTACATGGGATGTAATAGACTTTAACTAGGACCTTTTACTTTTTATTTCCCCATTTTTTTGGTTAGTAATCTCCCCCCATCCCGAAGCATTGGAATAGCGTAGATTCCAATTTCCGCATTTTATTTTTCGTACTTATAGATGTATGCTAATAGGCTTGTATGGAAAGACTTAAAAACAAACGTTAGCAAAATCTAACACTCAAGATAAACATAATTGAAACACAACACACTCGCACACGCGCACCTCTAAGGTACCTTAACTTGTTGCCTTCAGAAAAACAGTCATGTCCCTCGAACGTGGGACACTTTAGAAAAGAGCCTCAGTTAAAAATATCATAGTCCCTCGATAAACCTTCGATGTTACCTTTGGTATACGGTCTAGTCCCTTACGATAAAATTTCTAAAGTTCCCTATGAGTTGCCTTTATGACTGTACGATGACCCGCACATGTCCCTCAAAGCATCCAATGATAGGGCTACCTACTGACTAATAGTAGGATAGCACTATCTAAAGGAAATGAGGAAAAGAACAAAAATCTCTCGAGTAGGTAGATAGATCATAGTTGCTTGCTCATAAAAATAAACAAAATATACGCATACACAAACTCTTTTCTAAATATTTTCAAAGACAAAAAACACTTTGTATACGTTCTCGCCAAAACGAGAAACATTACAAAGTCTGCCGCACTAAGGCATCTTTTTAAAATACACTTACACAAAAAGGCATTTTCAAAATGAGCTAGCAACTAAGAGCTCGTAGGTAACTACAGATGGAAAGGGTGCTAACACCTTCCCTTTCCATAACCTACCCCCCTTACTCAGAAAATAATCTCAAAAGGTCTTTCCTATTCTTTTCACCCTTTCCTTTATTGGATAAAAGAAAAGTCGGTGGCGACTTTTGCTAACCGCAACAGTTGGATAAAACGCAAAAACAGTAAAGTTAGTTCTCCCACCGTATTACAGAATGGGAGACTCTGTCGGGGATGATAAAAGTGGGGTTACCCTAGAGCTAGATCATATTTAAAATACTTTCCTTGTTGATTTGTGTGTTTATCTTTCAGGTCTATGTTTGGGTTATTATTAAAGATCCTATACCCGGATCTAGGCCACTTTTTAGATAAGTAGCAATAGATCGGGGAGGCTGTACAGTTTATACCGATACGGTTGAAGCGATGGCTATGTTAGTGTGACTCATTGGTTGGTACCGGTGACCCTTGAGTAATTCAAGGAGAATATTGGGATGCCGCATGGGGTCATGAAGAACTAACTGATTGTAGAACCTTAGTTGACACAACTTAGCCATTAGAAAGTAGCGAGATAACCGGCTTCAATGCAGACTGAAGTTGGTTGATACTCGATGCTACACTCGTTCAGGTCGAACTCTCGAGATAATTTGGTCGCAATTTAGATGCTTGAGCTAAAATAATTCCCGAGAGAAAGACCGGTGATATTGAGACTCCTAGAACCTGATTAATTCTTTTAGGACAGGTTAAGCCAACTAAAACTTCAAGATGGTAATTACCTACTGTGATCGGTGGGAATGAGAACTGACTGTTTTTAAGCTGGTTCGCGAAATGTCGCGGTAAGAAAGAGTCGCCACAGTCTTTTATGTTCTCCAATATGGAAAGGACAAAAGCACAGCAAAATTCCTTCTTTGAGAATGTTTCTCGGTTCGGGAGGTAGATTTATAGAAAGGGAAGGTGTTAGCACCCTTTCTATCCGTGGTTATCCACGGGCTCTTAGGTACTTGCTCTTATGTTTTCAAAATTATTTTGCTTTTCAAGTGTGTGTGGGTTTTGAAAAAAAAAGTTTTGTTTGAAAAATTTCTAAGTAACTCTTGTATCTGTCCTCAAGAGTGTATGAAAAATTTGTTTGAAAACCTTTTGAAAGTGTCAGTGTGAAAAGATGTTTTGTTTGTTTGAAAGAGCAAGTACCCATGAGATCTACCTACTCTAAGGAATTAGGCTGTGTAAGAGTCCTTTAAACAGTGCTATCCCACTATTGAGAAGTAGGTAGCACCGTCGTTGGAGGTATTCGGGTCAATTCGATTATAGGGACAATGTGGTCACCAAAGCAATGGTAGGACGCCTTAGTGGTAACCCTAATGTCCTAGATCCTTTATATCCGAGGCAACCGTTTCGAGGCAACTGGATCTTAGACAGGAGGGCGACCTCTAAAGCACCCTATACTTGACGACCACGTCAAGGCAACCAGTGAGGCGTACCCTAGGAGTGGCATGTGCATGTGTGTTGTTTCAGTTTATGTTTATCTTGTACACGTTATTTGTGAGCTATGGATTGATTTTATTATTCATACACATCTTTCATGCATTTTTAACAGTTAAATGATTTGCAGGAAATAAAGTGCGGAAAGGTAAATCTAGCTATTACAAGGCGCGGGTCTATACATCGCCAAAAACAAAAACCCGTTTTGAAATAAAGTGCGAGAAAAGTAAATAAAGCGATAAAAGCCTAATTAACTATTACAATTCCGGAGCAGATACATAAATATAATGAATTAAATAAACATGCGCGCGAAAGATTGAATCGGGACGTCCTTAGGGTTTTGACCCTCTTTTGAGAAAAGAATTGAATTTTGTCCCCTTTTTTGCAATTAATGAAATTAAGCCTAATTACTAATTAATTAATTTATTAAAAGAAAAAAAAAATTTGTTTTTTATGTTTTAATGAAAATAAAAATAAGAAATTAAAAGTGTCAAAAGAAAAATCCTAAGTCTAATTCATTTTTATTTATTGTAAAAGAAAATTAAAATTAAACTAATTAAACTAAATTAATTTAAGTTAGTGTTTATTTACAAAATAATTAAACTAAAGTGGAATTAATAATAAAATAAAATATTTACATTTTTTAGTTTTTTCTGAATTTTTATTGTGAAAATGTTAATTAATTGGCTGGTGAGTAATTAATTAAAAAAAAAGAAATAAATAAAGCAATTAAAAGAAAGAAAAATAAATAAATAAATAAATGCAAACCCAAAGGGGGGTTTGGGCCAGATCTGAAGGTGTAGAAGCAGTTTCCAGGCCCATTTGTTCATTCAGCCACGTTGACTTTGGGAATTGCCTAGGCACTTGTTTGACTGGGAATATGATGTTCCTCACTCTTTGACCACTGGATTGGTGCTTCAGGACACATGGCGCCTGGGATTGATGAGTGCGCGGTGGAACACTTTGGCGTTTGCTGCATATGAACATGTTAGAAAAAATGGAATCAATTATATGGGGGACCTGGGAATCGAACCCAGGTCCCAATGGTACACAGCCAGCTCTCCAACCACTCAGCCACTTGAACGCTTTTGGTAATGAAATAAGGAACAAATATAATATAATAAAAATAAGTCATATGCTGAAACAGAAAAAAAAGAGCGCGCGTATTTTAAATCAACCAATGGTATATTACCACGTCACCGTCTTCTTCCCTGAAACTGCAATAAACAAGGTTAGATAGCGGGGGTTTTAAACCCCCACAACCTGCAAATGTCAAAAATAACAAATAGCTCCATGGTTAATATAAATTCATCGCGAGGGTTGGGTTTGATTCGTCTGGCCTTGACGAATTCAACCATATGCGTGAGAAGGGCTAATTTTTCCTGTGCTGGAAATCCCCAAATTGAAAGCTTCGAAAACCTAGAGTTCATCAATGGTGGTTTCGGTTCCAGGGCGTTTCAAGGCAATTGAACCATATCATTAGTTTCCTGTGGACTCATACAACACAAAACAAGCAACAAATTATGTTAATGATGCATGAACAATGAATTTCGATTCCAAGAAAATTATGCAAACCGTGAGTTCGTGTGGGGCGATTCCTTAGGCCTGAGCGCTTGGTTTTGATTCTAAAACCTTTCTGGGGACTTATGCAACGTATTAGAATTCTTAACTCGCTTTGAAAGGGCCTGGAAGGTGGAATTCAGATTTCAGTTTTCTTTGAATTTTTTCAATGTGGTAATGGTTCTTGCAGTAGCTTTTGCACGTCTCAGGCTTTAGGTTTAGTTTATGCACATATAGTAGAACTGATTTAGGTTAAAATTTGGACCAAGGATCCATGGAATTGAAGTTTGGAGATTCTTGTTAACCACCATTGAAAGCTTTCCATTTTTGGAGCAAAACTTGGATTTTATGCACAAATATGCTTGGCACGAATTTGGTAGCTGTCATATGACACATAAAAGTTATTCAAACCACAAAGATGTCATTCAATTAATTTTTAGATTTTATTTGAATTATTATGGATTTAAAATGAATTAAATCAATAAAAATTAAATAAAAATGAAAAAATAAATGTTTGGTATTGAAATTAATCATGGGACACGTGGGTGGCATGACAAGGCTGAATCAAGTGGAAGAAAGTGGGCCCTTTTGTCAAAAATTGAAGTTTTAAGGATAGTTGACTTTTGCCATTTCACAAAAATTTCCCAACTTCTCCAATGCATATCTTGCTCAATTTTGATCATATGAACATGTTCTTGGACATTTTGGAAAGGTTTTGAAGTCCTCTAACCAATGCCTTTGGTCCCATGTCATTTGGATTTACCGATCTCAAGTTATGGTCCTTGACTTAAAATGTCTTTTTGTTGACTTTTGAAAATGACCTATAATGTTGAAATTGATAACTTTTTGTGAGAGCATTTCTTGGACTTGGAATGTGAAGATGAGTTGTAGGAAATGCCATCCCCTTCAAAATGAGCATTGGATGGGATTTTTCTGATGTACCATGAAAGAGTTATGCCCTGGTCAAGTTACAGTTGACTTTTCAGCTGTCCCAAAATGGAAACTTTTGCATCTTGATGATTTTTGAGCCATTCTTGTGGAATCATGATCAAGACTTGATCAAATGATGATTGTGGCTTCAAAATAAGATGTTGACCAAAATTTTTGACTTTTGACTGCCAAATGACCATTTTACCCCTACAGTTGATTGTGAAGCAAATGAGGCTTTTGACTGTGCAACTTGATGCTATGAGACTTGCAACTTGGCATGTAGATGCTTGACAATGTATATAGGCATATGGGACTTGATTGGACCACTTAAAACCTCAACTTCCTTGCAAGAACCAAAACCCTAATTTTGACTGGCTTAGGAGGATGTTTGACTGTGCAATCCCTTGAGAAGTCTTGAACCATTTGAAGATGATTCTTGCCAAACTTTGAAGAATATGGGAGGGAAAATTTTGGGGTACAACACCTACAAACTCCATGTAAGCCTAAACATAAGGTTACTTGTGTGACTTGCTTGCTTTCATTATCTAAAAACTTGAACTCCTTGCAGGACTTATTTGTATTCATTATCCAATAACCTGGATTTCCTGCAAGACTTAATTTTATTCGTCACCTTACACTTTTGCTTGGTGCATAGCATACATATCATAACATCATACTATAACATGTCGTTAACCATTTCAAGGATCTCAAGGGTCTGTTATGCAGGTTATCATGAACTAGATGCCTAGCAAGGGGAAGGAAGATTTATTTTCCTCTAACTAAAGGCCGTCAAAGTATGATGAACCAGACGTCTAGTAAGGGGAAAGGGGATTTATTTTCCTCTTGCCAATGCCGTCAAAGCACGATGTCTTGAGTCAGTGGCTATGACCCACTCGACATGGTGAGCTTAATTCTCGTAGAAGGATATTCAACGAGACGAAGTTCTTCAATAAAGGCTGCAGTCAAATTCAATTCAAACATCTTCTTGTGTTTACCCCGCGAGATCCTCGAAAACATTGCATGCATATCATTACATAACATGTATTCTCAAGACATGTTTCTCATTTTCTCGCTGTTTATTTCAGCAAGGAAAATGGATCTTGAACAGAACGACAAAGATCTCAAAACTCAAGATGCTCGGTTCAAGGAAATGTTCCTAAATATATCCAAGGGGCAAGAAGAATTGAAAACACTCCTCGTTAGGAACATGACCAAGAAAAATTTTGAATACAACAATGATGACCAATTAGAACAACTACAAGCTGAGATGAAAAGGATGAGAATCCAGATGAGTATTCAGATGACTCTTATCCAAAATTTATCTCAGGGACAAGAAGAGTTGAGGATTCTTATCAGCAAGCTTCATCAAGACAAATACGACCGTCTGAGGCAAACTGCTAGAGCTTGGGGCCTAATCAATGATTAACCTCTCTTGGCAGACAAGGAATTGGGTGACATATTCATGCGGGAACATGTTGAAAATAAACTCAGAAGCAGTGAAATTCAGGGGACTACATATTCGAGTACTCAGAAGAGATCATACACTGGAAAGAAAGAGTCCAGTACTGTGTACGGCTAGAAAGATCATGATAAGAGTGATCTCAAACAATCCGTGGGGGCAGTGCGAATCTCTAATCCAGCACCAGTGCAAAAATAACGACAAAGAAATCAGCGTAAGTAAGACACGCCCAAAAATCAATTCACTAAAATCAACATGTCCTCGGCTCAATTATTGCAACACATGTTGAGGATGGAGTTGATTACATTGAAGGATCCTCCTCTGAATCCCAACACCGCCTCTCCTCAGTACAATCCTAATGTGAAATGCGCTTATCATTCCAATAGTTCGGGGCATGACACTAATAGATGTTGGGAATTAAAACATAAGATTCAGGATTTGATCGACGAAGGAGTGTTGGAGTTTACACAAGATGGTCAGACTGAATTCTTATGCCATCCCTAAATGCACACAATCTAAAGTGACAAGTTCAGGAGGAGAGGATTTTTGTTCATTAGAATTTTTAATTGTAATTTCTTTTGATTGTTCGAACACTTATTTTATGTCAAACTTTGTTATTCCATTAATGCATTGCATGTGTTTGTCTTGAATTAATCCATTTGTTTTCACTATACTGAAACTATGATTTTACTTCCTTTTTGTGATATTCAACTCTCAATTAAAAGATATAAGCCTTTAGAGGGAGGATGACGAAAAATATACCACAATCTCTACAGTATGCTTTTGAACAGACCATGTTGACGATGTACAGGCGTTGTTTCAAATTCTAAATAGTGGAGTTACAAGGAAGATAATCCCTAGTCAACCCCTTTGATCCTAAAAAGTAGGAGTTTTCTTTTTTCATGCAAATTGAAACCTTTAATCATAACCTGGGGCAGGGTAGTTTCTCAGTTAATTCAAATGTGCATTCAGTCGCAAGCTCTACCTTCATACAAGACAAATAATGTCGAAGATGCTCTTCTAAATCAAAAGACAATGATGGTTCCCCGTAATCACTAAAATAGGCAGTCATTATTTCTCAAAATAAAAGCCCAGTAAGTCAAAACCTATGAAGGAAACTTAAGAAAAAACTGGGGCATCCCGCTGACTGTAATCACAAAAGAAACAGTTCAGGCAAAAGTTAGGTATAATAAAATCACAAAAAGAGGTCGCCACAAATCCTCAACAAAACAAAAAATATTACAAAAAATGACTGCCTTCTCAAATAAACTTTTGGTATCTGAACCATCACCGAAATATCAGGGCAAAGATTCTAGACTCAATTGGGATCTAAATACACAATTAACTGAGTATAGGACTGAAGAATATCACGAAGAACGGGTTGGGTACAGATAAAGTTTGAGCCTTTATTCTTTGTTTCTTAAACCGTGAACCAGGCCATGTTTCAACCTTTAAAAGTCCTAACTGAAGCACGGGTTAGTTTGAAAGCATACTGTTACAAAAAGGTATCTTGACTCTCATAAGGTTTACTATAAAATCCTGAGTTAAATTCATATTCTTACAACATTCTGTTTTCATTTTTAAAACTTCAAGACAGACATAACCTTTTCATTTTTAAATGAAACTGTTTGCATATGACTAATTGTTCGACAACAGAGAAATTTGCATGACGGGTATTCAATGAACGAGAATCCTCTCAATTAACAGAATTACCTCAGATGGAAAACATTTCCAGTAATGGGCCTTTCATAATCAAGGGGCACGACATGGTGTCTAACTGATCTGGGGGCAGTTGAGTCAAGATTCGAGGAATCTTTCAAAAGTGCCGAATAGCCAGGGGAAGACCTCCATCTGAATCACTTGGGGCATTGAACATGCGTTCCAGCAAAGGGCCACGTGCAATCAAGAAAACATTTTCTGGTAGTAGACAGTGATGATTCTCCGCATCCTGTGAACACGGGCATAGTCAAAAAATACTATGCATGAAAAAAGACCCGCTAGGTTGACTGGCCTAGGAAAAAATAAGGTCATCCCGGTGAACAAAAGTACGGGTAAAAATTAGGGATATATAAATAAAGTTGTACACCCGGCAATCGAAAGCCTAAAAAGGCGACTTAGGGGAAAAAAGGGTATCCCAGTGGACTGAAAATAAGAAAGGACAGTCTAGGAAAAATTTATGGATTAAAGCGTACGACTATGTCCCATCATCTGTCTATCAGTAGAAGATTTTTCACCCTGATAAGCAGTCAGTGAGGGCTCTAGGAGTTGAGGATGTTCAAGCCATACACAAAATCCCCACAAAGCCACTTCCATGAGATTATCCCTACAGGGTAATCGTCAGAAGTTCATACATTCCCTGCAATTTCCACGACAGATTGCTCTGGCTGATAAAGGAGTATGATCTTCTCCCTAGAAATATCACCAACCTACGGAGTTCCGATCAGTATAGTTTATGGATTTTCTCTTTTCCAGCTGAGCTTGTTCCTCTGAGGTTGTAAAACCCCTTCAGACTTTTGCTCTCCAGCAGAGTTCATTTCCTTAACAAGGGTGTTTCCTCAACAAGAGTATTTCTCCATCAACGAGGTTTATTTCCCCAAACAGATTCTCTTCTAGATACAGTTCAGATGCAACCTAGATATAGATTCATTCTGACACTCATTCTAGATCCACTTCTAGATACAGTTCAGTTACAGTCTAAATATATATTCATTTTGACACTTATTCCAAATCCATTTCTAGATAAAGTTCATATACAATCTAAATATAGATTCATTCTGGCACTCATTCTAGATACAGTTCAGATACGATCCAGATATGAATGTCATTCTGATACTCACTCAGTACATATTCCAGATACAATTCAGATACGATCCAGATATGGATATCATTTTGATACTCATTCAGTGCATCTTCCAGATACTATTCAGATACAGTCTATATATGGATATCATTCTGATACCCAATTAATACATCCTCATATACAATCAAGGTATAGATTATTCTGACACTCCCCAGCTTGAGTGTGCTTCTACCATAAATCACCGGCTAAATTCCTCCCAGTGAAGTCGTCACTATCCCCAGGGAGTTTCTACGGAACCTGAAACCGGACCAGATGTCAGTCAACTTTATCCTCCCCAAGAGAGTCGGAAGGAATATTCATCTCTTTTATCCCCAATCAGGGTATAAACTCCCCAGTAGAGAAATGAGCAACCAACGTTCTTAAACTCTTCTCCCCAAGCAGGAATTAACACTCTCCAACAGAGTTTCCTCAAGCAAAAAGCAAGACATTAATGTTCCCCAGCGGAGTTTTCTCAAACAAGAAAGAATGAGTACCTAGGGCAAGCAATCCCCAGAAGATCGAAGATACACATACTCTTGATCCACAGCAACAATCATGGATTTATTTTCCCAAGACTAAGATGCTGCTCAAATTTGCGAATGTACTTCAATAACATTTCACATTCACCACCATTTACTAATATCATAGCATATTCATACGAAACGCATATAGCATAATCTCATTTATGTTGAGAACGTCATTACACAATGAATTTCATACATCATGACATTGCATACAACTAACCCTTTATCTTTTCAGGTAAATTCTATAAATAGACAAATATCATCAATTATCTACATAACCAGACAAATCTCTTCAGAAACTAAATTCTGACAAGTATTTCCCTCAAAGACTTTCCCCAAAAAATCATTTTGAAAAATATCTCTTCTAGATGAAGTCGGGCGTAGACATATCCTAGTGCATCATTCAGACGAAATCAAGCGCGGATTCCTTCTGGTACCCTTTGAAGTAGTAGGCGCCATAGATTCCTTCTGGTACCCTTTGAAGTAGTAGTCACCATAGATTCCTTCCAGTATGTTGTGAAGTAGTAGTCGCCATATATTCCTTCTGGTACCCTTTGAAGTAGTAGTCGCCATAGATTCCTTCTGATACCCTTTGAAGTAGTAGTCTCCATAGATTCCTTCCAGTACCTTTTGAAGTAGTCGTCACCATAGATTTCTTCCAGTACCTTGTGAAGTAGTAGTCTCCATAGATTCCTTCTGGTACCCTTCGAAGTATTAGTCGCCATAGATTCCTTCTAGTACCCTTTGAAGTAGTAGTCGCCATAGATTCCTTCCAGTACCTTGTGAAGTAGTAATCACCATATATTCCTTCTTGTACCCTTTGAAGTAGTAGTCTTCATAGATTCCTTCTAGTACCCTTTGAAGTAATAGTCTCCATAGATTCTTTCCAGTACCCTTTGAAGATGTAGTCGCCATAGATTCCTTCCGGTACCCATTGAAGTAGTAGTCGCCATAGATTCCTTCCAGTACCTTGTGAAGTAGTAGTCGCCATAGATTCCTTCTGGTACCCTTTGAAGTAGTAGTCTCCATAGATTCCTTCCAGTACCTTGTTGAAGTAGTAGTCGCCATAGATTCCTTCTAGTACCTTGTGAAGTAGTAGTCGCCATAGATTCCTTCTAATACCTTGTGAAGTAGTAGTCGCCATAGATTCCTTCTGGTACCTTTTGAAGTAGTAGTCACCATAGATTCCTTATGATACCTTTTGAAGTATTAGTCACCATAGATTCGTTCTGGTACCCTTTGAAGTAGTAGTCGCCATAGATTCCTTCCAATACCTTGTTGAAGTATTAGTCACCATAGATTCCTTCCAGTACCTTGTGAAGTAGTAGTCGCCATAGATTCCTTCTGGTACCTTTTGAAGTAGTAGTTGCCATATATTCCTTCTGGTACCCTTTGAAGTAGTAGTCACCATAGGTTCCTTCCAGTACCTTGTGAAGTAGTAGTCGCCATAGATTCTTTCGGGTACCCTTTGAAGTAGTAGTCTCTATAGGTTCCTTCTGGTACCCTTTGAAGAAGTAGTCTCCATAGATTCCTTCTAGTACCCTTTGAAGTCGTAGTCTCCATAGATTCCTTCTGGTACCCTATGAAGTAGTAGTCGCCATAGACTCCTTTTAGTACCTTATAAAATAGTAGTCGCTATAGATTCCTTCCAGTATCTTGTGAAGTAGTAGTCTCCGTAGATTCCTTCTGGTACCCTTCGAAGTAGTAGTCACCACATATTCTTTCTAGCACCCTTTGAAGTAGTAGTCGCCATAGATTCCTTCCAGTACCTTGTGAAGTAGTAGTCTCCATATATTCCTTCTGGTACCCTTTGAAGTAGTAGTTGCCATAGATTCCTTCTGGTACCCTTTGAAGTAGTAGTCGCCATAGATTCCTTCAAGTACCCTTTGAAGTATTAGTCGCCATAGATTCCTTCTGGTACCCTTTTAAGTAGTAGTCGCCATAGATTCCTTCCAGTATCTTGTGAAGTTGTAGTCACCATAGATTCCTTCTGGTACCCTTTGAAGTAGTAGTCACCATAGATTCCTTTCATTAACTTGTTGAAGTAGTAGTCGCCATAGATTCCTTCCAGTACCTTGTGAAGTAGAAATCACCATAGATTCCTTCTGGTAACTTTTGAAGTAGTAGTCTCCATAGATTCCTTTTGGTACCCTATGAAGTAGTAGTTGTTATAGATTCCTTCTGGTACCCTTTGAAGTAGTAGTCGCCATAGATTCTTTCTGGTACCTTGTGAAGTAGTAGTCACCATAGATTCCTTCTAGTACCTTGTGAAGTAGTAATCACCCTAGATTCCTTCTGGTACCCTTTAAAGTAGTAGTCGCCATAGATTCCTTCTGGTACCCTTTTAAGTAGTAGTCGTCATGGATTCCTTCCCGTACCTTGTGGAGTAGTAGTCGCCATAGATTCCTTCTAGTACCCTTTAAAGTAGTATTCGCTGTAGATTCCTTCTGGTACCCTTTGAAGTAGTAGTCGCCATAGATTCCTTCTTATACCTATTGAAGTAGTAGTCGGGGGTAGACTTCTTCCATTACATATTGAAGTAGTAGTTGGGCGTATACCCTTTCCAGATACATCTCCTAAAGACCACATCAAGCATAGACTTATTCTTATATTTCTATCAACGGTTACTTTGGATGGCATCAATAAGCCCTTCTCTGACAATTCTCTGTCACCTCTCCATATGGTGTCTCTAAGCCCATTCCTGGTACAATCAACCAACAACGTTACTTCTTGCACAAGCGAGTGCAAATTTCTGGTAACTTAAGTGTTCAATCATCTCCTACCCTCAAGTCACGAATGGCGAACAAGCCAATCTAACTCTTCAGGTTTAAGAATATTGAACAGGGACAGCTGTTGTACCCTAAAATTAGCCCTCACATATTTCTCAAGCATTCTTTTAAGGCTCTTCAAGTAGTCAAGACACTCAAGGGTTGACTAGTCAAGATGCACCTCCTAAACCAAAGGCCTACAACTAGGGTTTTGATATTCTCAAGTAAATGTAGTTTTCAAAGGTCCCATGTGGTTTCCATGGTTCTTCATAGGTCCTCAATAAGGTTCATGTCAAGTTTCAAGCTCTACATCACAAGTTTGCTCAGTCAATGGCTCAAATTTTTTAAAATCAACTATATGGGTCAAAAAGTTAATTATGGTCAACATACAGTCAAACTTCAAGATTTTTGGTCAACATCAACATTTTGAAGTGATATTCATCATTTGATCAAGAGTTGATCATGATTCCCGAAAGGAAAGTCCTCATGTCATCAAAAGTCAAGAATGGCCAAATTAGGGTTTCCTTAGGAGAAGTCAACTGAACTTTGACCAGGCATAACTTTCATATGCTTCATCAAATTTTCCCCAACCAAAGCCCATTTTGAAGAAAATTCAATTCCCTACAACTTTGTTTTTGTGCTCAAGTCCAAAAAAATGATTCATTTGAAAGATATGATCTAAAATATTATAGGTCATTTTCAAAAGTCAACAAAAGACACTTTTTCTCAAGGAAACTTACACCAAGATAATATCTTCAAAAGAAAAGAAGATCAACATGGAGATTGTATAGGACATCTTTAGCTTTCCAAAAAGTCAAAGATCATCTTCAAAAGTTGAAAATTGAGCAAGTTATGAGTTGCACAAGTTGGGCAATTTTTAAGAAATGCATGAAATGCTAAATGTCCAAACTTGAAATTTTGGACTTGTGACCTAACTTTTTGGACTTCAAACATGTCCATGACCTTGAAAAAGACTCCAAAACTCACTAGTACCTTGTCTTGTATTTTCTTATTATTTTATTTATATTTATTTTATTTTTATTCAAATAAATGCAAAATAAATTAAATAAAAACACAAAAATAATGGGCTATGCATATGGGCTGGATTTGATCCACTTTGGAGCCCATTAATTCGTGCAAGGTACATAACAAATGTCCAGGTTCATGCAGCATCAAGAAAGGGTGAGAATCACTCATTTTTGGCAAGCTTTGAATGTGTTTCATTCTTATCTCAATAGCAATTATGGCATGGTTTTCCTTCCATATTTATCTACTCCTCTCTTCCCTATATATAAAGCACTACAAGGCCGGCCAAAGGGAGCACGAAATTCCTCTTCAAAAAGCTCTCCAAAAGCTCTTCACAAAGCTCTACCAAATTCTAAAGAATTCCTCAAAATTGCTAAAATTCGCAACTGCTTTTCCAGGCACAATCAATCCAAATCAGTGATCAAACGTTACTCCTGAGATCCCTAGGAGTCTCCCCAGATCCAAGAACACGTCCAACCTTGCTTAGAAGGCCATTCACGAACTCACCGGTCTTAAAAAAATTTGTTCATTTTTGTATAATCGGTTGCAGGTCTATTTAACACTTTTTGTGATACAGTTGCATTCATATTAGAGAATTAGACATGAACAAGTGATCGCATGATGTTTTTGATGTTAGAATCACGCTCATAATGCGCTCTCACATCAACATCATCAGATCCAGGTCCAGTAATCCAGATCTGAGCACCCACGATAGGCCTCATAGGAGAGATGCACAGGATCCTGAATATTTTCCCTCCAATGCCTGGCCTAATGTTGTTGGGCCAATTGATTTCTGATTCTCACACCCCCTAATTACTTATTTTGCAGCTTGGCCTAATTTAATTTTTTTTTTGTATTTTTCTTTTATTATTTGTTTTCTTTTACTTCAACTATTTCTTCTTTATAACAAAAACAAAAAAAAAATCATAAAATCACAAAATAAAATATTAGACTTTGATTTTTATTAATTAAAATTAAAATTAATTTTAATTAATTATTTAATCATATTTTTTAATTAATTAAATTAATTATAATTAGGTTTTCTTTAATTTAAATTAATCATTTTTCCTAAAACAAAAACAATAAAAACATTTATTTTTATCACTTAGATTTTTTAGGTTTTCTTTATATCTTTCTCTTTTCTTCTTCGCACATTCATCTTATTTTATTCGCATCATTTTTTACAATTATGTAATTGTACATGGGATGTAATAGACTTTAACTAGGACCTTTTACTTTTTATTTCCCCTTTTTTTTTGTAATTTCCCCTCATGCTGAAGCATTGTAATAGCATAGATTCCAATTTTCGCATTTTATTTTCCGTACTTATAGATGTATGCTAATAGGCTTGTATTGAAAGACTTAAAAACAAATGTTAGTAAAACCTAACACTCAAGATAAACATAACTGAAACACAACACACTCACACACGCGCACCTCTAAGGTACCTCCACTTGTTGCCTACAATCAGTTACTCACAGATATGCCCTGGCTAGATACAGGAATCAAATCTGGAATTGGTCGTCTATAGATATGCCCTGGCTGGATACAAGAATCAAATCTCTAAACTCTTCATGCAGACATGCCCTGGCTGGATACAGGAATCGAATCTACAATCAGTTACTCACAGATATGCCCTGGCTAGATACAGGTATCGAATTTGGAATTGGTCGTCTACAGATATGCCCTGGCTGGATACAGGAATCGAATCTCTAAACTCTTCATGCACACATGCCCTGGCTGGATACAGGAATCGAATCTACAATCAGTTACTCACAGATATGCCCTGGCTAGATACAGGTATCGAATCTGGAACTAGTCGTCTACAAATATGCCCTGGCTGGATACAGGTATCGAATCTGGAATTGCGACAGTTGGTAGTAATCATCTTTGTATTGGCCTTTTTCCTGAAAAGGCAAAACATCAGTTGTATGCAATGTCATGATGCATGAACTGCATGATTTTAAGATGTTCTCAAAAATAAATGAGATTTGTGTTGTATGATGCGTATGCATGCTATAATGTATGAAGATGTGATGTTTATGAATGTATTTTCGTCTAGGAAAATAAATCCTTGACGGATGCCGGGAAGTTTGTTGAATCCTGGGCTGATGTTTGAAGAGGAGAGTTCTTCGTTTCCGCTGGGGATGATGGTTGCAAGGATAAACCGGTAGGAGAAGATGACTCCGTTGGGGAATGAACTTGCTGGAGAGATTACTCTGCGGGGAGTCACTCTGTAGGAAGAGATACTTCGTTGAGATTTTGATGGTAACTCCGTTGGGGATTCCATTGATAAGTTATGTTGGGGAGTTTGATGAACTCCGTTGGGGGATAGGAAGAACTTCGCCGTGGACGATCTTTCCGTGGTAATTAGCTGAGGATAACCCAGTTATAAGCTTTGGTGGGGAATAACCTTCTGAATAAAGTTGGGGAGAGATATGTACTCTGCAGGTGATAAGCTTCCTGAATCTACTGGGGATAAGCTTCCGGAATCTACTGGGATATTGATTCACCTCTCCTTGGGAAACTTTTGAACTGTACCGGGGAAGTGGCTCCACTGGGGTGTCTGGTATTCCGCCGGGGAACAATCTTATATTTCCTTTGAGGAATATTAAGACTACCGGGGATGCTTGCTTAGGAATATCTGTATACTCCTCTGGGGAATGTTGAGATCTTCTGGGGATACCCAACTTCCTTAAGGCTGACCGTAGACTAACTCTGCTCGGGGAGAGTGTTATTGACTTGCTGGAGATACTATGCCTTTTTAGGGCTGATGGGAGACCAACTCTACTTGAGGAGAGTATTGTTGAATCTTGTCCTACTCTCACGGAGTGAAGGTATATGGGTCAAATTCTTCAGCCGAACTTACCTTGGTACCTTGGTGGACAGAGCAACTAGATCGCTTAGACAATTCTTATTGCCCCTGTTTCTAATGTCACCTGTAATTAGTCCTTTGTTTCGCACGCAAATATTTATGAGTTTAGCAATTAATGTCAAATGCATATATCAAAAATGAACATTGGACGTTCTTTGCAAAACAAAACAGATAAAGGAAAAAACAATTGGTAATTTGTCTGGAAAAGTGAATTTGTATTGATTTTTGGAATTTGCCTGGAAATAGGCGTTTTGTGTACAAGAGACTGACGTCCTAGTAAGATAACGCCGCCGAACAACATAGAGTTTATACAAATTTGTACAAAAGAAAACACAACAGCTATGTGAAAAGAGTAATCCTACTGGGCTCCAATTCTGCTATCGCCCTTATGTCTTCAAGCGTCTCATCACTTTGTTGCTTAGTTGAAGATGAAGCTGATTGATTGATGTCGTCTGAGCCTGATAGTTGATACCGAATTCTGGATGTAGGGTGATCCAATGAGACATAGTATTACGCTTATCCCTAACTTTTTCCTGGACCTCCCTTTCGGGGTTTTAGTCCACCGGGATACCCATTTTTGCTCAAGCCGCCTTTTCAGGTTTTCGACTTGCCGGGTGTACAGATTTTTTTCATTTCATCCCTTATTTTTGCCCGAACCCTTTTGGTTCGCCGGGAAGCCCTTATTTTTGCCTAGGTGTGTCAACCTAGCGGGTCTTTTATCATGCGTAGTATCTTTTTACTATGTCTGCATTGGCAGGGTGAGGAAGGTCGTCACCATCCATGGTGGTTAGAATCATAGCTCCTCCTGAGAAGATATGTTTAACCACAAATGGCCCTTCGTACGTAGGGGTCCATTTGCCCTTGGGATCACCTTGAGGAAGAATGATGCGCTTGATTACCAGGTCTCCGACTTGATATTCTTGTCGTCTGACTTTCTTGTTAAATGCCTTGATCATCCGTTTTTGGTACGTCTGACCATGACAGATAGCAGTGAGTCTGTTTTCGTCAATCAGGTTTAATTGATCAAGCCGAGTCTGGATACAGTCATCTTCGCTCAAACCTGCATCCTTCATTATCCGGAGAGAGGGTATCTGGACTTCAATAGGTAGGACTGCCTCCATGCCATAGACCAAGGAAAAGGGTGTTTCCCTTGTTGACGTTCTTGTTGAGGTACGGTACCCATGAAGAGCAAGCGGTAACATCTCGTGCCAATCTTTGTAGGTCACTATCATCTTCTGCACAATCTTTTTGATATTCTTATTTGCTGCTTCTACAGCCCCATTCATCTTCGGTCGGTAGGGAGAAGAGTTGTGGTGCTGTATCTTGAATTGCTCGCAGAGCTCAGTGATCATCTTGTTGTTAAGATTGGTACCATTGTCCGTAATGATCCTTTCTGGTACGCCGTATCGACAGATCAGGTTGTGCCGAATGAACCGTGCCACGACGTTCTTGGTTACCGTAGCGTAGGAAGCTGCTTCAACCCACTTTGTAAAGTAATCAATCGCTACCAAGATGAAGCGATTCTCGTTAGACGCCGTAGGTCTGATCTCGCCGATCATATCAATACCCCACATTGCAAAAGGCCAAGGTGCTGTCAAGACGTTCAAAGGAACTGGAGGAACGTGCACCTTATCAGCATAGATATGGCACTTGTGACACGTCCGAGAATGTTGATAACAGTCGGCTTCCATTGTGGACCAGAAATACCCTGCCCGAAGGATTTTCTTTGCCATGGTATGTCCACTGGAATGTGTTCCGAAGGTACCCTCATGCAGCTCTGCCATGATCCTTTCTGCTTCAGTCTTATCCACACAATGCAGTAAGGTCGAATCATGGTTTTGCTTGTATAGAATGCCATTGCTGAGGAAGAACTTCGCCGTGAACCTTCTCAGAAACTTTTTGTCGTTAACGGATGCACCCTCGGGGTATTCTTGAGCTTCTAAGTACCTCTTCACTTCATGATACCAAGTTTTTTCAGTTACCTCTTCAGCCTCAAGCTCACAGCAATGTGCAGGTTCATCCAACTTCCAGATAATGATCCGGGGAGCCTCGTTGTCCCATTTGACCTTGAACATAGAAGACATTGTAGCCAGCGCGTTCGCCAACTGATTCTCCTCTCTCGGGAAGTGTTCAAAAGTTATCTCTTTGAAATGAGGGATCAATGTCAGCACATACTCTTTGTAAGGAATAAGATTTGGGTGTTTCGTATCCCACTCGCCTTTGATCTGATTGATCACGAGAGCGGACTCTCCGAAGACACTCAGAAACTTGATCCTTTAGTAAATTGCAGCTTGAAGACCCATGATGCATGCCTCATACTCCGTCATGTTGTTGGTGCAGTTGAAACATAGTCGGGCAGTGAGTGGAGTATGAGTGCCTGTTGGAGATATGATCACAGCGCCAATACCATTACCCAAAGCGTTTGAGGCTCCGTCAAAGTGCATAGACCATCGGGATCCTTCCTCAGGTCCTTCATCTGGTCCTGGTACTTCACAATCAGTTACTACCATGATATCCTCGTCTGGAAATTCAAAGTTCATAGATTGGTAGTCATCCACTTCCTGGTGTGCCAAATGGTCGGCCAATACACTTCCCTTGATTGCTTTTTGAGTCGTGTACTGGATATCATATTCAGTCAAGATCATTTACCATCTTGCTATTCTTCCGGACAAGGCAGGCTTTTCGAAGATGTACTTTATTGGATCCATTTTTGAAATCAACAGAGTGGTGTGAGTCAACATATACTGTCTCAGCCGGCGAGCAGCCCATACCAAAGCGCAGCAAGTTTTCTCGAGCAGTGAGTATCGGGTCTCACAGTCGGTAAACTTTTTGCTAAGGTAATAAATGGCGTGCTCTTTTCGGCCAGACTCGTCATGCTGCCCCAGCACACACCCCATTGAGTTGTCCAGTACTATCAAGTATAATATTAGAGGTCTCCCTTCAACCGGTGGCATAAGAATGGGTGGTTTTTGGAGATACTCTTTGATTCTATCGAAAGCGGCCTGATATTCATCCTTCCAACGTACTACTTGATCTTTCTTCAGCAGCTTGAAGATTGGTTCACAGGTAGCGGTTAGATGTGAGATGAATCGGGAGATATAGTTCAGCCGTCCTAGAAAGCCTCTGACTTCTTTTTCTGTCTTGGGAGCTGGCATCTCTTGTATGGCTTTCACTTTGGTAGGGTCCACCTGAATACCTTTGTCACTTACGACGAAGCCTAGCAGTTTTCCAGACCTCACCCTGAAGGTGCACTTGTTCGGGTTCAACCTTAGCTTGTACAAATTCAACCGGTCAAAGAGCTTCTGTAGATGGTCAAGGTGTTCCTCCTCAGTTTGGGACCTTGCAATCATATCGTCGACATATACTTCAATCTCATGATGGATCATATCATGAAACAAAGCAACCATGGCACGTTGGTAGGTTGCCCAGCATTTTTCAACCCAAAAAGCATGACCTTGTAGCAAAAGGTGCCCCACTGAGTGACAAAGGTGGTCTTCTCCATGTCTTCAGGAGCCATCTTGATCTGATTATAACCGGAGAAGCCGTCCATGAAGGAGAATACCTTATGATGAGTGGTGCTGTCAACCAGAACGTCGATATGAGGCAGAGGGAAGTCATCCTTAGGGCTGGCCCTGTTCAAATCCCTGTAGTCAACACACATTCTGACCTTGCCATCTTTCTTCGGCACTGGAACCACGTTGGCAACCCACTGAGGGTAAGAAGTCACTGCCAGAAAACCGGCGTCAAATTGTTTCATAACCTCAGCTTTGATTTTATCGGACATCTCTGGACGCATACGGCAGACCTTCTGTTTTACCGGAGGGCATTCTTCCTTGGTAGGCAGGTGATGAACCACAATGTCGGTATCCAACCCAGGCATGTCTTCGTATGACCAGGCAAAGATTTCCACATAGTCATGCAACATCTGAATTAACCGCTGTTTCACACTAAGCTCCAGATTGGCACCAATCTTGACCTCCTTTCTATCTGTCTCAGTACCCAGATTTACCGTTTCCACTGGCTCTTCATGTGGTTGAATGGCCCTCTCTTCCTGGAGTAGTAGTCTTGCAAGCTCACCAGGCACTTCACAATCATCTTCACCTTCGTCTTCGGCTAAGTTGATCGGATTTTCGAAGTCATAACTGGCAGTAGCAGAGTCGTTACCAGTGAGATCCAGAGTGGATTGGAACCTGTATAAGTGAGTGTGTGTAAATATAGTTGTTTTGCAATATATAAAGAAATAAAAGGAGCGCAAGATTTGAAATGTAAAAAACGTCCAATGCTTTTATTAATGATATATGGAAGTGACACACAAAATCCCTCACAAATTAAGCCACGGTGCCCCGGGTAAGACACCGGGCCATAAAGTTTCAAATTATTGTTTGTTACAAATTCAAAACAAAGGAGTTCATTACTGAGTGACAAAAGTAATAGGTATGAAATCTTTCGCCGTCCAGTTGCTTGGTCCACCGTCGGTCGTTGGGTAGATCCAGCTGTCAAATTCGGATTCCTCCACATCGTCTTCAATAGCATTTACTCTCGGGTTGGTGATGAATACAGGAGGTCTTCCAATCCTTGCTTTACGGACAGCCCTTTGAGCTTCTGCAGTGAAACCCAAACCAAATTTGTCAGTCTTCGGAGTAAAATCAGGAAGTCGGCCCCAGTTTGCGCACTCACCCTTCTCAATCACAGCCCGGGCATCCTTTAAGGAAGCCATCTTCAAAGGAGAACCCTCTTCAGTCACAGTCTCCGCTGCTGCCAATGTCTGAGGCACCTCTTCAAAGTGTTGAAAGGGGGTCTCAATGAATTCCCCATCCATCTCTATGTACCGGAACGAGTTAAGGTGGCTGACCATATATTCTTCCTCCCCCTGCACTGTAACAATCTTCCCTCTGACCGGGTACTTAAGCTTCTGATGTAATGTAGAGGTCACAGCTCCAGCCTTGTGGATCCATGGACGACCCAGCAAACAACAATAGGATGGACAAATGTCCATCACATAGAAAGTTGAATCAAAAACTTGAGAACCAACCCTGATTGGAATGTCAACATCCCCATGTACCATCCTTTTCGACCCGTCAAAGGCCCGGACAACAATGTTACTAGGCTTGAGCTCTAAACCCTCACAATCTAACCTGTCTAGGGCCTTCTTGAGTAATACGTTCAACGAGGAACCGGTGTCTACCAACACATGGGCAAGAGTAGTGCCCCTGCATTCAATGGAGACATGCAGGGCATCGTTGTGGTTCTTTCCTTTGGCAGTCAGATCGGCGTCAGAGAAACCCAATCCGTTTTCAGCAGTCAAGTTGGCCACACAATCGGTAAATTGATCAGCAGACGTTTCCTGTGGCACATGGGCCGTCTTCAGGAAGGAAATCAAGGCCTTGGCATGGGCCTCTGAACACAACAGCAGTGATAGCATAGAAATCTTTGATGGGGTGTGCCCCAGCTGCTCAATTACATTGAAATCACTTTTCTTGATAATTTTAAGAATCTCTTCCATCTCTTGTTTGGAAGCTTCTACAGTGGTTGTCTTCGGTGCCTCCATCTGGGCAGGCACATCAATAGCAGTCCCTTTGCCCCGAGCGTCAGATGACTCGACAGTAGGGGTCGAAACAGGAACTTGGTCAGGAAGGGAAACAAGCACACTGGCAGGTGTGATGACAAGAGGCCTCTGAATAACTGGAGGTGCAATATCCGGTGAGAACAGCCTACCACTTCGAGTGACTTTGGCAGGCCCGGTAATGTTACTGATGCCGGTACTAGTATCAAACTCTTGTTTTACTCCAAGCACATAAACATCTGCCCCATAGAGACAAGGGACAACTTTGTCAGATGTATAGGGGAGGGGCCCCGAAACGGTGATAATGATAGGTGCAATCTTGTGAACAGGCATGATTTTGACAGGCTTCTTTGAGGGAGCCTTAGGAGGGTTGTTGAAAATGGTGACAATAGAAACTTCTTCTGTACGGACAGCAGGAACAACAATCTTCTTGAACAAGATCTCTTTGCTATCCATCAGGTTTTGGACGCCTGACTTCAGCAGAGGATAACCAGCAGGTGAAACAACACATAGAAGGCAACCTTTACTACATCCCGGAAATAAACCGGCTAGCAACAGGTTCCTTTTGATAGTCAACAACGGAGTAACAATATCATCCACAGAGGCCACATACAGGTCTTCTTTCACAGCATTCACTCCATGCTGGGGCATGGGAGCAGTCACAACATTGGGCCTTTCGGGCGCCTCGAACTGTATTTCTTTAGCATCAATAAGGTCCTGAACCTTATTCCTTAGAGCCCAACAATCATCAGTAGAATGCTCCGGGCTATCAGAGTGATAAGCACAGTGGGCGTTGGGGTTGTACTTTGGAGAGGTTGTGTTCACAACCTTTGGAGCTTCCTTGATAGTTACCAGATTGGTTGACAGCAGTTGCGGAAATATCTGAGACATGGTCATGTTGAGCCGAGTGTACTTCCTTTTGGGTCTCTCACCCCTTGGTTGGTTGTATTGCTGAGGAGCAGCAGCAGGCTTTGAAATTACCACCGCGTTGACAGCTTGGCGGCGTTCCGGTTTGTTCTGTCTCCTTGGACCATACACAACACTAGCTTCCTTCTTGAAGGGCTTCTTTTCAGTACTCGAGGAGGCACCCTTCTGTATCTTCCCCGACTTGATACCAGCTTCTATCCTCTCACCAGTCAGGATCAGGTCTGTAAACCCTGCAGAGGAATTACGAATCAGGTGGTTGAAGAATGGACCAGACAGGGTCCCCAAGAACATGTCCACGAGTTCACGGTCAGTCAACGGTGGCTGCACCCTGCCATCCAGGTCTCTCCACTTCTGCGCGTACTCCTTAAAACCTTCACCCGTCCCAAGTGACATACCCTGGAGTTGGGTACGAGTGGGAGCGAGGTCAGAATTATACTGATACTGCTTATAAAATGCAGTAGCCAAGTCCTCCCAGTTACGAATATTGGTTCCATCCAGCTGATAGAACCATTCGAGTTGAGTCCCTGAAAGACTCTCCTGGAAGAAATGGATCCATAAGTTCTTGTCTGCAGTGTAAGGTTGGATCTTCCTTACGTAAGAATGGAGGTGCAGTTTAGGACAGGAATCCCCGTCGTACTTTGCAAAGGCAGGCGCCTTGAACTTGTGTGGGATCACCACCCCAGAAGATAAACCTAGATCTCCAAAATCCAACCCATGCACGCGTTGAATCTCCATGGCATTTAACCGGTCCTCTAGCTGTTTGTACCTGTCCTCAGCAGGAGGGTATTGTTCATCATTGAAATCCGTCTCGCTGTCAGAGACCACGGGACTAGGAACCTCTATCCCCTGTGAGTTGTCCTTCCCTGCAGAGGAAGTAGCCTGATCAGCCTCATTCTGCAGTGTATTCCTAAACCTCCGTCTAGTGTTAAACAGCACAGTTCTCTTCTTCTTCTTCTTTTTCTCCTTCAAGAGCAGAGTCTTTAACTCCTGTTGACCTTGGGCTAAGCTCATGACCATCTCTTGGAACTGGGCGTTCTGGGCCTGGAGGGCCTTGATAGCTTGTTCAGTAGTAGGCTCGGAAGACATGATGATTGAGTGCTGAAATAAACAGCGAAGAAGATTAAGCAACCTGTAGAAAAAGGGTACCTGTTATGCACATGATGCATGATATGCTATTTATGCAATGCATTCAAGGGTTCGAGAATTCAAATTTGTTGTAGACAAAAAGGAACACACGTTATATTAAGAAATAATTTGTTCAGTACATCAGGGCCTCATGGGCAAAACATTACAAAATACTTAATCCCAAAAGACACTGCGCATCCTCTTTGGAGCAATGTAAGTGTTGAGAGTCTTTTCCTCGTGAAGTAGGTGGGTGAGCTCCAAGACCTTCTTCTCACTGGCATGTAGACTGGTTTTAAGAGAATTCCGTTCTTCCTTGAGTTGGATCCAGCTTTTTTGCATTTCCTCCCAAGATGTCGGCATGTCAGGATGTTGAATGGTGTATGGCACCTCTCCTTCCAAAACTGGCTCTTTGATCACGGGGAGAACATGAGGATATGGTATCACCAGCTTCTGGGAGCGGGCTCGTACCCACTTGAGATAAGGCTCCAGGGGGATAGAGTTCTTGTGCCCCAGTGTCTTGCTGTCTACCTTGTTGGGCATCCTCCAAGCTCTGATGAATCTCTGGCGAAGTCCTTGTGCATCGTTGTCGAAGTCAAAAACTATGTCAGGAATCAACATGTCATGAGGGCCATCCCTCCGAGCATATCCAAACTGTCTCAAATCCAGACACGGGTTGTAAGTAATGCCCCCCCTAATTCCAAGTAAAGGAACATTAGGAAACTCTCCGCAACGATCAATGATAGTGACATTTTCTCTAGATCGAGAACACCAATGTATATCAGCATGTGTAAGAGTCATTAACCGTTGTGACCATCTCAAACCCCGCTCGTTCTTCAAAACAGATTGTGGAAGGTGCGAAATAAACCACCTTGCCAGGAGAGGAGTGCAGCACATGAGAACACCTCTTTTTCTCATGGTTCGAGTGTAACATGAGTGAAGGATGTCCCCAAGCAATGTAGGTATAGGATTCCTGGACATGAAGATCTTGACAGCATTGATATCTATAAGCTGATCTGGATTCGGGAACAATACCAACCCATAGACAAGGAGTGCCACAACTTCTTCAAAGGCTTGTAGGTCAAGGGAATTCCAACATTCTTGGGCCTTCTCAAATAGGAACTTTGCCAAGAATCCTTTGATACCACTTCTGGTTTCCCAATGTCCCTTGATGTCAGATGGTTGCAGACATAGTGCTTTAGCAACCTCTTCAAGTTTTGGTTCCCTTTCCGTACCGTTGTAGGGTATTTGACTGAGAATGGGAATCCTCAGAAGCTGAGAAAACTCTTCCAAAGTAGGCACCAATTAATAATCCGGGAAAGTAAAACAGTGGTGCAAAGGGTCAAAGAACTGGAACAACACTTTCACCATATCCTCTTCAATGTTGGTATTGACCAAGCTGATGAGTCTACCATGCCTTTCACTGAAGGAAGAGTTCTCGGGAATCCTGGATGTAAGCTCCTTAAGCTGAGGAGGGACCCTTACAAGGTTGATCTGAATTGTCTTTCTACGGATAGATTCCATGTCCTACAAAACAAGAACAAAGATGAAGATTCGAACCCTTGAAGTGGTTAGTAAATGCATATGATGTTGTATGATGCTATGATGTTATGGTAAGGACACACCACAGGTATTCACAGAAAGCAAACATGATAAGGCACACAAGTCACACCAGACAGCCCTTAGAGTTTAGGCCAGCATGAAGTTTGGGGTACTACCCTCTTGAAGTTGGTGGGCTCAAAACCTGTCCTATCAAAAGTAACCGGGTTCTAAGGAGCTCAATATCATTGGGTTGTTTTCTTTGTTCATTGTTTTGATTTAGCCACTGAACTGGCGATCAAAATATTCCAAGAAAACAACCCTCATGAGTGTAGTATCGAGTATCTACCAACTTCGGACTGCACCAAAGTCGGTCATCTCACTACCCTAAAGAGTCCAGGATGGTCAAGTAAGGTTCCTAAGGTCAGTTGATGCTTCACGACACCACGCGGCGGCCCCGTACTCTCCTTGACTTGACTCAAGGGTTACCGGTACTCACCAAAGTGCCACATCAACGTAGCAAACTGCTTCAACCGTGTCGGTAAACCCCGCACAGTTCCCTCACAGTTTATTGCTACTTTCTAAAAGGTATCCCCCAGATCCGGGTTAGGATCTTTGAAACTCCCAAAACAGGCCCACAACATTAAAGCAAACAAAGCAAGCAATTGAAAACAAGAGTGGTATAATCCTAAGGTACACCTCACTTTATATTTCCCCAGCAGAGTCGCCAGTTCTGTGATCGGTGGGAATGAGAATTGACTGTTTTTAAGATGGTTCGTGAAATGTCGCGGTAAGCAAGAGTCGCCACCGTCTTTTATGTTCTCCAATATGGAAAGGACAAAAGCACATCAAAATTCCTTCTTTGAGAATGTTTCTCGGTTCGGGAGGTAGATTTATAGAAAGGGAAGGTGTTAGCACCCATTCTATCCGTGGTTATCCACGGGCTCTTAGGTACTTGCTCTTATGTTTTCAAAATTGTTTTGCTTTTCAAGTGTGTGTGGGTTTTGAAAAAAAAAAGTTTCGTTTGAAAAATTTCTAAGTAACTCTTGTATCTGTCCTCAAGAGTGTATGAAAAATTTGTTTGAAAACTTTTTGAAAGTGTCAGTGTGAAAAGATGTTTTGTTTGTTTGAAAGAGCAAGTACCCATGAGATCTACCTACTCTAAGGAATTAGGCTGTGTAAGAGTCCTTTAAACAGTGTTATCCCACTATTGAGAAGTAGGTAGCACCGTCGTTGGAGGTATTCGGGTCAATTCGATTATAGGGACAATGTGGTCACCAAAGCAATGGTAGGACACCTTAGTGGTAACCCTAATGTCCTAGATCCTTTATATCCGAGGCAACCGTTTCGAGGCAACTGGATCTTAGACAGGAGGGCGACCTCTAAAGCACCCTATACTTGACGACCACGTCGAGGCAACCAGTGAGGCGTACCCTAGGAGTGGCATGTGCATGTGTGTTGTTTCAGTTTATGTTTATCTTGTACATGTTATTTGTGAGCTACGGATTGATTTTATTATTCATACAAGTCTTTCATGCATTCTTAACAGTTAAATGATTTGCAGGAAATAAAGTGCGGAAAGGTAAATCTAGCTATTAAAAGGCGCGGGTCTATACATCGCCAAAAACAAAAACCCGTTTTAAAATAAAGTGTGAGAAAAGTAAATAAAGCGATAAAAGCCTAATTAACTATTACAATTCCGGAGCAGATACATAAATATAATGAATTAAATAAATATGCGCGCGAAAGATTGAATCGGGACGTCCTTAGGGTTTTGACCCTTTTTTGAGAAAAGAATTGAATTTTGTCCCCTTTTTTGCAATTAATGAAATTAAGCCTAATTACTAATTAATTAATTTATTAAAAGAAAAAAAAAATTTTGTGTTTTTTATGTTTTAATGAAAATAAAAATAAGAAATTAAAAGTGTCAAAAGAAAAATCCTAAGTCTAATTCATTTTTATTTATTGTAAAAGAAAATTAAAATTAAACTAATTAAACTAAATTAATTTAAGTTAGTGTTTATTTAAAAAATAATTAAACTAAAGTGGAATTAATAATAAAATAAAATATTTACATTTTTTAGTTTTTTCTGAATTTTTATTGTGAAAATGTTAATTAATTGGCTGGTGAGTAATTAATTAAAAAAATAGAAATAAATAAAGCAATTAAAAGAAAGAAAAAAAGAAGAAAAAAATGCAAACCGAAAGGGGGGTTTGGGCCAGATCTGAAGGTGTAGAAGCAGTTTCCAGGCCCATTTGTTCATTCAGCCACGTTGACTTTGGGAATTTCCTAGGCACCTGTTTGATTGGGAATATGATGTTCCTCACTCTTTGACCACTGGATTGGTGCTTCAGGACACATGGCGCCTGGGATTGATGAGTGCACGGTGGAACACTTTGGCGTTTGCTGCATATGAACATGTTAGAAAAATGGAAACAATTATATGGGGGACCTGGGAATCGAACCCAGGTCCCAATGGTACACAGCCAGCTCTCCAACCACTCAGCCACTTGAACGCTTTTGGTAATGAAATAAGGAACAAATATAATATAAGAAAAATAAGTCATATGCTGAAACAGAAAAAAAAGAGCGCGCATATTTTAAATCAACCAATGGTATATTACCACTTCACCGTCTTCTTCCCTGAAACTGCAATAAACAAGGTTAGATAGCGGGGGTTTTAAACCCCCACAACCTGCAAATGTCAAAAATAACGAATAGCTCCATGGTTAATATAAATTCATCGCGAGGGTTGGGTTTGATTCGTCTGGCCTTGACGAATTCAACCATATGCGTGAGAATGGCTAATTTTTCCTGTGCTGGAAATCCCCAAATTGAAAGCTTCGAAAACCTAGAGTTCATCAATGGTGGTTTCGGTTCCAGGGCATTTCAAGGCAATTGAACCATACCATTAGTTTCCTGTGGACTCATACAACACAAAACAAGCAACAAATTATGTTAATGATGCATGAACAATGAATTTCGATTCCAAGAAAATTATGCAAAACGTGAGTTCGTGTGGGGCGATTCCTTAGGCCTGAGCGCTTGGTTTTGATTCTAAAACCTTTCTGGGGACTTATGAGACGTATTAGAATTCTTAACTCGCTTTGAAAGGGCCTGGAAGGTGGAATTCAGATTTCAGTTTTCTTTGAATTTTTTCAATGTGGTAATGGTTCTTGCAGCAGCTTTTGCACGTCTCAGGCTTTAGGTTTAGGTTATGCACATATAGTAGAACCAATTTAGGTTAAAATTTGGGCCAAGGATCCATGGAATTGAAGTTTGGAGATTCTTGTTAACCACCATTGAAATCTTTCCATTTTTGGAGCAAAACTTGGATTTTATGCACACATATGCTTGGCACGAATTTGGTAGCTGTCATATGACACATAAAAGTTATTCAAACCACAAAGATGCCATTCAATTAATTTTTAGATTTTATTTGAATTATTATGGATTTAAAATGAATTAAATCAATAAAAATTAAATAAAAATGAAAAAATAAATGTTTGGTCTTGAAATTAATCATGGGACACGTGGGTGGCATGACAAGGCTGGATCAAGTGGAAGAAAGTTGGGCCTTTTGTCAAAAATTGAAGTTTTAAGGATAGTTGACTTTTGCCATTTCACAAAAATTTCCCAACTTCTCCAATGCATATCTTGCTCAATTTTGATCATATGAACATGTTCTTGGACATTTTGGAAAGGTCTTGAAGTCCTCTAACCAATGCCTTTGGTCCCATGTCATTTGGATTTACCAATCTCAAGTTATGGTCCTTGACTTAAAATGTCTTTTTGTTGACTTTTGAAAATGACCTATAATGTTGAAATTGATAACTTTTTGTGAGAGCATTTCTTGGACTTGGAATGTGAAGATGAGTTGTAGTAAATGTCATCCCCTTCAAAATGAGCATTGGATGGGATTTTTCTGATGTACCATGAAAGAGTTATGCCCTGGTCAAGTTACAGTTGACTTTTCAACTGTCCCAAAAATGGAAACTTTTGCATCTTGATGATTTTTGAGCCATTCTTGTGGAATCATGATCAAGACTTGATCAAATGATGATTGTGGCTTCAAAATAAGATGTTGACCAAATTTTTTGACTTTTGACTGCCAAATGACCATTTTACCCCTACAGTTGATTGTGAAGCAAATGAGGCTTTTGACTGTGCAACTTGATGCTGTGAGACTTGCAACTTGGCATGTAGATGCTTGACAATGTATATAGGCATATGGGACTTGATTGGACCACTGAAAACCTCAACTTCCTTGCAAGAACCAAAACCCTAATTTTGACTGGCTTAGGAGGATGTTTGACTGTGCAATCCCTTGAGAAGTCTTGAACCATTTGAAGATGATTCTTGCCAAACTTTGAAGAATATGGGAGGGAAAATTTTGGGGTACAACACCTACAAACTCCATGTAAGCCTAAACATAAGGTTACTTGTGTGACTTGCTTGCTTTCATTATCTAAGAACTTGAACTCCTTGCAGGACTTATTTGTATTCATTATCCAATAACCTGGATTTCCTGCAAGACTTAATTTTATTCGTCACCTTACACTTTTGCTTGGTGCATAGCATACACATCATAACATCATACTATAACATGTTGTTAACCATTTCAAGGATCTCAAGGGTCTGTGATGCAGGTTATCATGAACTAGACGCCTAGCAAGGGGAAGGAAGATTTATTTTCCTCTAACTAAAGGCCGTCAAAGTATGATGAACCAGACGTCTAGTAAGGGGAAAGGGGATTTATTTTCCTCTTGCCAATGCCGTCAATGCACGATGTCTTGAGTCAGTGGCTATGACCCACTCGACATGGTGAGCTTAATTCTCGTAGAAGGATATTCAACGAGACGAAGTTCTTCAATAAAGGCTGCAGTCAAATTCAATTCAAACATCTTCTTGTGTTTACCCCGCGAGATCCTTGAAAACATTGCATGCATATCATTACATAACATGTATTCTCAAGACATGTTTCTCATTTTCTCGCTGTTTATTTCAGCAAGGAAAATGGCTCTTGAACAGAACGACAAAGATCTCAAAACTCAAGATGCTCGGTTCAAGGAAATGTTCCTAAATATATCCAAGGGGCAAGAAGAATTGAAAACACTCCTCGTTAGGAACATGACCAAGAAAAATTTTGAATACAACAATGATGACCAATTAGAACAACTACAAGCTGAGATGAAAAGGATGAGAATCCAGATGAGTAGTCAGATGACTCTTATCCAAAATTTATCTCAGGGACAAGAAGAGTTGAGGATTCTTATCAGCAAGCTTCATCAAGACAAATACGATCGTCTGAGGCAAACTGCTAGAGCTTGGGGCCTAATCAATGATTAACCTCTCTTGGCAGACAAGGAATTGGGTGACATATTCATGCGGGAACATGTTGAAAATAAACTCAGAAGCAGTGAAATGCAGGGGACTACATATTCGAGTACTCAGAAGAGATCATACACTGGAAAGAAAGAGTCCAGTACTGTGTACGGCTAGAAAGATCATGATAAGAGTGATCTCAAACAATCTGTGGGGGCAGTGCGAATCTCTAATCCAGCACCAGTGCAAAAATAACGACAAAGAAATCAGTGTAAGTAAGACACGCCCAAAAATCAATTCACTAAAATCAACATGTCCTCGGCTCAATTATTGCAACACATGTTGAGGATGGAGTTGATTACATTGAAGGATCCTCCTCTGAATCCCAACACCGCCTCTCCTCAGTACAATCATAATGTGAAATGCGCTTATCATTCCAATAGTTCGGGGCATGACACTAATAGATGTTGGGAATTAAAACATAAGATTCAGGATTTGATCGACGAAGGAGTGTTGGAGTTTACACAAGATGGTCAGACTGAATTCTTATGCCATCCCTAAAGGCACACAATCTAAAGTGACAAGTTTAGGAGGAGAGGATTTTTGTTCATTAGAATTTTTAATTGTAATTTCTTTTGATTGTTCGAACACTTATTTTATGTCAAACTTTGTTATTCCATTAATGCATTGCATGTGTTTGTCTTGAATTAATCCATTTGTTTTCACTATACCGAAACTATGATTTTACTTCCTTTTTGTGATATTCAACTCTCAATTAAAAGATATAAGCCTTTAGAGGGAGGATGACAAAAAATATACCACAATCTCTACAGTATGCTTTTGAACAGACCATGTTGACGATGTACAGGCGTTGTTTCAAATTCTAAATAGTGGAGTTACAAGGAAGATAATCCCTAGTCAAACCCTTTGATCCTAAGAAGTAGGAGTTTTCTTTTTTCATGCAAATTGAAACCTTTAATCATAACCTGGGGCAGGGTAGTTTCTCAGTTAATTCAAATGTGCATTCAGTCGCAAGCTCTACCTTCATACAAGACGAATAATGTCGAAGATGCTCTTCTAAATCAAAAGACAATGATGGTTCCCCGTAATCACTAAAACAGGCAGTCATTATTTCTCAAAATAAAAGCCCAGTAAGTCAAAACCTATGAAGGAAACTTAAGAAAAAACTGGGGCATCCCGCTGACTGTAATCACAAAAGAAACAGTTCAGGCAAAAGTTAGGTATAATAAAATCACAAAAAGAGGTTGCCACAAATCCTCAACAAAACAAAAAATATTACAAAAAATGACTGCCTTCTCAAATAAACTTTTGGTATCTGAACCATCACCGGAATATCAGGGAAAAGATTCTAGACTCAATTGGGATCTAAATACACAATTAACTGAGTATAGGACTGAAGAATATCATGAAGAACGGGTTGGGTACAGATAAAGTTTGAGCCTTTATTCTTTGTTTCTTAAACCGTGAACCAGGCCATGTTTCAACCTTTAAAAGTCCTAACTGAAGCACGGGTTAGTTCGAAAGCATACTGTTACAAAAATGTATCTTGACTCTCATAAGGTTTACTATAAAATCCTGAGTTAAATTCATATTCTTACAACATTCTGTTTTCATTTTTAAAACTTCAAGACGGACATAACCTTTGAATTTTTAAATGAAACTGTTTGCATATGACTAATTGTTCGACAACAGAGAAATTTGCATGACGGGTATTCAATGAACGAGAATCCTCTCAATTAACAGAATTACCTCAGATGGAAAACATTTCCAGTAATGGGCCTTTCATAATCAAGGGGCACGACATGGTGTCTAACTGATCTGGGGGCAGTTGAGTCAAGATTCGAGGAATCTTTCAAAAGTACCGAATAGCCAGGGGCAGACCTCCATCTGAATCACTTGGGGCATTGAACATGCGTTCCAGCAAAGGGCCACGTGCAATCAAGAAAACATTTTCTGGTAGTAGACAGTAATGATTCTCCGCATCCTGTGAACACGGGCATAGTCAAAAAATACTATGCATGAAAAAAGACCCGCTAGGTTGACTGGCCTAGGAAAAAATAAGGTCATCCCGGTGAACAAAAGTACGGGTAAAAATTAGGGATATATAAATAAAGTTGTACACCCGGCAATCGAAAGCCTAAAAAGGCGGCTTGGGGGAAAAAAGGGTATCCCGGTGGACTGAAAATATGAAAGGACAGTCTAGGAAAAATTTATGGATTAAAGCGTACGACTATGTCCCATCATCTGTCTATCAGTAGAAGATTTGTCACCCTGATAAGCAGTCAGTGAGGGCTCTAGGAGTTGAGGATGTTCAAGCCATACACAAAATCCCCACAAAGCCACTTCCATGAGATTATCCCTACAGGGTAATCGTCAGAAGTTCATACATTCCCTGCAATTTCCACGACAGATTGCTCTGACTAATAAAGGAGTATGATCTTCTCCCTAGAAATATCACCAACCTACGGAGTTCCGATCAGTATAGTTTATGGATTTTCTCTTTTCCAGCTGAGCTTGTTCCTCTGAGGTTGTAAAACCCCTTCAGACTTCTGCTCTCCAGCAGAGTTCATTTCCTTAACAAGGGTGTTTCCTCAGCAAGAGTATTTCTCCATCAACGAGGTTTATTTCCCTAAACAGATTCTCTTCTAGATACAGTTCAGATGCAACCTAGATATAGATTCATTCTGACACTCATTCTAGATCCACTTCTAGATACAGTTCAGTTACAGTCTAAATATATATTCATTTTGACACTTATTCCAAATCCATTTCTAGATACAGTTCATATACAATCTAAATATAGATTCATTTTGGCACTCATTCTAGATACAGTTTAGATACGATCCAGATATGAATGTCATTCTGATACTCACTCAGTACATATTCCAGATACAGTTCAGATACGATCCAGATATGGATATCATTTTGATACTCATTCAGTGCATCTTCCAGATACTATTCAGATACAGCCTATATATGGATATCATTCTGATACCCAATTAATACATCCTCATATACAATCAAGGTATAGATTATTCTGACACTCCCCAGATTGAGTGTGCTTCTACCATAAATCACCGGCTAAATTCCTCCCAGTGAAGTCGTCAGTATCCCCAGGGAGTTTCTACGGAACCTGAAACCGGAACAGATGTCAGTCAACTTTATCCTCCCCAAGAGAGTCGAAAGGAATATTCATCTCTTTTATCCCCAATCAGGGTATAAACTCCCCAGTAGAGAAATAAGCAACCAACGTTCTTAAACTCTTCTCCCCAAGCAGGAATTAACACTCCCTAATAGAGTTTCCTCAAGCAAAAAGCAAGACATCAATGTTCCCCAGCGGAGTTTTCTCAAACAAGAAAGCATGAGTACCTAGGGCAAGCAATCCCCAGAAGATCGAAGATACACATACTCTTGATCCACAACAACAATCATGGATTTATTTTCCCAAGACTAAGATGCTGCTCAAATTTGCGAATGTACTTCAATAACATTTCACATTCACCACCATTTACTAATATCATAGCATATTCATATGAAACGCATATAGCATAATCTCATTTATGTTGAGAACGTCATTACACAATGAATTTCATACATTATGACATTGCATACAACTAACCCTTTATCTTTTCAGGTAAATTCTATAAATAGACAAATATCATCAATTATCTACATAACCAGACAAATTTCTTCAGAAACTAAATTCTGACAAGTATTTCCCTCAAAGACTTTCCCCAAAAAATCATTCTGAAAAATATCTCTTCTAGATGAAGTCGGGCGTAGACATATTCTAGTGCATCATTCAGACGAAATCAAGAGCGGATTCCTTCTGGTACCCTTTGAAGTAGTAGGCGCCATAGATTCCTTCTGGTACCCTTTGAAGTAGTAGTCACCATAGATTCCTTCCAGTATGTTGTGAAGTAGTAGTCGCCATATATTCCTTCTGGTACCCTTTGAAGTAGTAGTCGCCATAGATTCCTTCTGATACCCTTTGAAGTAGTAGTCTCCATAGATTCCTTCCAGTACCTTGTGAAGTAGTCTCCACCATAGATTTCTTCCAGTACCTTGTGAAGTAGTAGTCTCCATAGATTCCTTCTGGTACCCTTCGAAGTATTAGTCGCCATAGATTCCTTCTAGTACCCTTTGAAGTAGTAGTCGCCATAGATTCCTTCCAGTACCTTGTGAAGTAGTAGTCACCATATATTCCTTCTCGTACCCTTTGAAGTAGTAGTCTCCATAGATTACTTCTAGTACCCTTTGAAGTAATAGTCGCCATAGATTCTTTCCAGTACCCTTTAAAGATGTAGTCGCCATAGATTCCTTCCGGTACCCTTTGAAGTAGTAGTCGCCATAGATTCCTTCCAGTACCTTGTGAAGTAGTAGTCGCCATAGATTCCTTCTGGTACCCTTTGAAGTAGTAGTCTCCATAGATTCCTTCCAGTACCTTGTTGAAGTAGTAGTCGCCATAGATTCCTTCTAGTACCTTGTGAAGTAGTAGTCGCCATAGATTCCTTCCAATACCTTGTGAAGTAGTAGTCGCCATAGATTCCTTCTGGTACCTTTTGAAGTAGTAGTCACCATAGATTCCTTATGATACCTTTTGAAGTATTAGTCACCATAGATTCGTTCTGGTACCCTTTGAAGTAGTAGTCGCCATAGATTCCTTCCAATACCTTGTTGAAGTATTAGTCACCATAGATTCCTTCCAGTACCTTGTGAAGTAGTAGTCGCCATAGATTCCTTCTGGTACCTTTTGAAGTAGTAGTTGCCATATATTCCTTCTGGTACCCTTTGAAGTAGTAGTCACCATAGGTTCCTTCCAGTACCTTGTGAAGTAGTAGTCGCAATAGATTCTTTCGGGTACCCTTTCAAGTAGTAGTCTCTATAGGTTCCTTCTGGTACCCTTTGAAGAAGTAGTCTCCATAGATTCCTTCTAGTACCCTTTGAAGTCGTAGTCTCCATAGATTCCTTCTGGTACCCTATGAAGTAGTAGTCGCCATAGACTCCTTCCAGTACCTTATAAAATAGTAGTCGCTATAGATTCCTTCCAGTATATTGTGAAGTAGTAGTCTCCGTAGATTCCTTCTGGTACCCTTCGAAGTAGTAGTCGCCACATATTCTTTCTAGCACCCTTTGAAGTAGTAGTCGCCATAGATTCCTTCCAGTACCTTGTGAAGTAGTAGTCTCCATATATTCCTTCTGGTACCCTTTGAAGTAGTAGTTTCCATAGATTCCTTCTGGTACCCTTTGAAGTAGTAGTCGCCATAGATTCCTTCTAGTACCCTTTGAAGTATTAGTCGCCATAGATTCCTTCTGGTACCCTTTTAAGTAGTAGTCTCCATAGATTCCTTCCAGTATCTTGTGAAGTTGTAGTCACCATAGATTCCTTCTGGTACCCTTTAAAGTAGTAGTCACCATAGATTCCTTTCATTAACTTGTTGAAGTAGTAGTCGCCATAGATTCCTTCCAGTACCTTGTGAAGTAGAAGTCGCCATATATTCCTTCTAGTAACTTTTGAAGTAGTAGTCTCCATAGATTCCTTCTGGTACCCTTTGAAGTAGTAGTTGTTATAGATTCCTTCTGGTACCCTTTGAAGTAGTAGTCGCCATAGATTCTTTCTGGTACCTTGTGAAGTAGTAGTCACCATAGATTCCTTCTAGTACCTTGTGAAGTAGTAATCACCCTAGATTCCTTCTGGTACCCTTTAAAGTAGTAGTCGCCATAGATTCCTTCTGGTACCCTTTTAAGTAGTAGTCGTCATGGATTCCTTCCCGTACCTTGTGGAGTAGTAGTCGCCATAGATTCCTTCTAGTACCCTTTAAAGTAGTATTCGCCGTAGATTCCTTCTGGTACCCTTTGAAGTAGTAGTCTCCATAGATTCCTTCTTATACCTATTGAAGTAGTAGTCGGGGGTAGACTTCTTCCATTACATATTGAAGTAGTAGTTGGGCGTATACCCTTTCCAGATACAATTCCTAAAGACCACGTCAAGTATAGACTTATTCTTATATTTCTATCAACGGTTACTTTGGATGGAATCAATAAGCCCTTCTCTGACAATTCTCTGTCACCTCTCCATATGGTGTCTCTAAGCCCATTCCTGGTACAATCAACCAACAACGTTACTTCTTGCACAAGTGAGTGCAAATTTCTGGTAACTTAAGTGTTCAATCATCTCCTACCCTCAAGTCACGAATGGCGAACAAGCCAATCTAACTCTTCAGGTTTAAGAAGATTGAACAGGGACAGCTGTTGTACCCTAAAATTAGCCCTCACATATTTCTCAAGCATTCTTTCAAGGCTCTTCAAGTAGTCAAGACACTCAAGGGTTGACTAGTCAAGATGCACCTGCTAAACCAAAGGCCTACAACTAGGGTTTTGATATTCTCAAGTAAATGTAGTTTTCAAAGGTCCCATGTGGTTTCCATGGTTCTTCATAGGTCCTCAATAAGGTTCATGTCAAGTTTCAAGCTCTACATCACAAGTTTGCTCAGTCAATGGCTCAAATTTTTTAAAATCAACTGTATGGGTCAAAAAGTTAATTATGGTCAACATACAGTCAAACTTCAAGATTTTTGGTCAACATCAACATTTTGAAGTGATATTCATCATTTGATCAAGAGTTGATCATGATTCCCCAAAGGAAAGTCCTCAGGTCATCAAAAGTCAAGAATGGCCAAATTAGGGTTTCCTTAGGAGAAGTCAACTGAACTTTGACCAGGCATAACTTTCACATGCTTCATCAAATTTTCCCCAGCCAAAGCCCATTTTGAAGAAAATTCAATTCCCTACAACTTTGTTTTTGTGCTCAAGTCCAAAAAAATGATTCATTTGAAAGATATGATCTAAAATATTATAGGTCATTTTCAAAAGTCAACAAAAGACACTTTTTCTCAAGGAAACTTACACCAAGATAATGTCTTCAAAAGAAAAGAAGATCAACATGGAGATTGTATAGGACATCTTTAGCTTTCCAAAAAGTCAAAGATCATCTTCAAAAGTTGAAAATTGAGCAAGTTATGAGTTGCACAAGTTGGACAATTTTTAAGAAATGCATGAAATGCTAAATGTCCAAACTTGAAATTTTGGACTTGTGACCTAACTTTTTGGACTTCAAACATGTCCATGACCTTGAAAAAGACTCCAAAACTCACTAGTACCTTGTCTTATATTTTCTTATTATTTTATTTATATTTATTTTATTTTTATTCAAATAAATGCAAAATAAATTAAATAAAAACACAAAAATAATGGGCTATGCATATGGGCTGGATTTGATCCACTTTGGAGCCCATTAATTCGTGCAAGGTACATAACAAATGTCCAGGTTCATGCAGCATCAAGAAAGGGTGAGAATCACTCATTTTTGGCAAGCTTTGAATGTGTTTCATTCTTATCTCAAAGGCCATTATGGCATGGTTTTCCTTCCATATTTATCTACTCCTCTCTTCCCTATATATAAAGCACTACAAGGCCGGCCAAAGGGAGCACGAAATTCCTCTTCAAAAAGCTCTCCAAAAGCTCTTCACAAAGCTCTACCAAATTCTAAAGAATTCCTCAAAATTGCCAAAATTCGCAACTGCTTTTCCAGGCACAATCAATCCAAATCAGTGATCAAACGTTACTCCTGAGATCCCTAGGAGTCTCCCCAGATCCAAGAACACGTCCAACCTTGCTTAGAAGGCCATTCACGAACTCACCGGTCTTAAAAAAATTTGTTCATTTTTGTATAATCGGTTGAAGGTCTATTTAACACTTTTTGTGATACAGTTGCATTCATATTAGAGAATGAGACATGAACAAGTGATCGCATGATGTTTTTGACGTTAGAATCACGCTCATAATGCGCTCTCACATCAACATCATCAGATCCAGGTCCAGTAATCCAGATCTGAGCACCCACGATAGGCCTCATAGGAGAGATGCACAGGATCCTGAATATTTTCCCTCCAATGCCTGGCCTAATGTTGTTGGGCTAATTGATTTCTGATTCTCACACCCCTTAATTACTTATTTTGCAGCTTGGCCTAATTTAATTTTTTTTTTGTATTTTTCTTTTATTATTTGTTTTCTTTTACTTCAACTATTTCTTCTTTATAACAAAAACAAAAAAAAATCATAAAATCACAAAATAAAATATTAGACTTTGATTTTTATTAATTAAAATTAAAATTAATTTTAATTAATTATTTAATCATATTTTTTAATTAATTAAATTAATTATAATTAGGTTTTCTTTAATTTAAATTAATCATTTTTCCTAAAACAAAAACAATAAAAACATTTATTTTTATCACTTAGATTTTTTAGGTTTTCTTTATATCTTTCTCTTTTCTTCTTCGCACATTCATCTTATTTTATTCGCATCATTTTTTACAATTATGTAATTGTACATGGGATGTAATAGACTTTAACTAGGACCTTTTACTTTTTATTTCCCCTTTTTTTTGTAATTTCCCCTCATGCTGAAGCATTGTAATAGCATAGATTCCAATTTTCGCATTTTATTTTTCGTACTTATAGATGTATGCTAATAGGCTTGTATTGAAAGACTTAAAAACAAATGTTAGTAAAACCTAACACTCAAGATAAACATAACTGAAACATAACACACTCACACACGCGCACCTCTAAGGTCCCTCCACTTGTTGCCTTCGAAAAAATAGTCATGTCCCTCGAACGTGGGACACTTTAGCAAAGACTCTCGGTTAAAAAGATCGTAGTCCTTCGATGACCCTCTAATGCAGCCTTCGGTATACGGTCTAGTCCCTTACGATAAAATTGCTAAAGTGCCCAACGAGTTGCCTTTATGACTGTGCGACGACCAGCGCTTGTCCCTCAAAACATCTAATGATAGGGCTACCTACTGACTAATAGTAGGATAGCACTATCTAAAGGAAATGAGGAAAAGAACAAAAATCTTTCGAGTAGGTAGATAGCTCATAGTTGCTTGCTCATAAAAACAAACAAAACAATTTTTGCACGCATACATAAACTCTTTTCTAAATATTTGCAAAGACAAAAAACACTTTGTATACGTTCTCTCCAAAATGAGAAACATTACAAAGTTCGCCGCACTAAGGCATATTTTTAAAATATATTCAAAATACACTTACAGAAAAGAGGAATTTTCAAAATGAGCTAGTAACTAAGAGTCTGTAGATAACTACGAATGGAAAGGGTGCTAACACCTTCACTTTCCATAACCTACCCCCCTTACTCAAAAAATAATCTTGAAAGGCCTTTCCTGTTCTTTTCACCCTTTCCTTTGTTGGATAAAAGAAAAGTCGTTGGTGACTCTTTTTAACCACAAAAATGGCGATAAAATGCAAAAACTAGTAAAGTCAGTTCTCCCACCGTATTACAGGCGGGTTGGGGAAAAAAGGGTATCCCGGTGGACTGAAAACCCGAAAGGGAGGTCCAGGAAAAAGTTAGGGATTAAAGCGTACGACTATGTCCCGTTGGATCACTTACAACGAGCTTTATTACCAACGTCAAGTTCAAATGGTACAGATCATTTCAGTTAACTTCTTCCGACGGTAGCGGATAAGATGCTTGAAGACATAGGGGCAATAGAAGAGTTGGAACCGGACGATACTATTTCCATATAGCTATATGTTTTGTTTTCACTTTGTACTCTTTTCATTTCACGATTATTTCTTCTTACTAGGATTTCTGTCTTTTTGTACAAAACCGCCCGTTTATGGGAAAACTATCAATAGAAATACAAATTTCAAAATTCAAACTTTTGTTTTACCTTTTTCTGTTTTGTTTGCGAAAACATCCAATGACTAAATTGAATAAACATATGCATATGAATACAATTACTGTTAACAAATATTTACATAAAAATAGAAATAAGAATTTGCTCAAGACTCTAGAAGTTGGGATAATGTTCAAGTCGTCCACGTATCCCCATAGAAAAATCCTCACAGGATTATCCCTGCGAAACAACTTCCATGGGATTATCCCCACAGAGTAGTCTAAACAAGCTCATCTTAAATAAAGATATGTCCCCCTCAAGTTGGAATGCACTAATCAATTTTCACCAACAGATCCCCCCAACGGATAAAGGAGTATGATCTTTTCCCCGATAATATCACCAACCTACGGAGCCCCAATCCTTATCAGAGATTACATCATCCACACAGTTCATAGGAATTCTCTTTCCTAACTGGGTTTATTTCTCCAACACTGTAAAATACCCTGCAGAATTCCCTTCCTCCAGCAAGGCTCATATTCTCCAACAGAGCTCATTTCCTCAACAAGGGTATTTCCTCAGCAGAGTATTTCTCTGTCAAGTTTAGGGTTTATTTCCCCAATAGGGTTTATTTCCTCAAACAGGGTTTATTTCCCCAATGAAGTTCATTCTCCCTAGTTTGAGTATATTTCTATGACTACTACAGATCACTGACAAAATTTCTCTCCCCAATAAAAGACAGTCCAGACCACTGTCCCCAGATAGTTGCTACTAAATCTAAAATCGGACCAGGTATCGTTCAACTCTATTCTCTCTAGACGAGTCGACATCCATATCGAAAACTCGGCCAGACAGCACCTCAAAAGGTTATCCATATGTTTTATCCCTAATCAGGGTATATAAAAATTAAATTCCCCAATAGAGCAATGAACGACCAGTGTTCTTGAACTCTTCTCCCAAAAAAAATGAAATCAACGTTCCCTAGCGGAGTTTCCTAAAAAAATAGGAATCCCAATCAAGATCAAAGATACACATATTCTTCATCCTCAACAATAGTCAGGGATTTATTTTCCTAATCAAATATGTTGCATGGAGTTACTAGTACACTTCAACGACACTTCACATCTATACATCATTTACAAACATCATAGCATATGCATACGAAATTCATATAGCACACTCTCATTTATTTAGAGAATATCATTACGCAATGCATTTCATACATCATGACATTGCATACAGTTAACTCTTTATCTTTTCAGGTAAAATCTACAAGCAGATTCCTCAGAGGCCATATCTGACTAATAACTACTTAAGCCCTTTCCCCAGAAGGTCATTCTAAAAGAATACCCCTCCTAGTTGAATTCGAGCATAGACATATTCTAGTACATCATTCAGATGAAATCAAGTGTAGATTCCTTCTGAAACTCTTTTTTGAAAAAGTCAAGCGTAAACCAATTCCAATACCTCTTCTAGTTGAAGTCGGGCGTGGATATCTTCTAGTTCAAACGAAATCAAGCGTAGATTCCTTCTGAGACTCTTTTAGAAAAAGCAAGGCGTAGACTCATTCTAATACCTCTTCTAGTTGAAGTCGGGCGTAAACATCTTCTAGTACATCATTAAGACGAAATCAAGTGTAGATTCCTTCTGAAACTCTTTTTGGAAAAAGTCAGGCGTAGACTCATTCCAATACTTCTTCTAGTTGAAGTCGGGCGTAGACATCTTCTAGTTCAAACGAAATCAAGTGTAGATTCCTTCTGAGACTCTTTTAGAAAAAGTCAGGCGTAGACTCATTCCAATACCTCTTCTAGTTGAAGTCGGACGTAGGCATCTTCTAGTACATCATTCAGACGAAATCAAGCGTAGATTCCTTTTGAAACTCTTTTGGAAAAATTCAGGCGTAGAATTTTTTCGATACCTTTTCTAGTTGAAGTCAGTTGTAGACATCTTCTAGTTCAGATGAAGTCAAGCGTAGATTTCTTTCTGATACTCTTTTGGACAAATTCTAACGTAGACTCATTCCAATACCTATTCTAGTTGAAGTCGGGCATAGACATCTTCTAGTTCTGAAGAAATCAAGCGTAGATTCCTTCTGAAACTTTTTTTGGGAAAAGTCAGGCATTGACTCTTTCTGGTACCTCTTCTAGTTGATGTAGGGCGTAGACATCTTCCGGTTCAGATGAAATCAAGCTTATATTTCTTTTTGACATTCCTTTTTGAAAAAGTTAAACGTATACTCTTTCTGATAAACTTTCTAGTGCATCATTCAGATGAAATTAGACATAGATTTCCTTCTGATACTCTTTTTGGAAAAAGTCAGGCGTAGACTCTTTCCGGTACTTTTTCTAGTTGAAGTCGGGCATACACATCTTCTAGTTCAGATGAAATCAAGCGTAGATTTCTTTCTGATACTTTGTTGGACAAATTCAGACGTAGACTCATTCCAAATACATCCTCTAAGACAAAGTCAGACATAGACTTATTTTGAGGTTCCTATCAATAGTTACTCCTGGATGGCATCTATAAGCCCATCTCCGACGACTCTCTGTCACCTCTCCACATGAAATCTTTAAGCCTATTCCCAGTATAATCAACCAACAATGTTACTTTGTTCACTTGTGAGTGCAAATTTATAGGCACTTAAGTGTTCAATCATCTTCTACCTTCAAGTTACAAATGGCGGACATGCCATTCTAACTCTCAAGGTTTAAGAAGATTGAACAAGGGCAGCTGTTGTACCCCAAAATTTTCCCTCCCATTCTATTCAAGGCATGCTCATTGAGGTCCCCAATTGCAAAGACCCTCGGTTAAAAGATCATAGTCCCTCTATGACCCTTCGATATTGCCTCGGTAAACGATCTTAGTCCCTTACACTAAAATTGCTAAAGCGCCCTACAAGTTGTCTTTATGATTCTACGATGACCCGCACTTGTCCCTCACACATCCAATGATAGGGCTTTCTACTAACTAATGGTAGGATAGAACTATCTAAAGGAGGAGGAAAATAATACAAAAGACTTTTGAGTAGGTAGATAGCTCGTAATCGCTTGCTCACTAAAACAAAACATTTTCACCAACACTTTTTTCTCTGAAATATTTTCGAAAAAACAAACACTTTGTATGCGTTCTCAATTGATACGAGAATCATTACGAAGTTTCCGCACTTAGGCATTTTTAAAATATTTTCAAACAAACACGTGCACAAAGCATTTTCAAAGTGAGCTAGCGATTAAGAGCCCCTAGATAAATACGGATGAAAAGGGTGCTAACACCTTCCCTTTTCATAACCTACCCCTCAAACTCAGAAAATTATTGAAGTTCTTTCTTGTTCTTTTCACCCTTTCCTTTATTTGATAAAAGAAAAGTCAATGGAGACTCTTGCCATCTGCAACATTCATGATAAAACGCAAAACCAAAAGTCAGTTCTCCCACTGTATTATAGAGTGAGAGAGGTTATTTGTTATTCTTGTTACACTTGTAATCTTGTTTAAAGAGAAAATAAAGAATATCAGTTATAACCAATTCCTTGTAGTTCTTCGTGTCCGTCATTCGTTTCTACCCTTGTGTGTTTCTTGATCATAAAGAAACAGTGTATACTTTGTTTCCATGGAATCGTTTTCACAACATGTCAAAATACATGCATGTCGTAATGATTTCATATTATACAGGAAAGAGTATGAAAACTTGAAGAAGTTCCTGATGTATGGGCATTCACGCTATAAGATAAATGACAATGGTACTGAAGATGATGATGGTGTAACTAGAAAGGTTATTCCTACCAAGGTGATGTGGTACTTACCGGTCATTCAAAGGTTCAAGAGACAATTTTCTAATGTAAATGATGAAAATAATATTATATGGCATGCATATGAAAGAGTATATGATGGAAAAAATTTCCATTTTGTTGATTCATTGAAATGGAAGAAGATTGATTCGTTGTTTCAAAATTTTTCCCTCGAGCCAAGGGACCTTAGACTTGGACTTGTTATCGATGAAATGAAATTGTTTGGTAATACAAGTACTTACTATACTTCACGACATGTTCTTCTCATAGTTTACAACCTATCTGGGTGGTTTTTAATGAAGCGCAAATATATGATGTTATCAATGATGATTTTTGAGTCCAAAACAACTAGGGAACAACATAGATGTTTATTTAACTCCATTGGTCAAAGATTTAAGATTTTTATGGGTGGAAAGAGTTGATCATAAGTATAAGGGTGATAATATTAAAATGTGGGTCATGTTGTTTTGCACAATTAATGACTTTCCTACATACGATGATTTATCTGGGTATAGCGTCAAGGGATATAAAGCGTGTCCTATTTGTGAAAATGATACTTGCTCTCACCAACTACAAAATGAAAAAAAAAAGACTTTTTACCTTGGGCATAGAAAATTTCTAAGATCCAATCATCCATATCGTAGATTACAGAAATCTTTTAATGGAAAGCAGGAGTTTGATATTGCTCCAAAGGCCTTAACCAGGAAGGAATTTTATGAAAGATAATAACACATTAATATTATCTTTGGAAAGAAACAAAAAGGTTAAGTGTAAAAAAATATTTGGAAAAAGAGGTCAGTGTTCTTTGGTATTTCGTATTGGTCTAACCTTGATGTAAGATATTGTCTTGATGTGATGCATGTGGAGAAAAGTGTATGTGATAATTTGATTAGAACACTTCTCAACATTAAAGGAAATACAAAAGATAGTAATAAATATGATGGTGATGGATATATGACAAGAGTTATCCCAAAAAGAAATATATAATATAATATATTTGATCCTAGCATGTCACACTCTGTCTTAAAAAGAAAGAAATTTTTATTGGTGATTATTTGTAGGTTATCAAAGTTCACCAAGGGTAATTATCAAATGTCAAGAAACTTGTGCCAATAAATGATCTCAAATTAGTTGTTTTAAAATCTAAAAGTATGAGATATTTGTTTTATCAGAAATAGTTGAATATCAGACAGAGAAGATGGCTTGGGTTCTTGAAGAACTATGATTTTGAGTTGAGTTACCATCCTGGTAAAGCTAATGTGCTGGAAAATGCTTTGAGTAGGAAGTCCTTGCATATGTCAGCACTTATGGTTAGAGAATTGTATTTGATCGAGTAGTTTTAAGATCTTAGCTTGGTGTGCGAAGTAACTCCTATTAGCGTGAGGTTAGGTATATTGAAGTTGACTAGCATTTTCCTTGAGGAAATCATGGAAAGTTAGAAACTGGATGTTGAATTGGTTTATCGTGCTTGGTATTAGTTAACCAAGGTAAATAAGAGGATTTTAGAGTTGAGGAGAATGGGATCTTGAAGTTTTGGGACATAGTTTGTGTGCCTAATAAGTCGGAGCTTAAGAAGATAATTTTGGAAGAAAGTTACAAGAACAATTTGAGTATTCATCCCAGAGCTACTAAAAGGTAACAAGATTTATAGAAGATGTTTTGGTGGCTAGGTATGAATAAGGATATTACAGAGTTTGTGTATTCTTGTTTAACTTGTCATAAGTCAAAGGTCGAGCATCAGAAGCCATATGGGTTGATTCAACCACTGAGTATTCTTGAGTGGAAGAGGGATATCATCTCTATGGATTTTGTGACGAGTTTTATGAATACTTTGAAGGGGATTGATTTGATTTGGTTTGTTTTTGATAGATTGACTAAGTTCACTCATTTTATTCTGATAAAGATCAGTTATCTGTTGTAGAACCTAGCTGAAATTTATATTGAGCAGATAGTCAAGTCGCATGGTATTCTTTCGAGTATTTTATCATATAGATATTTAGTGTTCACATCAAGGTTTTGGAGACTTTGTTGGAAGCCTTGGGAACTAAGTTAATTTTGAGTTTTTCCTACCATCCACAGACGAACGACCATACATAAAGGATTATCGAATCTTTAGAAGATTGGTTGAAAGCTTCTATTTCATAGCAAGGAGGTAGTTGTGATACTTAATGGACTTTGATGGAGTTTACTTATAATAAAAATTATAATTATAATATTGGAATGGTTCCTTTTGAAGCTTTGTATGGTAGGAGATATAGAACACCTTTCTGTTGGTATTAATCTGGCGATAGTATTGTGCCTGGACCATTGATTGTTCAGCAGACCACTGAGAAGATTAAGATGATTCAGGAGAAGATGAAAGCATCAATATGTAAGCATAAGAGTTACCATGATAAGAGAAAGAAGGCACTTGAATTTTAAGAGGGAGATCATGTGTTCATGAGAGTCACTTAGGTGACTAGTTTTGGTCATGCGTTGAAGTCTTAAAAGCTCACTCTTGTTTCATTGGTCCTTACCAATTCCAAAGAGACTAGGAGAAGGGGCCTATAAAGTGTCTTTACCACCATCTCTTTTGAATATTCAGTGTATTTCATGTGTCTTAACTCGTAAATATGTTCTGGATCCATCTCATGTAATTTAAATGGATTATATGCAAGTGAGAGATAACTTGACTGTTGAAGCATTACCATTCTGAATTGAGGATCATGAAGTGAAACAATTGAGGGGGTAAAGATATTTTATTGGTGAAGGTTTTATGGGAATGAATGATTGGAGGGAGCGTAAAGTGGGAGCTAGAGAGTAGGATGATGGAGTCTTATCTGAAGTTGTTTCCTTCAGGTAATTTTTTAGTGCAAAAATTATTTAAGGAGGGAGTTATAACGCCTCGAATTTTCAATTAATTAATTTAATTTAATTTTAAATGCCTTACTTGTAACACCCAGGGCCAACGAGGACATGGGGAGTGGTTGTAAGTGCATGAGGCATGTCAATGAGATACTCCCAAGGATGAAGAGGGCGAGAGGTGGTCGCTGAATTCACATCCAAGTAAGAGGGATCATGAGGTTTTATTGGAAATGGATTGCATAGTTGAACGATGACTTATAAGGATTGATAGGACCTACCTATACCAACAAGGTGTGTCTTATTTTCGGTAGCCCGTTCTATAAGAACTCCATAGTTAAGCGTGCTTGACTTGAAGCAATTTTAGAATGGATGATCTTCTAGAAAGTTTCTCGGAAAGCATGTGAGTGAGGACAAATCATGCTGAAAAGACTCGTGTTGATTTCTGGGGTAAGTCGATAATCCCGAAGGTAGTCTCATTGTTACAAATGGTATTAGAGAAGACCTTTTCCAGTAGATGTGGTTAGGAGACGAACCAAGCGAAAGTTGTTGGCATGTAACACCCAAGACCAACGAGGTTCGGGGAGTGGTTATCGGTGCACGAGGCATGACAATGATACACTCCCGATAGCGAGGAGTGGTCGTCGAGTTCAAATTAGAATGAGAGAGATCCTAAGGCTGTGCATATAATGGACTGGATGGTTGAAGGACTTCTTATAAGGATTGAGAGATACTACCTATACCAACAAGATGCATATTCTTTTCGGCATCCCATTCTATAAGAACTCCACGGTTAAGTGTGCTTGACTTGGAGCAATTTTGAGATGGGTGACCTTCTGGACAGTTTTTCGGAAAGCGTGTGAGTAAGTACAAATCATGTTGAAAAGACTTGTGTTGGTTTGTGGAGTCAGTCGATAATCCCAAAGGCAATTTATGGGCTTTATTTAATTGAATTTTAAATGCCTTACTTGATTTTATTTTGGTGTTGGAGTGTTTATATGAGTTATTTTGGTATTTGGTGGTGTTTATAATAATTAGAGAAATAGGAGAATGATATTTGGGGGGGGGGGGAATAGGAATAATGAAAACATGGGGTAAAGGGGTGAGAAATAAAGGTGAGTGTGTGGATAAGGTGAAATAATTAGAAAAATAGAATTAGGTTAATATTAATAAGAAGGATTAGTGGAGCCTTTGATTTATCTGTACGTGAAATTGGAGGAAATTATGAGTAAGAGCAAATTATGAGAAGAAGCAAACCAAGGGTTTAAGAGAGAGGAAGAAGCCATAACCAAAGCTTACTATTGTTGGAAAACTTGAGATAAATGGAGAAATTACTCATATATGAGTGTCAAATGCATAAAGGGTAGAGAGATCCTCACCCTCTTCTTTATTTTCCTAGATTTTCTTCCATTGTTGAACTTTATGTGTTTGAATGAGATTTATGTGAAGATTATCTTGTTTGTTGTAATTGATATGAAATTCGTGCTCTAAATCATACCGAAATTCATGCATGATTGGTATGGATAAATTTGGATGTTGTTGTTCATGTTAATAGGTTTTGAGTATGATGAACATGTTGATGAAATTGTGTTAAATTGATGAATTAAGTGGTTAATCTGTGAGTAATTTATGAAATAAACTTAGTGTAAAGTATACATGTTGATTTCTATGTGATTTAAGGTGAAAATCAGAGCTTTGTAAGAGCTCTAATGGTGAAAATTTGTGTTTCTAGTTTTGTAGACATGCACATTCTCGCTTAGCGAGCCTTCGCTTAGTGAAGAAGGGCTTCGCCTAGTGAGACGATCAATGTGAGTTTTTGTTTCTGGTTTTAGACTCTCACTTAGAGAGCTATAGTAGTGCTTAAAGATAGCTTACCTAGTGAGTTTCATGGTTTCTTAGCGAGCGATGATAATGTTGGTTCTTTTGGATAGATTTTTTGAGTTATTTCTGATTTCAGCGACTGTTGGTTGCTGTTTTGTTGTGTTTAATAAATTGTGTGAATATTGTATGGAGGTATGAGCATGTGTTGATGAATATTTGTATGATTTTGTATTAATGAGTATAATTACATATCATACTTGTTATGTTGATATGGTGGTTGTATAATGGGTGATGTTATGGTTCGAAGATGAGCCAGCGGTGATTGTGGCGCCTGTTGTTGTTGCATATCATTCATTATGCATGTTAGTGATAGAAGTGACGAGTTTCTGATTCAGAAGAGGTGATCAATGATTATTTTGGGTTCAAAGGGGAACCAACAGTGATTGGAAGACATCATTAATATAGCTCTGATGTCCACAAATGGTACCACGCACGTTGGAGTCAAAGTTTTGGTCACAATTGCATACATATTTGCATTGTGAATTGATTATTTTTGTTTTGTATGATTTATGTGTTGGATGATTGGATTGAATATGCTACACTTGCTATCCTTTCCACCGTTAACATATTTTGAATATATTCTCACCCTTTTTGCTTTGTGTGTGGTGTTTGTACTCTCTTGGAGTACATATAATTAGGTAGAGGAGTAGCAGTTGTTTGAGATAGAGGATGACGTTGAGGTTTCTTTATTTATTTAATGTTGTATGTGTTATTTAGTTTTCATCGAAGCTCTGATCTGTAACACCGGGGTGGAATTTTTGTTATTTGTTTTGTGTTTTCGAAGTTGAGATATTTAATTATATGAAATATTTTGTTCTAATTGATATAACCAAGTATGATTGATGTTGTACCCCAAAATTTTCCCTCCCATATTTCTCAACACATGGCAAGTGAGATCCCCAAATTGCTCATGGAAGTTCAAGAGTTGACCAGAAAAACTCTCTCCTAAGGCAGCCTGTCTCAAATTAGGGTTGCTATTGTCCTAATATGTTCTCAAGATCATTGTCCTAATATTTTCTCAAGATCATCCATGTCAAGTTTCAAGCCTTGCAGAAGAAGTTTGCTCAGTCATTTGCTCAAATGCTTGAAAATCAACTGCACTAGGTCAAAAGTCAATTGTGGCCCACATACATTCAAACTTCAAGATTTTTGGTCAACATCCTCATTTTGAAGTATTATTCATCATTTTATGAAGGGTTGATCATGATTCCTCAAGGATTTCTCACAATTCATCAAAACCCAAAAGTTGCTAAATTAGGGTCTTTGTAGGAAAAGTTAACTCAACTTTGACCAAGCATAACTTTCTCATACTTTATCAGAAATGACTCATCCAAAGCTCATTTTTAAGAGGATTCAATTCCCTACAATTCATATTCAGCTTCCAAGTTCAGAATATGCACTCACAAAAGGATATGAATTTTGACATTATAGGTCCTTTTGAAAAATCAACAAAAACACCTTCTTGGTCAAAGCTTCATACATGAACATGGAAGACTCAATTGAGATGATACCAAAATGGTTGCTTAGAGGACATCCTAATCTTTCTAAAAAGTCCAAGAACACCTCTCTAGGGTCAAAATTGAGAGTGTTATGCATTGTCTAAGTTGATCATTTTTGCAAAATTGTCAAAAGTCAAATGTGCTAAAATTTGCATTTTTTGCTAAATGGGCCTAACTTTTTATGCTTGCACTTTACTTATAACATGGTCCACGACCCAAATGCTCACTCACATGTTATTTGCTTCATTATTTATTTTATTTTGATTTTTTATTTATTAAAAATTGAATTAAATCAAAAAAATTGGTATATAATAGCAAAGATTTGTTTTGATTGGATTTTTGGACAGAATCATAAGCTCATTATGTTGGCATATTAGAATCAGATCATATTAAGGCTGATTGGCACGAGATTGGCATGATTAGGCCAAATTTGAAAGGATATCATACAAATTGAAAATCAAATTAAATCTCATCAAAGCTTCAAGATTCAATCTATTTTGCAACCCTAATTCATTGAGGGATATATAATGAACAAGAACAAAGCAAAGAAGGGGGTGAGAGGCGTGAAACGGTTAGAACAAAACTCAAAAATCTTGACAAAAAGTGAGGTTCTGATTTCAGGATAGAAGACCTTTGAGAGAAATTCAAGGCCAAAAATCTATTCCAGGACATCCCAGGAAGCTATTCCAATCACTCCCAGGTCCCCTACATGTCCAGAACCACTTCCTATCATTCTCACGGTTTACAAAATTATCCAAATTCGATTACTGTTGCATCTTTAGCATGTTTAAGTTACATATTTGTGATCATCATCATGTTTGCAACGTCTCTGGATAGTTTGATTTAAGTTACAGTGCAGGAACAAGCTTTTGCCATTGTTAGGGTTTCGTGCTCCAATTTGGGGTTTTGGGTTTCAAGAAGAATTAGGCTTGATAATGGGTACCATGATGATCAGAGCTTCAAACCTAGTTGATTCATGGTCCCCAATTGAATTTATATTGCGTGTGCTTGATTTTTGAATGACACAGGTTTCAGCAACAGACCTGCGTCTGTAGGTAAAGGTTCAGAGCCTAAAACGATGGTTCCAGGGAAGAAGAAAACAGCGTGTCACAACCTGACTGGCTGGTTTAAATTCTGGCGCGTTATTCTGGCCACTAACTTGTTTTCCAATATATTATTTGTTTTTATTATATTAACAAGTTAAAATCCAGCGCAGTTGGTCAGAGGAAGGAAGTCAGAAGCTCATGTCCTGGGTTCGATCCCAGGCGTGGACTTTTGGCATTTTCTCCATTGTTTTCACCAAATCCAGCGCACCTCACCTTCTGAGGGTCATCATCTTCTGGATTCATCAGCCATAACCAGATCCGACACATACACCTTCTGAGGGTCATCATCTTCTGGATCCATCAGCCAGAACCAGATCCAACGCACCCTACCTTCTGAGGGTCATCATCTTCTGGATCCATCAGCCAGAACCAGATCCAACGCCCCCACCTTCTAAGGGTCATCATCTTCTGGATCCATCAGCCGGAACCAAATCCAACGCACCTCACCTTCTGAGGGTCATCATCTTCTGGATCCATCTCCATCCAGATCTACTGACAGCAGGCCCATTTGGTTATTTCTACTATTTTTCTTTAATTCCTTTTCTTTAATTATCTTGCTTTTTATCAACACAAATTTTATTTAAACTAACCAATCAAAAATCACAAAAAAAAAGATTTATTTTCTTAATAAATATTTTTTAGTTAATTAGTTTAATTAATTTAGGGCAACTTTAATTTCTTTCACAATTAAAATTCAATTAGAAAATTAGGTTAACTCTTGATTTAATTTTTCTTTTTTTTCTCAAATAAATAAAAAAACAAAAATAGGTTTTTAGAATGAATTAATTTATTTTTCTTAATTAATTAGAAGTTAGGATTTTCATTTTAATTCAATTATTTCATTATTTTCTTAAATAACAAAACATGACAAAAACATCTTTTTTTAATCAATCGCAAATAGGTTTAGTCAAAGGTCAAAACCCTAATCGCTTCGCATTTAATTCGCCGCGCGTTTGTAATTTATTTTTGCTAATATTTTTGTAACTGCTCATGGTTTGTAAAAGTTAATTTAGGGTTTATTTTACTGTTTAAATCCCCGGTTTTTTTGGCTATGTAGTTAATCCCCCTCCCCGAAGCCTTGTAATAGCGTAGATTTATTTTCTCGCATTTTTAATTCGTGCAAATATTTAACTGCCTAGATGTATGCTAATAGGATTGTATGACAAGAATGCATGACAAAATTAATACGGTTAGAAAACCCTAATGTGCAAAGATTAAATAACTGAAACAAATCACTCGCACATATCACTCTTAGGGTATACTCTCACTTCGGTTTCCCTCGGTAAACGATCATTAAGCATATGGTGTCTTAGTGGTTGCCCTCCTGTCTAAAAAAGATCAAATGTCCCATTCGAATGTTGCCTCAGAAATGTTGCCTCGAATATGATCTTAAGACTCTAGGGTTATTACTAAGGTGTCCTAATATTGCTTTAGTGATCGTATGTCCCTTTCGAATTGACCCTTACAAACTCCAACGATGGTGCTACCTATTTCTCAATAGTAGGATAGCTCTGTCTAAAGGGAACAAGAATAGAAACGATCTTTTTTCGAGTAGGTAGATGCTAGTATGTACTTGATCAAATCAAAACTTTTCACACTTACACCTTTTAAAAAAACAAATTTTCAAAAAAACAACTTCGACACACCCTTGAGGACTAATACAAGGGTTATCACGAAGTAAAATATTCTTCAAAAACAAAGCACAAACACAAGAAATTTAAAAATGAGTAAGTACCTAAGAGCCCATGGAAAACCATGGATAGAAAGGGTGCTAACACCTTCCCTTTCTATAATCTACCCCCCGTACTCCGAATATCTCAAAGAAGGATTTTTTCTGTTCTTTTTTCCTTTCCAATTGGATGAAATAAAATCTGGTGGCGACTCTTGCTTACCGCGACATTTTGCGAATACAAAACACAAAATGCAAACCAGTATTAAACAGTCGGTTCTGCCACCGTATCACAGAACTGGCGACTCTGCTGGGGATCTTATAAGTGGGGTATACCTTAGGATCTAAGTTATCATAATTGCTTCTCTTAATTGCTTTATTTGCTTTACTTTTTAGGGTTTTTGTTTAGGGTTACTATAGATCCTAAACCCGGATCTGGGGAATACCTTTTAGGTAAGTAGCAATAGACTGTAAGGGAACTGTACGGCGTAGACCGATACGGTTGAAGCACTAGATACGTTGGTGTGGCACTTTGGTTGGTACTGGTATCCCTTGTGGAGAAACGAGGAGAATACGGGGCTGCTGCGTGGTGTCGTTAAGCATCAACTGACCTTAGAACCTTTAATTGCCCAACTTGGCCATTAGAAAGTAGTGAGATAGTCGGCCTCGGTGTAGAGCTAAGAACTGGTTGATACTCGATGCTACACTCATTGAGATCATACTCTCGGAATAATTTCGGCCACAAGAAAAGATTGCGTGAGCTGAAACCATGACCGATAGAGGATGGTCAGTAATATTGAGATCCTCTAGAACCCGGTTACTTTTCTAGGATAGGTTAAACCAACTTGACTTTAAGAGGGTATTACCTTTGACCTCATGCAAGCCTTAAACCTAAGGGATTTGTGTGATTTGACTGTATTTGCAATACCTGTGTTTTCTATACCTGTGGTTTATCACGACATCATGCATCATAACATGGCATTCATGCTTCATTACACTAACCATTTCAAAGACCAAGGTAATTTATCTTTGTTCTATTTTGCAGATCATGGCTTCCATGCGTAGGAATACTATTCGAATAAGCTTTGTGGAGATACCTTCCCAACTTAAGGAGCTAGCATCAAGAGTTTCTGAAACTTCTAATTTCATTAAGAGACATGGTCAACTTCTCAGCCTAGTTACTTCAAACCTTGATGAATAGATGATGAACGTACTTTTTCAGTTCTTCGATCCAAAGCATCACTGCTTCACTTTTCCAGATTACCAGCTGGTACCCACCTTGGAATAATTCTCTCATCTATTGGGCATATCCATTCTTGAACAGGTACCCTTCACAGGTATGGAAGAAGTTCCTAAGCCAGAAGTCATTGCCTCAACTTTGCATTTGAAATGGGCCGATATGGTATCCAATTGGGAAACTCGAAGCGGAGTCGAGGGTTTTCTAGCCAAATTTCTGATAGACCAGGCTCAGCTATTTTGGGATGATTTGGATTTTCAGGCTTTTTAGGATGTCTTGGCTCTTCTTATCTATGGTTTAGTTCTCTTCCCTAATCCGGACTCCTTTGTAGATGTGAATGCTGTCAAGATTTTCCTTTCTCGCAACCATGTGCCTACCTTGTTGGGAGATATCTTGCATGCTCTCCATACCCGTACTATGAAGAGAAGATGGACTCTTATGTGCTTCATGTCGTTGTTTTCGAGGTGGTTTATTTCACACCTCCCTGGGTCCATACTGAAGAATGAAGAAGGATTGGGTTGGTCCCTCAGAATAATGTCACTCGCTCATACGGATATTCTTTGGTGTTCCCGAGCTATGGAAGACACTGTTGTTATTGAGTGTTGTGGGGGGTACCCTAATGTCCCATTACTTGGTATCAGAGGGGGTATAACTTACAATCCTTGTCTAGCTTTGTGACAATTTAGTCATGCTCGAAGAGATGGTCCCCATGAGTTACGTCTCGAGGACATTATATTCGACTATGAGGATGATATTAAGGGGCGTCGCGGAGGTTCATACGAGCTTGGGGCATGGTAAACAGATCTGACCCCCAAGAGTTGGGACCAAAGACTTCCCTTCTTGTGCAGCCTTACCTCCAATAGGGTCTGAGCTCATGCCCAAAAGCTTATGATGCCTTATGCGGCCGTATTACCAGTGATTGTGGAGCCCACTATTGAAGACGGTATTCCTTACACGATTATTTATCCTTACATGCCCACTGATCTTGGGGAGTTACAGAGGTCTTGGATTCAGTTGAAGAATGAGAGGGATACTTACCGGGAGAAGTTCCATGAGGAAGAGAGGAAGGTTTTAAAGCTCACCAGGCAGCTCGAGGAAGAAAGAGTGCTCAATGATTACATCAGCACAAAGAGAAAGTGTCCATGGGACTTTTGATTTTTCTTTTCTAGTTTTAGATTTGTTTTATTTACTCCTCTGTAACGCCTTAAAAAGGCATGTTGAACCTTTCAAATTTAAGCTAATAAAGTTTTGTTTATTTTGGTTTGCAAATTTAAATCTCCCAACGTCTTCGAAGTCATTACATGCGCATCCCATTATCATACATATCATTACAGGTACCACTACAGGTTTCTTATCTTCTTCGTTGTTTATTTCAGCTGAAATGTCTTCCGATCAAGCCATCAAAGATCTTCAGGCACAACGCTCAGTTCCAACAGATGTTCATCAGTCTGGCTAAGGGGCAAGAGGATCTGAAAGCCCTCATTCTGAAAGAGAAGAAGAAGAAGAAGACTGGTATTCTGAATATGGGTAGAAGATTTGGAGAAAGGTTGAAGCATCAAACTGATCTGGCCTCTTCATCCAAGGAAGGGGAGAACCAAGAAGGGGAAAAGGACCTTAGTCCTGCAGTCTCCGACAATGATATTGATTATGATGATGAGCAATATCCTCCTGTTGAGGATAGATACAAGCAGCTAGAAGACCGTTTGAGTGCTATGGAAGTTCATAAGATACCTGGGTTGGATTTTGGAGAATTGGGGCTAGTATCGGGAGTGGTTATCCCTCAGAAGTTCAAAGCTCCAGTTTTTGCCAAGTATGATGGGGTGTCCTGCCCAAAACTCCATCTCCGCTCGTATGTCAGGAAAATCCAACCCCACACTGCTGATATAAATTTGTGGGTGCACTTCTTTCAAGATAGTCTGTCAGGGACTCAACTTGAATGGTTCTACTAGTTGGAGGGAGCCAGTGTCTGAAACTGGGAAGATCTTGTTGCTGCTTTCTACAAGCAGTATCAGTACAATGACGACTTTGCTCCCACTTGTACTCAACTCCAGAGTATTTCCATGGGTGCAGGTGAAGGTTTTAAAGATTATGCTCAAAAATAGATAGATTTGGTTGTAAGAGTTCAACACCCTTTTTCTGATAGGGAGTTGGTGGATATGTTCCTTGGTACACTGTCTGGTCCATTTTTTAATCACTTAATCGGCAACTCGTCGTCTGGTTTCACCGAGTTGAATTTAACTGGAGAAAGAGTAGAAGCTGGAATTCGGAGTGGAAAAATACATAAGGATCCCTCCTCGAGTTTATCAAAGAAGCCTTTCGCTGGTAAGAAGGAAGCCAGTGCAGTCTATAGCCCGAGGGGCCAAAGCAGATATGAACACCGTCAAACGGTAAATGCTGTAGTGATACCAAGACCCGCAGTTGCTCCACAACGCAACAATCAACAAAGGGTTGAAAGACCACAGCGGCAGTTTACCCGCATTAGCATGACATTAGCTGAAGTTCTACCTCATTTATTAAAATCCAACTTGGCAACCCTGAGAGAGGCTCCCAAGAATCCAAACACTACTTCTCCCAGATACAATCCCAACGCGTGGTGCGCCTACCATTCTGAGAGTCCTGGCCACGATACAAATGATTGATGGGCTCTGAGAACTAAAGTACAAGACTTCCTCGAAGCCAATGAGATAGAGTTTGATGCTCCAGAAAAGCCGAATGTTATAGCTGCTCCCATGCCCAAACATGGTCGTGGAGTTAATGCTGTTGACACTGATTTGTTTGTGACCTCTGTTGAAGAAATTTCTACTCCTCTTATAACTGTTAAGAATAATTTGCTATTGGCCGGTTTATTTCTGGGTTGTGGTGAAGGTTTCCACATGTGTTCGATTCTACCTTCTGGTTGCCGTTTGTTGAAGTCAGGTGTTCAGCATTTGATGGATAATAAAGAGATTTTGTTCGAGAAGACTATGATTCCCGTTGTTCCCATTGAAGACGTCGCTATTATAACCATTTCCGCAAATCCTTACAAGGTTTCCTAGAGAAGACCTGTTAGGATTACACATGTTCAAAGAATTGCTTTACTGATAATCACTGTTCCTGGTCCCATCTTGTACACCTCAAACAAGGTTGCCCCATGGCACTATGGTGTTGATGTGTACTATCATGGCATTAAGCAAGATGTGAAGAATGAAGAAGATGATACTGATGTCAGTAATATTATCAGGACTAGTATGGTGACCCGAAGTGGAAGGGTTTCTCTCCTAATATTGCTCCGAAGATCATCAAGCCTACTGTTATTCCAACTGCTGCTCCAATCAGCACTCCTGACTTTTCTCCCGTTCCTATTCCAGTTGTTACCCCTGCTGCTGAGCCATCTGGGACTCGGGGCAAGGAAATCATAGGTGAGCCTGCCCGGACGGAGGCACCTAAGAAAATCGTTGTGGAAGCCTCTAAACAAGAAACAAAGGAAATACTGAAAATCATCAAGAAGAGACTACAATGTGGTCGAGCAGCTGGGGCAGACCACATCAAAGATATCCATGTTGTCTCTGCGGTTGTGTTCTGAAGCCCATGTGAAGGCTTTGATTGCATTTCTCAAGATTGCGCATGTGCCGTAGGAAACTTCAGCAGATCAGTTCAAAGATTGTGTGGCCAGCCTGACTGCTGACAATGGGTTGGGTTTTTCAGGTGTTGATCTAACACCGAAAGGAAGGAATCATAATGATGCTCTGCATGTCTCGATTGAGTGCAGGGGCACCACTATGACTCATGTGCTGGTAGATATTGGGTCTTCACTGAATGTTCTTCCGAAGAAAGCGTTGGACCGTTTGGATTGTGAGGGTTTGACTCTAAAGCCTAGTAACATTATGGTAAGGGCTTTTGACGGATCGAAGAGAATGGTGCACGGGGAAGTGGACATCCCTGTCAAGGTGGGTTCTCATACTTTTGGGTCCACCTTCTACGTAATGGATATCAGGCCGTCATATTCTTGCTTATTGGGTCGTCCTTAGATCCATGAGGCTGGGGCAGTTACTTCCACACTCCATCAAATGCTGAAGTATCCGGTGAAGGGAAAGATTGTCACGGTGCAAGGTGAAGAAGAATATATGGTGAGTCACCTCAATTCCTTCCGCTATGTAGAGATGGACGGGGAATTCATAGAAACTCCTTGTCAAAATTTTGAAGAGGCCCCCCAGGTCTTGGCATCAACTAGAGTTACTACCAACAAACCTCCGTTGAAGATGGCTTCTCTCAAAGACGCCAGGGTTGTGGTTGAAGAAGGTGAGTGTACCAATTGGGGTCAGCTCCTTGATCTCACACATAAAACTGGAAAATTTGGTTTGGGCTTTACTACAGGGGCTCAAAGGGCTATTAGGCGCGCTCGGGCTGGAAGACCTCTGCTACACATCAGCAATCCTGGAATTAATGCAATTGAAGAGAGTGAAGAGGATTCAGATATCGACAGCTGGATCTATCCTACAGTCAACGGTGGACTGAATAACTGGACGGCGAGGGACTTCATACCTGTTTCTTTTATTCTGCAGTAATTGACTCATTTGTTTTAAGATTTGTAATAAACAATTTGAAACTTTGTGGCCCAATGCCTTTCCCGAGGCACCTTGGCTTTGCTTGTGAGGGCCATTATTTGTCATTTCATATATCATTAATAAAGCATTGGACGTTTCTTGCATACAAATTTTGCGCTCCTTGTTTTTCTTTTCTGTCTCTCATTTTATCAAAACAGTTACGCTCTTACACACACTCACGTATCATACTGCAGATCCATATCCGCTCTGGATCCCATTGATAACAGCTCTACTACTGCCAGTTATGACTTTGAAAATCCGATCAACCAAGCCGAGGACGAAGGTGAGGATGATTGTGAGGTGCCTGGAGAACTTGCTAGACTAATACTGCAGGAAGAAAGGGCCATACAGCCTTATGAAGAGCTAGTTGAGTCAGTGAATTTGGGTACAGAGGAAGACAGGAAAGAGGTTAAAATAGGTGCAAATTTGGAGCCTAGTGTCAAACAACAGTTAATACAGATGCTACACGACTATGTTGAGATCTTCGCCTGGTCCTATGAAGACATGCTTGGTTTGGACACTGATATTGTGGTACATCGCCTACCGACTAGAGAAGACTTCCCTCCGGTAAAACAGAAGGTCTGCCGTATGCGCCCTGAAATGTTAGAGAAAATCAAAGCAGAGGTCATGAAACAGTTCGATGCAGGATTCTTAGTTGTCACTTCTTATCCGCAGTGGGTTGCCAATGTTGTTCTGGTACCTAAGAAGGACGATAAGGTACAGATGTGTGTGGACTACAGAGATCTGAATAGGGCGAGCCCCAAGGATGACTTCCCACTTCCTTACATTGATGTTCTAGTCGATAATACCGCACAGCACAAGATCTTATCCTTCATGGATGGTTTTTCTGGCTACAACCTGATCAAGATGGCTCTTGAGGACATGGAGAAGACAACCTTCGTTACACAGTGGGGCACCTTCTGTTACAAGGTAATGCCTTTTGGGTTGAAGAATGCTGGGGCAACTTATCAGTGCGCCATGGTCGCTTTGTTCTATGATATGATTCATCACGAGATAGAGGTTTATGTTGATTACATGATAGCAAGGTCCCAAACTGAGGAAGAGCACCTTGATCATCTCCAGAAACTGTTTGACAGGTTAAAGACGTACAAGCTGAGGTTGAATCCGAACAAGTGTACCTTCGGGGTAAGGTCTGGTAAGCTTCTGGGTTTTGTTGTCAGTGACAAAGGTATTCAGGTAGACCCTGCAAAGGTAAAGGCCATACAAGAGATTTCGGTCCCCCACACAGAGAAGGAAGTTAGAGGTTTCTTGGGACGTCTGAATTACATTGCTAGGTTCATTTCACATCTGACTGTTACTTGTGAGCCAATCTTCAAGCTGCTGAAGAAAGATCAAGTGGTAAAGAAGAATGATGAATGCCAGACCGCTTTCGAAAGAATCAAGGAATACCTTCAAGAACCACCAATTTTGATGCCTCCAGTTGAAGGAAGACATTTGATATTATACTTGACAGTGCTAGACAATTCAATGGGGTGTGTGTTGGGGAAGCATGACGAGTTTGGTCGAAAAGAGCATGCAATTTACTACATTAGCAAAAAATTTACCGACTGTGAGACCCGATACTCATTGCTCGAGAAATCTTGTTGCGCTTTGGCATGGGATACTCGCCGACTGAGACAGTATATGCTGACTCACACTACTTTGTTGATATCAAAGATGGATCCGATCAAGTATATTTTTGAGAAGCCCGCCTTATCCGGAAGAATAGCAAGATGACAAATGATCTTAACCGAGTACGACATCCAATACACAACCCAAAAAGCAATCAAGGGGAGTGTATTGGCGGATCATTTGGCGCATCAGGCCGTGGATGACTACCAGTCCATGAATTTCGAGTTTCTGGATGAGAATATAATGTTGGTAACCGACTGCGAAGATCCTGGACCGGATGAAGGACCCGAGAAGGGATACCGATGGTCTATGTATTTTGATGTAACCTCGAACGCATTGGGTAATGGCATTGGCATTGTAATTATATCTCCTGAGGGCTGTCATACTATGTTCACCGTCCGATTATGTTTTAACTGCACCACAACATGGCGGAGTATGAAGTGTGTATCATGGGTCTTCGAGCTGCTATTGACCTAAGGATTAAGTTCTTGAGTGTATTCTGAGATTCCACTCTGGTGATAAGTCAGATCAAAGGTGAGTGGGATACGAAGCACCCGAATCTTATTCCTTACAAAGAGTATGTACTGACATTGCTCCCACATTTTGAGGAGATAACCTTTGAACATTTCCCACGAGAAGAGAACCAGTTGGCGGACACGCTAGCTACTATGTCTTTTATGTTCAAAGTCAGGTGGGACAATGAAGCTCCCCAGATTACCATTGAGAGGATGGATGAACCCGCACAATGCTGGGACATTGAGACCAAAGAAGTAGCAGATAAACCATGGTTTCACGAAGTCAAAAGGTATCTCGAGGTTCAGGAGTATCCCAAAGGGGCATCTGTTAATGATAAGAAGTTTCTGAGAAGGTTCGCTGTGAAGTTCGTTATCAGTAATGGAACTCTCTATAAGCGTAACCATGATTCAACCTTACTGTGATGTATAGACAAGAGCGGGGCAGAAAGGATCATGGCAGAGTTACATGAAGGTACCTTCGGAACTCATTCTAGTGGACACACCATGGCTAAGAAGGTCCTACGGGCAGGATATTACTGGTCCACTATGGAAGCCAATTGTTATCAGCACTCTCGAACCTGTCAAAAATGCCAAATCTATGCTGATAAGGTGCATGTACTTCCAGTCCCTCTGAATGTTTTGACAGCTCCGTGGCCCTTTGCAATGTTGGGCATCGACATGATTGGCGAGATCAGACCTACTGCGTCTAAGGGACATTGCTTCATTCTGGTAGCCAATGATTATTTTACAAAGTGGGTTGAGGCGGCTTCCTTTGCGACAGTAACCAAGAACGTCGTGGTGCGGTTCATCCGACACAGTCTGATCTGCCGATATGGTGTCCCAGAGAGAATTATTACTGAAAATGGTATAAATCTCAATAAACAATGATCACCTAGCTCTGCAAACAGTTCAAGATTCAGCATCATAACTCTTCTCCCTACCGACCAAAGATGAATGGCGCTGTCGAAGAAGCTAACAAGAACATCAAGAAGATTGTACAGAAGATGAAGGTGACATACAAAGACTGACATGAGATGCTACCATTCGCTCTTCATGGGTACCATATCTCAGCACGGACGTTGACAGGGGCAACACCCTACTCTTTGGTGTATGGCATGGAGGCAGTCCTACCCATCAAAGTCCAGATACCCTCTCTCAAGATTATGAAGGATGTGGGTTTGAACAAAGACGATTGGATCCAAACCCGACTTGATCAGCTGAATCTAATCGATGAAAAGAGACGTACTGCTATATGTCATGGTCAGACGTACCAAAAGCGAATGATCAAGGCTTTTAACAAGAAAGTCAGACGTCAAGAATATCAAGTCGGGGATCTAGTGATCAAACGCATCATACTACTGCAAGTTGATCCCAGGGGCAAATGGACCCCCACATACGAAGGGCCATTTGTGGTTAAGAACATTTTCTCGAGAGGAGCTATGATTCTAACCACCATGGATGGTGACGACCTTCCTCACCCCGACAATGCAGACATAGTGAAAAGATACTAAGCATAATCAAAGATCCGCTAGGTTGACTGGCCTAGGAAAAAATAAGGGCTTCTCGGTGAACCAAAAGGGTTCGGGAAAAACTAAGGGATGAAAATGGAAAAAACTGTACACCAGGCAAGTCGAAAACCTAAAAAGGCAACTTAGGCAAAAAGGGGTATCCCGGTGGACTGATAACCTGAAAGGGAGGTCCAAGCAAAAATTAGGGATTGAAGCATAAGACTGTCTCAATGGATCATCTTGCAACCAGACTTCGGTGTCAACTATCAAGCTCGGACAACGCCAATCAATCTGATCCACCTTCGACCAAGTAGTGAAGTGATGAGATTCTTGAAGATATAAAGGCAATAGGAGCGTTGGAACCCAATGGGATTGTTTGACATAGCTGTTTTTCTTTCTTTTACACAAATTGTATAATTTTTGTCTTTCAGCGGCGTTCTCTTACTAGGACGTCAGCCTCTTTGTCCAAAAATGCCTATTACGGGCCAGTTGCAAAAAATCAATACAATTTATTTTTACAAGAAATTCCAATTTGTTTTTATTTTTCTGATTTATTTTGAAAGAACATCCAATGATTCATTTTTGATATATGCATTTGAAAATAATGATTACTCATAAATATTTACACAATAAACAAAAGACAATTACTCATAATTCTAGGAACAGGGGAAAACAAGAGGTGCCCAAACCTTACAGTTACTCTGTCCATCAGGTATCGGGATAGAGCTAGCTGGAGAACAATGAGTAGTGGTACATATACTCCCCACAGAGTAAAAAATATCCAAAGACAGTGATGTTAGCTTTCCCGAACAGGATATAACTCTCCCCAGCTGAGGTTCACAATCGCGAGTGAGTCAGTAAATTGTTCCCCAAGCAGAGTTTATTTCTCTCGTAATCATGGATTCAATTACCAACAGAGTTCATTATCTCTAGCAACAAAAATTCATCCCCAGTGGAGTTTATTTCTCCGAATCAGCAGATCTATCAACAGAGTATCTCCTCTCCAACAGAGTTATTCTCCCGCGGAGTTGTTCTCAAATAGGGCCTCTCCTCGGTAGAATATCCGTAAATGAGGGGCAAATCCCCAGCATAGTCATCTTTGTTCACCATCCCCAAAAAAAGAAGAGGAACTATAGTTCTTTACAAGCAGTCAAGAATACTATTTCTCATACTCTCCAAACGGCAGTCAGGGATTTATTTTCCCAGACTCAGATTATTACGTCAGCATTTCATGTTTATACATCGTGACATTTGCATACATTACATATAACATAACCTCAGTTGTTTTGAGAAATCTCATCACAATGCATCTCATGCATCACACATAACTAACCCTGTATTTCTTTCAGGAAAGACAGTTATTATCAATAATTTCTAAGCAGGTCCATGATCAACACTCGAAGCTAACAGAGTAATCATCGGTGGAACAGATACAACCTTACCCAGGTTTCTTCTAACAGTCCCACACCGACTCATTACAAGGAAACCTCACCCAGGTTCCTTCTCCAATTTTACCCAAACTCATATCGAAGTAACCCTACTATCTAGGTTCCTTATCACAAACCCTACTACCCAGGCTTTCATATAGAGGTAACCCTACTATCCAGGTTCCTTCTCACAGCCCTACTATCCAGGCTTTCACCTAGAAGTAACCCTACTATCCTGGTTCCTTCTCACAGCCCTACCATCCAGGCTTTCATATCGAGGTAACCCTACTATCCAGGTTCCTTCTCACAGCCCTACTATCCAGGCTTTCACCTCGAAGTAACCCTACTATCCGGGTTCCTTCTCACAACCTTACCATCTAGGCTTTCATATCGAAGTAACCCTACTATCCAGGGTCCTTCTCAAGCCCTAATATCCAGGCTTTCATATCGAAGTAACCCTACTATCCAGGTTCCTTCTCACAACCCCACCATCTAGGCTTTCATATCGAAGTAACCTTACTATCTAAGTTCCTTCTCGCAGCCCTACCATCCAGGCTTTCATATCGAAGTAACCCTACTATCCAGGTTCCTTCTCAAGCCCTACTATCCAGGTTCCTTCTCACAGCCCTACTATCCAGGCTTTCATATCGAAGTAACCCTACTATCCAAGTTCCTTCTCACAGCCCTACTATACAGGCTTTCATATCGAAGTAACCCTACTATCCAGGTTCCTTCTCACAGTCCTACTATCAAGGCTTTCATATCAAAGTAACCCTACTATCCAGGTTCCTTCTCATAGCCCTACTATCTAGGCTTTCATATCAAAGTAACCCTCCTATCCAGGTTCCTTCTCATAGCCCTACTATCCAGGCTTTCATATAAAAGTAACCCTCCTATCCAGGTACCTTCTCATAGCCGTACCATCCAGGCTTTCATATCAAAGTAACCCTCATATCCAGGTTCCTTCTTATAACCTTACTATCCGGGTTCTTCCTCCCTTATCCCCAGACAGCAGTACACAACACTGTAAGACCGGGACCTGATCAAACACGATTGGTTTCGAATTTCCCCAGTAAGTCGCGGTGCAACATATACCCCGACCAGATACGTAGTTCACCGCCGCTTCCCAAACAGGAGTTATTCCCTAGTAGAGTAACAGACAACTGAAGCTCCTAAAACTCTATTTCTCTCAAGACAGAAACCAGCATTCCCCAGCGAAGTCCTCCTCAACAACAGGTATACAGGTTCTCGCAAAGGAATCTCTTATGCGATCGACACTTCTTTGGATGGCATCTTTAAGCCCATCTCTAACAATTCTATAGCGACTACCAAATGGCATCTATAAGCCCATTCCCGATATCAAAAATCCAGTATCACTTCATGTGAGTGCAAATTTCTGGGCACACTAGTGTTCAATCATCTTCCACCTTCAAATCACGAAAGGAAGACGAGCCAATCTACATCCTCAGGTTTAAGAAGATTGAACAGGGGCAGCTGTTGTACCCAAAAATTTTCCCTCCCATATTTCTCAACAATGGCAAGTGAGGTCCCCAAATTGCTCAAGGAAGTTCAAGAGTTGACCAGACAAACTCTCTCCTAAGGCAGCCTGCCTCAAATTAGGGTTGTTATTTTCACCCAGATGTGTGAACCACAAAGGACTCAAATTCTATCCATTGTCCTAATATGTTCTCAAGATCATACATGTAAAGTTTCAAGCCTTGTAGAAGAAGTTTGCTCAGTCAATTGCTCAAATGCTTGAAAATTAATTACACTAAGTCAAAAGTCAATTGTGGCCCACATACAGTCAAACTTCAAGATTTTTGGACAACATCCTCATTTTGAAGTATTATTCATCATTTGATCAAGGGTTGATCATGATTCCTCAAGTATTTCTTACAATTCATCAAAACCCAAAAGTTGCTAAATTAGGGTTTTTGTAGGAAAAATCAACTCAACTTTGACCAAGCATAACTTTCTCATACTTTATCAGAAATGATCCATCCAAAGCTCATTTTGAAGAGGATGAAATTCCATACAATTCATCTTCATCTCCTAAGTTCAGAATATGCACTCACAAAAGGATGTGAATTTTGACATTATAGGTCCTTTTGAAAAATCAACAAAAACACCTTCTGGGTCAAAGCTTCATACATGAACATGGAAGACTCAATTGATATTAGACCAAAAGGGTTGCTTAGAGGACATCCTAAGATTTCTAAAAAGTCCAAGAACACTTCTCTAGGGTCAAAATTGAGAGAGTTATGCATTGGCCAAGTTGATCATTTTTGCAAAATTGCCAAAAATCAAATGTGCTCAAATTTGCATTTTTTGCTAAATGGACCTAACTTTTTATGATTTCACTTCACTTATAACATGGTCCACGACCCAAATGCTCACTCACATGTTATTTGCTTCATTATTTATTTTATTTTGATTTTTTATTTATTAAAAATTGAATTAAATCAAATAATTGGTAAATAATAGCAAATATTTGTTTTGATTGGATTTTTGGACAGAATCATAAGCTCATTATGCTGGCATATCAGAATCAGATCATATCAAGGCTGATCAGCACGAGAGTGGAATATTAGGCCAAATTTGGAAGGATATCATACAAATTGAAAATCAAATCAAATCTCGTCAAAGCTTCAAGATTCAATCTGTTTCGCAATCCTAATTCATTGAGGGATATATAATGAACAAGAACAAAGCAAATAAGGGGGTGAGAGGCGTGAAACGGTTAGAACAAAACTCAAAAATATTGACAAAAAGTGAGGTTCTGATTTCAGGATAGAAGACCTTTGAGAGAAATTCAAGGCCAGCAATCTATTCCAGGACATCCCAGGAAGCTATTCCAATCACTCTCAGGTCCCCTACACGTCCAGAACCACTTCCTATCATTCTCACGGTTTGCAAAATTATCCAAATTCGATTACTATAATTCTTGCATCTTTAGCATGTTTAAGTTACATATTTGTGATCATCAACATGTTTGCAACATTTCTGGATAGTTTGATTTAAGTTACAGTGCAGGAACAAGCTTTTGCCATTGTTAGGGTTTCATGCTCCAATTTGGGGTTTTGGGTTTCAAGCAAAATTAGGCTTGATAATGGGTACCATGATGATCAGAGCTTCCAACCCAGTTGATTCATGGTCCCCAATTGAATTTATATTGTGTGTGTTTGATTTTTGAATGACACAGGTTTCAGCAATAGACATGTGTCTGTAGGTAAAGGTTCAGAGCCTAAAATGACGGTTCCAGGGAAGAAGGCAACAGCGTGTCACAACCTGACTGGATGGTTTAAATTATGGCGTGTTATTATGGCCACTAACTTGTTTTCCAATATATTATTTGTTTTTATTATATTAACAAGTTAACATTCAGCGCAGTTGGTCAGAGGAAGGAAGTCCGAAGCTCACGTCCTGGGCTCAATCCCAGACGTGGTCTTTTGGAATTTTCTCCATTGTTTTCACCAGATCCAGCACACCTTACCTTCTGAGGGTCATCATCGTCTGGATCCATCAGCCAGAACCAGATCCGGCGCATACACCTTCTGAGGGTCATCATCTTCTGGATCCATCAGCCAGAACCAGATCCAGTGCACCCCACCTTCTAAGGGTCATCATCTTCTGGATCCATCAGTCAGAACCAGATCCAACGCCCCCACCTTCTGAGGGTCATCATCTTCTGGATCTATTAGCCAGAATAAAATCCAACGCACCTCACCTTCTGAGGGTCATCATCTTCTGGATCTGTCTCCATCCAGATCTGCTGACAGCAGGCCCATTTGATTATTTCTACTATTTTTATTTAATTCCTTTTCTTTAATTATCTTGCTTTTTATCAACACAAAATTTATTTAAATTAACCAATCAAAAATAAATAAAAAAAAGATTTATTTTCTTAATAAATATTTTTTAGTTAATTAGTTTAATTAATTTAGGGCAACTTTAATTTCTTTCACGATTAAAATTCAATTAGAAAATTAGGTTAACTCTTGATTTAATTTTTCTTTTTTTTCTCAAATAAATAAAAACACAAAAATAGGTTTTTAGAATGAATTAGTTTATTTTTCTTAATTAATTAGAACTTAGGATTTTCTTTTTAATTCAATTATTTCATTATTTTCTTAAATAACTAAACATGACAAAAACATCTTTTTTTAATCAATCGCAAATAGGTTTAGTCAAGGGTCAAAACCCTAATCGCTTCGCATTTAATTCGTCGCGCGTTTGTAATTTATTTTTGCGAATATTTTTGTAACTGCTCATGGTTTGTAATAGTTAATTTAGGGTTATTTTACTGTTTAAATCCCTGGTTTTTTGGGATATGTAATTAATCCCCCTCCCCGAAGCCTTGTAATAGCGTAGATTTATTTCTCGCATTTTTAATTCCTACAAATATTTAACTGCCTAGATGTATGCTAATAGGATTGTATGACAAGAATGCATGACAAAATTAATACGGTTAGAAAACCCTAATTTGCAAAGATTAAATAATTGAAACAAATCACTCGCACATATCACTCTTAGGGTATACTCTCACTTCAGTTGCCCTCGATAAACGATCATTAAGCATAGGGTGTCTTAGTGGTTACCCTCCTGTCTAAAAAAGATCAAGTGTCCCATTCAAATACTGCCTCAGAAATGTTGCCTCGGAAATGTTGCCTCGAATATGATCTTAAGACTCTAGGGTTATTACTAAGGTGTCCTAATATTGCTTTAGTGATCATACGTCCCTTTCGAATATACCCTTACAAACTCCAACGACGGTGCTACCTATTTCTCAATAGTAGGATAGCTCTGTCTAAAGGGAACAAGAATATAAACGATCTTTTTTCGAGTAGGTAGATGCTAGTAGGTACTTGCTCAAATCAAAACTTTTCACACTTACACCTTTCAAAAAAAAAATCAATAAAACAACTTCGTCACACCCTTGAGGACTGATACAAGGGTTATCACGAAGTAAAATATTCTTCAAAAACAAAGCACAAACACAAGCAATTTAAAAATGAGCAAGTACCTAAGAGCCCATGGAAAACCTTGGATAGAAAGGGTGCTAACACATTCCCTTTCTATAATCTACCCCCCATACTCATAATATCTCGAAAAAGGATTTTTTCTGTACTTTTTTCCTTTTCAATTGGATGAAATAAAAGTCGGTGGAGACTCTTGCTTACCGCGACATTTTGCGAACACAAAACGCAAAATGTAAACCAGTATTAAACAGTTGGTTCTGCCACCGTATCACAATTGATAATTGTGTTCCACTACTATTTCTTATTATGGTGTTTTTTAAAGAAAATTGTAGATCATGTGTAACACCTATGTATGAGAAATTGTACGTTTATCTTTTTTATATAAAGAGTCGGGGTTTTAGAGTGTTACACATATCCTATTGGAAGCTCTTAATTTAGTGGATACTCTCAAGAAAAATTATTAGAGACATGAGTAGGTTAAGTTATTAGGCCAAACCTGTACAAATCTATAGTGTTTCTATATATCTCTTGTCTCCTTTGCTTTGTTTTTTCTACTAATTTTTCATTGATGTCTTTTCTTCTACTTATTTATTTGTTTTTCAAATGTCTTTAAACTTTAATTTTCCAAATGATTTTGTTTTTAACCAATGATTTTTCAAACATCCAAAATTTACACATTTCTCCTCTTGTGTATGGAGTCACATAATCTACAAGACTTGTTGATGATAATATTTTGATAACATAAGGAATCAATAATGCTTCAGTACAAAAAGGATGAAGATGAATCAATTATCAAAAAATTTATATATATTTTTTGAATGAAATATAATTTTCTAAGCATTGGTCACATGCTTGAGAAAAAATACAATACAAATAAGAAAAACAAAGTCCTAAAGAGTGTTCATAAGAATATCTATGTCAAATAGTAAAATATTTAATATTAAACTTGAAGTGATGGAGCATAGAGGCTTGACATACAAGTAGATATGAGTGGATATGACATTAAAGATTTAGAAACTTCGACTTCAATGACCTAAACTTGATGCACAAGTAAGACATGTTGACACTATTTCTCTAAACTCGCATGCCAAGAGAAATATGTAAATAGAGTGTGCTAGTAAAGCAACATAGAAGTTGATTCAACAAAGATACATGAAGCAGAACCAAATTCTAACTTTAAGAGGTGTAATCTAAATTGTGTGAACTTATTCTAGTGGGTTCATCAGGCGACAACAAGAACTTTGTAATATTTATTGGGAATTTTAGTAGAAAATTACAAACTTACTTAACATAAAAAAATAGAAGTAGTTAGTGTATTTATAACATTTGTGTCTAATGAATTGTTTTATTATGTAAAAAAAATAAGGGATATTACACTATGAAATGTCACCCTACACACCTTAGTATAGTGGAATTTCTAAGATGAATAATATAACTTTCATGAATATGGTTAGAAGTATGCTTAAGAGAAATAAATTTCAAAAAAATATGTGGTGAGAAGTTATGCCCATTGCCATGTACATCTTGAATAGATGTTCCACTAGGAAGTTGAAAAGAATGACATTGAAAGAGGTACGGTAAAAAAATAAACCCAATGTTAATCATTTAAGAATGTTTATATCAATAACATTCACATAGTTTTTTTTTATCAATGGAGGAGGAAATTTGATGACAAAGTCAAACACTAATGTTATTTCGATACAATTCAATAGGAGGATACAAGCTATATGATCTGATGAGTAAACAAATATTAGAATAAATCTCATTGTTAATATCATTGTAATGTTAGTTTAGTTTTGTTTACGTTAGCAGGATACAAGAGTTTGTTAAAAGTTAGTTTTACTTAGACTAACAAACGCTAGTGTAGTATAAATACAACCTGACAATGTAACAATATCACAGTAATGTAACAATATCACAGTGAAAAATATAATGCAGTGTAAAAGTTTCAATTTTACATATATGCTTAATTTCAATATGGTATCAGAAGTGGTTTAGATCCAAACCACGCTTTTCTCACTTCTTCTTCTTCCTTTTTCCGCTCAAAGAGAAGAAAAACCCTAAAACTCCTCAGCAACATCCATGGAGAATTCCCCAAACAACATTGCAAATCAAGACTCATCACGCAACTCTACTTCAAGTTTCTTCAATCCAAACTCCAACAACACATATGGTCTGAAACTCTCAATCCAACTCAAATATAGCAATTACCTGCTATGGAACCAATAGGTTGAAGGAGTGATTCTCACTCAGAAGATGCACAATTTCGTTGTGAATCCCAAAATCCCAACGAAGTTCAAAACTAATCAAGATCTACTTCACAGCAATGTCTCTGCAGAATATGAATCTTGGATTTTTCAATATCAAGCCTTGTTCATCTAGCTTCTCTCGATGATTTTTGAATCAGTGCTACCGCGAGTGCTATGTTGTAAACACTCCTATGAAGTTTGGGACAAGATTCACAAATTCTTAAATGCTCAAATGTGTGCTAGGGTTCGTCACCTGAGAGTGGAACTCAAATCCACCAAGAAAGATAAACACTCAACCACTGAATTTATGCTCTGAATCAAGGCCATTTTAAGTTCTCTTCTTGCAATAGGTGATTCAATCTCCAAGCAAGATCAAATTGATTCCATACTGAATGGATTACCAGAAGAATAAAATCCCTTTGTGATTCAAATGTATGGCAGCACTGAACCTCTTTCACTATGTGATGTGGAAGCCCTTTTGTACGTGTAAGAAGCATAACTGGATAAGTTTCGACATGAGCTAGTTGTGGCACAAGTATCTGCTAATGTGGCGTATACAGGTCATGACAATGGAGATTCTCATGGAAACTTCAATAAAGCTAGGCGCAGAGGCCGTAGATTCAGAGGTCGTGGGCATGGCAGAGGACACTACAATCAAGGAAATATGCCAATGTGTCCAATGTGTGGCAAACCGGGTCATGTGGCATTGAACTGCTGACACATATATGATGAAATTTTCAGTCCTCACAATACTCAACCATAGGCTAGTGAATCTCAACAGGGAAAAGATCCAAAAGGTGAAGCCTCAAGCTCAGGATCCTCAGCTATGGCTATGACAGACACTGCATAATAACCAACTGCATTCACTCAATAATACTCTCTACCTTCTGAGCTTGAATCTCAAGCATGGTTTGCAGATTCAGGTGCATTTCATCACCTTACTCCCATTGAAAATTGCTTGCATAATAATAAACCTTATTTAGGAAAGTGTCAAGTTCATGTGGGAAATGTCAAAGCTTACATATTAAAACAGTAGGCAACTATTATCTCAAAAAAACTTGATTCTTGCTGATATATTGCATGTTCTTGCTATTACCAAAAACCTATTGTCAGTTTATAAATTCTCCAATGATAATTGAATCTTGTTTGAGTTCCAACCTAACAAATGCTATGTCAAATGTCAAGGTTCTAAAGAAGTCCTTCTTGAAGGGTTTATAGAATCCAATGGGCTATATTTCTTTCCTAATCTCACATTGAATAAAACCAGGTATGCTTCACATCCTATTAGCCCTAATTTCTCATCAATTGTATCAAATTCCAATAACATGGATGTAACTGATAGCTCAAAGCTTGGTAGTATAATTAATTTTGATGTTCTATGGAATTGTAGACTTGGTCATGCATATTTTAATACTTTCAAAATAATTCTAAACTTGTGTAATATTCCTATACATAATAAAAAGTCTCTTGAATTTTGCAAATCATGTTGCTTAGGAAAGTCTCGTAGGCTACCTTCTTTTATGTCATTAAATACTTATAGCACATATTTTAAGCTAATTTACATTGATCTGTGGGGACCTTCTCCCTTTCTATATGTATCTGGTTTTAAATATTATATAGCATTTGTTGATGCTAAAACAAGGTATACATAATTTTACCCGCTTAAACAAAAATCTGATGTTATACATGCTTTCAAGAAATTATTTACATATGTGCAAACACAGCTTAAAATAACCATTAAGTTAGTTCAATCTGACTAAGGAGGGGATTTAAAACCACTACAAAGTATCTCACTAAGCTAGGGATTACTCACAGACTCACTTGTCCTCATACTTCCCATCAGAATGGCTCGGTTGAGAGGAAGCATAAAGTTATAGTTAAAATGGGACTAACCCTGTTATCCCATGCTAATTTACATCTTCAATAATGGGACCACATTTTTCTCACAGCCATATAAATAATGAACAGGATCCCTACAGTTTCCTTACCTACATTTAACTCACCCTTTCATGCTCTCTATGATAAGAATCCTGACTATAAATCTCTAAAGATATTTGGTTGCTCTTGTTTTCCCTTGTTGAGACCCTATAATAAACATAAACTTGAATTCAGAAGCACAAAATGTGTGTATTTAGGCCCCTCACCACAACACAGGCTATAAATATCTTAGCTCAACTGGTAGGATATATGTGTCTAAAGATGTCAGATTCAATGAACAGAAGTTTCCCTTTTCCTCTTTATTTGGTCCTAATTCAAACTCTATTCAGGGAAAAGGTCATAGTCCAAATTCTACTCAGGATAATTTCCAACTGTCTTTACCATGTCATGTTCTCCCATGACCCAATGTTTAAACTTCTGCTTCAGAAAGTACATATGGTACAAACCCTGTTGCACCCCAAAATTTTCCCTCTCACTTATCAAGGATTTTCTCACAAGATCTCCTTTGGATCAAGACTGCATTAGGGTTAATCAGCTCAAGGCACCTCCTCAAGCACTGATGACTGAAAAATTAGGGTTTGAGATTGCACAAGGATTTTTTAACTATCAATGCTTCATATGACTTTCATGGATCATTATGGACTCCCAAGATTACTCATGTCAAGTTTCAAGCCTTGGATCACACTTTTGATCAGTCAATTGAACAGTTAACCTAAAAATCAGCCGTATTGGGGAAAAAGTAAACCATGGCCAATTCATAGTCAAACTTCATAATTTTTTATCCATACCAACATTTTAAACTCATATGTATCATTTGACCAATATTGGACCACAACTCCTCAAGAAATTTGATCAAATCATCAAAAGGGCAAAATGGTCAAAATTAGGGTTTTGACTAGGAAATGGCAATTTCTGGTTTTTCACTTAGCAAATGATCAATTGGGTTAAGGCTTGATCTCAAGAGTCCAATTGCATCACTTTGACCTAATGACATGGTTCAAAACACTACAAGTCCATTGGATTGACAGATGAATTTTTCAGTCAACTGATCAAAAGTCAATTGTATACTGAAAAGTCAAACTTTGACTTTTAGGTCAAAATCGAATGCCAAAGATCATAATTCATAAAAACATGTCAAAACATGAAAATTGTTCACCAAGAAATCAAGAATTCAAGATTTTATTTTGAAAAGATGAAATTTCTTAACTTAGAAATTTTTCTTAGAAAATTTCTGATTTTTTCACAACTTTGAGCCAAGTTTTCATCATGATGCAAAGTGATTCAAGAGAAAATTCCAACATGAAAGTTGTATATCTCCATTAAATCTACAACTTTGCTTCACACAACTTCTCCTAAAAATGCTTGTATCTCAAGTTATAATTTTGTGAATACATGCTCATGAACTAAAAATAACTTAGTGAAATTTTTCCCTAGTTAGGCAGATTTTTTACCTAACTTCATGGAAATTTTTCACATAGTTCCAAGAGGAATATTCAAAATCAATTCAAATATGAGTTTTAGATCACATTTCAAGCTTTCCAAAATGTCCAAGAACTCCTTGACATCATTCTTGAGTAGGGAGAATCGAAGATATGAAGTTGGTGTTTTGTCACTTGGATTACAAGCCATTTTGTGAAGAACATTGGATCCAATCCTCAAGCATGTTGTACAAATCCAACTTTACAGGCCTCTAACTTGACTTTCACTCCATAATTAAATGTTTTCACAGTTGTTGGAAGCTTCAATCCAAGCATTCAATGCATTGTACAAAGTTAATTCCATTTTGGGAAGAAAGGCAACATTGTCATTTTAGAAAAGCAAGCTTTATGCAAAGTCAGCTTGCATTTAGCCTTGCATTTGTTCTTTCTGCATAAACACACTCCACACAATCAGAACAAGTGTTTTTAAAGGTCTCAGCCCCCCTACAAGCTTTGTACTTCACCTTGAAACCATGCTTGCTAGCTTTGCTTCAAAAACAAGTAACCAAGCAAAACATGTGAGTTTTTGAAATCTGAGTTGTTACAAGTCTTAAAAGCACTTGCTTATAAGTAGATACACTATTGGCGAGTTGACACACGAATACTATTGCCCTGAAACTTCCTCAAACATTGGTGTTGTACTCATATCTCCGGAAGGGTGTCATACTCCCTTTACTGCCAGACTTTGCTTCAATTGTACAAACAACATGGCGGAATACAAAGTGTGCATCTTTAATCTCAAAGCTTCCATAGACTTGGGGATCAAACCCTTTGATGTATTCGGAGACTCGGCTTTGGTTATCAGCCAGATCAAAGGGGAACGGGACACCAAACACCCAAACCTTATCCTTTACAAAGAACATGTTTTGACATTGCTACCACATTTTAAGAAGATTGCCTTCGAGCATTTCCCGCGAGAATAAAATCAGCTAGCAGACGCTCTAGCCACAATGTCATCTATGTTTAAACTTAATTGGGATAATGAGACTCCCCAGATCACCATTGAACGAATGGAGGAACCAGCGCACTGTCACGAGATTAATACTGAAGAAGTAGTGGACTAGCCTTGGTTTCACGGAGTCAAGAGGTATCTCGAGGCTCAAGAATACCCAGAAGGAGCTTCAATCAATGATAAGAATTCTTAAGGAGATTCTCTGCTAAGTTCTTCCTTAGTAACGGCATCCTATATAAACGCAATCATGACTCTGTGTTACTTCGGTGCGTAGATAAGGTTGAAGCTGAAAGAATCGTGGCTGAATTACATGAAGGCACTTTTGGAACCCACTCCAGTGGGCATACGATGGCAAAGAAAATCCTACGGGTAGACTATTATTGGTCTAACATGGAAGCAGATTGCTATCAACACTCACGGACCTGCCATAAGTGTCAGATTTATGCTGACAAGGTGCACGACCCCCCGGTTCCTCTGAATGTCTTGACAGCTCCTTGGCCCTTTGCTATGTGTGGGATTGATATGATTGGGGAAATCAAGCCGACAGCCTCCAATGGACACCACTTCATCCTAGTGGCCATTGACTATTTTACAAAATGGGTGGAGGCAACTTCTTTCACTTCCATTACCATGAATGTTGTTGCCCACTTCATTAAGAAAAATCCCATTTGCCGGTACGGTATCCCGGAAAGGATAATAATTGACAACGGTACAAATCTCAACAATACTATGATCACCGCCTTGTGTGAGCAATTCAAGATCCAACATCATAATTCTTCCCCTTATCGGCCGAAGATGAATGGTACTGTCGAAGCTACAAAAAAAAACAATAAAAAGATCATACAGAAAATGACAGTCACATATAAAGATTGACATGAGATGTTACCATTCGCTCTCCACGGGTATCGTACCACGGCTCGCACATCAACCGGGGCAACATCCTATTCTCTGGTTTACAACATGGAAGCGGTCTTGCCTATCGAGGTCCAGATCCCCTCTCTGAAGATTATGAATGATGTAGGGCTGAACGAAGACGACTGGATCCGGACTCAACTTGATCAACTGAACTTGATTGATGAGAAGAGACTTACTATTGTTTTCTATGGTCAAATGTATCAAAAACGGATGATCAAGGCTTTCAACAAAAAGGTCAGACGCCAAGTGTATCAAGTTGGAGATCTGGTGATCAAACGCATCTTACTGCCACAAGGTGATCCTAGGGGAAAATGGACTCCTACCTATGAAGGACCGTTTGTAATCAAAAACATTTTCTCTGGTGGGGCAATGATCTTGACCACCATGGACGGTGACGACATGCCGTATCCTGCAAACACGGACATAGTCAAAAGATACTACGCATAAGATACCCGCTAGGTTGACACACCTAGGCAAAACAAGGGCATCTTGGCGAACCAAAAAGGTTCGGGCAAAAATTAGGGATAAAACAAAAAAAATTGTACACCCGACAAGTTGAAAACCCGAAAGGGCGACTTGGGCAAAAAAGGGTTTCCCGGTGGACTGAAAACCCGAAAGGGCGGTCCAGGAAAAAGTTAGGGAATGTAAAGCGTATGATTGTGTCCGGTTGGATCACCTCACTGACAACCTTTGGCTTCCACTGGAAAACTCAGAGTTTCGGATCAATTCAATCAGCTTCGGACAAGGCAACAAATAGACAAGATGCTCAGAGATACGAAGTTTATAACAGAATGGAAACCCCATGGGATTATTACACATAGCTATCTTTTCTTTGTATCAAAATTTTCATTTTTTACGACAGCATTCTCTTACTAGAATGTTTGTCTCCTTGTACAAAAAATACTTACTCAAAGTCAATACAAAGATATCTCTTTGAAAGTGCAAAAACTAATTGTTTATCTTTACGTTTGTGTTTTGTCTACAAAAACGTCCAATGATTCATTGTTGAACATATGCATTTGAATATAATTACTGTTTACAAATAAACAAAATAAAAAAGGGAAATTACTGATGGTTTGAATGGATAAAGAAATACCTCTAGGCTATTACCTTAAAAATCCCCACAGTACGTCGTTTAATCCCCAGTGGAATGAAACTCTCAATTTATCACTCCCCAGTAGAAGTCGTCAAAATTCCTCAGGATTCCCCAATGGAATTTTATAAGCAGTATACGGCATTTCCCTTACAACAGAGTTTATTTCTCTAAGTAAAAATTCATCAACACTTAGACTTCACAACATGAAGACTTATACTCCATATCCTCAGCAGCAATCAGGGATCTATTTTCCCCAATCCAAAAGCAGTACAACAAACTAGCTCACATATGCATACATTGCATCCATATATCATACACATTGATAATGCGAATGCATTATAATATGCATTTCATACAACATAACATTGAATATTAGCTAACATTTTATCTTTTTCAGGATAAGATTAATCAAAAAGCTACCATTAACAATGTTCAAAGTCTTCAGATACAGTTCAGATACGCTCCAAGCACGGACGCCATTCTGATACTCATTCAGATACAGTCTTCACATACAGATCAGATACGCTCCAGACACGGATGCCATTCTGATACTCATTCAAATACAGTCGTCAGATACAGTTCAGATACGCTCCATACATGGATGTCATTCTGATACTCATTCAGATTCAGCATTCAGATACAGTTCAGATACGCTCCAAACACTGATGCCATTCTGATACTCATTCAGATTCAACTTTTTAAATACAGTACAAATACGCTCCAGACACGGATGCCATTTTGATACTCATTCAGATTCAACTTTCAGATACAACTCAGATACGCTCCAGATACAGACGCCATTCTGATACTCATTCTTTCAGCTTACAAATTACAATTCAACAATTGCTTTTAGATGGAATCTACAAGACCATCTCCAACAACTTTCTAGCACCTCTCCAAATGGCATCTTTAAGCCCATTCCCTCGACTCTCACATCACTGAGTGTGTTGTACCCCAAAATTTGCCCTCCCATATTCTCCAAGAAATTGCCAAGCCAAGTCACCAAACTCCCCAAGGGTTGCCCAGTGCAACAGGCTCCCATACAGTCAAAACTAGGGTTTGTATTCTGATCAAGAGAATGAAGCTTTCAAAGGCCCAATCAAGTCTCACATGCCTACAAATGTGGTCAAGCATCCTCATATCAAGTTTCAAAGCATTCAGCTCAAAATTGCACAGTCAAAACCCTAAATTGCACTACAGTCAACTGTAGGGGCAAAATGGTCATTTGGCAGTCAAAAGTTCAAATTTTTGGTCAACATATCATTTTGAAGCCACAAACATCATTTGATCAATGCTTGATCATGATTCTCAAAATTTGGCTCAGAAATCATCAAGATGCAAAAGTTACTATATTTGGACAGCTGAAAAAGTCAACTGAAATTGACCAGGGCATAACTTTCACATGGATTATCAGAAAAATTCCATCCAAAGCTCATTTTGAAGAGAAAGACATTTCCTACAACTCATCTTCATACTTCAAGTCCAAGAAATGCTCTCACAAAAAGTTATCAATTTCAACATTATAGGTCATTTTCAAAAGTCAACAAAAAGGGACTTTAAGTCAAAGGCCATAACTTGAGATTGGTAAATCAAAATGACATGGGACCAAAGGCATTGGTTAGAGGACTCAAAGAACTTTCCAAAATGTTCAAGAACATGTGAAAATCTTAAAAATTGAGCAAGTTATGCCTTGTGGAAGTTGGGAAATTTTTGGATATTTTGAAAAGTCAACTTTGATTCAAATGGTCTAAAATTGCTAATGGGCCCATTTTTCTTCCAAGATTCATCATTCCAAGCATGTGCACGACCACTTGGCCCAAAGGGAAGTATTTTCTCATTTTTTGTTTATTTATTTGAATTTTTATTCATATTAATTCAATTAAATCAATTAAATATGTGGAAAATATCTAAATGAACCAAATGAATCTTTTTATACATGTTTTAGACTTGATATTTCGTGCTTAGCCAATTATGGAAAGATTTGGCTTGATTGAAACCTAATTGATACAAAAAACATGTGAAAAGATATGAAAAGGATTCTTAAGAAATCAAATATTGAAAATCATTATTGCCATGGATTTGATCAAGTTTTGTTGACCTAATAGCTTCCATACATAATCAGAATCACAAACCTAATGCTAGAACATCCTAAGCTGCGCAAGAAAAGCCTTTGTGAAACTTGAAATTTCTCCAAAAATAGCAATTCTGAAAACCACTCTAAAGGACGATTCAAGCCTTAATCTTGATTCCAATAGCTTCATTGTGGTTCTCTGAACGTGTGCCAATCAAGAACAACAACCAAAGCTCAAAGAATTGGTAGATTAAACTCAAACTGTGTCACGAAATTTTCAAAATCGTATATCATAATTCACGCATATTTTTGCATTTTTATTTATGGATTCTTGTTCAGTGTGATGTTTCGAAGCTAACCAATGCTTTTGATTGAATTATTACGCGTTATATAAGATTCCACCATGCGCGATTTCTAGGGTTACAGGTTTGCAAGATTGGGGTTTTTTACCCAAGGCAAAATTGGGACTCAGGAGTAATACCATTGGCATGAGCACATCCAGACGAAGAAATCCCAACCCTCGCACCTAATTTATGTTGAGAGATGATCTATTCGCTATTTTCCAATAGCCCCCTTTCTGCAACGCGTTGAAAACCGTTGCTATTGTGTTTTGTTTTACAGGGGTGGTGGAGACGATGAAGCGTGGCAACCTGTGATTCGTGCGTTTAAATTTCGCGCGCTGAATCACTAATGTTTTTGTTTGTTCTTTTTGTTATTAATTGGTCATAATATATTTGAATATCCACGTAGCGCAGCTGGCAAACTATCAAGGCAGTGACATCCAAGACCTGGGTTCGAGTCCCAGGTCTGAACAATTTCAATATTGTTTTTCTATACTAATTCTTATGCAGCGTCAGTATTGATGTACACCATGCTCCATCATCATCCAAAGGTCCACGCGTCCAAGAGATGCAGATCAAGGGCTCAGGTCTGAAGAGCACCATGTACCATAGTCAGACGCATCACATGCTTGCACAAAAGTCAACGGATTTCAATGCTTAATGGGCCTGGAATCTTGGACCAACACCTCACAATTTGGGACTACACCCCCACCCTGGTTTGCAAGTGTTTTTTTATTTTTCTCATATCTTTTTTAATTATTATTTTTATTTATTTTATTGTTTTAATTTAATTCATTATTTTTACAATACATAAAAAATACAGAAAAATCAGAAAAAGATAAAAATATAATAAATTATTTTATTTTAATATTCTCATAAATAAATTAATGTGTAATTATTTAGTTTAATTAGGTTGCAAATTTTAAATTCTTTTAAACAAAAATACAAAAAATATAGAATTAGGTTTAATGAATTCTTTTTATTCCTTTTTAATTTTCCCTTTTTTTTTATAATATTACTTATTTTATTTTCATTTAAATTGCATGTAAATTAACTTAGATTCAAATTAGGTTAAAACTTAATATTTTCACAATAGACTTAAAAAAACATTAGAATTAGGGTTTGACGCTTCATTTCAATTTTAATTAATTATTTTTTCTATTAAATTTTAATAACCAAAAATACCAAGAAAAACATTCTTTTTAATTCTTAATTTCAATTCCATTATTAATAATATTTTGCAAAAGGGTCCAACGCCCTCGTTCGTAATTTACTTAATTTGCGTATTTATTTTATTTCGCTTAAATAGTTATGTATCTGTCCCGAAGCCATGTAACTTAAACTTTTCGCACTTTCTTTGCTTTATTTATTTTCCGTCAAATCGGGTCCGGTTTAACTTTGGCGATGTGGACCCGCGCCATTTGTAATAGTTGTAGATTTACTTTTCCCGCAAATATTAACTGTTAAATAAGCATGCAAGAATGAATGGCCCTAATTAAAATCAAGCGTAGATCACAACAAACATGACAAGACAAATATCAATGAAAACGACACACGAATCGCACACACCACCCCTAGGGTACGCCTCACTGTTGCCTTGCCTCGAAAGGTGATCGTCGAGTAGAGGATGTCTTAGTAAGTCCTCATGATCCGGGAACCTGGCATGAGGGTAGCTTCTAAGGTGTCTTCCCATTGCTCTGTTGATCACCATGTCCCTATAAACTCGAATTGACCCGAACATCTCCAACGGTGGTGCTACCTACCTCTCAATGGTGGGATGGCACTACTTTAAAGGACATTTACCCAGACGAATTCCTTAGGGTAGGTAGGTTCTCGTAGATACTTGCTCTCTTCAAAAACAAAACAAATAATACTTTTCACACCAACACTTTTCAAAAGCTTTCAAAGCAAATTTTTCAAACACTCTGACGTACGAGTCGAACTGAAATTTTTCAAAGAAACTTTTTAAACCCACATTGAAAAGCAAACAAACATTTTTGAAAACACATTGAGCAAGTATCTAAGAGCCCATGGATAACCATGGATAGAAAGGGTGCTAATACCTTCCCTTTCTATAATCTACCTCCCGAACCGAGAGCAATCTCTTTAAGGAATTTTTCTGTGCTTTTGTCCTTTCCATTTGGAGAAAATAAAAGACGGTGGCGACTCTTGCTTCCGCGACATTTCGCGAACCAGCGTTAAACAGTCAGTTCCAGATCCACCGATCACAGAGTGCAAATTTCTAGGCACTCTAGTGTCCAATCATCTTCCAGCTTCGAGTCACGAATGGCAAAACTCGCCAGTCTAATTCTTCAGGCTTAAGAATATTGAACAGGGGCAGTTGTTGTACCCCAAAGTTTTCCCTCTCACTTATCAATGATTTTCTCACAAGATCTCCTTTGGATCAAGACTGCATTAGGGTTGATCAGCTCAAGGAACCTCCTTAAGCACTGATGACTGAAAAATTAGGGTTTGAGATTGCACAAGGATTTTTGAACTATCAATGCTTCATATGACTTTCATGGATCATTATGGACTCCCAATATTACTCATGATAAGTTTCAAGCCTTGGATCACACTTTTGATCAGTCAATTGAACAGTTGACCTAAAAATCAACTATATTGGTGAAAAAGTCAACCATGGCCAATTCATAGTCTAACTTCATAATTTTTTATCCACACCAACATTTTAAACTCATATGTATCATTTTACCAATATTGGACCACAACTCCTCAAGAAATTTGATCAAATCATCAAAAGGGCAAAATGGTCAAAATTAGGGTTTTGACTAGGAAAGGGAAATTTCTGGTTTTTCACTTAGCAAATGATCAATTGGGTTAAGGCTTGATATCAAGAGTACAATTGCATCACTTTGACCTAATTACATGGTTCAAAACACTACAAGTCCATTGGATTGACAGATGAATTTTTCAGTCAACTGATCAAAAGTCAACTGTATACTGAAAAGTCAAACTTTGACTTTTTGGTCAAAATCAAATGCCAAAGATCATAATTCATCAAAACATGTCAAAAACATGAAACTTGTTCACCAAGAAATCAAGAATTCAAGATTTTATTTTGAAAAGATGAAATTTCTTAACTTAGAAATTTTACTAAGTATAGAAAATTTCTTATTTTTTCATAACTTTGAGCCAAGTTTTCATCATGATGCAAAGTGATTCAAGAGAAAATTCCAACATGAAAGTTGTAGATCTCCATGAAATATACAACTTTTGTTCACACAACTTCTCCTAAAAATGCTTGTATCTCAAGTTATAATTTTGTGAATACATGCTCATGAACTAAAAATAACTTAGTGAAATTTTGCCCTAGTTAGGCAGATTTTTGACCTAACTTCATGGAAATTTTTCACATAGTTCCAAGAGGAATATTCAAAACCAATTCAAAGATGAGCTGTAGAGAACATTGCAGGCTTTCCAAAATGTCCAAGAACTCCTTGAGATCATTCTTGAGTAGGGAGAATCGAAGAGATGAAGTTGGTATTTTGTCACTTGGATTACAAGTCATTTTGTGAAGAACATTGGATCCAATCCTCAAGCATGTTGTACAAATCCAACTTTGCAGGCCTCTAACTTGACTTTCACTCCATAATTAAATATTTTCACAGTTGTTGGAAGCTTCAATCCAAGCATTCAATGCATTGTACAAAGTTAATTCCATTTTGGGAAGAAAGGCAACATTGTCATTTTAGAAAAGCAAGCTTTATGCAAAGTCAGCTTGCATTTAGCCTTGCATTTGTTCTTTATGCACAAACACACTCCACACAATCATAACAAGTGTTTTTAAAGGTCTCAGCCCCCCTACAAGCTTTGTACTTCACCTTGAAACCATGCTTGCTAGCTTTGCTTCAAAAATAAGTAACCAAGCAAAACATGTGAGTTTTTGAAATCTGAGTTGTTACAAGTCTTAAAACATCTTGCTTATAAGTAGATACACTATTGGCAAGTTGACACACGAATGCTATTGCCCTGAAACTACCTCAAACATTCAAAAACCAAAAACATGTTCAAGAGCACCATTAACATACAGTTCTGAACCAAAACTCATGATCTTCATTTCCACTCGTGCGCTTTGAAAACTAATCACTCAAACACCTTCTATACATCATACCAAAGAAATCCATACCCTTATTTCCTCACTGTAACTCCTTCATTACTATCCACCATTTTCAAAAACCAAGCTTGCAGGTTGACTTGAGTAGAGAGATTCAGGGACATTTAAGACAAAGTAAGAGTTGGGATACATTCAAGGAGTTCCAGACAAGCTAAACAGATCCTCAGGCCATCTCAAAATTTTCTCAAACTCCATTCACGACTCCAGCTGTAAGAGGTAAAAACTCAAACTTCTATCTCTTCATACAAGCATCATTTGATCCTGATTTGTGAAAACAAAATGTAGATATCCTTTCTCTAAAGCTAACCATGTTCATAGTTTCCATTTATATTAATTGTGTATAGAGAACTTTGGATTTGATATTTCTGAGAAAATAGGTTTCAATTTAGGGCCAGCAAAATTAGTTTTTATCTTTGACATTTAGTTTACATAAGTTATATGTTTGAATTCGTGGGAAGAAACACCATAACTTTCATGTTTGAAGTTTCCATTTTTGTGGAGAAATGAGAAAGATACAGGTGGTCCGGCCATGGCTCAAGGTTGAAGATGAAGTTGCCTTCAGGAAGCAGTTTCTAATATATATTTATGCTTTGATTATATGACAGGATGAATCAGCCACCCCAGTGGCAAGCGCATGCGTACTAAGGCATATGTTACCTAAAGGGCGAGGGTTCGAACCAATGTGAACCCCCTTTTGCATTTTTTCCAATTTTCTGATTTCCTAACATATTTTTGGCAGACGCTGGGCCCTTTGAGCCTAGCATTGTTTTTTTTGCTAGCTCACCCCCACTGTTTACTTGTGACACCACCCTGGCCCATTTTATTTTTATTTATTTATTTATTTATTTTTCTTTTAAAATATATTTTCTAAAATACCAAAAAAATCATAAAGTGTATAAAAATAATAGATTTATATTTTGACATAATTTAAATATTTTTCTACATAAAATTTATTTTTATTCACCATACTTTATTTACTTTTATTAATTTTCTTGTAGATATTAAAATAAAACTAGGTTATTATTTATCTAAATATATTTATTTTAATGTTAAAAAAGACCAAAAATATTTCATAATACCACATATTATTTTCAAGACAAAAATATAAAAATATAAAAATACTTTTTCTTTAAAACTTATTTTCCTTTAATCAACTAAAAAATAGATTTAGGGTTTCATTTACAAAATCTTTTCTTAATTAAAATATTTTCTTAAATGATTTTTTATTTAACTTAAATTAATTTAATTTAATTACTTTTTTTTTCTTTAGTTAGGTTAAAATCAAACCCCTTCATATTAAGAACCATACAAAAATCTTTTTATTTGCATTTATAATTCTTGCATGTTTAATTCATCTTGTATATTATTTAATTCAATTCTTGTACAAATTCAATTTGGTTTTAATAGATTATTTAGGTTTATATTATTGAAACCCCCATTCATAAATTGTATACCCCCTCCCACAAATGTTGTAATAGCGTAGTAATTTTAAATTTCGCAATTTATCGCTTTTACATAACATGCTAGTAATTAGGGTTTGTATGGGAAGATAAAATCAATCAAATAGAAAACCCTAATCCAAGACAAAAATAAGCATGTAAATCAACACATTTGCACACAAGCACCCCTAGGGTAAAATCCACTTGGTTGCCTTACAAAATGACCAGATTACGCATGTAAGGTATCTTAGCAAAAAAAAGCAAATACAAGATCATAGTCCCTCGATGACGCTATCTAAAGTTGACTTAAAAATTATCTTAGTCCCTCAAAAAGAATGCTAAGATACCTTGCAACATTGCTAATCATGGCTATACAATGACCCACTCTCGTCCCATTTACATCCAAAGATAGGGTTGTTTACCAAATCAATGGTAAGACAACAATGTCAAAGGAAAAGAAAATGAGCAAGAAAGACATTTGAGTAGGTAGATTTCTCCCAATTACTTGCTCCATTTCAAAATAAACATCCTTGCTATTTTCAAAATGATCACATACACTTTCAAACATCTTACAAAACTTGAAAACATTTTCAAAAGATCAACATCTTTGTATACATTCTTACGAACGAGAATCATTACAAAGATTACCTAAACAATGGCCTCTTTACAAAATACTTTCAAAAAACCACACAAAGCACAATTTCAAACAAAAGCAAGTGATCTAGCAAGTAACTAAGAGCACATGGATAACCATGGATGAAAAGGGTGCTAATACCTTCCCTTTTCATAATATACCCCCCGAACTCAAGAAACAATCTCAAAGGTCTTTCCTGTGCTTTTTCACCTTTCCTTTTGGATAAAAGAAAAGTCGGTGGAGACTCTTGCTAACCACAACATTTGCGATCAAACACAAAACCCTCAAGTCAGTTCTCCCACCGCATTACAAACCCCACTAGTGCAGAGTCTGCTATACCTTAGTACATAACTCAGTCAGCATCTACCTCGGTTCATGATCTACCTGCTAGTGATAACACTTTATCTTATAGGTCCCCATCACACAGTCAACATAGTGTCATCCATGAACAAAATACTGAGTCTCCCAATTCCCTAATCCCATCAGACACACCTGCTAGCTCATCCACAACTTATTTGCTTGATCTACTCGTCATTAACTCTGAGTTGTCGCAGTCTCCATCTGTTCATAGCTTACAACCACAAAACTCTCCTCCATAAAATAACCACCCTATGTTAACAAGATCAAAATCAAGGAACTCAAAGCCTAAAGCCTTTACTGCATGTACATAGCCTACAAATGTGAAACAAGCCTTGTTAAAACCAGATTGGGTCAAAGTTATGAAACAAGAATTTGATGCTCTCATTGCTAATCAAACATGGACACTCACCAAACTCCCTCCTCATGGACAAGATGTGGGTTATAAATGGGTGTTCGAGGTTAAAAAGAATCTAGATGGTAGCCTTAACAAGTACAAAGCTAGATTGGTGGCCAAAGGTTTCCACCAACAACAAGGGTCTGACTTTAATGAAACCTTCTCTCCAGTGGTGAAGCCTATAACAATCAGAGTTATTCTTAATTTAGCTCTTACATACAGGTGGGATCTATAACAAATAGATATAAATTGTTCTGGACTAGCCCGAAAGCTTGAGTGAGCCCAGGCTAAGGCATCTCATGGGTGCCACCCAACGACCATGACCCTCTGTCGGGCAATACCGCCCTCTTGCCCTCTTGACCCGGCTCCGATCTGAGATGCCCGTCATGCATCTTTCTCAGTCCGCTCGACTCCAGCATCGTGTAGACCACCAGGGACCGACCAGAGAGATGCTCGCAATCAGACTCCTCCCCGGAACCAACGGCTAGTTGCGGGCACATCTTCTCGGTTTGACCAAGTCCTGAAAGTTACCTGATTTTTCAGACCCGCATATCTAGGTAGGAAATCAGGAACCAATGGCCACGCGCCAGGGGCAGTATATAAACCCTCACACCTGTGTGGGCCAAGTATCACATATTCACTACTCACTACTTGATATTTTGCTAGTACCTCCTTGCTCTCACTCTTACTTGATCGTTGGAGTACCTTGTAGGTACAACCCCCTCTCTCCTCTGCCCGACTCAAGATCATCCTCCAGACACTCTCCAGGTTTTGATCAACTGCAAGATCAGTGGCGCCGTCTGTGGGAATCTGCTATCCCCATCTTTCTTCCCTCAGAACCTAAGATCAAAGTAACTCTTTGAACATGTTAAAAACACAAGAAGGGGGGTTGAATTGTAAATCTTAAAACGAAAGCTTAGACAACACTGTATTTTTATCCTGGTTCGTTTGATCTCAAACTACTCCAGTCCACCCGTCAAGGTGATTTCGCATCTCTCCAACGAGGTATTAATCCACTATATTCAAAGGGATACAACAACCACTTTAACAACTGTTAAAGCCTTCTTGAGTATAACCACAAACCGGTTTATCTCAAGGGAATCTCTTTACAGATAATTGAACAATGATGTGTGTTAATGTTTTCTAACAAAACTATATATCACAACTGTGATGATACACAAATTTAAGCTTAGAATAAAACTAAATTGCTAATGCTTTTGCGTAGGCGTGGTTTGAAGGCTTAGCAAAATGTATGAGTGCGTGCATGAAGATTATTAGCTTTTTCTTTTCTCACACAGACTTGTTTAAATAGCCAAGGCAAAGATACGTTGTTGTCCATAAATCACTTTCAATGATAATAACGTTCTTTCCTTTTTGAGAAGATCTTGTCTTGAATAAATTCGTTGGTAATTAATCTGTCTTGAATGCTTAGTAACGCTTCAGAGTGTTCTCTACTTATGGTAATCAGAGTGTTCTTGGCTTTATCTTATGCTGACGCTTCTGAGTGCTGATGACTTGGTAAGGATCTTGATCAGAGTCAGAGTGTTTTATGTGCAGATTCTGTTCATCAAGCTTCAGCGTATGATCTGGTAGCTTCAGCGTGTAGCACATGTTATTGATCTTCTGATGCTGATATGATCTTCTGATGCTGATTCAATCAGAACTTCTGTAAACACAAACCATAATTTAAGTAGCATATATGTCTTATATATAAATCTTACAATTTATTTATTCTTGTATTTTGTTATCATCAAAACTATAATTAAGGTTTGTAGAGTCAAACTATATTCTAACAATCTCCCCCTTTTTGATGATGACAAAAACCATATATTTTTTCAATTAAAATTAAGGAATAAAAAGTATCAGAGAATAAAAATAAAGAATAAAAGGTATCAGAGCTAAGAAGAGAAAAACTCCCCCTGAGTTGATTACTTCCCTTTAATTCCATGAGTCTTTGAGCATCAGAACTTTACTGTATCAGAGTTCATCAGATTCATCAGAGTTTTGTACCTGTAAGCTTTTCAGAAGAGAGAAATTTAAATAGATCAGAATGTTTGAGACTTATGTCTCAGTAATCCGCTATTGAAAAATATCATTCTTTCTCCCCCTTTTTGTCAATTATCAAAAAGCACAAATAATCAGAGCTAAAATGATCAGAGCTAAAATGCATTTATATTAAAAACAGAAGCAATGATAAGTTCAGAACATGTAAAATATTACAGATAAACAAGTTATAAAAACAACAAGGAAATTCTAAGAAGGAGGAGGAAGTCGTGTGAACAAATCCTCCAACATGCTCTTGATTTGGGTGTTGGTTTCCTGTTGCTGAGTTAACATGTTCACTATTGCATCAATTTTGGTGTCCTGCTTATCCATTCTTTCATTCATCAGCATATCAGATCTTTTCAAGTCCTCTAGAGTCTGCCTGTCAAGGGAGGAAGCTTGAGGATCTTCAGAAACAGGATGCTTCTTAGAGCTTTCTGCGATATCTTCTTCTTGACCCATGTCTTCAGCTGGAATCATTTGTTCTTCTGACTCTAGTTGACGATGTTCAGACCAAGGGGCAATGTCCAGATGGAGAACTTCTTCCTTAAGCAGCTTGCTCAGAACTGGACCTTCAATTTCTTTCAGCAGATTGCTGAAGTTCTGTTGAGCTTGTCCGTAGCTCTGTTCTTGCAACTTAAAGGTTTCAGAGCATACCTATCTTCTGAACTTTGTCCATAGGTAGTCTGATGCAGCAGGATCAACCAGTTCCAGACTTGCTTGTTTCAGAGAAGTGATCCACTTATGTACTTCTGTTTCAAAGTTCAATATGCTGGAACCAACATCTGGATGTTTTGGTTTTGGGATAGCAGTTTTGTTGGTTATTGCAGCAAGGCGTTCAAGGACTGTTAAATCAATGACAGTCTTGTTGTGGTCATCTGAATTATATTTAGGTGAGGGAGTGGGAGAGTCGGGAATTATGATTGGACTTGATGGGGAATTTGGTGGAGTTAATCCTGGTGAAGAGGGAAGTTGAGGAATATTCACAATGGTGCCAAAGGGCAATTCAATGGCCAGAGGTTGTGGTTCAGGGGATTCAGAGGGTTGAGCCTCAGAAGTTTGAATCTCAGGTTGTGGAGATTGTTCAGGTTGAGGAGATGAAGGTTGTGGGATTTCTGGTTCTGGAGAGAGGGGAATTTCTGGTATTGGTGAGAGGGGAATTTCTGGTTGTGGTTATGTGTTTGGATTTTCTGGTTCGGGAGAAGAAGTGTGTTGGACTATATCAGAAAGAACTTTTGCAAGTTCTTGTTCTGGTATGGCTTTAGTATTTGGATTTTGTGGTTGGGAGCGAGATCTTCTGAGAGTTAATGATTCAGAAGGGTCAAAGTCAAGGTCAAAATCATCAAAAGTTTGAGGTGTTGGGTTTTCAGATGGAGTGGGTATAGGGATAGATGTTGATACATCAGTCGAATCTAAAACAGTTACAGAAGAAGAATTACCTCTCTTCTTAGGAGTCTGCTGAGATGATCCTTCTGCTGCAACTTTCCTTTTCTTTGTCTTCTTCAGAACAACCTCTAGAGCCTTCTGCTGAAGATCTTGAATATTCAGATTTGGTGTTGTACCATCAGCCTTGCAAGCATCCAGATATCTGAGTATGATATCAGGTTTAGAGTCAATTTCTGAAAACAGTGGGAAGTCATCCAGAGGGACTCTTCTGCTGGAGATTGCAGCAAAAGGAGTGACGTTGGGCTCCTTCTTGATGTTCTCTATCAACTTCATTTTCTTCAGATTTTTGGCATTCAGCTGTTTGCCAACAGTAGCTTCCAGAGTGCTGATTTCCTGAGCCTCTGTCAGATGATCAATCAGCTTATTCTCTGTTAGAATATCTGATATCAGTCTTCCTAAGGTTATCCAATCCCTTTTTGTTCGTTCCTCTTCTCTTGTTTCCTTAACACTTGTTCTGAGATGATTAAACAGAAGATGAGCCAGATTTATCTTGACCTTTTGAGAGATGAAATAGATCAGAAACTGCTGATCAATATTAATGTAATCAGGAGAGATGGTAGGCTTTGTATGGTTGAAGCACCCCATAATGATCTTGGCCCAAATTCTGTGTTTGTCTTTCAAATCCCTTATCTTGCTGGAGGGAAGCCCCAGAGTGAAGATTTCCTTTGCAATTAGGGCAGCATCAGCACACCTTTCTGCCATATCAATGCAACGAACACCACCACCACTGTACCCTATGAGTCTTGCAATCAGGTCTTCAGTAATAACAATCTTCTTCCCCATGATGTAAGACGTAACTTGATGATTTGAAGAAGAAGCGTGAATCCAAAATTCCTTTACCAGAATAGGAAATGTTGGACCCACCAGTCTGTCAAAATACTTTTCCCAGCCTTGAGCTTTAATTTCTTCAGATAGATCAAACCCATTCTCCTTAAGACTGTTGAAATCCACGATTAATTATGACAGAAACTCTAGGTTTTTGATTGGTGTTAGAAGCGTTTTGTAAGGTTCTTCGTATTGTTCAGATGAAACAGTTTTCTGGGAACCTGAAGTAGGAATGCTGGAAGAAGCCATGTTCACACGAGGTTTTTGTGAAAAAGATTGAAAGGATTTTTGAGAAAGTAAGAACGCTGAAATCAGTAAGTTTGAGAGAAAATGAAAGTGAAGGTAAAAGAGTGTTAATGGTGTGAAGTGTGTTTAAATAGATTTCTAAACAATTTTGAAAACATAAACGTCAAGAGAGAGAAATTAATAATGATTATTAGCATTTAATGATAGTTGATTTTAGGGGATTCAGAAAGATATTTGGAACGGTTACCCATGACATGTGTCTCAATGCATCCAATCAGCGTTTTTTCCTTTTCAGAAACGTGAACGCGTGTTCAGCCTCAGAAAATAGCTGATGACTGGATGACACTTGTTTGCTTGAGTGAACAGCACATTTCCATCCTTGAAATGAAGCGCTCAGATCTTCATGGATAGATTCTGATACAATCTGTACTTCTAAATATCTGAAGGAAGATTGATCAGTAGTTCACAGAAAAATAAACAAAGTTCTGAAGGTTAAGATATGGAATCAAAACAATTTTATTCTGGGCAGAGCTTCATGATGAGATGTTTCAGAATGAAGTTGAACCTATCTTCAGAAAGAGGTTTTGTAAAAATATCAGCCCATTGATGGTCTGTGTTAATAAATTTTAAATTTTAAATCCCTTTCTGAATATAGTCCCTAATAAAATGATGTTTTATTTCTATATGCTTAGCCCTAGAATGTAAAATTGGATTTTTGCTGAGAAAAATAGCAGAAGTATTGTCACAGAGGATAGGAATGTTACTCTCAAATATCTGAAAGTCCTCAAGTTGACTTTTCATCCAGAGCATTTATGTGTTGCATCCAGCTGCTGCTATGTATTCAGCTTCTGCTGTTGATAGAGCAATTGTGGATAGTCTTTTGCTGGACCATGAGATCAGATTTTCTCCCAGAAACTGGCAGCTTCCAGAAGTTCTTTTACGTTCTACTCTATCTCCATCAAAATCAGCATCACAGTATCCTACTAAGTTGTAATCACTTGATTTTCTATAAAACAAACCCAGATTAGTAGTACCTTTCAGATACTTGAAAATTCGCTTAACTGCTGTTAAGTGAGATTCTCTAGGATCTGATTGGAATCTAGCACAAATGCATACACTGAATAAAATGTCAGGCCTTGAAGCCATCATATAGAGAAGAGAACCAATCATACGTCTGTAGACCTTATGTTCTACCTTTTTACTTACCTCTTCTCTTTCCAAAATGCACGTGGGATGCATTGGAATCTTTGATGGCTTACATTCTGAGAGATCAAATTTCTTCAGAAGTTCTCTGACATATTTGCTCTGATGAATGTAAGTTCCTTCTGGGGTTTGATTAATCTGGATGCCCAGAAAGAATTTTAGTTCCCCCATTAGGCTCATCTCAAATTATGCATGTATACACTTAGCAAACTTTCTTCCCAAAGAAGGTTTAGTAGATCCAAAAATGATGTCATCAACATAAATATGACATACTAAGATGTCATTCTTAACTGTCTTACAGAATAGAGTTGTGTCCACTTTCCCTCTGGTGAATTCCTTTTCTAACAGGAAGTTACTTAGTCTTTCGTACCAAGCTCTGGGAGCTTGTTTCAGACCATAGAGTGACTTCTTTAGTTTGAAAACATATTCTGGATTTTTGGAACTTTCAAAACCAGGGGGTTGGTGCACATATACCTCTTCTTCTATATAGCCATTTAAGAATGCACTCTTAACATCCATCTGATACAGAGTGATGCCTTTATTAACAGCAAATGAAATTAAGAGTCTGATAGATTCTAACCTGGCGACTGGAGCAAAGGTTTCTGTATAGTTTATCCCTTATTGCTGACTATAACCTTGTGCTACCAATCGTGCTTTGTTTCTGATGACTTCACCTTGTTCATTCAGTTTGTTTCTGAACACCCATTTTGTTCCAATGACGTTGAATCCTTTTGGTTTGGGAACAAGATCCCATATGTCATTTCTTGTGAATTAATTTAGCTCCTCTTGCATTGCTAGAATCCAGTCATTGTCCAGAAGTGCTTCATCAATTGTTGATGGTTCAATTAGAGAAACAAATCCCATGAGGGATTCTTCAGAGTTTCTGAAGCTAGATCTTGTTCTGATTGGATCTTCCTTTCTTCCTAAGATTGTTTCTTCTGGGTGATCCATGCTGCTTCTGGATATTCTTTTCTGAAGTTGATCAACAGAAGGTGCTGGATTGCTTGCAGTTACTCTTTCTGATGTTGAGGGAGTGTCTCTGTTAGGAGTTTCTGATGACTTATCTTCAGTACCTGTGAATTCAACTTCCATACCTGCAAATACTTCATTCTGCTTTGACTTTTGAGAGTCAAGCTTATCATCAAAACGAACACTGATTGATTCTTCCACAATCTGTGTTTCTGTATTGTATACTTTGTACCCTCTTGAGCGTTCAGAGTATCCTAACATAATACACTTTTGTGCTTTAGAGTCAAACTTGTTCAAATAATTTTTTGTATTCAAAATAAAGCATGTACATCCAAATGGGTGAAAATAAGAAATGTTGGGCTTTTTGTTCTTCCACAATTCATATGGAGTCTTTTCCAGAATAGGTCTTATGGAGATTCTATTCTGAATGTAACATGTTGTGTTTATTGCCTCTGCCTAGAAGATCTTAGCAACGTTAGTCTCGTTGATCATGGTTCTGGCCATTTCTTGCAATGTTCTGTTCTTTCGTTCTACAACTCCATTTTGCTGGGGAGTTCTAGGACAAGAGAAATCATGCAGAATGCCTTTGTCATTAAAGAATGACTCAAAATCTTTGTTTTCAAATTCTCCACCATGATCACTTCTGACTTTGACGATTCTAAGATCCTTTTCATTCTGAACTTGGTTGCAGAAGGTGACAAACACAGAGTGTGACTCGTCCTTGTGTCTTAAGAACTTTACCCATGTCCATCTGCTATAGTCATCTACGATTACTAACCCATACTTCTTGCCACTGACTGAAGTAGTTTTAACTGGTCCAAATAAGTCAATATGCAGAAGTTCTAATGGCTTAGAGGTGGAAACAACGTTTTTGGATTTGAAAGCTGGTTTTGCAAACTTGCCTTTCTGACATGCTTCACACAGAGCATCTGAATTGAACTTCAGGTTAGGAAGTCCTTTGACCAGATTGAGTTTGTTAATCTGAGATATTCTTCTCATACTAACATGTCCCAATCTTCTGTGCCAGATCCATTGCTCGTTGTTAACAGACAGAAGACACTTTACATTATGACTTTTCAGTTCAGAAATTTTGATTTTATAAATGTTGTTTTTCCTCTTTCCATTAAATAGGATAGTCCCATCTTTCTGACTAACAGCTTTGCATGAATTTTGATTGAAGATTATATCATAACCGTTATCACTTAATTGACTTATGGATAACAGATTATGCATTAATCCATCTACTAATAACACATTACTTATAGAGGGAAGATTTCCATTACCTAATGTTCCAGAGCCAATGATCTTTCCTCTCTGATTGCCTCCAAAACCTACGTGGCCTCCAGGCTTAAGTTCCAGGCTTTGGAACATATGCCTTCTTCCCGTCATGTGTCGTGAGCAGCTAGAGTCCAGGTACCATGATTGGTGTTTCTGCTTTGCTGCTAAAGATATATGCCACATGTATTATTTTATCCTTAGGTACCCATATTTTCTTGGGTCCTGATTTGTTAGTTTTACCAAAACTCTGGTTGAATTTTGGTTTGACAGAATAATTACTACTTGTATATTTGATGTCATGTGTGTGCCCATATATAAAGTGTGAATCAAGTGAAGTGCGTTTTATAACTAAATCCATGGCATTTTTTTGGTGTAGGTACCTTACCTTGATATCCTATCCCTTTTCTGCCATTTCTGCTAACTTCATAGATCATTGAAGCCATTTTGCTTCTATCTATGTTTTTAGCTAGAAACTTCTGAAAGTTGTGATCATACTCCTTGATGATCTCATCAGCACTGCTGGGAGTTTCAGGGATTGTTTCCTTCTGAGAGTTTTGCAATAGATTTTCTAATTTTGAAATTTTATCTTTTAACTCAGAATTCTCCAATTTGAGACTCTCAGTCTTATCAGAGTCAGAAGCAAGATTCCTTTTCAGGTTTCTGAATTTGACTCTGATCTGCTGATATCTTTCCAGAATTTCATTAAGGCTTTCAGCTAGTTCAGCCTTAGTAAAGTTTATAGCAAAGTCAGGGAATACCTCTTCTGTATCTGATTCAGAGTCTGACTCAGAAGCTTCACTGTCTTCTTTTATGTTTTCCATGAGAGCTATGTTGGCTCTTTCATCATCTGATTCTGAGTCAGCTTCAGATGTGTCAGAATCATCTCATGTAGCCATGAGACTTTTCTTCTTTTCCTTGCCAAACTTCTTTTTGGGCTTTTCCTTCTGAAGCTTTGGGCAATCACTTTTGTAGTTCCCTTGCTCGTTACATTCATAGCAGATGATGTCTTTGTTGTTTGGCTTTCTGTTTCCTGAAGAACCTTCAGATCTTCTGTGTCCAGAGGAGGATTCTAACCTTTTGTATCTGGAGAAAGATTCATTCTGATTCTCTGATCTTCTGGGATTCCTGAACTTCCTTTGCCTCTGCTTCCATAATTGGTTCACCCTTCTGGAGAGGAGAGATAGTTCATCTTCTTCTGATGAAGACCCATCAGAGGTTTCTTCTACAACCTGCAAAACTTTGGATTCAGATTTTCTGTTAGATTTTAAAGCTAATGGCTTACCTTGCTTTTGAGGTTCATCTGCTTCTAGCTCTATCTCGTGACTTCTGAGGGAGCTGACAAGTTCCTCCAGAGAGATTTTGTTGAGATCCTTGGCTAGCTTAAGCGCTGTGACCATTGGCCTCCACTGTTTTGGCAAGCTTCTGATGATCTTCTTAACATGATCAGCAGTGAATACCCTTTGTCAAGAACTTTTAGACCAGCAACAAGAATTTGAAATCTTGAAAACATAGTCTCTATTGATTCACTCTCTTCCATCTTGAATGCCTCATACTTCTGAATGAGTGCAAGGGCTTTGGTTTCTTTGACTTGAATGTTGCCTTCATGCGTCATTCTCAGAGACTCAAACATATTCTTTGCAGTGTCTTTGTTTGATATCTTCTCATATTCTGAATAAGAGATGGTGCTGAGAAGAATTGTTCTGGCCTTGTGATGATTTCTGAAATCACGCTTTTGCTGATCAGACATTGCTTTCCTGTCAATCTTCTGACCACTTCCATCCACTGGGTGCGTGTATCCATCAGTCACCATGTCCCACAGATCAGCATCATGGGCCAGAAAGAAGCTTTCAATTCTCTTTCCAGTAGTCAAAGTTCTCTCCATCAAAGACTGGAGGTTTGCCACTGAATCTGTCTCTTTCTTCATTGTTGTCATTGTTGATGTTTTGATGTGGTCCTGCCATTGTGTTTTTCTGACGCTGGATCTTGTACTGACACGGTTAAGTGTTATAAGCTCAGAACCAGGCGCTCTGATGCCAATTGAAGATGTGAAAAACACAAGAAGGGGGGTTGAATTATAAATCTTAAAACGAAAGCTTAGACAACACTGTATTTTTATCCTGGTTCGTTTGATCTCAAACTACTCCAGTCCACCCGTCAAGGTGATTTCGCCTCTCTCCAACGAGGTCTTAATCCACTATATTCAAAGGGATACAACAACCACTTTAACAACTGTTAAAGCCTTCTTGAGTATAACCATAAACCGGTTTATCTCAAGGGAATCTCTTTACAGATAATTGAAAAATGATGTGTGTTAATGTTTTCTAACAAAACTATATATCACAACTGTGATAATACACAAATTTAAGCTTAGAATAAAACTAAATTGCCAATGCTTTTGCGTAGGCGTGGTTTGAAGGCTTAGCAAAATGTATGAGTGCGTGCGTGAAGATTATTAGCTTTTTCTTTTCTCACACATACTTGTTTAAATAGCCAAGGCAAAGATACATTGTTGTCCATAAATCACTTTCAATGATAATAACGTTCTTTCCTTTTTGAGAAGATCTTGTCTTGAATAAAGTCGTTGGTAATTAATATGTCTTGAATGCTTAGTAACGCTTCAGAGTGTTCTCTGCTTATGGTAATCAGAGTGTTCTTGGCTTTATCTTATGCTGACGCTTCTGAGTGCTGATGACTTGGTAAGGATCTTGATCAGAGTCAGAGTGTTTTATGCGCAGATTCTGTTCATCAAGCTTCAGCGTATGATCTGGTAGCTTCAGCGTGTAGCACATGTTATTGATCTTCTGATGCTGATATGATCTTCTGATGCTGATTCCATCAGAACTTCTGTAAACACAAACCATAATTTAAGTAGCATATATGTCTTATATATAAATCTTACAATTTATTTATTCTTGTATTTTGTTATCATCAAAACTCTAATTAAGGGTTGTAGAGTCAAACTATGTTCTAACACTCTTCTTTCAAGATCCATTTCTCATATCATGGCCGACTATAATGATATCTACCTTTCCGGAAATACCATGCTTTCCCCTGCTTGCAAGACTGATAGAGGCCAGGAACACCCTCGCCTTGAGGACAACCTGGGCCCCTGTGATGGACAAACTGCGTCCCCTGATTCTGCTGATGCCCGGCATGGTGACAATCAACTCTTGGACGAAGGGCGTTCCAAGAATCCTGCTGAGGAACTCCCAGAACTCTTGCAACCGGTCCCTATCCCTGTCTACGCTGATTCGGCCATGGAAGCACTGCTCGCTGCCCTAAATCAGACCAACGTCCTCATCCTTCAACAAAATCAGAGGATAGGGGCCTTGGAAAATAGGCATTTAAGATCTCCTCCCTGGAGAGCCCGAAGACAAAGTTCCCCCAGTGCATCACCACACTGGCGTGGTCCACCCCCCCAAAAGGAAAGGCGCAACGTTTCTTTCTTCAAGAAACACAATCGCACACCTCCTGCCCGAGATCAAGACTCGCCTTCATTCAAGAGGAGAAAGGATAATAGGCAGTTCGACCGCGCTCGATTTCCCTCTCTCGAGCCAAAACAAAAACAGAGGAGCTCCTCCCCTCGACGGAACCGCGATGACCAACGGGGGCGAAATTACCACTCTCCTTCTCCATCTCCCGTCAATAGTGAAGATGACGAGCCCCAGGGCCCACTGTCCAGGGAGATCACTGAAGCTCCGCTCCCCGCCAGCCTAGAGAAGCCGCCCACTCTAGGGACCTACAACGGCACGACAGACCCTGACGAGCACATCCAGAACATCAATGCGCTCCTCGACTACAGAGGGGTCAAGGGCGCCATCAAATGCAAGCTCTTCCCGACTAATCTCAGAAAAGGGGCGATGGCATGGTATAAAAGTTTTCCCGATGAATCCATCACCTAATGGAAACAGCTCGGGAAGATGTTTTCAAGGCATTTCACCGCCTCCTACCGACATCTTAAATCAAAAGCTTCGCTCGAAGCGATCATACAGGGCAGGGACGAATCTCTGTGGGCATATATTGAACGTTTCAACAAAGAAGCGGTCCAGGTCCTGACAATGGACAATATGAAGAAATACCTACTCGAGCGTGGGCTCCTTCCCCGTAGAGACTTTGCCAAGGCTATAGGCATAGAAACACCAACCACGCTCGATTCCCTTCTCCTAAAGTCCCAAGCGTACATACAGTACGAGGAGAAGGAGGCAGCCAACAGCGTCCGGGAATCCAGGCACAGGAAGATTGCCAGACCCTCGAAGAATGACGAACCCTCAACATCCCGTCGAGGGGAGAAGAAACGGGAGGACAGGTCCCATTATCCTAAAAACTACAAGGGGCCGGCCAGTCGTTTCTACGACTACACCCCCCCCCCCTGACAACCTCAAGAGAGCGTATTCTTTCCGAATGCGCTAATTCATAGTTCAAGCAAGCTGGGGTGCACTTCCCCCGATAAACACCGACGAAGCCAAGAACCGACAATAACAAGTACTGCAGATTCCACAAGAGTCACGGCCACAACATAGAGGATTGCATCCATATCAAGGATGCAATCAAAATATTAATCATAGACGAGCACCTCAAGCACTATAAGAAAAAAGAGGCCACCTGTGACGAAGCACCAGAGACAAAGAATGCCGAAGAAGGGAAGAAATCCCCCGACCTCGACACCATTCTGGTCGCCTTGAGCATCTCACGGCCGGAAGAATTCTACTTTCCTGACATGGAGGACGTCCCCTTGTACTTCTCCACCCACGGTCCGTGGGAATCCTTCCCCGCAGCCATGGTCATTTCCGGCAGAGGGTTCAACAGGTATACAGTCGGATCGATGAAGAGAAGGTTCGACCAACTCATCGAGGCCAACTCTGAGATGAATGCCACGCTCGATAAGTTTTGAGGAGGATCTCACCCCCTCGCATTCTACAGGGAAGAGTTACCGGGAGGAGCCCCGAATTCAAGCATCCCACTACTCGTGAGAGCTCGGATGGCTAACTTCGACGTGCGTCGCATTTTGGTCAACCAGGGAAGTTCGGCTGACATTATGTACGCCCAATTGTTTAACACTCTGCAGTTGAACGAGAGCCACCTAACCCCCTACGTGGGCTCTGATCTTCAAGGTTTCAATGGGTCCAGCACGAAGCCATGGGGGTACGTGGAGTTGATCGTCACTTTTGGTAGGGGAATAACGGCCAGAGACATCAAGACTCAATTCTTGGTGGTGGATTGCCTGTCTCTCTACCAATGCATCTTCAGGAGACCCACTCTCGTCGAACTCATCGCGGCCCCCTCCACCATTCACCTCAAGATGAAATACTACACGGCTGAAGGTTTGGTCACCACTCTTCACGGGGACATCCAAGCAGCCAGGAGATGCTTCGAAGCTTATGCGAAGGGCCTCAGCTCCATCAACGCCCAGCCTCAAATAGCCACTCGAGCCACGCTGCCCTCCAGCTTCGAGGAATCAAGGACACTGCCAAGGCTCGACACCATTGACCTCGACAGTCGCTTCTCCATGGAGGACAGGGTCGAGAAAAGGAAGAAGGGGAAGGGGCCTATGGTCGAAGACGAAGGGTCAACCTCCTCTGTTGGCAAACAAGCTCTCAAGTCACGCACGGCCTATCCCGGACAGCGACTTCGAGCTGGTTCCCCTTGAAGAAGACCCCGCCAGGGGAGTAAAGATCGGAACGGACCTCCCCGACCTGGCTAAAAGGCAACTCAAAGCTTGCTTGTGGGAGAATGTTGATCTCTTTGCCTGGAGTGCGACCGAGATGCCCGGTCTAGACCCTGAGGTTGCATGCCATCACCTGACCATTGATCCCACCATCAAGGCAGTCGTGCAGCGCAGAAGAAATCAGTCGACCAAGAAGTCACGCGTTGCTGAATTAGTTGTAAAAGACCTCATAGAGGCACGTTTTATTTCTGAATCCCAGTACACAACTTGGCTCTCTAATGTAATCTTCGCTAAAAATCTAATGGAAAATGGTAAATATGCATTGACTATACTGATATCAATCGGGCTTGCCTGAAAAATGCTTATCCCCTCCCCAATATTGACAAATTGGTCAACAATTCGGCCGGTTTCAAACTATTGTCTTTCATGGACGCATACTCTGGTTACAACCAAATTCCCATGGTGAAAACAGACAAAAATTAAACTGCCTTCATGACCGAGCCGGGTAATTATTACTACAACGTAGTGCCCTTCGCCTGAAGAACGTCGGTGCTACCTACCAACACATAATGAACAAAGTCTTTTGCAATGAAATAGACGACATGCACAAAGTCTATATGGACGACATGATCTTCAAGTCCACCAAAGAGCTCTACCATGCCGCCCATTTGAAAAAGGTGTTCCAGCAAGCCCGAAAGTGCCGGATGCGATTCAATCTGAAAAAATGCACCTTCGGCATATGGGCAGGAAAGTTCCTCGGGTTCTATCTGACAGAACGAGGCATCGAGGGGAAACCCGACAAATGTCGAGCCTTCTCCGAGTTTTCGACACCCACCTCGAAGAAATCCATCCAGATCTTAACGGCATGCTCACTTCTCTTTCCCGATTCGTGGCAAAATCCGCCCAGTATGCGCTCCCCTTGCTCAAACTCCTGCGCAAGGAAGTCGCTTTCGAGTGGACGCCCGAATGCGAGAAAGTCCTCACCTACTTGAAAAGAGCGCTCTTACAATTGCCCGTCTTATCCCGGCCCGGGAAAGACGAAGTCCTCTACCTTTATCTAGCTGTCGCCTCCAAAGCAATAAGTGCGACACTAATAAGGGAAACCCCGGAGGGACAAAGGCCAATTTACTTCACGAGAAAAGCCCTGCAAGGCCCGGAAGCAAGGTATCAGCAAATTTAGAAAGTATCCATGGCCCTTGTTAACACCGCCAGGAGGTTAAGACACTACTTCCTGGCCCATACCATAGTGGTACGGACGGATCAACCAATAAAACAGTTGCTCGAAAGACCAGACATGGCAGGAAGAATGCTGAAATGGTCTCTGGAACTCTCCGAATTCGATATCTAATACGAAAGCAGGAAAGCCCTTAAGGCTTAAGCCTTGTCCGACTTCGTAGCGGAAATGACCTCACCTGGGGATACGGAAGGCTCGCGCCGCTGGATGATCTTCGTCGACGGCGCCTCCAGTACGACCAGAAGCGGTGCGGGCATCATATTAGAGAACGAGGAAGGGACCCTAATCGAAGTTTCCCTTGCCTTGTCTTTCTCGACCTTCAACAATCAAGCCGAATACGAGGCATTCCTCGCAGGATTACGGCTAGCCGAAGATCTGGGAGCTAAGGAAGCAAAAATCTTCATCGATTCTCAGTTGGTCGCCTCGCAAGTCCGAGGAGAATATTAGGTCAAAAACGACCAACTCGCCGAATATTGAGCCCTGGTTCAGGAGGCGGAGAAGAAATTCGAGTATGTGGACGTTCAACACGTTCCTCGCGAGCACAACACCCGCGCGGACATTTTATTCAAACTTGCGAGCATAAAGAAGAAGGGAGGAAATAAATCTGTAATACAAGAGGTACTCCCTCGACCGAGAACCCAGAAACCATCTACCACCCTAGGAATATTCGCCATCGGGGACAGCGGTTGCTGGATAACCCCCATACACGATTACCTCACTAAAGGCAGACTCCCCGACGACTCGAAAGAGTCGATCATCGTCAGACGAAGGGCCTGCTCGTACGTATTGATCAAGGGAAAACTCTATAGAAGAGGATTTTCCATCCCACTCCTCAAGTGTGTCGATCGAAGTGCATCGGAATGCATACTACACAAAATCCACGAGGGTATCGGCAGTCAGCATCTGGCCGGAAGATCCCTCACAAGGAAAGCCTTGCGGGCAGGATACTACTGGCCCACCGTGCAGCAGGATGCAAGAGAACACGTGAAGAAATGCGATAAATGCCAAAGACACGGGGACATGCATTTAGCTCCTCCTAGCGAGCTCAAATCCCTCTCCTCTCCCTGGCCCTTTGCCTGGTGGGGACTAGACCTCCTCGGCCCATTCGTGGTCGGAACTAATCAGAACAAATATCTGATTGTAGTGGTCGACTACTTCACTAAGTGGATGAAGGCCGAAGCCCTGGCCAAAATCACTTCCCAGAACGTCCTTCGCTTCTACAAGAGAAATATTCTGGCTCGTTTCAGCATCCCACAAGCGATAGTCACCGACAATGGGACCTAGTTCACGGATCACACCTTTCACGAATTCGTCACAAAGCTTGGTACGACCCATCATTTCGCATCCGTCAAGAACCCCCAGACCAACGGCTAGGCCGAGGCTGCCAATAGGATGATACTCAGAGGCCTCAAGTGAAGGTTGGACGAAACCAAGAAGCGATGGGTCGAGGAGCTGCACAGCATACTCTGGGCGTATCAAATGACCACTCACTCGTCTACTGGGGAATCTCCATTCCGGCTAGCATACAGGACGGAGGCCGTTATCCCCGTAGAAATCGGGGAACCTACCAGATGAATCGAGGCAAGTCTCAATGAGGAAATGAACAACGTCGCTCTCAGAGAAGAGCTCGACCTCGTAGAAGAAATCAGAATGGGAGCGGCCCTACGAGAGGCCTCACACAAACAAAAAATAGTCATGCGCTACGACGCCAGGGTGATACGTCGAGAGTTCGAAGTCGACAGCCTTGTCCTGAAGAGAAATCGTAAAGAATCTCGCGAGGGCAAGCTCGCGGAGAACTGGGAAGGTCTTTATCACGTCTATGCCAAAACAGGAACCAGGCCATATTACTTAGAAAATTTACAAGGGGAATAACTCGTTCGATCATGGAACGCTGAAAATCTAAAACAATACTACAGTTGAAAACACTGAGCTGTCGGCAGGTTTGGTCGACAACACAGACCCGCCTGAACCCGACCACGCGTGTGCGCCTAGGCACAAGCGTAGCGCCTAAAGTATGTAGAAGGGGAGAGGTTCTGCTTTGTGATGAGCATACCCTCAGCCCGGCATGGATAACTCGACCGAGCTCCACAGTCTTTGTGCCACGACGGTAGAACGCCTGACTCGTGACAGGAAGTTTACGCTGCTGAACCTGGGTCCCTCGAAAATGAGACTTGGATTCCAGCTCTCTCCCGGCATTCGCCCTGGAAGTTTGATCGGTCTCCCCACAACGACGAACATATAAAATGAGCATATCCCCGATATAAACTCAACAAAATACAAAAGTCCTAATTTGGCTGACTTGTCAACAATCACGCAAATAACACACTAAATATTCGAAGCGAAATGACAAATGGTCAGAAAATAAATAGAATGAACACTTGGGTCAAAATTGTGCGAATATTACATAAACGGGCAATATCCCGAGAAACAGCAAATATTACAAAAAAAGGGCACGCATGCCGAAACAAACAAATGAACATCCCTCCACTTCTCCCTTGATGATAGGCGACCGTCAAGCGGGATCCCCAGTCAGTTGATCAATGACATCCCTCAGGTAGTCGGAAACCATAATTTGTCGGTCAGGCACATAGTGGTTAACCCCTATGCCCGAAGTATTAAGCTCAACGTCGGGATTCAACACATGTATTTGATTCACCGCATTGTAGAAGCTCCCCTCAGAAGCAGCCTGAGCATCATCCACTGCAAGCTGAAAACGGGCTACTAGCTCGGCCCAAGTCTTCAGGTCCTTGGTATCCTCTAGCTCATCTTCAGTGGGAGCTAGCTCGGCGGACAAGGCCGCCACTGTCCCTTCGAGACGCTCTCTCTTGAGCATGAAGGTGTTGCGCTCTTCGGCCAACTTCCCCGACTCTGCCTCAGCCAACTTTGGGGCTTTGTCTTTATCGACCAAGGCCTTCTCGGTCGTTGCCAACTTGGCTCGGAGGTTTTTGATTTCCATATCCTGGGATGAACTCCCCTCGGTATACGCCACGGCCATCTCCAAGATCTACATCAAGCCACCCGTATCTTGAGCCAGCGTCACCCTCTTTTCCGGATTACTCGTCCCCTCGAGAAGGAGAGATTCGGCCCTTAGAAGACGAAGTTCCAAACTCTCGAAAAAGGACCTCTCTAGCCAGCAGGGAGGCAGATCATAAGCCCTTTTTCCCGTCTCCTCAGTAAGGTCAACGCTCCCCTCAGGTCGAGGCCTCTTCACCTTCGAGGAAATAGCAGACAAAGGTAAAGCAGTTGTGGACGGGGTCGAGGACGACCTGCACGATCCAGGAGCAGGAGCTGGCCCTGCGCTAGTCTGAGCATCCTTCTTGGCCTTTTTTCGCCCGAGCAGCGAGTGTCTTGGCCAGACGTTCTTGAGCAGGATTCATATTTTCTGCAAAACAAAGAAGAAACAAGAATCAATAAAACGATGGGTCAAACAAACGATGATCAGATAGTGGATAAATAGAATCTATACCCAGATATCTAACGGGATCCTTGCTCCCAAGGAGCTCCCGGACGTTTTTGAGACCCGGCTCGAACACGGGCTCCCCGTTTCTGTCCAACACTGGCCTACCCCCTCGACCGACTCACTGGAACAGAGGGATTCGAGCAACAAACAAGGTCAAAGTAGTGAAGCTCGACAAGTCCGCTATCCCATTGGAACGGGAACTTAGCAACCAGCGTCGCGGTAGGCTCTCCCAGCTCATTAATTAGAGGAGTGCCATCCTCGTTGAGAGACGACCGACTCCTAAAAATGTTCAGTAGCGCCTTCTTTGACGTGAGTTGCACCAATATGTACTTGTCTTTGAAATGGCGCACAGACTCTAAGTAGGCCTTGAACAACTTCCGTTGCCCTGTTTGAGGGAGACCCATCCCTACCGCCCGTTAGTCTGGCTCCTATGAATATGAAAGCAGTATAAGAACAACAGGATCGTGGCCTCAATCTTCAGATAGTCGCGCATTATCTGGAATGCCCGTACAAATGCAATCTCGTTCGGGTGCAACTGAGAGGGGGCCACATGCAGATGCTGGAAAACGACCACTTCAAAATCAGAAAAAGGAAGACGGAGACCCATCTCCCAGAAAACTATGTCGTACTTAGGAATCCGCCTCCTATCGTATCTTGAGAAAATCCTACTGTCTTTCCCGGGGATATACAAAGACCACTCCTCCTGGGCTCCCTCCCCGTGTACGTAAACGTCAGTGAAAACGTCTTCCCAGTGCTCGTATAAGTATGACCACCACTCTCAAGGGTCCTTAGCTACCTAATATCAAGGATCCTCATCTCGAGGAGGAAATAGTCCATCTCGTGCCAAAGAGGTCACCCCTACGTCGGGCTCCCCCATCTGTTGATCCACCAGGTTTTACTGTTCCTCAGATATTTCTAATATGCTCGACGAGCTGCCACTGGTCTCGCTCGAAGAACTCCTGGAAGATTTCATGGATTCACTCGAAATAATAACATGCGCGTCATTAGCCATAGCACCTGAAAAGCAGAGGAAAAGGGTGAGCTTGATATCAATGCCAGAACCATCCTTCCACCGCTAAACATGTGAAAGGGAGCTGGGAGACGAGGATCATATCCCCGACCAAAACCCTCACTGAGGCGCGTTGTCGGGCAAAAAATGCAGAAAAAGTCCGGAACTCCAGTAATGTACTTTAACGTCGTGCAAAAAATACTCAAACCCTAAAAGAATCACCTATAGCACGCCGCCAGAGCTCCACTATGGCTCCAACAGCCATGTGCTGCAAGAACGACGTCCGCCACGTAGGGTCTCTAATGATCTCCTCCCTAACGGAACCTTAAATCCTAATCGCATGAATATCTAAGAAGCAAAAAATGAAAGCGCTAAAACATGCAACAATAAAGAAATGGGAACTCACCGAGAGAAGAAGAAGAGACAAAGGTGGATGACCGCAGACGAAGAAACTGAGAAAATGTTGGTGGTTGATCGTCAAGCTAATATGAGTAGTTAAAAGAGAAAGCGAAAAATACTAATCACCATGTTCCTCTCGTATTTATAGCTGAAACAGTCTGCGCATACGAAACACGCGCCTTGGGAACCCTAGGGTTGTCATCATGACACCCTAGCCCTAGGCCATCATTTGCGCCGCTCGACCAGCACGTTTCCCAAAACACACTACCTCTCCAAATTCAATGGCCCCGACGACAAACGTTTCGCCTCCCCGACAAAGAAGTACAACGGGAAAACGCCCATTTCCCCGTCCTCCGAGCAGACATCAAAGTCTTCGCTCCTGTGCCCATAAGCAATGACTTGGGGGACTACTGTTCTGGACTGGCCCGAAAGCTTGAGTGGGCCCAGCCTAAGGCATCTCATGGGTGCCACCAAACGATTGTGACCCTCTGTCGAGCAATACCACCCTCTTTCCCTCTTGACCCGGCTCCGATTTGAGATGCCCGTCATGCATCTTTGTCAGTCTGCCCGACTCCAGCATCGTGCAGACCACCAGGGACCGACCAGAGAGAAGCCCACAATCAGTCTCCTCCCCAGAACCAACATCTAGTTGCAGGCACATCTGCCTGGTTTGACCAAGTGATGACACACAAATATGTGATATTTCTGGCTTGATATACACCAAATATTTCTCATACTCTAGTTTAAATTAAATTGTTTTATAGGTATTATGAAGGTATTTTTCTATTTTTGCAGATATGCATTAAGCTGAACACTTTGGAAGAAATGAAGAAAAAAAGAGGTGCAAAACTAGCAAAAAGGCCAAAGGAGAAGAAATGAGCTCAAGCCCATTATACATGTGAGCACGTGGCCCACCATGAAGAAGACCTTGACAACCGTCAAGGAGGCGTGCCGAATGTCACGCGGTAAGAAAGACCAAGTGACTATCGTCACTTGAATGTGACGAACGTCACAAGCCACTTACCCCACTTTCTTCGCATCCAACGGACAGAGACGCATTCAAATGTTAATCCAGCGACTACCTATATTTTCTGACCCACTCAGTCAAAGCACCAAGGAACGTGATAAATTAATGGCCCTATTATTTCTCAAAGGAAGAAATAAATTGTTCCTACATTTTCGAGAACAACTATCACGCAAGACTTATAAATAGAGCCTTAGACCACAGTAGAAAGAGTTCTTATTTTTGGCAAGAAACTTTGGAGATTTTACTTTGAGCGAATATTCTCTTCAGCATTATTTTATTTCCCAGTTATTTCTATATTCCTTTCTAGCATTATTCTCTTTGTATAGTTAAATATATTCTCCGATCGAAGCAAAGCCTACAATTTGTGCAGGAGTGCTTCTATCTTTAGAGTTATTACCAGGTTTTTTTTTACAAATTCTTATTGCTTTTTAATCAATATAATTATGTTTATTTTTGTTTGTCTCTTAAATTATTCTGTGATTTGGTTTAATATTATGTTAGGCTAGAATTCCTATACCGGTATGTAAAGTCACTCAACCAAGGGAACGAGTAACTTAGTTGGGATTATTTTTACTACGAAACTTTCTTTTCTGACCTAAGTTACTATTTTTAATCATTAAATTGTTTTGTTACGGAAGTAAAAAACAGATAGAGGTTAGGGTCAACAAAGCGGAAGTTTGAGATCTTTTAACTGGACAGTAGTAATTAGACATTGGCTTAAAATACAGTGGAAGCACTTTAAAGTTAATTAAGATTTTATTTAGTTTTCAAAAAGTGTTTTTAACTCCTGCGAGATGGCGGAAGCGTACGTTAGGACTTAACTGCATAGCCTAGATCAACAAAACGACAGTGTGAGACGAGGGTTTTTAAACTAAATAAGTTTTACTGAAAGTTGTTTTGAAAATATAAAGACGCCCAACAGGTCGCTAGTTCCCGAGGTACCACTATTGCATACTGGTAATTACGCTAATTGATTATTAAAAATCCAATTTAATTTAGTATTTAGTTTTCCCTACAACCCAATCAAATATTCATTAGCTTTAGATTTGTGAAGTAACAATAGAAGACAGTAGATCGACTCATCAGTCTCTGTGGTTCGATATCTTTTAAAACTACACGATAAGATTGTGCACTTGCAGTCCGAATCATTGGATACATAAGTATAATCCCGATCACCAAGTCCTGGCAGTTACTTGATTTTTTGGACCCGCATATCTAGGTGGGAAATCATGAACCAATGGCCACGCGTCAGGGTCAGTATATAAACTCTCACACCCGTGAGGGCCAGGTATCACATATTCACTACTCACTACTTGATATTTTGCTAGTACCTCTTTGCTCCCACTCTTACTTGATCGTTGGAGTACCTTGCAGGTACAACCCCCTCTCTCCTCTTCCCGACTAAAGATCATCCTCAGACCACTCTTCAGGTTCTGATCAACCGCAAGATCATAAACAATGCCTTCTTGAATGACACTTTACAAGAAGAAGTCTACATGGTGCAACCACCACGATTCACTCATCAAGATAAGGATCTGGTTTGTAAACTTCATAAAGCACTCTATGGGCTTAAACAATCCCATAGGGTATGGTATGATAAATTGACTCAAGCTCTTCTACATTTTGGCTTCAACCATGTCAAATGTGATCACTCTTTGTTTGTCTACTCTAAGAAAGGTATCACAATGTATGCCTTGGTATATATTGATGATATCCACTTAAATGGATCCTCAACACCCTTAGTGCAAGATTTGATCAACAAGCTACATGAAACTTTTACTCTTAAGAAACTTGGCCAACCTGAGTATTTTCTGAGCACCAAATTTATCCCTCGGGAAAATGGGAAGCTTCTGCTGACACAAGGGAAATATATACGAGATCTTCTGGATAAAGCAAACATGGCTCAAGCTAATGGTGTTCTTACCCCCATGCTAAGCACATGCAAACTCAGCAGGCATGACTCTGAAGCATTCTCTGATCCTCATATGTATATGTCCATTGTGGGTGCTCTTAAATATGTCACTCTCACAAGACCAGACATCTCCTATGGTGTCAACAAAGCCTGGAAATTCATGTCAGCACCTCTGGATACTCACTGGGCTATAGTTCATAGAATTCTCGAGTATCTAGGTGGTACAATCTCTCATGGACTTTTATTCTCTCCATCTCCCTCAAATCAGAAATTCTCTGAGAGCTTATAGCGACTCAAAGTGGGAAAGTGACTCTGATGATCGCAGATCCACATCAGGGTCATGTTTATTTATAGGATCTAATCTCGTGGCCTGGAGCTCCAAGAAGCAATCACTTGTGGCTCGATCAAGTACAGAGGTGGAATACATAGCACTTGCGCACACCACTACTGAACTGATATGGTTAGAGTCTCTCCTAACAAAACTTCGAATTCCTTTCTATCCACCTACATTGTTGTGCGACAACTTGAGTGCAATACTATTATCACACAATCATGTTCTTCATGCTCGTACAAAACACATCGAGCTCGACATTCATTTTGTAATAGAACGAGTTATAGCCAAGAAACTTGTCATCTAACATGTCCCTGCGTTTGCACAAATGACTGACACACTCACGAAGTCTCTTGGAACTGCAGCTTTTCAGGATCACCGATGCAAGCTCAAGATCGTACCTCCTTGATCTTGAGGGGGCGTATTAGAGATAAATCTCATTGTTAATATCATTGTAATATTAGTTTAATTTTTTTTACATTAGCAGAATACAAGAGTTTGTTAGAAGTTAGTTTTGCTTAGACTAATAAACTCTAGTGTAGTATAAATATAATCTGGTAATGTAACAGTATCACAGTGAAAAATATAATGCAGTGTAAAAGTTTCAGTTTTATATATATATATATATATATATATATATATATATATATATATATATATATATATATATATATATATATATATGCTTAATTTCAGTAACAAATAATTATTAATATAAATTTATTATAAATGAATTGAAAGAATGAATTTGGAAAACTAATTAGGAGAAATACCCAGTCATAATAGTAATTAAGGAGTCCAACACTAGTAGTGGTACAACAAATAAAATTAGTTCAAGAGAAAAAAGATCAACTAGAACCAAATTGTTATCTCATAGACTGCAAGAGTGTGAAATAATTACTGATAATGAAATAACATAAGGTGGTGACTTGGTTGATTTTATATTACTTGTGAAATTTAAACTCATGATGAGTATAAAAGTTGCTATGAAAAATTCCAAGTGGATTTGTGCAATTAAAAAAGAGTCGAAACTCATTAAAAGAAACAGAAAACAGGATCTAGTTGATCTTCCACAATGAAATAAATAAATTAGTGCGAAATGGATATACAAGTTGAAGATCAACTCAAAAGGAGAAGTGATCAAATATAAAGAAAATCGAGTGGAAAATAGGTCCTTAAACTTATAAGGCATAAACTTTGAAGAAATATTTGTTCTAGTGGAAAAAATTGAGACCAAACGACTAGTAGCTAGTAACAACTCTTGTAACTTAGGAAAAATGGGTGGAAATTTGGATTTCGTAAAATGTCCACTTGATGAAGAGCTATTTGTTTCACAACCTCTTGGTTTCAATGTGAAGAATTTAGAAAGGTGTGCTCAAGCAAACATTAAAGATTTGGAACAATATAATATATAGATTTATGAGCATATATATTTCAGAAAAGAAGTAAGGAAATGAGTTATGTGTTTTCATGCAGATAATTTACTAAATCACTAGTAGTAATAAATCAAACATAAGTGAATTAAAAGAAGCAAAACTCAAAGTTTGAGATGACTGACTTGAGACATATCTCATATTTTTTCACGAAGTTTAAAACATCTAATAATGTCCATTAAAATATAAAAGGGAGTGCAATTGAAAATCTTTTAATATTTGAGATGAAAAACTACAATAGAAAACTTAGTGATATGTGGTTCTTTTTATAACAAAGAAATTGAATTAAAGCGAATATAAAGGGTACTCAATCCGAATACAAAAGAGGGAAAAACAACACCAAATCAAAAACTCAACAGGATTGGACATCCAAACTATTTTAGACTCACTAAGATGTCCTAATGATCTAGCACAAAACTAATTTCACGCTAAGGATTTCTCCAAATTCACAATTTCAAGACTCCATTTAATTTCATCCTTAAATAAAATATTGTTTATGACTAACCAAATAGCCCTCACAATGGCTAACCAAATAAGAATCCGATAATTTTTCTTAGCCTTCCCTGCAATGTAGACTCTAAAAAGCACCAAATGGTCAGAGATATCAAGAGATAAACTTGAATATAAAATCCTCATCCAATCCAAAGTATTGGCCCATACCTCCACGACAACAACAAATTGAGAAAGAGATAAAGGTGAGTTTAATCCGGACCTAGAAATAGCGGGCGAACAAGATCGTGAGTACATGAAATGACGCCCCTCTTAATAAGCTTGTCTCTCATTTGGAGCCTTTTCAAAATCAACCTCCAAGCAAACAAAGAAACATTAGAAGGGACACTTGTTTCCAAATGCAATTGAATGCCAACTTGTCAATATTTTTCAACAGCAAAAACTGATCCACACGCAAATGCAATCTGGCATAAACTGACTTGACAGAAAACCCCGCAGAGTCCCACCTCTACATGAAATGGTTCGGCCAAGACATGACCGGAGAAAGATGATGCAACATCGAAGAGAGGGTGTTTACCTGTGGATTTGGTAAACAACATTGGTCTCTTGAAAACAAGTTTATGTGTGAGACCGACCAGGGAATCTTGGAGCAGTGCCTCAGTTCGCACGCATAGTCAAAGTGTTTTTAAAAAGGGTACATTTGACCGGGAGCTAAACATTTTAAAATTACAAAAGATAAGGACAAAAAGACAAAGTAAAGGAGATTAAAAAGCGTTTTAAATTGTAAAAGATAATGACATAACATTAAAGAAAGTTGTAAAATAAGTTGGTTCAAACATACATTGCCTTTGCCTGACTCATTTCGCTCGTCCACTTGGTTACTTTGAGTGACTAGCGTGCAGGAATGTGAAAAGTTTGACCCTTGTAAAAGTGCACTAAGTGATTTTTTTATAATACACAAAAATAACTACTTTCTAAGTGGACTTCGTTTCCTTTCATGCCACATGTTCTTCATAACTTCCCCTGACGAACCCACATTCTCTATTGTAACTTCTCTTTGCGAACCCACGTTCTCCATATGGTCGAACTCATGTTCTCCCTCCATAACGTTTTGCCTTTACAGTTTTAGGCGCTTATGGGCCTTTTAACTATTTTGGGCTTCTCACCTCCCTGGGCCTAATCCATTCACCATGAACTTTTCTCTGGTCAATTGCGCTTATAAAATCTTGGTCGCCTGCCTGTGAAATCAACCATGGTCGACATGCTTTTGTAGTTGACTCCTCATAATTTAATTCTCTTTAATGCTCCTAAAAAAAAGCCTTTTTTGACTTTTGGTTTGGATTTCTCTCTATATGAAAATCCCAGCCAACAGAGGGTAACAAACTCAGCAGCAGCTGCCGAGCCAAGAAGTTCCACATGGAAAGGATTGAAATTCCTGTGCCAACATAGATGAAACCAAAACCCAACAGCATTAAGCCTCATCCTTAGAGCCTGTAAAACCTGGAACAAAACCGAAAATTGAACGCCCAACGGATTGAATCCAATCCAATAGTCCCTCCATAAATCAATGTCGACCCTATTACCAACCTAACACGCTAGGCTGTAGCTAAACCAGTTAAAGTTAGCATACCAATTGCTCAATAAAACCCTTAAATCCCTCCACCAAATTGAAGATTTTGATACATGAAATGACAATGAATTACCTCGAATCATTATCTTTATGTACCCATATTTAAATCAAAGGACCTTATGTCATAAGGCATCATCCTTAGACAAAATCTTCCAACCCCATTTACTCATCAAAACTCTATTAAAAGCATCACAATGTTTTACACCTAGACCTCCATATTGTCGTACCCCAAATTTGTCCTACCTCAACGATTTTATTTTTCGAGAGTAAAAGTTGAAGGAATATTCAATTAAAGAAGACATATCAATACCTTTATCTAACTAGGGGGTGTACCATAAAATCAGGAGAACAAGACTATCTAAATCAAGGAGACTCATGTATCCGTAGGCCCATTTACGGAGCATGCTGGCCAATGGCCCATGCAATTCGAAAATGGAAAGTCATTTCAAAATTAATTATTAAGTTTAATTACATAAGTCATTTAGGTGTTGGTATTGCTGGTAAAAAAGGGGGGGGGGGGTATAATTCTGAATTAGAAGTCCATTAAGATTTCTTTAGCTGACCCATGTTTTATTAGTTAATTTATTGTTTGCAGATTATTATTAGTTGGATTGGATTAGATGTTCAAATCCGTTAGGCCCATTTAGTACTAAAAGAAAAAAGTGTTGTCGTAAAACAAAAATGTTGTTTATAATTAAAAAAAAAGAGGAAAATATTGATTGTTGAGTTGAGATTATGTTAGGCCCATTAAACAAGTCCTAACAGCCCGTTTACTGCTTTGATAGGGTTAAAAGAAAATTATTAAAATTGTTATCGTTATTTTAATTTTTTTTTTAAAATAAAATAAGTATAACAAGTGATATTGTTTTTAAACGTGACATTGTTTTACTGCTGATGATTATTAAATTGACTGTAATTAGAAGCTATTTTACTAATTATTTATTAAAGTTTTTTTGTGTTAGAAAAGGGGTTTTGGATCAAATATTCCTTAAGCCCAATACAGCTCAACAGCGCAGGGCCCATATTTTCCAGTCCCAAAACACCTACTGTTCCAATTTACTAAAAAAAAAATTCCGCACAATTTATGGATATGGTTCTGATTAGCAGATCTTATTGATAAGTCCTGTCCAACAATTATGCAGAAAACAAGCTCAATCTAAACCAAATCGTAGAGTATATGTATCTAATATTATATTTAAAATCTCTAGAACATCTAAAAGATTAAATCAAATCTTCAATGTATTACAACATTCAAACATTACAGAAAAAATCAAATCTGAAAACAAACTAAATAAAATCTAGAAAAAAATTAATTACAATTAACAAAATCAATCTTCCATCTCAATCTCTAATGACAAAATCAATTTCAATCTCTATTACATCCAATCAAATCTACAAAATCAATTAAATTTACAAATCTATTCTAATCTCCCTAATTTGTGCAAACTAATTCATAAAACCCTAAGTCAACCTATAAGTACAGAAACACAAAGACAGTAAGGGGAGGATTTGGATACAAAAAACAAGAACGGAGTAGGCGGAAGAATAAGAGTAGAAGGCGACTACAGAAAGGGGAGAATAGAGGACACCTTACAGCGAGGAGTTTTCTAGACAGAAGAGGAAGGATTCGCTCGCCTTGAAGCTTGGAGAAGAACGAAGGGCCGATTGAGGTTTCGATTTCCAAAACCTTAATCAGCCTTCCTAATTGCCGTAGACATATTCAACCCTTTCATCACTGCCGCGCCGCCGGAAGTCTGCGAAATCAAGGAAGAAGAGGAGATTAGTCCAATCGGAAAAAAGCTCAAGAATCAGAACAAAAATTGCGGAAAGGGTAAGAACTATTAGTTTTTTCTTTGGTTTTGGTGTTGGATTCATGGTGGGTAAGGGTAAATTTTTTTCCACCGCGGTTATCGGTAGACATTAGGGTTGATAGAATTAGGGGTGAGGCGGAGAGAAAGAGGAACGAGAAGAAGGAAGGGTTTGACATCCGCGCGCGCGCGCGCGCGAGAGAGAGAGAGAGAGAGAGAGAGAGAGAGAGAGAGAGAGAGAGAGAGAGAGAGAGAGAGAGAGAGAGAGAGAGAGATGAAGGATACTATAAAGAGTGAAATTAAAATACAAAAAATGAAAAGACAATAATTTTTATATTCCGCCCAATCATGTGCACGCGCGCCCACCGTAAATTGCGTGCATCTTTAATTGTGTCCACCTGATTATCACTGGACGGCCGTAAGGCCAAGTCCATGGTAAGCTCTGTGCACCCTCGCATAGGCGATCAGGCAGGCCTCTCCAAATCGTGTAATGGGCCAAGCCCGTTAATTTCCACACCCCCTTATTTTGGTATTACTAAACTCCAAAGTAATTTACACTCCCCTCTGCCTGAATAATACTTGGGGCAGCCTGGGCCTAACTTCCAGCACCCCCCTTTTTACTGGTTAGTTGAAAACGACACCCTCTCTGATTTAATTAAATAATTATTTTTTTTATTTATTTCCCTTATGTTATATTTTATATATTGTTAAATTATCATAATTATTTTTTTCCTTTTATAATAATTATTAATATTATTTATTATATTATTATTTGTTATATGTAAGCATTATTATTTCTATATTAACAAATAAATCATTTTTATATTAAAATTGCATATATTATTTTATATATTATTTTCATTAAATCTAAATATATTTTTTTAAATTAATTAATTAATATTTCTTTTTGGTTAACTGTTCTATTTTCTTTATTCCTTTATCATTATTATTTATTTTCTATAATTATTATATCTTTAATTTTTTATACTTTATTTTCTAAAAATTCTTATATTTTACATGTTATCATATTATCTATTATCATATGTAAATACTATTACCATATAATAATTATTATTATCATTTAAAATTATTTTACTCAAAGTTCATGTACATATTTTCTATATTATTGCATTAAAATATTTTTATCATGCATTAATCAAGACTTTTTGCAATTAATATTATTAAAAATTACCCAACAAATATCAAAGCTATTTTCACAATAAATTAAACTAATCAACTGTTTTTTTTTTTTGCAAATGGGTTTCAAACTAGCTTTGGCTTACTACGCACTCAGTCAAAATCTCTGCAATCACTACTCCCGACCGAGTGCGAAGTGATTCAAAATATGTTTGCAAACCCCTTAAAAAACACCAACCCATACGAACTACAAATTGGGACTCTGATTCCTCATAAGAGGATACGTAGGTGTGATCGGTGGATCTGGAACTGACTGTTTAACGATGGTTCGCGAAATGTCGCGGTAAGCAAGAGTCGCCACCGTCTTTTATTTTCTCCAAATGGAAAGGACAAAAGCACAGAAAAATTCCTTAAAGAGATTGCTCTCGGTTCGGGAGGTAGATTATAGAAAGGGAAGGTATTAGCACCCTTTTTATCCATGGTTATCCATGGGCTCTTAGATACTTGCTCATTTGTGTTTTCAAAATGTTTGTTTGCTTTTCAACTGTGGGTTTTTAAAAAAGTTTCTTTGAAAATTCCAGTTCGACTCTTGTATCGGTCCTCAAGAGTGTTTGAAAAATTGCTTTCGAAAGCTTTTGAAAAGGTGTCGGTGTGAAAAGTATTTTGGATTTGTTTTTGAAATTAGAGCAAGTATCTAGAGTCGTCTACCTACCCTAAGGAATTCGTCTGTGTAGATGTCCTTTAAAGTAGTGCCATCCCACCATTGAGAGGTAGGTAGCACCACCGTTGGAGGTGTTCGGGTCAATTCGAGGTTCGGGACATGGTGATCACCAGAGCAATAGGAAGACACCTTAGAAGCTACCCTCATGCCAGGTTCCCGGATCATGAGGACTTACTAAGACATCCTCTACTCGACGATCACCTTTCGAGGCAAGGCAACAGTGAGGCGTACCCTAGGGGTGGTGTGTGATTCGTGTGTCGGATTCAGATATTCTTGTCTTTTCATGTTATGGGTGATCTAGCGTTTGTTTTTATTTAATCATTCATTCTTGCATGCATTTATTTAACAACTAAAATATTGCGAGAAATAAAAGTTCTAAAGCTATTACAAAAGGCGCGGGTCCACATCGCCAAAATTTCCAGGACCCGATTTGACAGAAAAATAAATAGAGATAAAGTGCGAAAGATTAAAATGTCCGAGTTTACAAGGTCTTAGGAGAGGTACATAAAAATTATACGAAAAAGAAATAAACACGCGAATTAAATAAGAATTAAAAACGAGGGCGTTGGACCCTTTTTGCAAAATTAAATTAAATGATTAAATTAATTAAATTAAAGAAAAAGAAATTATTTTTGGTTTTTTTGTATTTATGAGAGTTTAATGAGATCAATTGAGATTGAAATGCTAACCCTAATTCTAATTGTTTTTTAGTTTATTAAGAAAGTATTAAAGTTAAACCTAATTTAATCTAATTATTTACATGCAATTTTAATTTATAAAAATAATAGGAAGAATTAATAATTAATGTGATAAAATAAAAAAAGGATGAAAAATGCTTGAAACCCTAATTCTACCAATTTTAGATTTTCATTGAAAAAATGTTAAGATTAAGTCCTAAATAAAAAAAACTAAGTTAATTAATGAATTTTATTTACAAAAAATATTAATTAAATAAATATATTTTGATTTTTATGACTTTTCTGTTTTTTACTATTTTTTATATTTTATGAAAATAAGTTAAATTAAAGGAATTAATTAAAAAAAGAAATAATTGAAATAAATAAAATAAGGAAAAGAAAGAAAATACAATACCTTGGGGGGTTTCTGTCCCCTTTTTGGAGGTGAATTGGAGTGGTTTGACCATTTGTATTCTGACCTCATCATGCATAAGTTGTTCTACTTTGGCCATTTGGCTTTTGGCCATTTGCGTTTTGGCCTCAACGTTCCTTAATCTTCTCAGGATGTCTGTCTCGCCATGTATTGGTGTCATGCATAAGTTTTTCTACTTTGGCCATTTGGCTTTTGGCTTTTGGCCATTTGGCTTTTGGCCTCAACGTTCCTTAATGAACCTGAGATCCTGTCTAAATCTGCAGTTGAATCTCACGAACACATTAAATAAAATCATAAAATGCAAATAAAACCAATATATGAAGAAATTTAATGTTTAGGCACAATATGGCATGTATGAATGATTATACCCTTTTGATCATGGAGATCAAATCAATCTTACCCTTACTGGAAAATCAGTGGCCTGAATGCTTTTATGCCTTACTGGAAAATTAGGATCATGGAGATCAAGCCAGCCTTACCCTTACTGAAGAAGTAGTGAGGTGTTGGTTTGTAACTGTGATGACTTGTTTGTAGTGAGAGAGGGATTTGTAATAAGGATTTCAAGGTTTTAGGGTTCTTGAAAGAGTTTGATATTCTAACAGTGTTGTGGCAAGGTTTTTTTTCTCTCTTCTTTTCTCCTCTTCGGTTTGTGTGAAAAGAAGGTGATTATATAATGAAAATTAGGGTAAAGCAAATGGGCTTTGAATGTGCAATTGGGCCTCCAATATTCACTTGAATTCGTCACTTTCCAGGCTAAATCGCAGGGACTTAAGTGCATTTTTTGAAGTTGAAATGTGAAAACAAAATGTAGCTGACATCGATAACTAACTCCTGTCCGAAAACCGACTCAATCGGATAAACGGTGAATTAGTTATGAATTTTTGAAGTTTCAGCTCAGACAAACTTATTTTGGGCTTCAGTGTCGACTCTGACACGTTCTTCAATAAAAAACTGGTATTGATCGGTGCATAATTTGGTCTCGACTTTTGAAGCAAAGTTGTAGATCTACGAGTCAGGGACCTTGTGTAAAAATATGAGCCTAATCCGATAAAAATTGACCGAGTTATGAATTTTCGAAGTTTCGGCCCAGATGAAATAGTATTCAGCATTCAGGATTTTCGGCATGTCACGCACTCTGAGAAAAAAATGAAGGCCTTTTGAATACCTTTTGAACTCAATACCTTCTGTGAAAATGTATCCGACTCAATTTGTGAAATTTTGGCGCCAGAACCAGCTCGATACGATGAAAATCGACCAAGTTATGATTTTTTGAACATGACGCAAATAAACTTCTGTCACAAATTTTCTGCACGAAAATACCTGATAAATCCATATTTTTGAAGACCTTCTGATCGAAATTGGCTTCCAGCCGTGAGAGATGAAAACGTAGATAATGTCAAGACGGAATTTTGGCCACCGGAACAGGTTCAAAACGAGTCACGATCTTCAAGTTATGAATTTTTTAGCGCGTAAAAACTGCACTTTCAGCACACTTTTTCACTATATTTCTTCAAGAAAACTCACACATTCGGATACCTTCTTTAAAGAATTGACTCTTGAGCCGAACCTGAATTTGAGAATATGTTATCAGAGATATCTTGGCGAAAGAACACCTGAATATAATGCGCCGGGTTGGACTTGTGAATTTTCTTGAAATGTTTTGAGAAATATGGGAGGGCAAATTTTGGGGTACAACAGTTGCCCATGTTCAATCTTCTTAGACCTGAGGATGCAGATTGGCTGACATGCCTTTCGTAATCCGAAGGTAAAAGATGATTGAACACTAGAGTGCCCAGAAATTTGCGCTCACATAGTAGCAGTGTGATGATGGGAATGGGCTTATAGATGCCATTTGGAGATTGATGGATAGGGTGATGGGCTTATAGATGCCATCTGGATGTCAATCGCATAAGAGATTCCTTAGCGAGAACTTGCGTACCTGCAAGAGAAAAATGAGTACCTGACATGTTGCAGGATCTGGTCTTCAGATGCTTTGTATAGATGTGTCCTGACTGGTTACAGGAACTGAATCTGGAGCTTCAAACGATGATGAATGAACCAGGGATGGTTACTATCTCAACAGGAACGGTGAGAGAACCTTGGATGACTTTAACCTCAACAGCAATCATTGAGATAATCTTGGGATTACCACCTCCGCAGTATCGGGGAGAGAACCTTGGATATCTTCTACTAAGTCTTTATCAGGAAAATCTGTTTGGGGTCGATTTAGCTGGACTAGAGAAGGCCTTGGACTGGATAAGAAACAGAGAAATCTTTGGAGTCGATTTAACTGAAACGGTCTAGGTCTTGAATGTCTTCAACTGGATAAGAAACAGGGAGATCTTTGGAGTCGATCTGACTGAACCAGAGAAGGCCTTTGACTGGATAAGAAACAGAGAAATCTTTGGAGTCGATTTAACTGAACCGGTCTAGGTCTTGAATGTCTTCAACTGGATAAGAAACAGGGAGATCTTTGGAGTCGATCTGACTGAACCAGAGAAGGCCTTTGACTGGATAAGAAACAGAGAAATCTTTGGAGTCGATTTAACTGAACCGGTCTAGGTCTTGAATGTCTTCAACTGAGTCTTCAAAAGAAAAACCTTTAGGAGTCGGTTTAACTAGACCAGAGAACGCCTTTGACTGGATAATAACCAGGAAAATCTTTGGAGTCGATTTAACTGAACCAGACAAGGTCTTTGGAGTCTTCAACTGAGTCTTCAAAAGAAAAACCTTTAGGAGTCGGTTTAACTAGACCAGAGAACGCCTTTGACTGGATAATAACCAGGAAAATCTTTGGAGTCGATTTAACTGAACCAGACAAGGTCTTTGGAGTCTAGCTTGAGAACTTAACTGAATCTTTCCTGAAAGGTAAAGGTCAGTCATATGCAATGCATGATATGGATCAAGCAATGATGTTCTCCACATAAATGAGATTTAAGATATGATGCGTATATGCATGCTATAATGTATGAGAATGTGATGTTTTGGAATGTATGTTTTCGTCTAGGAAAGTAAATCCTTGACGGGTGCCGGGAAGTCACTCCTGGGCTGATGTTGAAGTATTGATTCATTGCTTCCGCTGGGGATGATAGTTGCAAGAATACCGGCAGGAGAAGATGACTCCGTTGGGGCATAAACTTGGCGAATGGAATATTCTGCGGGGAGAAAAGTACTCTAATGATCTTGCTGGAGAGCAATACTCTGTGGGGAGAGAGGTACTTTACTGGGTTGTTGGTAACTTCGCTGGGGATACCCTTGTTGTGTTGGAAGTATTGATAGACTTCGCTGGGGATAAGAAGGCTTCGTCAAGGACGATCTTTCCGTGGCTTTTAGCTGAGGATAACCTAGTTATATCCTGGTAGGGAAATAACTCTTTGAATAAAGCTGGGAGGCGCATTCGTGCTTTGCGAGGATAAGCTTCCAGAATCTACTGGGGATAAGCTTACTGCTTGGGGAGATGGATTCCAATTTCCTGGGGACACTGGGCTGGACTCCTGGGGAAGTTTTGAACTGTACCGGGGAAGTGACTCCTTTGCATGTTGATAGAACGCCGGGGAACAATCTTAAATCAAGACTGTCGGGGATGCTTGTTAAGACTGTATGCTGCTGGGGAAGGTTGAGATCTGCGGGAAGATACCCAACTTCCTTAAGGTTGATAACTGCTTTGCTTGAGGAGAGTATACTGCTTGCTGGCTCACTCTCTGGGGAATTAAGATACCTGGTTGTGTTCTTCAGCTGAACCTACCTTGATACATTGGAGGACAGAACAATTAGATCGCTTGGACAACTCTTTATTGCCCCTGTTTCTGAGGTATGAGAGGAAGACCTGTGAGGTGCTGATAGTTGTTGATGGACAAACCTTCTTCTGGTAGGCAGGTGATAAGATGACAGGACATAGTCGTACGCTTTGATCCCTAACTTTTGCCTGGACCGCCCTTTCGGGTTTTCAGTCCACCGGGATACCCATTTTTGCCCAAGCCGCCTTTTCAGGTTTTCGACTTGCCGGGTGTACAGATTTTTCATTTTCATCCCTTATTTTTGCCCGAACCCTTTTGGTTTGCCGGGAAGCCCTGATTTTTGCCTAGGTATGTCAACCTAGCAGGTCTTTGATTTTGCGTAGTATTTTTCGGCTATGTCCATGTTCTCAGAATGTAGGGAGTTGCCCCTGTTTAGAAGTGTTTTTGTCATGCCGCCAGAAGATGTTTAATCAGGCAAGATTCATTGTTGGAATGCCCCAAGTGATTCAGGCAGAGATTTGCCCCAAGCTATTTGGCCTTTTGAGAGATTCTCCGAATCTTGATTGGATTGCCCCAGATGATTGGACCATGATCATGTCGTGCCCCTTGATTGGAGGTACTTCTGTTCATTAGGCATTCGTCGTGCGAACTTCTATGTTGTTCAAACAAAAAGTCATATGCCAACAAAGTTATGTAAAAATGCAAAGCCTATGTCTGTCTTGAAGATTTTGAAAATGCATTCTTTTTTCATAAAACAAATGAATGTTTGTAAAACGTGATGTCAACTCCTTATTTACCGTAGGCCTTAAGGAGTCAGGATACCTTTTGTAACAGTATGCTTTTGAACTAACCCATGCTTCAGCTAGGACTTTTAAGGGTTATAACGTGGCTTGGTTCACGGTTTAAGAAACAAAGGATAAAAGCTCAAATTTTATTTGTACCCACCCGCTCTTCGTGATGTTCTCCAAACCTAAACTCAGTTGATCACACGTTAGACCTTGTTTGAGTCTTTGCTCTGATTTTCCCGTGATGATTCGGATGTTGATGATTTATTTTGAATGGGCAGTCATTTCCTTTTTGTTGAGGGTTTGTATGACCTCTTTCTTTTTGATTTTTGTTATCCTTTTCTTTTTTTTTTTGCCTGAATTGTTCCCTTTTTTGGAATCACAGTCAGCGGGATGCCCCAGTTTTGTAAGTCTCCTTCATGGGTTTTGACTTAATGGGCTTTTTTATTTTGAGAGATATAATGACTGCCTGTCCTTCTTGATTATTCGGAACCATCACCGTCTTTCTTTGTTTTGTAAGGACCTCTTTTTGGTGTCATTCGTTATGCACTTGGATCAACTGAGAGACTACCCTGCCCCAGGTTATGATTAAGGGTTTTAAAGTTCGAAAAGAAAAACTCCTACTTCTTTGGCTCAGAGGGGTTGACGAGGTATTATCTTCCTTATAACTCCAGTGTTTAGGGATTGAAACAATGCATGTACCTCATCAGTGGGGTTTGTTCAAAAGCATACTGTCAAGATCGCGGTATCGTTTTCGTCATCCTCCCTAAAGAGGCTTAGAATTTTAGATCAAGAGTTGACATCAGAAAAAATATGAAAATAATTTGCATTTAGTGAATACGAATATATTGTTTCAGAACAGACATATGCGATGCATTAATGAGATAACAATGTTTAACATGAGTAAATGCTTGAACAAAAGAAAATTGCAACTTGAACATTCGAATGAACAAAAATTTCTCAATCCTAGCCATGTTTTGGCAAGGGAGCAGTGATCACGTTGGGAGTCTCAGGTACTTCAAATTGAATCTCTCCGGTGTCGATCATGTCTTGAATCTTGTTCTTGAGAGGCCAGCAGTTGTCCGTAGTATGCCCCGGGCTATCAGAATGGTACGCGCACCTATCGTTAGGATGATAGTTAGGAGCAGAAGTGTTTGGATTCCGGAGAGAAGCCCTTAAGGTGATCAGCCCTGCCTCCAACATCTGTTGTAGTGCTTGATCCAACGACATGTTGATCTTGGTGAACTGCCTTTTAGGCTTGTCTGGTTTGCTCTGATCAGCCCGTTGTTCTGGGCGAGGTCGTTGTTGGACCTGTGAAGTAATAATGGCTTGGAGAGGCCCAAACCTTTGACTTCTTTGAAGTTGATTAATGACTGGGTCCCTGACTTGGGCTGGTTTCTTCATGTCTTGATGAAGCTGACTGGTCATGGCCCTCAGCTCTCCTTGCTCCTGAGCTAAACCTTGAATGAGTGCCCTTTTCCCCAGCATCTGGGTTTTCAATGTGTCTGCCTCAGCTTGTAGGCGTTTCAGCCATTCGTCCTTGTCATCCTCGGGACTTTTCTTGGCCAGATTCCCCATGAGGAGTGTCCTTAACTCTTCCTGCCCCTTGGATAGGCTTAGAAAGATCTCCCTGAACTGAGTCTCCTGAGCATGAAGACCCTGGTTATCTTGTTGGGAAGCCATTGCTGAAATAAACAGCGAACAGGGGTAAGTGACCTGCAACAAGGATACCTGCTATGCAATGATGAGTATGACATGCATGTAATGTTTTCAAGGACCTCGCGGGGTAAACAAGAAAATTTGTTAGCATTTGGATTCGGTAGCTTGATTGAAAGAACTTCATACTTGTTGAGAATCTTTCTTCCAAGGGTCAAAGGCTCACCATATCAAGTGGGTCATAGCCCCTGACATCCTTGGCTAGGGCAATCTTCTTCCAGTGTCAAAGCTCACCATATCCAGTGGGTCATAGCCTCTGACTTTAGTCATCATGTCTGGTTTTGGCTTCCAAACAACCTTGGTTAGGGGAACCTTCTTCAAGAGTCAAAGCTCACCATATCAAGTGGGTCATAGCCCCTGACAACCTTGGCTAGAGGAAAATAAATCCTCTTTGCCCCTTGCTAGACATTATGGTTCATCATGACCTGCATCACAAGCCCTTGAGATCCTTGAAACGGGTCAGCCTTTATGCAGGATGCATGCAATGGTATGATGTTATGCTATGCATGGGGTAATGTAGGTAAACCCTGTTATGAGTCCCAATTAAGGACTATAAACAAAACCTGTAAGAAATTTAGTACACCCTGTTATGAGTCCCAATTAAGGACTAAACACAAAACCTGCAAGAAACTTAGTAAGCCATGTCATGGGTCCCAATTAAGGACTAAAACAAAACCTGCAAGAAACTTAGGTACCCTGTTATGAGTCCTTATTAAGGACTATAAACCAAAACCTGTAAGAAACTTAGGTACCCTGTTATGAGTCCCTATTAAGGACTGCAAACCAAAACCTGCAAGCAGTTCATGTGTCAGATAACAAGCATGCAAGTAGTCAAGTACGAAGGCACGCAAGTCACACAAGAGAAACCCTTAGAGTTTAGGCCAGCATGAGGTTTGGGTATTACCCTCTTGAAGTTGGTGGGCTCAACCTGTCCTATCAGAAGTAACCGGGTTCTAAGGGTCCCAATATCACAGGATTGCTTTCATTGTTCATCATTTCGATTTAGCCACTGAACTGGCGACCGAAATATTCCAGGAAAGCAACCCTTAATTGAGTGTAGTATCGAGTATCAACCAACCTCGGACTGCACCAAAGTCAGTTATCTCACTACCCTAAAGAGGCTAAGATAGTTCAATTAAGGTTCCTAAGGTCTGTTGATGCTTCATGACACCACGCGGAGGCCCCGTACTCTCCTTGACTGAACTCAAGGGTTACCGGTACACACCAAAGTGCCACATCAACGTAGCAGACTGTTTCAACCATGTCGGTATACCACGCACAGTTCCCTCACAACCTTGTTGCTACTTTCTAAGAAGGTATCCCCAGATCCGGGTTAGGATCTATAGAACTCCCAAGACAGTCCCCCAATTTAAAGCAAACAAGGAAAGCAATTGAAAACACAGTTATGAACTAACCCTAAGGTACACCTCACTTTAAGTTAAGTCCCCAGCAGAGTCGCCAGTTCTGTGATCGGTGGATCTGGAACTGACTGTTTAACGCTGGTTCGCGAAATGTCGCGGTAAGCAAGAGTCGCCACCGTCTTTTATTTTCTCCAAATGGAAAGGACAAAAGCACAGAAAAATTCCTTAAAGAGATTGCTCTCGGTTCGGGAGGTAGATTATAGAAAGGGAAGGTATTAGCACCCTTTTTATCCATGGTTATCCATGGGCTCTTAGATACTTGCTCATTTGTGTTTTCAAAATGTTTGTTTGCTTTTCAACTGTGGGTTTTTAAAAAAGTTTCTTTGAAAATTCCAGTTCGACTCTTGTATCGGTCCTCAAGAGTGTTTGAAAAATTGCTTTCGAAAGCTTTTGAAAAGGTGTCGGCGTGAAAAGTATTTTGGATTTGTTTTTGAAATTAGAGCAAGTATCTAGAGTCGTCTACCTACCCTAAGGAATTCGTCTGTGTAGATGTCCTTTAAAGTAGTGCCATCCCACCATTGAGAGGTAGGTAGCACCACCGTTGGAGGTGTTCGGGTCAATTCGAGGTTCGGGACATGGTGATCACCAGAGCAATAGGAAGACACCTTAGAAGCTACCCTCATGCCAGGTTCCCGGATCATGAGGAATTACTAAGACATCCTCTACTCGACGATCACCTTTCGAGGCAAGGCAACAGTGAGGCGTACCCTAGGGGTGGTGTGTGATTCGTGTGTCGGATTCAGATATTCTTGTCTTTTCATGTTATGGGTGATCTAGCGTTTGTTTTTATTTAATCATTCATTCTTGCATGCATTTATTTAACAACTAAAATATTGCGAGAAATAAAAGTTCTAAAGCTATTACAAAAGGCGCGGGTCCACATCGCCAAAATTTCCAGGACCCGATTTGACAGAAAAATAAATAGAGATAAAGTGCGAAAGATTAAAATGTCCGAGTTTACAAGGCCTTAGGAGAGGTACATAAAAATTATACGAAAAAGAAATAAACACGCGAATTAAATAAGAATTAAAAACGAGGGCGTTGGACCCTTTTTGCAAAATTAAATTAAATGATTAAATTAATTAAATTAAAGAAAAAGAAATTATTTTTGGTTTTTTTGTATTTATGAGAGTTTAATGAGATCAATTGAGATTGAAATGCTAACCCTAATTCTAATTGTTTTTTAGTTTATTAAGAAAGTATTAAAGTTAAACCTAATTTAATCTAATTATTTACATGCAATTTTAATTTATAAAAATAATAGGAAGAATTAATAATTAATGTGATAAAATAAAAAAAGGATGAAAAATGCTTGAAACCCTAATTCTACCAATTTTAGATTTTCATTGAAAAAATGTTAAGATTAAGTCCTAAATAAAAAAAACTAAGTTAATTAATGAATTTTATTTACAAAAAATATTAATTAAATAAATATATTTTGATTTTTATGACTTTTCTGTTTTTTACTATTTTTTATATTTTATGAAAATAAGTTAAATTAAAGGAATTAATTAAAAAAAGAAATAATTGAAATAAATAAAATAAGGAAAAGAAAGAAAATACAATACCTTGGGGGGTTTCTGTCTCCTTTTTGGAGGTGAATTGGAGTGGTTTGACCATTTGTATTCTGACCTCATCATGCATAAGTTGTTCTACTTTGGCCATTTGGCTTTTGGCCATTTGCGTTTTGGCCTCAACGTTCCTTAATCTTCTCAGGATGTCTGTCTCGCCATGTATTGGTGTCATGCATAAGTTTTTCTACTTTGGCCATTTGGCTTTTGGCTTTTGGCCTCAACGTTCCTTAATGAACCTGAGATCCTGTCTAAATCTGCAGTTGAATCTCACGAACACATTAAATAAAATCATAAAATGCAAATAAAACCAATATATGAAGAAATTTAATGTTTAGGCACAATATGGCATGTATGAATGATTATACCCTTTTGATCATGGAGATCAAATCAATCTTACCCTTACTGGAAAATCAGTGGCCTGAATACTTTTATGCCTTACTGGAAAATTAGGATCATGGAGATCAAGCCAGCCTTACCCTTACTGAAGAAGTAGTGAGGTGTTGGTTTGTAACTGTGATGACTTGTTGGTAGTGAGAGAGGGATTTGTAATAACGATTTCAAGGTTTTAGGGTTCTTGAAAGAGTTTGATATTCTAACAGTGTTGTGGCAAGGTTTTTTTTCTCTCTTCTTTTCTCCTCTTCGGTTTGTGTGAAAAGAAGGTGATTATATAATGAAAATTAGGGTAAAGCAAATGGGCTTTGAATGTGCAATTGGGCCTCCAATATTCACTTGAATTCGTCACCTTCCAGGCTAAATCGCAGGGACTTAAGTGCATTTTTTGAAGTTGAAATGTGAAAACAAAATGTAGCTGACATCGATAACTAACTCCTGTCCGAAAACCGACTCAATCGGATAAACGGTGAATTAGTTATGAATTTTTGAAGTTTCAGCTCAGACAAACTTATTTTGGGCTTCAGTGTCGACTCTGACACGTTCTTCAATAAAAAACTGGTATTGATCGGTGCATAATTTGGTCTCGACTTTTGAAGCAAAGTTGTAGATCTACGAGTCAGGGACCTTGTGTAAAAATATGAGCCCAATCCGATAAAAATTGACCGAGTTATGAATTTTCGAAGTTTCGGCCCAGATGAAATAATATTCAGCATTCAGGATTTTCGGCGTGTCACGCACTCTGAGAAAAAAATGAAGGCCTTTTGAATACCTTTTGAACTCAATACCTTCTGTGAAAATGTATCCGACTCAATTTGTGAAATTTTGGCGCCAGAACCAGCTCGATACGATGAAAATCGACCAAGTTATGATTTTTTGAACATGACGCAAATAAACTTCTGTCACAAATTTTCTGCACGAAAATACCTGATAAATCCATATTTTTGAAGACCTTCTGATCGAAATTGGCTTCCAGCCGTGAGAGATGAAAACGTAGATAATGTCAAGACGGAATTTTGGCCACCGGAACAGGTTCAAAACGAGTCACGATCTTCAAGTTATGAATTTTTTAGCGCGTAAAAACTGCACTTTCAGCACACTTTTTCACTATATTTCTTCAAGAAAACTCACACATTCGGATACCTTCTTTAAAGAATTGACTCTTGAGCCGAACCTGAATTTGAGAATATGTTATCAGAGATATCTTGGCGAAAGAACACCTGAATATAATGCGCCGGGTTGGACTTGTGAATTTTCTTGAAATGTTTTGAGAAATATGGGAGGGCAAATTTTGGGGTACAACAGTAGGTATACGATCAAAAATTATAGCGAGTTCCCCTATAAAAAATTTAAACCCTTCCCCTATAAAAAATTTAAACCCTTCCCCTATATAAAATTAAAACTCTTGCTAATTAAAACCTAAAACTCAGTTTACCCCAAACCTAAACCTAAAGGTTAATATCCTTGTGAACAAGGTAGATGAAAGGTGCCTAACACCTTCCTTTCATCCAATTGAGTCCTAAACCTAGAATCTTTGTCCGTGAATTAGGGTTTTCTGTTAGGTTCCCTTCCCTAGGATAAAAACTAATAGTGGTGACTCTGATTTAAAAACCAGTGGCTACAGCTGGCGACTCTGCTCGGGACTCTTCTTAACCATAGGTTTTAGGTTTAACTTTGGGGGTTTTCTATTTTATTTATTTATCGCATTTATCTATTTTTTTGCATTTATTTATTTGTTATCAATTTTTCTTATCATCATATACTTACTGTGTGGCGGGATATTTTCATTTCTCAAAATATTTTCAACAACCCTTAGAGAGAAGGTTTATCTATTAGCTTAGGGGGTACATCATCCCTTCGAGTTTATGTGACGAATTCGCCTAGAGTCGGTGAACTTCCGAAAAAGGAATACTTATCAAGAGATATCCTCTTGACGAGTAGGAATTTGGAAGGTCACCCATGACTCTTTGTAACAGCCTTAACCTAAAATCTCATGACGAGACCTTTCACGACTTTGAGACGAAAGTTTTGGTCCATAAAGAAGTTCCACCTAAGAGAGGCCCTTGTGCCTTTCCCCTCTGGTGTTATTCATGACACCCTTAAGAAAGCCACCTTTTGGGAGGATAGATAAACTGTAAGTCAAGACTAAGTAACCTACCTTATAAGGGTACTTATTACAAAATCCAGTCACTCAACCTTACACCCACGCATTCATATATTTCATGTATTCGTCATACATTCATCATATATTCGTCACCCGTTTCTGTCTTATTCATGAGGTACCAAAAAAGAATAAAATCAAGATCTCGGTGACTGTCTTTAAAAAATGGATACCGAAGGAAACAACTTGTCCGCGTCAACACGCCAAACATGTCTAAAATCAAGGCCACTAAAGGGAAATAATATACTGAAGACTTTCTCAAACTTTGTCAAGCAAAAGTGGATGGTTTCAAAAGCAGATATTTGCAGGTGTGCCTAGAAGACTTATTTCCTTTTTGCCTGATTTCACGCAAATAAAGTTTTGGCTGAAGATTGTAATATTTTTCAATATCTGAATTACGTTACTTTCAATAAAGGCATTTGGTTTCCACATCTCATTCGCGTATCTATTTTAAAGATAGTCGCCAAGTAAAGTAATAAAGGACAAGCATGTACCTAAAGGAATAAGACATTTAAAACAATAACCATTTCATACCCATACATATTCATTTGCACGCATGAATTCACGAACACCCGCATATCATGTCAAAACTCATTTTTCAAAAAAACGTCTCTCCAGTTGAACCATTGGTAGAAGAAGGTATCCACCTCCTTGGCCACCATATCAAACAAGGGCTTATCAACAGAAAGCAATGGAGAAAATCAAGGAAACTCAAGATGCGTTTAAAGAGGATCTCGACCAAGTAAAGGGCGACGTAAGTTCAATGAAAGAAGATTTGAGTCAAGTTCTTTTGGCTTTGAAGAACATTAGTGACAGGCAAGACCAAATTCCTAGGGTAGCTTTCGAGGAAGTAGCCCAGACTATTGGTACATCAAGCGGTCACCAACTAAGGAAAGAGTCAGAGGCAGGACTCCAGAAGTCCGTCATGGCCCAACAAGAAGCTGAAACCGCAAGGTTTGTCCCACCGCCACCAAAAGCAGGGGCGTCTCGTACCCTACAAATTCTGAACAATGATGCAGACAATTACTTGGACCTGCAACACGGAGACTACGACCCAGAGGATTCCAACCAAGCGCCCTCAAAGACGACTGGTACTCATGTTGTTGATAATCCATTGGTGATGAATCAGTATAAAGCCTTAGAGTAAAGACTAAAAGATGTGGAGGGTTTCGACACTTTCGAAGTAGACGCTCTCGAAATGGGCCTAGTTCCTGATGTGGTGATTCCTACAAAGTTCAAAGTACCTAACTTTGAAAAATACAAGGGGCTCACTTGCCTAAGAAATCATCTTCGCATGTATTGCAGGAAGATGCATGCCCATTCCCACGATCAGAAGCTGGTGATTCACTATTTTCAAGATAGCCTGAGTGGGGCATATTTAGACTGGTATATGCAATTGGAGAGAACGCATATTTGAACCTGGGAAGATCTTGCTAACGCTTTCCTAAAGCATTACAAGTATAACCTGGACATGGCACCTACCCACATGAAACTCCAGAATTTGTTGCAGAAGAAAGAAGAGTCCTTCAAGGAGTATGCTCAGAGATGGAGGGAGTTGGCATCCCATGTGAAACCACCACTGTTGAAGAAAGAACTAGTAGACACGTTCATGGGGACTTTGCACGGGCTGTATTATGAGATGATGGTTGGAAGTATCTCTTCGGGGTTCTCAGACCTAGTAACCATCGGAGAAAGAATCGAAACTGGAATAAAAAGTGGGAAGATATCGGGGGGGGCTATCAAATTCTCCCTACAATTCAAAACGGTATGCTTCAAGGTTCCCCAAAGGAAAAGAGGGAGAAATTAATGCTGCAGAATCACAACTCAGGGTACAACAACCATTAGTGATCCCACTAGGACAGCAGTAGGGCAAAAGGCCAACCAGGAAATTTGACCCACTCCCTATGCCACCTAGCCAGTTATTACAACAGCTAGTTAAGGCATCCTTAGTGGAACTCAAGCCTCTAGCTCCTCCAGTCGGACCACTCCCATGAAGATACGATGCCAACGCCAGATGCAAGTATCATGCTAATTCTCCTGGACATACCATAAAACAATGTTGGCCTTTCAAACACAAGGTGCATGATTTGTTAGATTCTAAATACATCACTTTCGAGAAGCCCAACATCACATCAGACCCCACTCCATCGCACGATGGGATGACAATAAATACAATTGTAGTAGTCACCGACTCTGGGGCAAGCAGACAAGCAAAAAACCCCAATGAACTCGCTGAAAGGATATTTGTTGGGATGCGGACTCCCGCTAGGACACAATGAAGCTTTTGAAAGAGCTCTACAAAGGCTAGGGGACCAGGGGATAGTCCAGTTTGGACAATACCCTAAAGGAAAATATGAAGCTACTCTGAAGGGTGAAGCATATTTCCCTCCAAACCAAGAGACCTTTGTCAACAATGGAGTAGTGCATGGCGGACGTATGGCAAGAGTATCCAACGAAGCCAACAACAAAGGGGCAATTGAATTCATCCGAGAATGCACCCCAGAAGGAGAACTCAAAAGATGTATGACCGTGGAGATTCCTGAGATATTTTTCTTTCCTAATTAATTTTTCTTGTTTTTGAAAGAACTTATGTCAAGCCCGAGGCATAGGGGTTTCTTGTAAGGGTTCCCCCGTTTTGTTTCAAAAAATATTTACGATTAATAAAAGTGATATTTTGTTTTCAATTAAGATCCTTGTCTTTCTCTTGCATTTATATCTTAAATTTAAAAATGGCAATACTTTCTCTACATATGCATTTTCAAATCTCATATACTAAATCTGCACCAAAACATGCCGAAATCCACCGGTAATGCTACTGCTGCGACACGATATAATTTTGATGCTCCTATCAACAAGCTAAAGAGGAAGATGATAAAGATCTTGATCTCTCTGAGAAAATGACGAGGGAAATAAAATGAAAGGCTATAAATATACAACCGTATCAAGAGGCTATTAAGACCATTGATCTGAGTACAGGGGAAGACCCGGAAGAAACCAAACTAAAAGGAAATGTTAGAGCGGAGCCACAAAGAAGCTGATCAAGTTATTGCGCATATCTGCTTATTCCTACAGAAACATGCCAAGATCCAATACAGACAGTGCTGTAAAAATAAGCAACTACGAAATACCAAGACTTGACGAAGAAGCCGAGCCAGGGGCACATTGGATATCCACGTTCGACGAGGCTCCAAATGCACCGGGGCACGATATATGGGCAGTTTTGGCTTCTCTAAAGAATGCTCACAAGCCATATACCAAGTCAACAGCGAATGGGATACTAAAAATCCAAAACTAATTCCCTATCAAGACCATGTTTTAAAACTGACTGCGGAATCCGCAAAGATCATTTTCAGTCACGTCCCACAAAAAGGAGATCGAATGACAGATGCCCTGATAACTATATCGTCTATATTCAAAGTAACTTGGTCAAACCACGAACCGCGTATCACAAACAGACATAATCAAGAGCCCATGTCATCTTGCCGCTAGAAAATGACAGGATAACAAGCCTTGGTTTTACGACATCAAGAAGTACCTCGAAAAACAAGAACATCCAGAATATGCCTCTAGCATCGACAAACAAGCTCTGTGAAAATTAGCCTCGAAATTCTTTATGAGTAATGGGGTACTGCACAAGATGAACACCAATATGGTCTAGTGCTCAAGAAGCTTTTGCTACCTCGCCGCGACTCACGTGGTAAATGGTCCCCTAACTACGAAGGTCCGTACATAGTCGAAACAACATTCTCCAATGACAATCTTATCCTCACAATGATGGATGGGGAAGGAATACCACATCCGGAAAATTCAGACGCAGTAAAAAACACTATGTATAAGAAGCTCGCTAAGCTCGAACCCTAAATGGGTGACTTAGGCAAAAAGGAGCATCCCAGTGGATCGAAAACCCTAAAGGGAGATCCAGGAAAAAATTAGGGGCATATAACGAAAAAAATTATCCCAGTGGATTGAAAACCCGGAAGTGCAATCCAGGAAAAAATTAGGGATCATTCAAAAAGAAATAAAGAACAAAAAGACTGCGATCTAAGAACTGCGACTACGAACCACGAAGGGAGAGATAGATCTGAATCATACAACTCAAAAGCAAAGGAGATAAGATCATTAAAAGGATATTGGGGAACAGCAGTAGCAATTATCATTTTTATTGACATTTACAGTTTTAAAACCTCCTGTAATTACCTCTTTCTAGGAATTGCATCTTGTATTCTCGCTTATTCAGAGGCATATCAATAAAACATTTTTCTTTCTTTGCATTTTTTCTTTTCTTGGACTTGTTTACAAAATACTACGATCATTACTTGTGAATATTGTCTTAAAATCATTTTGGGGAATTAACAAAATAAAATCATTTGATAAAACATCGAAAAGCATGTTGGTTAGAAAAATATCAATAGAAAATCCACGTCTATGTCCACGCACATGGCTACTTTACGTCTTGCAATACAAAAATCTATACGCATGTCTACGCCTGTATCTATGCACATCTACGCATTCGTACACAAAGTCTACGTCCATGTCAACACCTATGCCTAACTTGCAACACAAGGTCTACGTTTGCACGTGTCCATGCACATGTGTACTCCTACCAATCCTATACATATGCCTACGCTTACGCCTGCGCCTACGACATATGAATCGACATACGTCTACGCTTACGCCTGCGCCTGTGACATACAAATCAACATACACTTATGCCTGTGCCTACGACATACGAATCTACGTACGTCTACGCTCATGCCTGCACCTACGACATACAAATCTACATACGTCTACGCTTACGCTCGCGCTTACAGAGACCACACATATGACAATACATACGTTTAAGGCTGCATACAAATCTACGCATAGGCCATTACCTACGTCTACGTCTACGCCCGCGATACAAAATTAACACTCAACTTTTGCTAACATTGCCTACCGCGTTCAAGTTCAACAATGCTACAACGACACAACATACAACGCCAGGGAATTGGTAACTCTGAGCCAATGGTTTAAAGGAGAGAATGCCAGAAATAATCTTCATAACACTTCAAGGTATATACACATCTTACACACATTTCACACATAGATTTTGTATATCTCAAGCATACATACCCTATACATTTTAACATTCAATACGAATACACTCAAGGTTCCATATCAATGTCAAACATCATACATTTCGCATACATACAACATTCAATATGCATGTATACACATGTGTCACATAGCAAACAGACAAATAATTTCACCTTCGATTCAACTATCTAAGGGTCGACCAACGCAATAATTCTCCTACGATTCAACCTGTCACCTCAGTCTTCATGCCGTGACACATTCAGCCCATCACCTAAGTCTTCCTGCAGTGATGAGTTCCTTACAAACCTATTGTATTGCCTCTAAGCCGCAATGTATCTGCAAAACTCATTACATTGCCTCTGAGCCGCAATCTGTTTGCAAAATTCAGAACATTTCCTTTAAGCCATAATGAATTATCAACACTCTTTGTGTTGCCTCTAAGCCGCAACACATTCTCAAAACCCATTGCATTACCTCTAAGCCGCAATGTATTCTCAAGACCCATTGCATTGCCTCTGAGCCGCAATGCATTCGCAGAACTCACTATGTTGCCTCTAAGTCGCAATGTATTCTCACAACTCATTACATTGCCTCTAAGCCGCAATGTTTTTGCAAAACCTAGCTTATCGCCTCAGACTTCACGCAGTGATTCGCAAACCTAATCCATTGCCTTAGACTTCATGCAGCAATGTGTTTCGTTATGCCAAGTTCCAAATCATCGTCTCAGACTTCATGCAGTGATGTTCGAAGCAATAAATTTAGCTTATCACATCATACTTCATGCAATGATTCGCGAATTTAACCCATTGCCTCAGACTTCATGCACCAATGTGTTCCAAAATCCAGACCATCGTCTCAGACTTCATGCAGCGATGTTCGAAACCAAATTTAGCTTATCACATCAGACTCCACGCAGTGATTTGCGAACTTAACCCATTTCTTAAGACTTCATGCAGCAATGTGTTTCTTTATCCCACAAAATCCAGCTTATCACATTAGACTTCACGCAGCGATTTGCGAACCAAACTCATTGCCTCAGACTTCATGCAACAATGCACATATCTCTACTCCGTAACACAAACCATCGCCTCAGACTTCATGCAGCGATGTCTGAAAACCAAATCTAGCTTATCGTCTCAGACTTCATGCAGCGATTTGCAAAACTGTAACCCATTGCATCAGACTTCATGCAGCAATATGTTCCTTTATTCCATAAACACCGATCATCGCCTCAGACTTCATGTTGTGATACTCAAAAGAAAAACACTTTAACCTATTGCATCAGACTTCATGCAGCAGTACGCTTCGTTATTTCGTAACACAGATCATTTTCTCAGACTTCATACAACGATGCCTAAAAGAAAACAAAAACTCTAGCCTATCTCTTCAGACGTCATACAATGATTCGCGAACATAACTCATGGCCTCAGTCTTCAGGTAGCCATGCTTCATCAATCATTGATATACTCATCTTCTAAATGGATGAGTAAGCCAAGACAAACAAAATTGCGCTCTTAAGTTCAAAACCATCTGCCTCGTTATCAAACCCGGGTAAGTGATATATTATCACCTTTGCCTACTTCCTTGAGACTCGTAAGGGTATGTTATATCAATGTAACCTTATGTTTGTCGGAAAAATTTTGGGATACTTCAAGTATTCAATGAACTTCCAATAAAAATGCGTGAGACCTGAGTTTTCTCACGTCATTCGATTAAAAGATAATTGAATAGGGGTAGCTGTCGTACCCCAAATTTGTCCTACCTCGATGATTTTATTTTTCGAGAGTAAAAGTTGAAGAAATATTCAATTAAGGAAGGCATATCAATACCTGATAGTCAGTCTTTATCTAACTAGGGGGTGTACCTTAAAATCAGGAGAATGGGGCTATCTAAATCAAAGAGAGTCGTGTATCTGTAGGCCCATTTATGGAGCATGCTTGCCAATGGCTCATGCGATTCAAAAATGGAAAGTCATTTCAAAATTAATTATTAAGTTTAATTACATAAGCCGTTTAGGTGTTAGTATTGCTGGTAAAAAAGGGGGGTATAATTCTGAATTACAAGTCCATTAAGATTTCTTTAGCTGACCCATATTTTATTAGTTAATTTATTGTTTGCAGATTATTATTAGTTGGATTGGATTAGATGTTCAAAGCCGTTAGGCCCATTTAGTACTAAAAGAAAAAGTGTTACCGTAAAACAAAAATGTTGTTTATAATTAAAAAAAGGGCAAACATTGATTGTTGAGTTGAGATTACGTTAGGCCCATTAAACAAGTCCTAACAACCCATTTGCTGTTTTGATAGGGTTAAAAGAAAATTATTAAAATTGTTATCATTATTTTAATTTAAAAAAAAATAAAATAAGTAAAACAAGTTGTTGTACCCCAAAATTTGCCCTCTCATTTCTCAAGGATTCTCTCACAAGATCTTCTATGACGTCAAGTTTGCAGCACTCATACATCAATTTAGGCTTGGAATTGGCACAAGGGCAAAATGGTCAATTGCATATTAGAAAGTCAAACTTTGACTTTTTGGTCAACATTACATTCCAAATATCAAATTTCATCAAGACATTCAAGAATATCAAGCTTGATCATCAAGAAGTCAAGAAAGTCAAAAGTCAACTTGAAAAGTCAAGATTTCCAAGACTTAGAAATTTTCTAAGTGTTTTATACATGATAATTTCATCACTTCATGCCATTCTTTCACCAAGATGTAAGACAGTTCAAGGGAAACTTTCAACATGAAAGTTGTAGATCTCCATGATATCTACAATATTGCTTTACACAACTTCTCCTAGAAGTGCTTGGATTTTGAGTTATAAATTCATGAAGTCATGACATTTTCATTTAACACTTAGAGAAATTTTCAACAGATTTTGGTCAGGATTTCACCCCAACTTCTTGGCATTTTTTCACATAGTTCCAAGATTATTTTGTCAAAATGGAAAACATGAAAGTTATAGAGGATGTTTCAAGCTTTCCAAAACATCCAAGAGCATAAATTTATCATACTTGAGCTAGGAGATTCAAGGGCTTAAAGTTGGCCATCCATCTTTGAATTGCAAGTCATTCTAAGTGAAGAACACATGACAAAACTCTCATGATTTGCTGCATAATCTTATGTTGCAGGCTTCTTTGCTTGCAAATCTCATCATAATTTAATGCTTACACCCACTCTTGAGCTATTACCCAAGTGTTTAAACCATTATCCACAAGATATTTCCATTTATGGCATAAAGGCACCATTGCTATTCTTGAAAAGCAAGCTTTTTGTACAAAGTTTGTCTTGAGCCCATACCTTGCTTGTTGCTGATTATACTCGACCATAAATCATGGGAAGTAGCTCCTCTATACCAGAAACTTTGGTACTTCACCTTGGGACTATGGAGTACTTGACATAGTTTAATTTTTGTAATCCAACCAAACCATAACATGTTGTCTTGCAAACTTAGTCAGCTCATATGCACAAACCTCCTGCCTATAAATAGAAGAAGCATTTGCAAGACAAGGGGTTTTTAAAAAAGAAAGGGGATAGGAGGGAAAAAGGGAGAAAGAAAACCATAATTTTTGTTGACAAACTCTCAAAAAAAATTCATAACTGAAAAAGGTCATAACAGTCCACAAGGGAACACCTTAAGCTCAAAACATAAATTCTAGATGCAAGGTAAGTCTCCTTGACTTTAAACTCTTCATTTCAATCATCATCATTTGGTTCATTTTTTAGGCTAAAATGCAGTGACCTTTGAAGAAAAGGTTTGTAAAAATCATGAACAATTGCCAAGATTGAGTGAAAAGTTTTCCATGAAACAGTATCGTGAACAGACAAGTGTAAGGCAGCTGTTTTTCAAAACCATACAGCAGGAAATCGATTGCACCCTTCATGCAAATCGATTGCACGGGGTTCCAGTAGCCAGATTTCCAAATATTTTGAGTGTGCAATCGATTGCACAACCATGCAAATCGATTGCACGGGGTTCCAGTATCCAGATTTCCAAATATTTTGAGTGTGCAATCGATTGCACAACCATACAAATCGATTGCACTGGAAGTCAGTAGCCATGTTTTGAAAAAATGAAGCATGCAATCGATTTCACTAACATGCAAATCGATTACACTCAAATGAAAATTGAATTTTTGCTTTGAAAAAACTTGAATAAAGAGTTGGACAATATAAAATGTTTCTTTTTGACCATTGAGAATCTATATCTTAAGTTTAAGGTAAGTATTATCATTATACCTTGAAATTTGCTAAGGGCTTGAACCAAAAACTTCATCCAAAGAGGCTTTTAGCTAGATCAATAATTTTTGCCTTCTTTATCAATCATGATTTATCTTCATCAAAGCAAAAGTGCATTCGAGAAGCTTGATTTTACGGCATGTATCGACACATAATGATCCAAAATGTTTTCTTTTCCTTTCATTTTTATTTATTTTTACATGCTTCATATATTTTCTTCATGGCTATTCAATATGGTTGTAATAGATAATTAGGACTTTAATTTCTTGCAATCCCCATTTGTAAATTTGTACACCCCATCCCCAAATGATTGTAATAGCGTAGGATATTTACTTTCCGCAATTTATCGCTTTATATAACATGTTAATAATTAGGGTTTGTATGGAAAGATAAAACCAATCAAATAGAAAACCCTAATTCAAGACAAAATCAAGCATGAAAATGACACACTTGCACACAAGCACCCCTAGGGTTACTCCACTTGGTTGCCTTGAATAAAATGGTCATATTACGCATGTAAGGTATCTTAGCAAAACAAACAAAAAAACAAGATCATAGTCCCTTGATGACGCTATTCAAAGTTTCCTTACAAAAATGACCTTAGTCCCTCAAAATGCTAAGATACTTTGCAACCTTGCTAATCATGGTCATACGATGACCCACGCCCGTCCCGTTTACATCCAAAGATAGGTTTGCTTACCAAATCAATGGTAAGACAAAAATATCAAAGGAAAAGAAAATGAACAAGAAAGACATTTGAGTAGGTAGATTACTTTTGGTTACTTGATCCATTTCAAACAAATATCCTTGCTATTTTCAAAACAAACACACACATTCCAAAACATCTTACAAACTTGAAAACATTTTCAAAAAGACAAACATCTTTGTATACATTCTTACGAACGAGAATCATTACAAAGATTGCCTAAACAATGGCCTCTTTTACAAAATACTTTCAAAACCATACAAAGCACAATTTCAAACAAAAGCAAGTGATCTAGCAAGTAACTAAGAGCCCATGGAAAACCATGGATGAAAAGGGTGCTAATACCTTCCCTTTTCATAATCTACCCCTCGAACCCAAGAAACAATCTCAAAGGTCTTTTCTGTGCTTTTTCACCTTTCCTTTTGGATAAAAGAAAAGTCAATGGCGACTCTTGCTAACCGCAACATTTGCGATCAAACGCAAAACCTTCAAGTCAGTTCTCCCACCGTATCACATAAGTGATATTCTTTTTAAACGTGACATTGTTTTACTGCTGCTGATTATTAAATTGACTGTAATTAGAAGCTATTTTACTAATTTTTTTTTTGTGTTAGAAAAGGGGTTTTGGATCAAATCTTCCTTAAGCCTAATACAGCTAAACAGCGCAGGGCCCATATTTGCCAGTCCCAAAACACCTACTGTTCCAATTTACTAAAAAAAACTTGCGCACAATTTATGGATACGGTTCTGATTAGCAGATCTTATTGATAAGTCATGTCCAACAATTATGCAGAAAACAAGCTCCATCTAAACCAAATCGCATAGTATATGTATCTAATCTTGTATTTAAAATCTCCAGAACATCTAAAAGATTAAATCAAATCTTCAATGTATTACAACATTCAAACATTACAGAAAAAATCAAATCTGAAAACAAACTAAATAAAATCTAGAAAAAAATCAATTACAATTAACAAAATTAATCTTCCATCTCAATCTCTAATTACATAATCAATTTCAATCTCTATTACATCCAATCAAATCTACAAAATCAATTAAATTACAAATCTATTCTAATCTCCCTAATTTGTGCAAACTAATTCACAAAATCCTAAGTCAACCTATAAGTACAAAAAACACAAAGACAGTAAGGGGAGGATTTGGATACAAAAAATGAGAACGGAGTAGGCGGAAGAACAAGAGTAGAAGGCGACTACAGAAAGGGGAGAACAAAGGATACCTTACAGCGAGGAGTTTTCTGGACAGAAGAGGAAGGATTCACTCGCCTTGAAGCTTGGAGAAGAACGAAGCGCCAATTGGGGTTTCGATTTCCGAAACCCTAATCGTCCTCCCTAATTGCCGTAGACATCTTCAACCCTTTCATCACCGCCGCTCCCCCTCAAGCTTCACAGCGCCGCCGGAAGTCTGCGAAATCAAGGAAGAAGAGGAGATTAGTCCAATCGGACAAAAGCTCAAGAATCATAACAAAAATCGCAAAAAGGGTAAAAACTATTAGCCTTTTCTTTGATTTTGGTGTTGGATTCACGGTGGGTAAGGGTTAATTTTTTGCCGTCCCGGTTACCGGTAGACATTAGGGTTGACAGAATTAGGGGTGAGGCGGAGAGAAAGAGGAACGAGAAGAAGGAAGGGTTTTACATTCGAGAGAGAGAGAGAGAGAGAGAGAGAGAGAGAGAGAGAGAGAGAGAGAGAGAGAGAGAGAGAGAGAGAGAGAGAGAGAGAGAGAGAGAGAGAGAGAGAGAGAGAGAGAGAGAGAGAGAGATGAAGGATACTGTAAAGAGTGGAATTAAAATACAAAAAATGAAAAGACAATAATTTTTATATTCTACCCAATCCTGTGCACGCGCGCCCACCGTAAATTGCGTGCATCCTTAATTGTGTCCACCTGATCATCACTGGACAGCCGTAAGGCCAAGTCCATGGTAAGCTACGTGCACCCTCGCATAGGCGATCAGGCAGGCCTCTCCAAACCGTGTAATAGGCCAAGCCCGTTAATTTCCACACCCCCTTATTTTGGTATTACTAAACTCCAAAGTAATTTACACCCCCTCTGCCTGAATAATACTTGGGCCAGCCTAGGCCTAACTTCCAGCACCCCCTTTTTACTGGTTAGTTGAAAACGACACCCCCTTTGATTTAATTATATAATTATTTTATTTATTTATTTCCCTTATGTTATATGTTATATATTGTTAAATTATCATAATTATTTTTTTCCTTTTATAATAATTATTAATATTATTTATGATATTATTATTTGTTATATGTAAGCATTATTATTTTTATATTAACAAACAAATTATTTTTATATTAAAATTACATATATTATTTTATATATTATTTACATTAAATCTAAATATATATCTTTAAATTAATTAATTAATATTTCTTTTTGGTTAACTGTTCTATTTTCTTTATTCCTTTATCATTATTATTTGTTTTCTATAATTATTATATCTTTAATTTTTTATACTTTATTTTTTAAAAATTCTTATATTTTACATGTTATCATATTATCTATTATCATATGTAAATATTATTACTATATAATAATAATTATTATCATTTAAAATTATTTTACTCAAAGTTCTTGTACATATTTTCTATATTATTGCATTGAAATATTTTTATCATGCATTAATCAAGACTTTTTGCAATTAATATTATTAAAAATTATCCAACAAATATCAAAGCTATTTTCGCAATAAACTAAACTAATCAACTGTTTTTTTTGCAAATGGGTTTCAAACTAATTTTGGCTTACTACGCACTCAGTCAAAATCTCCGCAATCACTACTCCCGACCGAGTGCGAAGTGATTCAAAATATGTTTGCAAACCCTTAAAAAAACACCAATCCATACGAATTACGAATTGGGACTATGATTCCTCATAAGAGGATACGTAGGCATACGATCAAAAATCTAAAACCTAAAACCCAGTTTACCCCAAACCTAAACCTAGAGGTTAATATCCTTGTGAAAAAGGTAGATGAAAGGTGCCTAACACATTCCTTTCGTCCAATTGAGTCTAAAACCTTGAATCTCCGTCTGCGAATTAGGATTTTCTGTTAGGTTCCCTTCCCTAGGATAAAAACTAATAGTGGCGACTCTGATTTAAAAACCAGTTGCTACACCTATATTTTCTACAAATAAATAGAATACCAAGCAACCCAATTGATCATTCTATGATTCTCTTGGCCATTCCACAAGAACACACGTTGTATCTTGATTATATCTTGAATATCAATCTTCGGTGCCTTGTAAAAGGAGAAAGTGAAAAGATGAATAGTGTTCAAAACCCAATTTAACAAAGTCACTCTCGTGCCAAGAGACAAATATTTCCCTTTCCAAGAGACCAATCTATTCCTCAATTTTGCGATAACCAAAGACCAAGCAGATTGTCGTCTAGGATTACATCATATATGAATACCAAGGAATTGAAAGGGAAATGGACTAACAACACACACAAGATAATCAGATGCATCTTTCAAAAACTCTGAATCCACATTAAAAACCAAGAACTCTAATCTTGAAAATCTTTACGAATAAACTTGAGCAAAGTTCAAAACCACGGAGAAACACTTTTATAGTCCCAATATTCTGCCAAGAGGGCTGACCCATAATCATTGTATCATCCTCGAATTGGAGATGATCAATATGAAGAGTTTCATTCAGAGCAAAATGGTGATAACAATGACTTGTGCACTCATTTCTCAATAAACCTGCCTTCCCCTCAACTGCTAGAATAAAGAGGAAAAGGGAAAAGGGATCTCCTTGACGAAGACCCCTTGTAGCCATAAAATCTTCTATAAGACTACTGTTGATTAAGACCGAAATAGAAGAAGAACAAACACAAGCATTGATCCATCTTAACCATTTGTTTCCAAATTTCATCTTTTTCAGAATGTAAAGTAAATAATCCCAAGAAACAGAATCGGAAGTCTTTTCAAAATCGACTTTAAAAAGAAACAAGTCTTTCCTATTCCTCTTTACAAAGTCAATGACTTCATTAAACACTATAACACTGTAGACAATATATTTATAATATGTAAAATAGTTAGTAACCAACAAAGTGAACAATATATCGATAATATGTTATATAATTATTTTTAAACCTTGATTTTATGATAAATTAATATTATTAGTTTTGTTTTTGTAATTATATATATATATATATATATATATATATATATATATATATATATATATAATATATACTATATATATAATATATATATATATATATATATATATATATATATATATATATATATATATATATATATATATATATATATATATATATATATATATATATATATATATATATATATATATATATATATATATATATATATATATATATATATTATATATATATATATATATATATATATATATATATATATATATATAACAAAACATGAATTATAAACAATTTTTATTTTGAAAATAAGCTGGCAAAAGAAATTTGTGACCCAACCCCTAAAAAACTTTGGGTAGTATGAAATATTTAAACATAATAATCTCAAATAATGTTTTCACTAAATTCGAAAATATTATTAAACATTAAGCTCTAAATTATCAAAGATTTAGAATATATATTTTTAAACTCATATGTGTTATTTGTAGTGAATTTGATAGCTTAGTTGACAATTGCTAATTTGAGTAAGGCACTGTTGCTTCAGAATTTAATTTTTTGAAAATGATTTTTATTTGTATTTTCTTTTAAAATATAAATATGTTGTTGATATTTATAAATCAAGAACTTAAAAAAAAACTCATGTGTTATTTAATGATTTAAATATTATATTTTTTATAGAAAAAAATCCTTTATATTTATTATACCTAAAAAAAGGTAATCATTTTTATAAGTAAAAAATGTAAAAAAAAATATAATTCATTATTAAAATATATGTCTGGTTTCAATTTTGAGAAAAATAAAAATGATTCTAAAATTATATAATTGATTTTAATATTGTCTTTAGAATAAATTCTATTTAAAATTAAAATTTATAATATCAATATGACTTTTACACTTAAATTTATTATTAACTTCATTTTTACATAAATATATTAAAATATAAATTGTTTCATTTTCAAACCACTTTTAAGTAAAATTAATTTTCCAAAATCAATTTGTGTCACTTCGAAATCAAACATAGGGGAAAAAAATCAACTAACAAGCTTAATTAGCTTATATGTAGACCCACAAGTCATCACATGAGTTAATGATATTGGAGTTATTACACAAATATTTTAAGTGCCCGAAATGGAAGCAATGATGCTTTTACTCATTCAAGGTAAGTAAGTAGTCTTTTTAATTATATCGTCTTGTTACCTATAAATGGTTCAAGAAATTTTACTGTTAAACTTTGCTTAAATAAAATCTAATAAATCTTTGTTATTTGTTAAAATATAGTTTTTAATTATTTTATCATGGTTAAATTATAATTGACTATCCTATCACCTCAAAATAATTTAAATGTAAGAAAGAGCATTCATCTTAGTTATCAACTCTTGTATCTTACTTTTTAAAATTACATTATAATGTTCTTTTTAGTACAAATATTATAATGTATTTATTATGCATGTAAAATAATTTATTTATTTTTAATATAATTATTTGTTTTTATTATACTTTTAATTATTAATGATTTTATTTTAATAATAAATACTTGATTTAATTTTTATTTTTATTTTTATTTTTATCATCAATTTAATCAGGTCCAAATGTCAATTTTAGCATTAATTGTCATCAGATCCATTTCAATTATAATTATGGAAGATCGAACCACAATTTTCATTATTAAATTAAATGTCAATGATTACTAAATGAACTAATAACTCAAAATCAAATATTGTTGAATTTTTTCTTACTTTTTTTATTGGACCCCCTTCTTATATTTTATGCACTGAAAAATTAAAAATTAATAAAATATTTATTTTCAGTGATACATAATTCATATTTTAGTATTTTAAAATTTTCACAAAGTGTCCTTTATAATTATTTCTTACGTTAGACAAACGACACGTTATTAAAAAATTAATCTTTAATACAAAAATATGAAAAATAACCAAAACTATTTGATTTAAAATAAAAAATTAATTTAATAAATCACTTAAAATAGGAACATTATAAAGTTAACTTAATAACCCTGTCACATATTTTAAGAGCTTCATAATATTTTTAATGTGTCTAAAAATTTAAAATAATATTTAATTTAAGACAAATTTTAGAATGAATATGGTCACAATTATAAATAAAAAAATTATAAAAAAAAGAAGAAGTTAATTACATCATTAAATATTTTTTATTTTTTAAAGAAAATTGTGTGTGGGCGCCACAAGTTTCATTTGTACAAATCTGAAGAAATATTGTATTATTTTGAGACAATTTTTTATGGGTATAAAGACAATTATTTTAAATGTTTTGTTATGTGTCATTATATGCTACTCTTCTGGATAACTTCAATTTTTTACTTTTTTTTCTTTTTCTAAAGAAAGGCTATATATATATACACTACATATTAACTCCTCTCAGAAGATTTACCTGTAGTTAGTTTCACTGTCATCATATAGACATTGAAGATCTCTGAGCTTTATTGGAATAACACAGAGGGGGTAATATTGGTATAAATAAAAGTATTATGAAGAAGTGGCAGAAAGGTTCTTCCTGTGGTCCGCAACAACTACTGATTACTACTGTTCATTAGTCACAAGCACTACAATCACACCTCTTTCTCTTCCCTTCACATTTTCTCTTTATTAACAATGCACCAACAACACAAGTTTTACCTCATGGAATTCCAAGGTACTCGTAACAAAATTCTTTTTTTTCTTCTTTTTCTTATGTGCATGCTGAATGAGTTTAGAAAATATGTGCATGCAGTTAGTTAGTGAATGAAGCTTGTGATGTGATTTCATGGTTTTGCAGAAGGAATTGGATTTTGTTGATTGAGAAAGGATGCTAAGCCAGCTATGGTTTGTACTGCTAATGATTTACAAGAATGGAAGGATTTTCCTAAAGGACTCAAGGTTCTTCTCCTTCAGGAAGACAGTACGTTTGCTGCTGAGATAAGAACAAAGCTTGAGGCCATGGACTATATTGGTAAGACACTTTTTGGATTCTTACTACTTTGGATGCTAAAGTATCATTGCTTTGGAATAATAGAATGTCATTGCTTTAGAATCTTTGTGCAGCCTTGTCCTTTCTGTTAATTTCTTTTATTCATCCTCAAAATTTCTATACAGTTTCGTCATTCTGCGACGTGAATGAAGCCTTGTCAGCAATCTCAAATAGACCTGAAGGCTTCCATATAGCCATAGTGGAGGTAATGAAGTTTAATTTTCTATATAAATCACAAATAATTATCTAAATTTGTGTGCTTGTTGAGAATAAAATGAACATCTCTAGGGAGAAATGACGATCTTGTCTTGTTAATTGCCCCAAACTCCGTATCTTAATATGGTAAGGTAATACAGCTTTGGTGATGTTATTCGTAACCACTTGCATCCATCTTAATTGTAGGTGAGTTCGCACAGTTGCGAGGGAGGTTTCAAATTTCTGGAGAATAAAAAGGACTTGCCAACCATTAGTAAGTACAGAAATCAAGCCAAACTTTTCAAGAGCCATTCATGGAAAAAGATTTTTGTGTTTGTTGCAAGTTTTATAATTTTTCAGTTTTTGATGCAGTGACTTCAAACAACGATTGTCTGAACACCGTGATGAAGTGCATAGCAGTAAGATTTTGGTTGTATTCTTTGAATTATAATGGGAATCTGGAATTCAAAAACTGAAGTTGATAGAGAAATAGATCAAGCAATGGAAATAGATCGTTAAAAGAAAAACAGTAGTGTATTTTCAACCATCTTTAATTGTTGATGCACAACTCTTGACTCCTTGCTTTGTTTTGCTGTCTTTTTTAAGCTTGGGGCAGTGGAGTTCCTCAGCAAACCGCTCTCAGAGGACAAGCTCAGAAATATCTGGCAGCATGTGGTTCACAAGGTCTGTTAATTAACATTGTTGACATTCCGCGTGTGCTTACGCTTATCATACGCTGAGCAATATAATTCTTATGTGGTTTAAATCAAGCAGGCATTCAATGCTGGGGCAAATGTCCTGTCGGAATCCCTGAAACCTGTCAAGGAATCTGTAGTCTCCATCTTGCAGCTTCAAACAGACAACGGACAACACGACAGTAGAGCTTTGGTTGAGTTAGAAAACGTATCTCGGTTTTCTGACAACGAGCATTATCCAGCTCCTTCAACCCCACAATTGAAACAGGTGGAAAGATTACTAGACGACGGGGATTGCCAGGAGCAGACTAATTGCTCCACAGAAAAACAAAGTGGGGAGCATGATGGAGAATCTAAATCTGTAGAAACTATTTGTGAAAATTTTAATGCTAAGAGTATTCGCCAAGAGCAGACTAATTGCTCCACTGAAAAAGGAGAGCATGATGAAGAACTAAAATCCGTCGAAACTACTTGGGAAAATTTGAATGCTGAGACTACTCGCCAAGAGCAGACTAATTGGTCGACTCAAAAAGAAAGTGGAGAGCATGATGGAGAATCTAAATCTGTCGAAACTACTTGTGAAAATTTGAATGCTGAAAACACTCCTCAACAAAGGAAATCTGAAATCACTTTGGTTCAAAAGGAAGAGGAGGATTTTATGGACACTTCTAAGTGTGAGAGTGTGGTATCTCCACATCCGCAAAATGTGAAGGTTGTCACCAATAGTGAAAGTAATACTACATCTACAAAAAAAATGGCCATCCGTAATCATAAATGTGAATTAAAAGCTAATAGGAAGAAGATGAAAGTAAGCTGCTTTACGATCATTCATTCTTCTCATACCCTCATTCCACAATGTTTGCTTACAAGTGATCTGCTGAACCCAATTATCTTAATCACAGTTTTGGTACTTTGTCTCAGGTAGACTGGACACCAGAGCTGCACAAAAAATTTGTGAAGGCAGTGGAACAACTAGGCATTGATCACGCTATTCCTTCTCGTATATTGGATTTAATGAAAGTGGAGAGCTTAACGAGACATAATGTGGCAAGCCATCTTCAGGTTTTTTTCTACCTTGCGCCGCTATTTCCAAACTATCTCAATACCTCATTAGGAACTGCCAATATTGAAAACAATATTCATATATCTCAGGTAATTCATACTAACATAATGTCTTTTATTGTTTAACTTTAAACAGAAATATAGAATGCATAAGCGACATATCTTGCCAAAGCAAGAAGACCGCAAATGGTTATATCAACGAGATCCAATGCAAAGGGGTTATTGTTTTCAAAGGCCAATTATGCCTTGTCCTCCGTCGTATTATTCTAACCGTACCCTTCCTCTAGCTCCTTTATATCCTATGTGGGGACAATCTGGAAGTCAAATGGCCGGCATGCCTATTTGGGGCACTTCCAGTTATCCCTTTTGGCAGCGTACAGAAAGTTGGCACTGGCAACCATTTCCAGGGGTAATATATTTCTTCTGAACTCATGAAGGATGCAAAGTTTTATGTTCCAATTAGTAATAGGAACCTTTCTCTGTGGCTTGTTATGTAAAAATTGTTATGGTTATGCTTTTATGATTGCAGTTTGACATATTATCAATTGATGTTGCAGATGCATTCAGATACATGGGGCCGCCCTGTGTTACCACCACCTCAAGCTCAATGCTTTTCCTACACTCAAGTGAGTATCATCAAATTGAAGATTTCAACTTTATCTTTTTTGTATTCATGGTTATTACGTAATTACGCTTGCGTTGCATGCACAATTAGTTTTGTCTAGTTATTTAAATTATTTATGTGTGATGCTTAATCATATCTTTTAATCAAACAGAAAAATATACCTTTGAGGAATGATAATGCTATGGATTACACGTTTGGCACGCCCTACAGTTCCTTAGACGATTATCCGGTAATGCAATACTTTCCTTTCCGCCTCTTTTTACTTGAGTACTTTTAACTCGACTTATAGAATTGCAACTAATAACCGGGCACATTTACAATGTATCTTATCATAAAATATAATGTGTTTACAATGCATGCATGCAGGAAGAGGAGATTATTGACAAGGTTGTGACGGAGACAATGAGTAAACCATGGCTACCTTTGCCGATAGGCCTCAAACCGCCTTCCATGGATAGTGTGTTGACTGAGCTTTCAAGGCAAGGCATTTCCAGCATCCCTCCAAGAAATAATAGTTGTATTCCCATTTGATATTTACCGCCAAAACTGGTTCTGATAGTGACAAAGTTCTATACAAAGGGTCCACCAGAACAAGACACTGTTGTGATTTTTATTAGTTTCTCAAATTTATCAGGTTCCAGTTAGTACATTGACTGGGAATAATAGATTAGGGACCATTTTGTTTTTCTATATTAGGTCCCCACTACCAACCACTTCATACAAAAAACCATGATGATGCTACAACCGAGAAGTAACTACGTAGTATTGACACTTCATATTAAAGGTGTGTCTGGGATATAACGCCAATACATATGCTAGCGTCAGGGTTGTGTCTGGTGTCAAAACAAAGGAAATGTCAAGTGGGGCACACCGATTAGGCGTCTTGGCCGGCTGAGAAATGGCCACAGATTTGTTGATGCTCTCTGAAAAAATTGTGGTTGTAAATAGATGCTGATATGGTTGTAAATGTGGTGCTTTTGGGAAGCATACAACAGTGATTGTTGAGGTTGTATTTTTGGGTGGGGAATCTAATAATGGTAAGGATAGGAACAATGTTGTGAATAAAAAAATGTGTTCAAAGCTTAACTTTTTCTTCTTTTTTAAGTTGGATTTATTTTCAGCTGATTCCTAAATTCAGAATTAAGTTATTTCAACTTTGTTCATGTGTTAATTTGTCTTTTAGACATTTCCGGAGAAGGGTAGTTGGTGTTCTCCTATTAACCATGCGAGGTTGGTTGTTGTTATCCGTTCTCTTGTTTGAATAATTCTTACATCCAGAATGTTGGTTAGGATATATTCTTAACTGTTACAAAACCAAACAATCCTAAAGGTGTTTTCTCAAATTTCTACAAACATGGTATCTATTACAGTATCATCTATTATCATTTATAAAGAGTTTATCTTAATTCTAAAAATTCAAGTGAGTACCAATCAAGATAATAATCAAATTAATGATAATAATTCGAATGAAGATGGACAAGAAATTGAAATGTCTAGGTGAAATCAAATTTCTGATGTTAGTACATCTTTGAGTACTGTTATTATTGAAATACAATACTAATTGGTCTCCTTATGGGTTGCCCCTGAGTTTTGTTCCTCACTTATAATGCGCCACTAGTGACTACACGTTTTCCATGCTCGTATGCGAGTCAAGATATTGAAATACAAATGATATATAGGAACAAGCAATATTACATTTCTAAATAATTCTATAGAAAATTTTATATTACCCTCAACTACTAGCACCACATTTCTTAGACAACAAATCAATGATAGTAATTATAAGATGATGAGCACGATAATCTACTAAATTACTAATGTGTTTGATGTAATAGACCCTAACATAGTATACTTTAATCTCGTTATCAAGTCATGCTTCAAGTTTGTCATTTAAAGAAAGTGTAAAGTGGGAGAAGACAAAAGAGTATCTATATCCGAAAAGATAAACGAGTCGAAAGAAACTAGATTTATATGAGAGATTATATACTCGACCTAGTTGACTAACATAGTAATGGTAAGGAAGACGTTAGTAAAATGGCGAATAGAATTCACCAACCTTAATCAAGCATGTCCCTAGGACCCTTACACGTTGTCGGGTATCGACGACTTAATTAATGGGGTCTTGGGTTTCTGGGTTTTGAGTTTTATGGAAGTCTACTTGGGATACAACCAAAATAAGGATGAACCCTAGTAACGTTCCAAAAACCATGTTCATTACCAATTGTAACAACAACTATTATGAAGTCATGCCATTTAGTTTGAAGAATGTCGAAGTGACCTATTTGAGATTGATGCATGTTGTTTTCTCTAAGCAGATATGTCGGAACCTAAAATTCTATATCAAATACACAGTAGTCAAAACTCTAGTGTGGGAAAGCACGTCGATGGCCTAAGAGAGACTTTCGAGTCTGTGAGAAGGCACAATATGCGCTTGAACCCTAACAAGGGCTTTTTTTAGGGTACATGCCGAAAATTTGTCTGATTCGAGTCAAGTGTAAAGTGTGATTGAAATCAAATGAGACAGAGGCTGGCCAGATAAGTCAGGCAATTGTCCCCATACTGCGCTCTTCCCCTCCTTAATCACAACCTCTGCGTCCTTGAGAGATTCCATCTTAGCCACATGCTTGGAAATGATAGGTACCTCAACCGATGTCTTCGCAACTGCTACCTCGGGAGAAACTTCCTCGAAATGTTGGAAAGGTGTTTCGATGAACTCGCCGTCTAACTCCACACATCGAAAGGAATTGAGATGACTAATCATGTACTCTTCCTCGCCATGCACAGTTATGATTTTACCCTTAACAGGATACTTCAGCATCTGGTGCAAAGAGGATGTAACTGCCCCGGTATAATGGATCCACAGTCTTCCCAGCAAACAAGAATATGACGGACGGATGTCCATTATGTAGAAGGTGGAGTTGAACACTTCGGTGCCTACCTTGATGGGAATATCAACCTCTCCATGAACCATTCTTTTGGAACCATCGAAAGCTCTGACGACGATGTTGCTAGGTTTGAGGGTCAAACCTTCACAATCCAAACGGTCTAAGGCCTTCTTTGGCAGCACATTCAGGGAAGAACCAGTATCAACCAAGACATGGGCGAGGGTGGTTCCTCGGCACTCAACTGAAACATGTAACGCATCATTGTGTTTCCTTCCTTTGGGAGTTAAGTCAGCATCGGAAAAGCCCAGGCCATTGTCAGCAGTAAGACTGGCCACACAATTTTGGAACTGGTCAACCGAGGTCTCTTGGGGGACATGTGCCGCCTTCAAGAATTTAATCAGAGCCTTAGCATGGGCCTCTGAACAGAGCAGGAGAGCTAACATTGAAATCTTAGAAGGGGTTTGCCCTAATTGTTCCACAACATCGTAGTCACTTTTTCTGATTATTTTTAGGATCTCATCCATCTCCTTCTGAGTGGTTTCGGGGATAACCACAGCATGAGCCTTCGTCCTGACAGGCATTTCCTGTATCCCCTTACCTTTGTCGGTGTTATCAGCGGATGGTCTTTCTCCAGGAGTGTTTAAATCTTAGATCAATGGGCCTTGCATAGAGGGTCCAACAGGTGCAAAAGCTTTTAAGGGTCTGAAGACTGCTCGGGGAGTAGCAATCTCCGGAGAAAAGATCCGGCCACTGCGGGTGATCTTGCTATTACCCACGATGTTTCCTATATCAGGGTCTTCTTCAGAGATTTCTTGGACTGTTTCGATTTGTTTGATGCCGTGGTAGAAGATTTCTCCCCCATAGTTCCACGGTATCATTTTGCTTGATTGGTACGGGACAGGTCCCGGCATGGTGATCTTTAGAGGTACACATTCAGAGTTGGGTGTAATCCTGACAGGCCTTTTGCAAGCCTTGGGAGGATTGTCGGAAATGGTTATGATGGCAATATCGTTGGTTGAGGTATCACAAGTATAAGGAGTAATCGGATTGGAAGTGTTAACAGGAGTTTTCTGGAAAAGTATTTCTTGAGTATCCATCAGGCGTTGGACACCCGACTTCAACATTGGACAATCACCTTGAATGTTCAAACAAAAATAGCATTCTTCATCACAACCAGGAAAGATCCCGGCTTTCAACAAATTTTCTTTAATCACAAACAATGGAGTCAACAGACCGGCAATATCAGTAACATGGAGATTTTCCAAAACAGCATGCACATTGTGGCCGTGCTTGGGCATCGGCGCAGATATAACATTCGGCTTTTCAGGAGCGTCAAATTCGAACTCTTTGGCGTCAATTAAATCCTGAATTTTGTTCTTGAGTTCCCAACAATTATTGGTATCGTGCCCAATACTGTCGGAATGGTAAGCACATTTGGCTTTTGAGTTGTAGGAAGGAGAGGTGGTATTTACATTCTTTGGCGCCTCTTTTAAATTAGAAAGGTTCAACTTCAGTAGATGTGGAAGGATCTGAGCAGGTGTCATATTTACTGGGGTAAACTGCCGTGGCGGCCTTTACTGATAAGTTCTGGGCTGATCATTCCTCGGTTGGCTGTTTCTAAGATGGTCTGATGCGGACTTCTGTATTAATACGGCCCCACTGTTGGCCGACGCTCCTCTCTTTCCCGATTTTTCTGGGTGTATACAACATATGCTTCTTTCTTGGCTGGGAATGGTTTTCTAGCAGCTGTGGATGCGGAAGCATCCTTTTGAATTTTTCCACTTTTGATACCGGCTTCCACCCTCTCGCCGGTCAAAATCAACTCAGTAAATCCTGCAGAAGAGCTTCCGATTAGATGGTTGAAGAAGGGGCCATACAGGGTTCCCAAAAACATGTCAACTAATTCCCTATCTGATAGGGGTGGCTGCACCCTTCCAGCCAGGTCGCGCCACTTCTGGGCGTACTCCTTAAACCCTTCATTTGAAGCCATCCCCATACTCTATAGCTGAGTACGGGTAGGCGCCAAATCAACATTGTACTTATACTGACGATAGAAAGCGGCTGCCAAGTCTTCCCAATTGTGGACCTCTGATCTCTCGAGCTGATAAAACCAATCTAACTGAGTGCCAGACAAGCTGTCTTGGAAAAAGTGCACCCAGAGGTCTTTGTCGGATGAATGTGGCTGGATCTTTCTAACGTACGACCTCAAGTGCATCTTAGGGAAAGACAGACCGTCGTACTTGGCGAATGTTGGCACCTTGAACTTAGGAGGGATAACAATCCCAGCTACAAGTCCCAGCTCCTCAAAATCCAATCTGGGCACCCTCTGCAATTCCATAGCTGCCAATCTGTCTTCAAGGTTCTTATACCTGTCATCCGCTAGTGGATACTGTTGTTCTGAATAGTCCTCGTCTGCTTCCTCTTCCTCCTCTTATGCCTCAGATTCAGAAGGTACAATAACTCCTTTCCCCTTGCCAATCCCTTCGTCGGACGTTGATGGAAACTCAAGAGTCCTTCTAGCATCACCCTCAAATCTTCTTTCAAAATTAGCTACCCCTAGTCTCTTTTTCTTTTTCTTCTCTTTACTTTTCTCTAGCAGAACTTTGAGATCCTCTTGACCCTTTGCCAAGGTCATGAGGAGTTGTTGAAATTGTGAATTTTGTGCCTGTAGGTCCTTCACTGTTTGCTCCAAATCCATCTTGCTGAAATAAACAGCAGAAAGATAAGGAAACCTGGCTTGAAGACCTGTTTGTGCATATGATGAATGATATGTTATTCATGTAATGCATTCAAGGGTTCAAAAATTCAAATTCGTTGTAAACAAAAAGAACGCACGTCATATTAAGAAGAAATTGTTAGTACATAAATGCCCCATGGGCGAAATATTACAAAATTCTTAATGTAAAAAGACGTTGCGCATCCTCTTTGGTGCGATGTAGGTGTTAAGAGTTTCCTCCTCGTGAAGTTGGCGGGTGAGTTCTAAAACCTTCTTCTCACTGGCATAGAAGCTGGCTTCAAAAGTATCCCGTTCTTCTTTGAGTTGGATCCAACTCTTTTGCATTTCTTCCCATGATGTTGGCATGTCAGGATGTAGGATGGTGTATGGAACCTCTCCTTCCTTAACAGGCTCTTTAATCAAGGGGAGAATGTGAGGATATGGCATCATAAGATTCTGAGAGCGGGTTCGTACCCATTTGAGGTAAGGCTCAAGGGGGATGGAATTCTTGTGCCCCAGTGTCTTACTATCCACCTTGTTAGGCATCCTCCAAGCTCTGATGAACCTTTGTCGAAGTCTTTGCGCATCGTTGTCGAAGTCAAAAACTAGGTCAGGAGTCAGCATGTCATGAGGGCAATCCCTCCGAGCATATCCAAATTGTCTCAAGGCTAGACAGGGGTTGTAGGTAATGCCTCCCCTAATGCCAAGCAATGGGACATTAGGGAATTCACCACAATGATCAATGATGATGACATTTTCTCTGGACCGAGAACACCAATGCACATCAGAATGTGTGAGGGTCATTAACCATTGTGACCACCTTAAACCCTGCTCATTCTTCAAAACTGATTGTGGAAGGTGAGAAATAAACCACCTTTCCAGGAGAGGAGTACAGCACATGAGAACACCTATTTTCCTCATTATTCGTGTGTAAAATGAGTGTAGGATGTCCCCAAGTAATGTAGGTATGGGATTCTTGGACATGAAAATCTTAACAGCATTCACATCTATAAGTTGGTCAGGGTTTGGGAACAAGACCAACCCATAAATAAGGAGTGCCACAATTTCTTCAAAGGCTTGTAGATCAAGAGAATTCCAGCAGTCTTGTGCCTTCTCAAACAGAAACTTTGCCAAGAAACCCTTGACACCACTTCTGGTTTCCCAATGCCCCTTGATATCAGATGGTTGCAAGTGTAATGCTTGAGCAACATCTTCAGGCTTTGGATCTTTTTCCGTACCGTTGTAGGGTAGTTGATTAAGAATAGGAATTCTCAGGAGTTGAGAAAATTCCTCCAAAGTAGGCACCAATTGGTAGTCAGGGAATGTGAAACAGTGGTGTAGGGGGTCAAAGAACTGGAAGAGAACTTTAACCATGTCTTCTTCAATGTTGGTGTTGACTAAGCTGAGGAGTCTACCATGTCTTTTACTGAAGAGAGAATTCTCTGGAATTCTGGATGTAAGCTCCTTGAGTTGAGGAGGGATTCTCACAAGGTTGTCTTGAATTGTTTTCCTGCGAAGAGATTCCATGACCTACAAAACAAGAACAAAGATGAAGATCCAAACCCTTGAAATGGTTAGTGGATGCATATGATGCTTTATGATGTTTATGATGTATGCACAAACACATGTACAAGCAAGTTACACAAAACCCTAGTTTCAGACTTGCATGAGGTTTCATAGGTAAGTACCCTCTTGAGTTTAGTTGGCTCAAAACCTGTCCTATAAATAGTAACCGGGTTCTAAGGAGCTCAATATCATTGGATTGTTTTCTATGTTCATTGTTTTGGTTTAGCCACTTAACTAGCGACCAAAATATTCCAAGAAAACAATCCTCAAGGAGTGTAGTATCGAGTATCTACCAACTTCAGACTGCACCAAAGCCGGTCATCTCACTACCCCTAATGAAAGGCCAAGATGGTCAAGTAAGGTTCTAGTTCATTAGTGCTTAATGACATCACTCAGCGGCCCCGTATTCTCTTTGATTGACTCAAAGGCTACCGGTACTCACAAATATGCCGCACTAATATAACTATTGCTTCAACCATGTCGGTATACCCCGCACAATTTCCACAACGTATTGCTATCTATGAATGTTTCCCAAATCCGGGTGGAGGATTTCAAGCCCAAACAAGAGAACCAAAATGTAAAGCAATCAAGGCAAACAACAATCCTGCAAAAGGGTGATCTAAGCCCTAAGGTTACTCCACTTTTAGAATATGTCCCCAGCAGAGTCGCCAGTTCTGTGATACGGTGGGAGAACTGACTTGGGATTTTGCATTTTGTGTTCGCAAATGTTTCGGTTTAGCAAGAGTCTCCACCGACTTTTTATTTTATCCTAAGGAAAGGCCAAAAAGCACAGGAAAGACCTTTGAGATGTTTTCTTGGGTTCGGGGAGTAGATTATAGAAAGGGAAGGCATTAGAACCCTTTCTATCCATGGTTATCCATGGGCTCTTAGTTACTTGCTTAGATCACTTGCTTTTCTTTTCAATTGTTTGAAATGGTGCTTTGTGTGTGGTTTTGAAAGATGTTTTGAAAAGAGGCCATCGTTGTGGCAACCTTTGTAATGATTCTTGTTTGAATGTATACAAAGGTGTTTTTGTCTTTTGAAAAGTTTTCAATGTTTGAAAGTAGGGTTTTTGAAATTGTGTGGAGAAGTGTGTTTTGAAGATAGCAAGGATGTTTTTGCAAGTTTTTGATCAAGTAACTAAGAGTTATCTACCCTATTTTACTCAAAGATCTCTCTTATGTTTTTAACCCTTTTAACAGTGTTGTTTCACCATTGTGTTTTATGAACAACCTTGTGTTAGGATGTTGAACGGGACGGGCGCGGGTCATCGTATAGACCATGATAGCAATGGTGTCAAGTATTTTTGGAAATTTTCTTGAGGGACTTGATCATTTTGTTTAGGCAACTCAGATAGCGTCATTAAGGGACTATGATCTTTTGTTTTGTTTTTGTTTTGCCAAAGTACTTGACATGCATATCATGGCCCATTTTTGAAGGCAACAAGTGGATTGAAACCCTAGGGATGCAAGTGTGCATGTGTGCTATTTTCATGCTTTGTTTTTTTTATTAGTGATTGTCTACTTGTTGATTTTATCTGGCCATACATATCCTATTTACTAGCAAGCATATAAAAGTAATAAAGCGCAGAAAGATAAAATCCTACACTATTACAACCATATTGAATTGCATGAAAATATAAAGGCAAAAATAAAATAAAAGCAAGAAAAATGAGGGTTTTTCGATTGAGGCAGAAAACCCTTCGATTCTGCACTTTCTGGCTCTCTTCGATTTGGCCTGAAAAGGGTGAAGGCATGACTTTCGACTGAGGCCTCACGGTCAGCATGCTGTGCCTTTCGATTGGGACCAGTGGGACAGCATGTTGTGCCTTTTGATTGGGACCAGTGGAACCAGTATAAGATGTAATCTGCCTTTCTGCCTCCTTCGATTGGGCTTGGAGTCAGTGAGAAAGCCCGAGGCTTCGTTTCATACTCCCGTCTCCTGTTTATTTTGTTTGAGATATTAAATAGCAACATGGCATAAGGCCATGCTATCATTACCTCAGAGCCAGGTTAGTTCTTAAAGCATTTGTAATAAACCAAAGAGAAAAACCAAAAGGAGAGGCAATAAAAACAAACTAAAAGGGTGGAAACGAAAAGGTAACAAACACTACGTACATGTTTGAAACGAAAAGGAAGCTTATTTACATGTTATGCTAGAAATGAAGGGTTCAAGGTTAAGAACGACTTACCTTGCTTGAGGCTGGAACGTGTGCTGGGCCTTTAAGTGGTTTCCTTGAATGCTTCTGGATTCGAAGGGAGGAACCAGGGGTTATGTCTTTGATACTGGATTCGAAAGAGAAGAACAAGTGTGAGGTTCTTCCTACTGGATTCGAAGGGTAACAAGGTATAGGGATGTTTCAGATTCTAAGGGGATAAGTGTTTGGATTCTGGGTATGTGTTTGATGAGTGTTTAAGTGTTTGAGAGCTTTATGGTGTTTGAGAATTTTTTTGAAGATTCGTTCCCCTGGCCAAAAAAGTCCTCCTAAACATGTGTTGGAGCCTCTTACTTATAGACAAAGTTGGCTGAAGCTTTTGGAGGGAAAACAAAATAATTTGAACAATTTGAGTAAACTGCTCTTTGTAGCCTTCGAGGGACAGTGCTTGTATGCTATTTCGATGCAAGAATAGGGCAGTGTTTCAAGGCTGCTGTGCAGTAGTTTTGGCCAGTGTACCATGCCTGAACTTGGCAGCAAGCATCTTTGAATATTTCATCCTTTCATTTTGACCCTCCTTCGACCAAATTCTTCTTCCAAACATATTGTTTGACTTTCCTCCAACAAGTGTCTTTCGAACGAATCACCTTTGTGCATCGTTTGAAGGGGCCAAATGTATGCCCCTTGGATGGGTAACCAAAACATGCCTTAAGGTGGGCTTTGTAAATCCTTCAAATGGGCCCTCAAGCATGTCCTTCGAATGGGATTCCGAGACATGTCCCTTGAATGGATCATGTATGCTTCTTTGAAAAGGGCCAAATATGTCCTTCAAATGGACTAGTAAGGTGTACCCTTCGACATGGACTCATATGTATGCCCCTCAAGTCCACCACTATATGTCTTTTGAAGGGGTCATCAACCATGTGCTGAAGTTTGTCAAGGATGGAAATGCAGCATACTAAAGAGAAATGTTGTCCAGTCGAAGCTAGTACAAACATAGTCAATGTCTTGCCGAAGCCTGCATGGAGGAGGTCTAAACTTTGTGACTCCAAGCAAGCACACAAAAGGTCAATGCTCAAACAAAGACTTGCACGAAGGGAGCCACATGCCCAAACGAAAGAGGCATGCAGGAGGCAAAATGTACAGATTCGAAAGAGGCATACATGAGGCAAAAAAGTGCAAATTGAAGGACACCAAAAGGGAGCTTTTTGCCTTGGAATCGAAGGAAGTTATAGGAGGCTTTGTACCTTGTGCATGCTAGCAAGGGGGATGCCTTTTGCGTGCAAGTTGTGGCTCAAATGAAAGTTTGTATGTAACTAGTCATTACTTTATGAGTCAAGGAAAGCATGGAGGGAAAGTTTGTATAGGCATGCAAGCATCAGACATCCAAACGAAACATGCAATAGGCAGTCATGGCATTGTGAACCCAGTAAGGCCAGAGATGCAATCGAAGGTGGCATGTAGGAAACTCCTGCCTTGTAAATCAAAGCCAGCGTGCTAGAGGCCATCGCCCAGTCGAAGGATGCAACCAAAGCCTGTATCAAAAGAGGCCAAAAGGGCAATCGAAGGAGCTGAAACGAAGAACACTTGTATTTCTCTAAATTTTGTCAAAATCATATTTTTATCTGTTTTCTCCTTTTTTTGATAGTTTCCTTTTAATTTTGGTACTGGAAAATTCCAAAGTACTTGTGCAAGCTTGAACCTTGAGAATCCTTGTGAGAAAGGCCTTGAAGAATGAGAGGGCAAATTTTGGGGTACAACAACTGCCCCTGTTCAATCTTCTTGAATATGAAGAGCTAGATTGGCAAGTTTGCCTTTCGCGACTCGAAGGTAAAAGAGGATTGGACACTAGAGTGCCCGTAAATTTGCACTCGTCAAAATATAGTTGAGGAAATGGGCTTAAAGATGCCATTTGGAGATGGTGGAATCTTGCTGGAGATGGGCTTAAAGATGCCATCCAAGAATGTTTTTTGAATTGCAATGTTGTAGGTCAGATGAATGAGCATCAAAATGGTATCCGTGTCTGGAATGCATTTGAACTGTATCTGGAGACTGAGTCTATATGAGCCAAATAATGGCGTCCGTGTCTGGAGCGTAATTGGGTTGTAACTGTATTTGATTCTTTGAATGGATATCAGAATGACTGCCGTGTCTGGAGTGTATCTGTATTCTGAATGGGTAATAGAGAAAAATCTGTGTATGGAGCAACTGTGTGCTGAGGATAAGTTCTGAATGAGTGACAGAATGGAAACCGTGTCTGGAGCGTATCTGAAGTTGAGATCTGTATGAGTAGCAGAATGACTTCTGTGTCTGGAGTGTATCTGAAACTGTAACTGGGATTTGAATAAGTGACAGAATGACTTCCGTGGCGACTGCACTGAGGGAATCAAACTGCTGATGTAAGGGTCAGAATGGTATCCGTGTCTGGAATGCATTTGAACTTGAGTTTTGATAATTGAATCTGAATGAGAGATAGAATGGTTGCCGTGTCTGGAGCGTATCTAGTCTTTATCAGATTGCCGAAGTTTGAATGAATAGTAGAATGACCACCGTGTCTGGGGTGTATATGTACTGTATTTTGATTTGAAATCCTGAATGAGTAATAGAATGACCGCCGTGTTTGGGGTGTATCCATACTGTATCTGACTTGAAATTCTGAATGAGTCATAGAATGACCGTCGTGTTTGGGGTGTATCCATACTGTATCTGAATAATTGTTAATGATAGCCTTTCGATCTCATCCTGAAAAGGATAAAATGTTAGCTAAACACAAAGTTATGTTGCATGATATGTATGATGCAATGAATTGTGTTTCATCAATGTTTATGATATATGAATGTAATGATTATGCATGTAAGCTGAGTAGCCGTCTTGCTGAGGAAGATAAATCCTGGTAGCTGGAGATAACGGAATCTTTGACTGCTGCCGGGGAAAATAAATCCATGATCGAAGCCGGGGATTCCAAAAATATTTGATTACTGAAGATGAGAAATCCTTGCTGACTGCTTGGGGAATAAGGAAAACTTAGGAAATCTCTACTGGGAAGAAAAAACCTAGGAGACTTCTGCTGGAGAAATGAGACTGAGAATTTTCCCATCTGCTGGGGAAGCATCTCTGTGGGGAGAATGTTCACTATTCTGGTTCCGCTGGAGACAAGGTTTTCAGGGTTTTTGGGCTCCAGTGGGAATCTTGAAACTTGACTCTGAGGGGAATTAAGTTTTGGAATACACTGGCTCTGCTAAGGATTTTGACATTCATGCGTATCTTCAATAATTCATCACAATTGAATTACCACACGATTACACATACATGCACATTTTCATGAGTTATCCACATATAATTCACCTTCATAGTGTAACAACGCCAAATGATAAGTGCAAAAGTGTAGTTATTTTGTATATACTTTTTGTTGCACTTATCGACTCTTGGTTGTTAATATCAGTTGAATAAACCCGACTTTTGTGAAAATATGTTTAGTTTATGTATAATGTGTTTTCTTGTATAAAGTGTATTGTTTGATAATTTTGTATTTATTTTGTAGGTATTTGAGCATTGTTGGAGCAATAGGAATAAAGCTCCAAGATTCATTTTTGGATCAATAAAGGAATAAGGCTAAGATTGGAGCCAAAATAAGTTATGCAGAAAAAGCAACAAAAGTTACTTTTCTGTCATGCATCCCCGGGCGAAAGGGAGAATCGTCGGGAGAAATTTTGAAGACCAATTTTGATGAATTCCCTGCCTTGCTTCGCTGCTGTTTCGTCAGGCAAAAATAAGAAGAGTCGTTGGGCGGTGAATTGTGGTCATCGGGCGACGACAGATATTTATTTCAGTTGAGGACATGGCGCAGTCTGGGCTAAGTATATAGAAGCCATCGTTGGGGGATGCTTTTATATCATTGGGCGATGGTTGCGGATCAGATTTTCTTTATATTTCCTTTTTGTTTCATTTGGAGGGTTATGGTTTTGGGAGAGATTTTTGTTCTCCCAACTCCATCAACCTCATTTTTGTAGTGGATTAGCTTAGATAACAACACTAGAGCTTTGCTTATGGATGATTGAAGGTGGATTTCTCATTGACCGACTCTGACAAACCGGAAGATTTGTGGTTTACCTCTTCTCCTCTCTATGTATTTCTCTTTTGTTGGGTTTTGTACATGTATTTTACTCTGAACATATGTATATTTGTCGCCCTTGGCGTTATATAAAACTTTCTTTATAGATTTTTGTGGATTGTTGTCTTAGATTTTTGCTTTGTGTTAGGGATTTGAGTTGTTATAGACATATACTGCTTAAATTCTTATCTAGGATGATTATCTGTTAGTTTCTGAACACTAGAGATAGATTTAGAGCTGACATCTACTTGGGTATCAGAGCTTAATGCCTCTGTGTGGTTGTGCTGTGTTGAGAGATCGTCGATGCGATTACATAGTTGTCTTCTATGTTGTTAAGGAGGTAGAGAGATCATTTCTTGGTGATACAGTCGGTCTCTCGATTTGGGTTATAAATGACTTAGGTTGTGAGTAATACGTAGTGACATTGATGAGTATTGTTAGATTGAATGTAACTGGTCGATAGATTTAAGTCTGTTATGAGTAGATTATATGCGGGCTTGATAAGTTCTTCCTTAGTTTTTACTTTTGTTTACATTTATTTTATGTTAGTAACATTTTCTTTACAAAACCCATTCAACCCCAAGCTCATTAACAATAATTTGTCGAACGACAATTCAATAACCAATCTCTACAGACACGATAAATTCCCGGATAAATATTTCTAACACTTTTGTTGCTTGCCGCTACACCGTTCCAACACCAAACCATCATAACATCACATAATAAGCAATATACAAAAGTTTCATTACGATCCAACACCAAATCACAAACCACACAACACACAAATACAAGTCATTTTACATAACCACACAATAATTAAACTGCCTACTCCCAGCAAGACTATTTTTATTGAAAGGAGTATCGCGCTAGATTTCTGACCCTTCGAACAGGGACTCAAACGGAGTTACAATTCAAAAGTTATGAATTTTTGATGTTTTCACAAAATTTCAGACATAATAGAATAACGGGTTACTTGAATCCTAGTAACCGGTTACTTCATCCCAGAAGGAAAAATATGTAGTTTTTATTTCAAGTAACGGGTTACTTGGATCCAAGTAACCAATTACTTCAACCCATAATTTCCCAAGACACATTTTAACAAAAGAGTAATAGGTTACTTCATTTCAAGTAACCGGTTACTTCACTGACAGAAGCACTTTTCTGCAAATTTGTGACACGAAAATTATTTTTCTCTACACCCAAACACTTCCCAAACCTCACATAATGCATAGTTAAAGTTTCAATTTTGTTCGCTCATTCACCCACATCATCAATAACATTCTAAACCACCAAAGTTACAATTACATACAGGAATTCACATGATTTCATACCATAGGGTTCAAACACGAACACATCATTGCATCAAAACAACAAAAGACATGATAACATGGAGATTAACAATCACTCACCCATATATATATATATATATATATATATATATATATATATATATATATATATATATATATATATATATATATATATATATATATATATATATATATATATATATATATATATATATATATATATATATATATATATATATATATCATGCAATTTAAGGTAGGATAACATATATTCAACATGTAATTTATAATCAAATTATCACAATAAAAATCAACATCATATACCAAGATTTCTCATTCAAACCTAACATTTACCAAAACCTAGAAATTAAGAGATTTTCATCCTAAGCATAAATCTATCCATTACATATTATTATACAATTATCATAACATGCAAATTCCCACCCTTACCTGGATTTCATGATGGATTCTTGAATTTCTCCTTAGGTTCTCTTCTCCTCTTTCTCACTTTTCCTTTGTTTCTATGTGAAACCCTTTTCTCTTCTTCCCTTACTAACTTCTATTTTCTTTTTATTAAACCACTAGTAAAGTAAATATTAACTCTACTAAATAAGTTAATGGGATCACTATCACACTCTCCACCAACTCTTCACATTCTCACAATTAGGCCCAATTACCATTATTTTACTATTTCTCTACAATTCTCACCAATTAAATAATTCCTTCACTAACCGACACCATTCCCCAATGATAACTTAATGGTTCGATAATCTCACCCTGACTATGCTGTCACATAGAGTACTCATCAAAAAATTTAAATTAAATCATATATTCACAAAATTAGACAAATAACAAAGTAATAAAATATATAAATAATTAATAAAAAATTGAGGTGTTACAACTCTCCCCTCTAAAAAGGATTTTCACCCTCTAAAATTACCTCAAAGGAGCAAATCAAGATATGACTCCCTCATCTAAATCTCGAGCTCCCAAGTCACGTTTCCACCTGCTGGTCCTCCCCAAGATACCTTCAACAAAGAAATCTTTTTACCTCGAAGTTGCTTCAACTCCCGATCCTCTATCCGCATAGGTGATATCTCTAAAGTCAGGTTATCCCTCACCTGTACATCATCCACTTGGATCACATGCGAAGGATCTGAAATGTATCTCCTCAACTGAGACACATGAAACACATCATGAAGATTCGCAAGCAACAGTGGTAAAGTAATCCGATAGGCCACATATCATATCTTCTAAAAAATATGATATGGACAAATAAGACGCGGCGTCAACTTACGCGACTTCAATGCTCGACCAGCACGAGTTACCAGAGTAACTCTCAAAAACACATGATCATCCTTTTGGAAAATTCAAGTGATTTCCTCCTCTTGTCATGATAACTCTTCTGACGACTCTGGGAAATCTTCATCTTCTCCTGAATTATCTTAATCTTATCGGTAGTCTTTTGGACTATCTCATGTCTAACCACAACACCCTCTCGCGACTCATACCAAAACAATGGTGTTCTACACCTTCTATCATACAGTGCTTCAAATGGTTTCATTCCAATACTCGAATAAAAATTGTTGTTGTAAGTAAACTCAATTAAAGGCAAGTAACTATCCCAAGCACCTCATTTTCATAACACACAAGCTCTCAAAATATCCTCAAGTAACTTAATCGTCCTATCAGTATGACCATCTGTCTGCAGATGATAAGCAAAAATCAAATGCAACTTCTTACCCAAAGTATTTTGAAAACTCTCCCAAAATCTCGAAGTAAATCTTGGATCCCTATCTAACCCAATTCTAGATAGAATACCGTGAAAACTGACAATCCTCTCAATGTACAACCTTGCTAACTTCTCCAATGGGTAATCCATTCTCATTAGAATAAAGTGAGCAGATTTCATCAATCTTTCCACAATAACCCAAATAGCCTCACAATTCTTCGATGTTTTGGGTAAACCGGACACAAAATCCATCGAAATACTATCTCATTTCCACTTAGAAATGGATAACAGTTACATCAAACCTGACTGTTTATGATGTTCAATCTTCGACTTCTGACAAGTCAAACAAGAATATACAAACTATGAAATTTCTTTCTTCATACCGGGCCACCAAAATATTTTCCTTAAGTCCTTATACATATTCATAGCACCTAGATGAATACTCAATCCACTACTATGTGCTTCCTCAAGGACACTCTTTTTCATCTCATCTATATCTGGAACACAAACTCTATCACGACACTTCATGATACTATTTTCCTCAATTTGAAGATCACCACCTCGACCTTGATTGATCAAAGTCAATCGATCCATTAAACTTAACTTAGATTTCTTGCCTTCCCGAATCTCATCAAGAATGCCACTAGTAAGCTTCAACATACCAAGCTTAACTCCAGAAGAAGCCTCTTCACAAATGAAACTCATATCTCGAAATTGTTCAATCATTTCTAACTCTCGCACCATTAACATCGACGTACGCAAAGATTTCTTACTCAATGTATCAACTACTACATTTGCTTTACCCGAATGGTAATTTAAACCAAAATTACAATCTTTCAAAAATTCTAACCATCTCCTATGCCTCATATTCAACTCTTTTTTATCAAATAGATGTTTCAAACTCTTATGATCACTAATCACTTCGAATCTCGATCTGAACAAATAATGCCTCCAAAGCTTCAATACAAACACAACTGCAACCAATTTTAAGTCTTGTGTCGGATAATTCCTCTCATGCACTTTAAGTTGCCTTGAAGCATAAGCTAGAACTTGCTGATTTTGCATCAACACACCTCACAGTCCCATCAATGAAGCATCACAATATATAATAGACGGTTCCGCCAGATTAGGCAAAATAAAAACAGGAGTGATTGTCAATTTTCTCTTAAGTTCTTGAAAACCCTCTTCACATTTTTCATCCCAAATAAAAGCTTGAACTTTCCTAGTCAATCGCATCAATTACAAAGCTAACTTGGAAAATCCTTCAATGAATTTTTGATAATAGCCTGCTAGACCAAGAAAACTTCTAATCTCAGTGCCAAATTTTAGAGTTTCCCACTGAGACACAACTTCAATCTTCGATAGATCAACTAAAATACCTCCACTCGAAGTCACATGGACAAGGAAACTCACTTCCTTCAACCAAAACTCACACTTAGAAAGTTTATCATACAATTGCTTCTCCCTTAACACTGTTAACACAATCTTCAAATACCCAGCATGATGTTCTTTACTCTTTGAATAAATCAATATATCGTCAATAAAAACAACAACAATTTTTTCCAAATATGTATGGAAAATCCTATTCATATACTCCATGAGTACACCTGGTGCATTGGTCACACCGAACAACATCACAAAATACTCATAGTGACCATAACTTGTTCTAAAAGCAGTCTTCTGAATATCTTCGACCTTCACACGAATTTGGTGATATCCTAATCTCAAATCTATCTTACTGAACACACTTGCACCAACCAACTGATCCATCAGGTCATCAATCCACAGAAGTGGATACTTATTCTTGATAGTCACCTTTTCAGTCCACACAAAGTTGTATAGTACCTTATTTCTTCTTAACCAATAAGACTGGTGCACCCCACGGTGGCACACTCGGGCGAATAAATCTCTTCTCAAGTAGATCTTCAAGTTAATTCTTCAACTCTTTCAATTCCGATGCTGACATACGATATGTAACCTTCAATGCCGGACTAGCTCCAGGAACTAAGTCGATCATAAACTCTACATCATATATGGCAGTAAATTACTTATCTCTTCAGCCCTGGAAAATCATGAACAATTGGTAAACCACCAGTTTCTTATTTTCCACTAATATCCAATGTTTCCATCAACATAAACATCCCAATGCCATATTTCACTGACTTGTTCACTTTCTTAGCAGATATAAACAAGTCCACTTCATTCCCAAATTCAAGAAAGATAAATGTTTTAGAAAAACAAATGATATAAACATGGTTGAATTCCAACCAGTTAGTCTCAAGGATAACATCAAGTTGATCTAATGGAAGACACACTAAATCAACTCCAAAGTTTCTACAAAAATACTAAATGGATAATTCAAACACACATACGAAGTAGTCACTAGACCCATAATAAGAGTATCAATAACCATACTTCCATTCATATCAGATAACTCAGGATTTAATCTCTTAACACAATCTAAAGCAATCAAAGAATGTGTCGCTCCAGTATCAATTTTAGCAATCAAAGGTGTGCCATTAATGAAACACGTACCTCTAATTAATCTATCTTCAACGGTAGTCTCAGAACCTGATAGAGCAAATACCTTTCCTCTAGATTATTGATTTTTTGGTTTATCACACTTGGTACTAATGTTCCCTTACTTGCCACAGTTGTAGCTAGTCACATCCTCACCTCCCTTGCCACACTTGAAACATATTTGTTCAGCACTTGTGCACTCAGGAGCACAATATCCTTCGACACCATTCATGAAAAAATTAACTGGAACAGGAGCTCCTCCCTCACTCGGCTTCTTGTCATAACTAGCTTTTTGTTTCCCCTTATCAGCAGGAGTCACATACGACTTTCCTCTGAATTGACCCTTCCCCTTCTTCTTGTTTAAACTCTTATAGTGAGTAGAGAGAGCTCTACTATCCTAATCATATATCCTACTCTTGTTTACCATTTGAGAAAATCATTTAATCTCCTAGTAACCAATAGCTTGCTTGATCTCCGGCCTCAAACTGTTCACAAACTTAAGACATTTGGATCTCTCAGCATTAGAAATGTTATAATGAGGACATAACTTAATCAACTCTTCAAACCTTGCAGCATACTCTGCCATAATTATATTACCCCGCTCCAGCTCAAGGAACTCAATCTCCTTCTTCCCACACGCATCTTCTGGAAAATACTTCTCCAAAAATGCTTCTATGAAAACAGCCCAAGTAACCTCAGTTTCATCTTCTTCAAACCTCTGACTAGCATTACCCCACCATTCCCCAGCTTCCTTTTCAAGCATAAGGGTGCCAAACAGCACCTTCTGTGCATCTGAACACACGAATCAAAAGATTTTTTCGATCGCTTTCAACCATACATGTGCCTTGTCAAGTTCAAGCGTTCCCACAAAAAATGGCAGATTATTCCTCTGAAACTTCCCAAAAGCACGAAACTCATCATCATTGTTATTCCCAACATTCACGTTGACTTGTTGATTCTTTCCAATTGCTCCAGCCAGCATTGCCAAATCTTCAGTAATAACATCGTCATTCTTTCCTCCCACTATTAGTTTGAGGATTTCCAACAAATAAATCCTCGTTAGAACAAATAGTACCGATAATGTCACATACACATATCGAGTATAAAAGGGAGTAAACACATTAATAACTTGGTTAATTGATCGACTATGCTCTGATACCACTAATGTAACACCCTCTAAAATCCCCATAGAATAATATGATATAAATCAGAGTAATATAATCATACATATCAATCTAGGGTGTCATACATAATTCAAAACCACATACACCTGTCATGCTCAATAACACTTAATTATAATTCATGCTTTCCATACTGTTGTACCCCAAAATTTGCCCTCTCATTTCACCAACATTTTCTCAAATCACAAGACTCTTGGAACTCAAGATCAAGCTAGGGTTTGCTCTGCTCAAGGCACCTCCTTGCACTGTTGACCTAAATTAGGGTTTGAGTTTGCACAAGGATTTTTTGACCTACAATGCCAAAAGTGACTTTCATACTTCATTTTGGACTCACAAGTTTGTCCATACCAAGTTTCAAGCCTTGATTCAATTTTTTGCCTAGTCAATTGGACAATTGACATATAAATCAACTATATTGGGAAAAAGTCAACTGTGGCCAATTGACAGTCAAACCACATGGAATTTGACCCACATCAAGATTATAAACTCATATGAACCATTTGATCAAGTTTGGATCACAATTCCACAAGAAATTTGATCAGATCACCAAAAGGGCAAAATGGTCATTTTTAGGGTTTTGACTGCACAAAGGCAATTTTTGACTGTTTCACCTAGCCAATGGCAAATCAAGCTCACACATGGAATCAAGGACTCAATGAAATTGTCTTGACCCATTCAACAATTTCAAAAGATCTCAAATGCATAGGATTGACAGATGAATTTTTCAGTCAACTGATCAAAATTTGACTGTACACTAAGAAGTCAAACTTTGACTTTTTGGTCAAAATCAAGTGCCAAGAGTTATTTTTCATCAAGACATGTCAAATTATGAAACTTGTTCATCAAGAAACCCAAAAATTCAAATTAGGGTTTAAAATGGGAAAATTTCATAACTTAGAAATTTTCTAAGTTATGAAATTTTCTTATTTTTTCCTAACTTTGTCCCATTCTTTCACAAAGATGCAAATGGATTCAAAGAAAACTTGAAACATGAAAGTTGTAGTCCATCACAAAGTCTAAAACTTTGAATCACAAAGTTTTCTCAAAAGAAGCTTGTATCTCAAGTTATGATTTTTGGAACAAGGGTACCTAAAACTTTTAACTTAGAGAAAATTTGCCCTAATCTAGGCAGGATTTTGACCCATCTTCTTGGCCACTTTTCACATAGTTCCACTTGGATTTTCAAGTTGCATTAGAAAGATGGATTATAGTACATGTTCCAAGATTTCCAAATTGTCCAAGAACTCCTCAAACACCCTTGTGGTTAGAGAGAATCGAATGCTTGAAGTTGGCAAAAACTCACTTTTGTCCATGGCCAATACATGTTCATACAAACTTGCATTTTCAAATCAGCATGTTTGGTGCTAGCTTTAAGACCTCAAAACCAACTTGTACTCCATAATTTAATGCATATCCATTGAGTTAAGGTTTTGTCTTGGTCATTAGGGCATTGTACACAAGATTAAGCCCTAAATGGTAAAAGGTATATTGCCATTTTTGCAAAAGGTTACTTTATGTCAAAACACTAAGCATTGAGCCTTGAACAAAATTTGAGACTGCAAACTAAATCCATGAGTTGGAGGGGCCAAGAGTGTTGTGTGCAGGGTGATAGGAGAGCCTGTACAAGGCTATAACATCACTTCCATTCTCTTGCTTCAAGTAGAAGAAAAGGTGCAAGTCATATGCCATCTCTCATATCTGTTAAGACAAGCTTACACAAACATTGTAGACAAGTTTCATACCTCCCAACAAGGCTGAAACACGACCCCTTTGCCTCTCAAACTCCCTTGTACACATAATCACTGTTTTTCTGCAAAGTAGGGCAAGTTCTGCATTTTGCAAGCCATAACCAAATTCCATCGTGCGTTTTGTCCAAAGATAGTTTCAACACCTTCCAATCAACTCACTTGAACTATCCCAGGCCTCCATTGCAAGCTGTAACACCTCTAACACAATTTTCCATTTTTTTTAAAGCTCTGCAGGTTGAGTTCTACAACACGATTCAAGCTGTTTCAAAACAAGCCAAGCATTAGAAAAGCTTCCTTGGACCTCACGCAAGCTCAAAAGAAGCTCAAGCACCATTGAAGGTTGCTACATTGTCCAGCTCGAAGTCAACTGAAACAGGTATTTCATGGACTTCTATCTCTCTATTTAGGAATGGTTAGGCTTAGGTTTGTGAATGAAATATGTTGTACTCATAGCCCTGAAGCCATACATATGCTTAGTTTTCATTTACATTAATCGTGCTAAGAGAATTTCATTCATGAACTTTCTGAAAAAACTAGGTTAGAAATTAGGGCCAGAGAAATTCTCTCTGGTCTTTGAGAGTTAATCCAAGTTTTTTATATGGTTGAATTCGTTGTTTAATTCTCTACAATGTTCATGTTATGAGTTTTGTCAAAAAATCAAAGAATCAGGAGATAGCCATTGATGTACAGAGGCACGCGTTTTGTGAACAAGAGGAAGAAGATGAAGTCTGTCTGGGCTGGGCCTGGTTGTTCTTTGCTTTTGACACCCCCCTTTCCTGTTTACACCCCCTGGCCCATTTATTTAAATATTTATCATTTTGACATTTTTATGTTTTATTCTGACTTTATTATTTTTTGTCTAAGTATAAAAAATGCCAAAAAATTATTTTCTATATTTTTCATATTTATTTGATATATATTTTTATTTTACTAAGTATAAATATATAAATAAACTATTTTCTTTTTAATAAAACTCAAAAATATTACAAAAACTATATTTATTTTCATTTATTATTTCTATTTATATTTGAGAACATTTTCTTGAAAATACCCATTTTTTTTGTAAATAATTAATTTTTATCTTTGTATATATATATATATATATATATATATATATATATATATATATATATATATATATATATATATATATATATATATATATATATATATATATATATATATATATACTTGTTTTATTAAATAATTAGGTCAAAAAATACAAAAATACTACATTATCATTTTTAAACATCTTTTTTACAATATACTTTTATTTTTTTGAATAATTTAATATATTATTGTATATAATTAATAAATAATACTATTTATTTAAGAATTAGGGTTTTGTCCTAAATAACAAAAATAATTAAAATTGAATTATTTATTTATTATTATTTACATTTCACATTGAAAAATACTTTTTACATACATAAAAATCATTTTTGCATTCAACTGTTGTACATTTAAATATTGCCTATACATTCAATATGGTTGTAATAACTTAGAATTTATTTTCTTATCAAATACCCCCAATTCAAATTTGTACCCCCTTCCTATATCATGTTGTAATAGTGTAGCATTTAAATTCTCGCACATTTAAAAGCTTCCAAATTATGCCATGTTTAGACTTAGGGTTTGTATGCAAAATAAAATCAACAACTAGCTTGACCTAATCCAAGATAAATATGCATGAAAAACAAACACAATGCACACTTGCACCCCTAGGGTTTAATCTACTTGTTGCCTTCAAAAATGGGCCACAGTTGCATGTCAAGTACTTTGGCTAAACAAAACCAAAACAAAAGATCATAGTCCCTCGATGACGCTATCTGAGTTGCCTAAACAAAATGATCAAGTCCCTCAAGAAAATTGCCAAATATACTTGACACCATTGTTACCATGGTCTATACGATGATCCGCGCCTGTCCCGTTAACATCCTAACACAAGGTTGTTCACCAAATACAATGGTGAAACAACACTGTTAAAAGGGTTAAAACATAAGAAAGATATTTGAGTAAAATAGGGTAGACAAACTCTTAGTTACTTGATCAAACTTGCCAAAAACATTCTTGGTATTTTAAAAACACACCTCACAACACAATTTCAAAACCCTACTTTCAAACATTGAAAACTTTTCAAAAGACAAAAACACCTTTGTATACATTCAAACAAAAATCATTACAAAGGTTGCCACAACGATGGCCTCTTTCCAAAACATCTTTCAAAATCACACACAAAGCACCATTTCAAACAATTGTAATGCAAAGCAAGTGATCTAAGCAAGTAACTAAGAGCCCATGGATAACCATGGATAGAAAGGGTGCTAATACCTTCCCTTTCTATAATCTACTCCCCGAACCCAAGAAAACATCTCAAAGGTCTTTCCTGTGCTTTTTGACCTTTCCTTAGGATAAAATAAAAAGTCGGTGGCAACTCTTGCTAAACCGAAACATTTGCAAACACAAACGCAAAATCCCAAGTCAGTTCTCCCACCGTATCACAGAACTGGCGACTCTGCTGGGGAAAACTTTAAAAGTGGAGTAACCTTAGGGCTTAGATCACACTTTGCATGATTATTGTTTGCTTTGTTTGCTTTACATTTTGGTTCTCTTGTTTGGGCTTGAAATCCTCCACTCGGATTTGGGAAACATTCATAGGTAAATAGCAATCCATTGTGGAAACTGTGCGGGGTATACCGACACGGTTGAAGCAATAGCTATATTAGTGCGACATATTTGTAAGTACCGGTAGCCTTTGAGTCAATCAAAGAGAATACGGGGCCGCTGAGTGATGTCATGAAGCACTAATGAACTCTTAGAACCTTACTTGACCATCTTGGCCTTTATTAGGGGTAGTGAGATGACCGGCTTTGGTACAGTCCGAAGTTGGTAGATACTCGATACTACACTCATTAAGGGTTGTTTTCTTGGAATATTTTGGTCGCTAGTTAAGTGGCTAAACTAAAACAATGAACATAGAAAGCAATCCAATGATATTGAGCTCCTTAGAACCCGGTTACTATTTATAGGACAGGTTTTGTGCCAACTAAACTCAAGAGGGTACTTACCTATGAAACCTCATGCAAGCCTGAAACTAGGGTTTTGTGTGACTTGCTTGTACATGTGCTTGTGCATACATCATGAATATCATAAAGCATCATATGCATCCACTAACCATTTCAAGGGTTTGGATCTTCATCTTTGTTCTTGTTTTGTAGGTCACGGAATCTCTTCGCAGGAAAACAATTCAAATCAACCTTGTGAGAATCCCTCCTCAACTCAAGGAGCTTACTTCCAGGATTCCAGAGAATTCTCTCTTCAGCGAAAGACATGGTAGACTCCTCGATTTGGTCAACACCAACATTGAAGAAGACATGGTGAAAGTACTTTTCCAGTTCTTTGACCCCCTACACCACTGTTTCACATTCCCTAATTACCAGTTGGTGCCTACTTTGGAGGAATTTTCTCAACTCCTGAGAATTCCTATTCTTTATCAACTACCCTACAACGGTACGGAAAAAGAACCAAAGCCTGAAGATGTGGCTCAAGCATTACACTTGCAACCATCTGACATCAAGGGGCACTGGGAAACCAGAAGTGGCATTAAGGGCTTCTTGGCAAAGTTTCTGTTTGAGAAAGCACAAGACTGCTGGAATTCTCTTGATCTACAAGCATTTGAAGAGATTGTGGCACTCCTCATCTATGGGTTGGTCTTGTTCCCAAACCCTAATCAGCTTATAGATGTGAATGCTGTCAAGATTTTCATGTCCAGAAATCCCATACCTACATTGCTTGGGGACATCCTACACTCATTTTACACATGAACAATGAGGAAAAGAGGTGTTCTCATGTGCTGTACTCCTCTCCTAGCAAGGTGGTTTACTTCTCACCTTCCACAATCAGTTTTGAAGAATGAGCAGGGTTTAAGGTGGTCACAACGATTGATGACCCTCACACATTCTGACGTGCATTGGTGTTCTAGGTCGAGAGAAAATGTCACCATCATTGATCGTTGTGGGGAGTTTCCTAATGTCCCGCTACTTGGCATTAGGGGAGGCATCACCTATAACCCTTGTCTAGCTTTGAGACAATTTGGATATGCTCGGAGGGATGACCCTCATGACATGCTGATTCCAGACCTAGTTTTTGACTTCGACAACGATGCGCAAGGACTTTGACAAAGGTTCGTCAGAGCTTGGAGGATGCCTAACAAGGTAGATAGTAAGACACTAGGGCATAAGAATTCAATCCCCCTTGAGCCTTATCTCAGGTGGGTACGAACCCGCTCCCAGAATCTTATGATCCCATATCCTCACATTCTCCCCTTGATCAAAGAGCCTGTAACGGAAGGAGAGGTTCCATACACCATCCTACATCCTGACATGCCAACATCATGGGAGGAAATGCAAAAGAGTTGGATCCAACTCAAGGAAGAACGAGACACTTTTGAAGCCATCTTCTATGCCAGCGAGAAGAAGGTTTTGGAGCTCACCCGTCGACTTCACAAGGAGGAAACCCTCAACACTTACATCGCACCAAAGAGGATGCGCAATATCTTTTTACATTAAGAATTTTGTAACATTTCGCCCATGGGGCATTTATGTACTAACAAATTTATTCTTAATATGACGTGCGCAACAAATTTAAGTTTTTGAACCCTTGAATACATTACATGAATAGCATACCATTCATCATATGCATAAACAGGTCTTCGCGCCAGGTTTCCTTATCTTTCTGCTGTTTATTTCAGCAAGATGGATTTGGAGCAAACGGTAAAGGATCTGCAGGCATAAAATTCACAGTTCCAGCAACTCCTCATGACCTTGGAAAAGGGCTAGGAGGACCTCAAAGTTTTGTTGGAGAAGAATAAAGAGAAAAAGAAAAAGAGACCCAGAGTAGCCACTTTGGGAAGAAGATTTGAGCATCAGGCCAGAAGAGTTCTTGAGTTCCCCTCAACGTCTGACGAAGGGGCCAGTAAAGGGAAAGGGACTGCTGTACCTTCTGAATTCGAGGTTGAAGAGGAGGAAGTGGAAGAAGACGAAGACTACTCTGAACAACAGTATCCACCAGCGGACGGCAAATATAAGAACCTTGAAGATAGATTGGAAGTTATGGAGTTGCAGAGGGTGCCCAGATTGGATTTTGAAGAACTAAGGCTGGTGGCTGGGATTGTTATCCCTCCCAAATTCAAGGTACCAACATTCGCCAAGTACGACGGTCTGTCTTGCCCTAAGATGCACTTGAGGTCGTATGTCAGAAAAATCCAACCCCATTCATCCGATAAAGACCTATGGGTACACTTTTTCCAAGACAGCTTGTCTGGCATGCAGTTAGATTGGTTTCATCAGCTCGAGAGATCAGAGGTTCACAATTGGGAGGACTTGGCAGCTGCTTTTTACCGTCAGTATCAATACAATGCTGATTTGGCGCCCACTCGTACTCATTTACAAAGTATAGGGATGGCTTCCAATGAAGGGTTTAAAGAGTACACTCAAAAGTGGCGTGATCTGGCTGGAAGGGTGCAGCCGCCGTTATCAGATAGAGAGTTAGTTGATATGTTTCTGGGGACCCTGTCTGGCCCCTTCTTTAATCATCTGATTGGAAGCTCTTCTGCGGGATTTACTGAACTGATTTTGACCAGCGAAAGGGTTGAGGCCGGTATTAAAAGTGGAAAGATTCAAAAGGATGCTTCCGCATCCGCAGCTGTTAAGAAATCTTTCCCGGCTAAGAAGGAAGTATCTGCTGTGTATTCTCAGAAGGGAGCAGGAAGAACTGAGCACCGACCAACTGTAGGGGCTATGATGATTCAAAATTCGTCAAATGATCAACCTCGTAACAATCAGTCGAGACCTAATCAACAATGGGTGGAAAGGCCACAACGACAGTTCACCCACATCAACATGACGCCCGCTCAGGTGCTTACCCATTTATTGAAGCTGAATCTGACCAGTTTGAAGGAGGCGCCAAAGAACCCTAACACTTCCTCTCCATACTACCACTCAAATGCCAAGTGTGCCTACCATTCCGACAGTGTTGGGCACGATACCAATAATTGCTGGGCACTTAAGAACAAAATTCAGGACTTAATTGATGCAAAAGAGTTTGAATTTGACGCTCTTGAGAAGCCCGATGTTATATCCTCTCCGATGCCCAAGCACGACCACAATGTGCATGCTGTTTTGGAAAACCTCCATGTTACTGATGTTGCCGATCTGTTGGCTCCATTGTTAGTGATTAAAGAAAATTTGTTGCGAGTCGGGATCATTCCTTGTTGTGGTAAAGACTGTTATTTTTGTTTGAACATTCAAGGTGATTGTCCAATGTTGAAGTCAGGTGTCCAACGCCTGATGGATACTCAAGAGATACTTTTCCAGAAAACCCCTGTTGACACTTTCAATCCTATTACTCCTGATACTTGTGATACTTCAACCAACGATATTGCTATCATAACCATTTCCGACAATCCTCCCAAGGATTGCAAAAGGCCTGTCAGGATTACACCCAACTCTGAATGTGTACCTTTAAAGATCACCATGCCGGGACCTGTCCCGTACAAATCCAGCAAAACGATACCGTGGAACTATGGGGGAGAAATCTTCTACCACGACATCAAACAAATCGAAACAGTCCAAGAGATTTCTGAGGAAGACCCTGATATAGGGAACATCGCGGGTACAAGCAAGATAACCAGCAGTGGCCGGATCTTTTCTCCGGAGATTGCTCCCCCTCGAGCAATTTTCGGACCCTTAAAAGGTTTTGCACCTGTTGGACCATCTATGCAAGGCCCAGTGATTAGAGAATTGGTTACTCCTGAATTAAGACCATCTGCTGAAACTACCGACAAGGGTATGGGGATACTGGAAGTGCCTGTCAGGACGAAGGCCCATGCTGTGGTTATCCCCGAAACCACTCAGAAAGAAATGGATGAAATCTTGAAAATAATCAGAAAAAGTGACTACGACATTGTGGAACAATTAGGGCAGACCCCTTCTAAAATTTCAATGTTAGCTCTTCTGCTCTGTTCTGAGGCCCACGCTAAGGCCCTGATCAAATTCTTGAAGGCCGCACATGTTCCCCAAGAGGCTTCGGCTGACCAATTTCAGGAATGCATGGCCAGTCTTACTGCTGATAATGACCTTGGCTTTTCCGATGCTGACTTAACTTCCAAAGGAAGGAAACACAATGATGCGTTACATGTTTCAGTTGAATGCCGGGGAACCACTCTCGCCCATGTCTTAGTTGATACTGGTTCTTCCTTGAATGTGCTGCCAAAGAAAGCCTTAGACCGCTTGGACTGCGAAGGACTGACTCTCAAGCCTAGTAACATCATTGTTAGGGCTTTTGATGGTTCCAAGAGAATGGTTCATGGAGAGGTTGATATTCCTATCAAAGTAGGCACAAAAGTCTTCAACTCAACCTTTTACATGATGGACATCTGACCGTCATATTCATGTTTTCTAGGAAGACCGTGGATCCATTATACCGGGGCAGTTACCTCCTCTTTGCACCAGATGCTGAAATATCTTGTTAAGGGTAAAATTATAACGGTGCACGGCGAGGAAGAGTACATGATAAGCCACCTCAACTCCTTCCGTTATGTGGAGCTGGATGGCGAGTTCATCGAAACGCCTTTCTAGCATTTCGAGGAAGTTTCTCCCGAGGTAGCAGTTGAGAAGACAATGGTTGAGGTGCCTATTATTCCCAAGCACGTATCTAAGATGGCATCTCTCAAGGATGCAGAGGCGGTGATCAAAGAAGGGAAGAGTACAGCATGGGGGTAATTGCCTAATTTTCCCCATAAGACGGACAAATTTGGACTAGGGTTTACTGCTGCAGGACAGAGGGCTATGCGTCACTCCAAGGCTGGAGGGCCACCCGTCAAGATCTCACACCATGGAATCAATGCTGTAGAAGATGAAGATGAAGAGAGCCACTTTGAAGACTGGATCTTCCCGAACGTCGAAGGGGGTTTGAGCAATTGGGAAGCAAAGGATTTTGTTCCTATCACATTTATCAACCAATAATTTTATCTTTGAACAATTTCCCATTTTTATGGTCTGTAATAACTGAAACAATTCGCACACTATTTTCACCTCATGCCTTGTCCGGGGCATGTAGGTCCATTTGTAAGGGTTTGATTTTCTTCATAATCATATGCCATGTTTTAACGAATCATTGGACGTTTTTCATCTATAAACTGTTGTGTTCATTTTCTTTCCTTTTGCATTTTTGTTTGTTTAAGGATGGCCATCCCTTACACACACCCACACTCACTAATGCAGGTACCCATCCACTCCGGATTCCATGGGTGACAATTCTGATTTAGCCTTCGATAACTCTGAAGATTTGGTCAATCAGGCCGAGTACGAAGTTGACGAAGATTTTGAAGTACCGGGAGAGTTAGCCAGACTTTTGCAACAAGAAGAGAGGGCTATTCTGCCTCATGAAGAGTTGCTAGAAACCATCAACTTGGGGACAGAGGAAGACAGGAAATAAGTAAAAATGGGTGCCAACCTGGAACCAAGTGTCAAAGAGCGCTTAGTGCAGTTGTTGAACGCATATGTTGAAATCTTCGCCTGGTCTTATGAAGACATGCCAGGGTTAGACACAGATATTGTGGTTCGCCGTCTCCCTACAAGAGAGGATTGTCCACCGATCAAGCAAAAGGTTTGCCGAATGAGGCCTGACATGTCTGAGAAGATTAAGGCTGAAGTAATGAAGCAATTCAATGCCGACTTTCTGGCTATTACTACCTATCCACAATGGGTTGCTAACATTGTGCCCATACCTAAGAAGGACGGCAAAGTCAGAATGTGTGTAGACTATCGGGATTTGAACAGGGCTAGCCCTAAAGACGATTTTCCGCTGCCACATATCGATATCTTGGTTGACAATACAGCTCAGCACAAAGTGTTTTCCTTCATGGATGGATTCTCGGGCTACAACCAGATTAAAATGGCCCCCGAGGACATGGAGAAAACTACCTTTGTCACGCAATGGGGTACCTTCTGCTACAAAGTGATGCCGTTCGGACTGAAGAACGCAGGGGCAACCTATCAACGCGCCATGGTAGCTTTATTTCATGATATGATACATCATGAGATCGAAGTTTACGTAGACGACATGATAGCTCGATCACAGACAGAAGAAGAACACCTTGAACATTTGCAAAAGCTGTTTGCCAGGTTGAAGGAGTATAAGCTCAGACTGAACCCAAGCAAGTTCACTTTTGGAGTTAGGTCCAGTAAACTTTTGGGATTTATTGTTAGCAACAAAGGCATTGAGGTTAATCCAGCTAAAGTGAAGGCTATACAAGAGATGCCTGCCCCCCGTACTGAAAAGGAGGTTAGAGGATTCTTGGGACGCTTGAACTACATTGCCAGGTTCATATCTCACCTGACATCTACCTGTGAGCCAATCTTCAAGCTGTTGAAGAAAGATCAGGTGGTAGAATGGAACGATGATTGTCAAGTTGCTTTTGATAAGATCAAGGAGTATTTGCTGGAACCTCCTATTCTGATGCCACCCGTCGAAGGAAGACCATTAATTATGTATCTGATTGTTTTGGATAACTCAATGAGTGTGTGCTGGGCCAACATGACGAGTCTGGCCGAAAAGAGCATGCCATTTATTACCTTAGCAAAAAGTTTACCGACTATGAGACTCGCTACTCACTGCTCGAGAAAACTTGCTGCGCTTTGGTATGGGCTGCTCGCCGGCTGAGGCAATATATGTTGACTCACACCACTTTGCTGATTTCCAAAATGGACCCGATCAAGTATATCTTCGAGAAGCCTGCTTTATCTGGAAGAATCGCTAGATGGAAAATGATCTTGACTGAGTATGATATCCAGTATACTACCCAAAAAGCTATAAAAGGGAGTGTACTAGCTGACCATCTAGCTCATCAAGCCGTCGAAGATTACCAATCTATGAGATTTGACTTCCCTGACGAGGACATCATGACTTTGGACAACATCAAAGGTAACAGACCGTATGACGGACCTGAACAAGGATCCCGATGGACCCTGTACTTTGATGGTGCTTTAAATGCACTTGGTAACGACATCGGTGCGGTACTCATTTCTCCGGAAGGTTGCCATAGACCCTTCACTGCCCGACTTTGTTTCAGCTGTACCAACAACATGGCCGAATATAAAGCTTGCATCTTTGGTCTCAAGGATGCTATAGACTTGGGGATCAAATCTTTGGTCTTATTTGGGGACTCGGCTTTGGTTATCAGTCAAGTCAAAGGAGAGTGGGACACCAAACATCCTAATCTTATCCCATACAAAGAACATGTCCTAACGTTGTTGCCTCATTTCGAGCAGATTACTTTCGAGCATTTCCCGAGAGAAGAGAATCAGCTAGCAGATGCTCTGGCTACAATGTCTTCCATGTTTAAACTCAACTGGGATAACGAGGCTCCCAAAATCACCATCGAGCGAATGGACGAACCCGCGCATTGTCATGAGATTAATACCGAAGAAGTAGTGGAACAACCCTGGTTTCATGAAATCAAAAGGTATCTCCAGACTAGAGAATACCCTGAAGGAGCTTCCGTCAATGACAAAAAGTTCTTAAGGATATTTGCTGCCAAGTTCTTCCTAAGAAATGGCATCCTTTATAAACGCAGCCATGATTATGTTTTACTTCGTTGTGTGGACAAGGATGAAGTAGAGTTGATCATGACTGAAATACACAGTGGTACATTTGGCACCCATTTGAGCGGACATACGATGGCTAAGAAGATTCTAAGGGCAGGCTACTACTGGTCTACCATGGAAGCTGATTGTCACCAACATTCCCGTACTTTCCACAAATGCCAAGTCTACACCGACAAGGTACATATTCCTCCTGTTCCTCTCAACATTCTGACAGCTCCTTGGCCATTCGCAATTGTCGGGCATTGACATGATTGGAGAGATCAAGCCCACGACGTCCAATGGACATCGCTTCATCTTGGTCGCTATTGATTATTTTACCAAGTGGGTCGAAGCAGCTTCCTTTGCCTCTGTTACAAAGAATGTGGTTGCCCGCTTCATCAAGCAGAACCTCATATGCCGGTATGGTGTCCCCGACAGGATCATCACAGACAACGGTACAAATTTGATCAATACTATGATCACCGCTCTGTGCGAACAATTCAAGATTTATCATCATAATTCATCTCCCTATCGACCGAAGATGAACGGTGCTGTTGAAGCCACGAACAAAAATATCAATAAGATCATTCAAAAGATGACAGTCACGTACAAAGACTGGCATGAGATGTTACCGTTTACTCTGCATGGATATCGTACCACGACACGTACTTCAACAGGGGCAACCCCATTTTCTTTGGTATATGGCATGGAAGCTGTTCTACCCATGGAAGTTCAGATTCCTTCCTTAAGGATTATGAAGGACGTTGGTTTGAGTGAAGACGATTGGATTCAGACCCGACTTGATCAACTCAATTTGATCGACGAGAAGCGACTTACTGCTGTTTGTCATGGTCAGACGTATCAAAAATGTATGATCAAGGCTTTCAACAAGAAAGTCAGGCGTCAAGTATATCAAGTCAGAGATCTTGTAATCAAGCGGACCATCTTACCGCAAAGTGATCCCAGGGGCAAGTGGACTCCTACTTACGAAGGAACATTTGTGATCAAAAGTATCTTTTCTGGTGGGGCAATGATTTTGACCACCATGGACGGAGACGATTTGCCACACCCTGCAAACACATACATAGTCAAAAAATACTACGCATAAAACAACCTGACAAGTTGAAAACCCAAAAGGGAGACTTGGGCAAAAATGGGCATCCCGGTGAATCGAAAACCCGAAAGGGCGGTTCAGGAAAAAATTAGGGATAAAACAAAAAATCTGCACACCCGACAAGTTGAAAACCCGAAAGGGCGACTTGGGCAAAAAAGGGTTTCCCGGTGGATCGAAAACCCGAAAGGGCGGTCCAGGCAGAAGTTAGGGAATAAAAACGTATGACTATGTCTTGTCAGATCACTTTAAGAACAATCTCTTCACCAACAAACTCCAAGCTTCTGATCAATCCAGTCATCGGCAGACGAAGCGGCGAATGGAAAAATATTCAGAGTTGTGAAGGCTATAGCAGAATGGGAATCTTATGGAATTGTTACACATATCCATCTTTCTTTTGTATAAATTTTTTCAATTTTTACGACAACATTCTCTTACTAGGATGTCTGTCTCCTTTGTACAAAAATACTCACAAAAGTTAATACAAATATACTTCAAAGTACGGAAATTTGCTTGCCTCTCTTTTCTTTTTACACTTATGTTTTATTTGAAAACGTCCAATGTTTTGTTAAATAGGCATATGCATTGGAATATAATCACTGCTTACAGACAAAACGAAATTGAAAAAGGATAATTACTGATAGGATTAGGAAGAAACATTTATGCTATTCCAGAACAAATCCCCTACGATACATCATTCAGATCCTCAACAAAGCTGAAACCTTGGAGTATTTCCCCAGTGGAGTTAAACTTCAAGATCCCCAGTGGAGCCAGATAAGTCTAAACCTTATTCACCAGTGGAGCCAGAATGGTGAGTATTTCCCCCCACAGATTTATCTCCCAACAAGATCGAAGATTCTCGGTCCCATTTCTCCAAGGTTTCAATACCCCAAAAGAGATTTTCAGAGTTTCCCCTATATCCCAGGAAAGTCATGAAGGATTCTCATTCCCCACAGAAGTTGTCAGAGGCCTTGTTAATCCCCAGCATCGGTCAAGGATTTACTTCCCCCGACGGTAATCAAAGATTTCATTATCTCCAGTTATCAAGGATTTATTTTCCTCAACAAGACGGCTGCTCAGCTTACATGCACATCCATTACATTCATATATCATAAAAATTGATGAAACACAATTCATCGCATCATACATATCATGCAACATTACTTTGTGTTTTAGCTAACATTTTACCCTTTTCAGGATAAGATTAAAAGGCTATCATTAACAATTATTCAGATACGGTATGGATACACCCCAGACACGACGGTCATTCTACTACTCATTCAGAATTCAGAAATCCGATACAGACTAGATACGCTCCAGACACGGCAACCCTTCTATCTCTCATTCAGATTCAACTATCAACCACAAGTTCAGATACGCTCCAGACACGGATGCCATTCTGGCTCTTACACCAACAATTTGATTCTCCCCAGTGCAGTCGCCACGGAAGTCATTCTGCCACTTATTCAGATCCCAGTTACCGTCTCAGATACACTCCAGACACGAAAGTCATTCTGCTACTCATACAGATCTCAATTTCAGATACAGTCCAGATACGCACCAGACACGGTTACCATTCTGTCACTCATTCAGAATTTATCCCCATCACACAGTTGCTCAGTATACAGATGCTTCTCTGTTACCCATTCAGAATACAAATACGCTCCAGACATGGAAGTCATTCTGATATTCATTCAAAGTCTCAAATACAGTTACAACTCAGATACGCTCCAAACACGGACGCCATTCCTTTGCTCGTACAGACTCAGTCTCCAGATACAGTTCAAGTGCATTCCAGACACGGATACCACTTTGATACTCATTCTTCTGACCTACAACATTGTACTTCAATAAACATTCTTGGATGGCATCTTTAAGCCCATCTCCAGCAAGATTCTACCAACACCAAATGGCATCTTTAAGCCCATTCTCTCAACATTATTTTGACGAGTGCAAATTTAGAGGCACTCTAGTGTCCAATCCTCTTTTACCTTCGAGTCGCGAAAGGAAAACTTGCCAATCTAACTCTTTAGGTTCAAGAAAATTGAATAGGGGCAACTGTTGTACCCCAAAATTTGATCTCTCATTTCACCAACATTTTCTCAAATCACAAGACTCTTGGAACTCAAGATCAAGCTAGGGTTTGCTCTGCTCAAGGCACTTCCTTGCACTGTTGACCTAAATTAGGGTTTGAGTTTGCACAGGGATGTTTCGACCTACAATGCCCAAAGTGACTTTCATACTTCATGTTGGACTCACAAGTTTGTCCATACCAAGTTTCAAGCCTTGATTCAATTTTTTGCCCAGTCAATTGGACAGTTGACCTAAAAATCAGCTGTATTGGGAAAAAGTCAACTGTGGCCAATTGACAGTCAAACCTCATGGAATTTGACCCACATCAACATTATAAACTCATATGAACCATTTGATCAAGTTTGGATCACAATTCCATAAGAAATTTGATCAGATCACCAAAAGGGCAAAATGGCCATTTTTAGGGTTTTGACTGCACAAAGGCAATTTTTAACTGTTTGACCTAGCCAATGGCAAATCAAGATCACATATGGACTCAAGGACTCAATGACATTGTCTTGAACCATTCAACAAGTTCAAAAGATCTCAAATGCATAGGATTGACAGATGAATTTTTCAGTCAACTGATCAAAATTTGACTGTACACTGAAAAGTCAAACTTTGACTTTTTGGTCAAAATCAAGTGCCAAGAGTTATTTTCATCAAGACATGTCAAATTATGAAACTTGTTCATCAAGAAACCCAAAAATGCAAATTAGGGTTTAAAATGGGAAAATTTCATAACTTAGAAATTTTCTAAGTTATGAAATTTTCTTATTTTTTCCTAACTTTGTCCCATTCTTTCACAAAGATGCAAATGGATTCAAAGAAAACTTGAAACATGAAAGTTGTAGTCCATCACAAAGTCTACAACTTTTATTCACAAAGTTTTCTCAAAAGAAGCTTGTATCTCAAGTTATGATTTTTGGAACAAGGGTACCTAAAACTTTTAACTTAGAGAAAATTTGCCCTAATCTAGGCAGGATTTTGACCCATCTTCTTGGCCACTTTTCACATAGTTCCACTTGAAGTTTCAAGTTGCATTACAAAGATGGATTATAGTACATGTTTCAAGCTTTCCAAATTGTCCAAGAACTCCTCAAACACCCTTGTGGTTAGAGAGAATCGAATGCTTGAAGTTGGCAAAAACTCACTTTTGTCCATGGCCAATACATGTTCATACATACTTGCATTTTCAAATCAACATGTTTGGTGCTATCTTGCAGGCCTCAAAACCAACTTTTACTCCATAATTTAATGCATATCCATTGAGTTAAGGTTTTTTCTTGGTCATTAGGGCATTGTACACAAGATTAAGCCCTAAATGGTAAAAGGTATATTGCCATTTTTGCAAAAGGTTACTTTATGTCAAAACACTAAGCATTGAGCCTTGAACAAAATCTGAGACTGCAAACTAAATCCATGAGTTGGAGGGGCCAAGAGTGTTATGTGCAGGGTGATAGGAGAGCCTGTACAAGGCTATAACATCACTTCCATTCTCTTGCTTCAAGTAGAAGAAAAGGTGCAAATCATATGCCATCTCTCATATCTGTTAAGACAAGCTTACACAAACATTGTAGACAAGTTTCATACCTCCCAACAAGGATGAAACACGACCCCTTTGCCTCTCAAACTCCCTTGTACACAGAATCACTATTTTTCTGCAAAACAGGGCAAGTTCTGCATTTTGCAAGCCATAACCAAATTCCATCGTGCGTTTTGTCCAAAGATAGTTTCAACACCTTCCAATCAACTCACTTGAACTATCCCAGGCCTCCATTGCAAGCTGTAACACCTCTAACACAATTTTCCATTTTTGTTTCAAAGCTCTGCAGGTTGAGTTCTACAGCACGATTCAAGCTGTTTCAAAACAAGCCAAGCATTGGAAAAGCTTCCTTGGACCTCAGGCAAGCTCAAAAGAAGCTCAAGCACCATTGAAGGTTGCTACATTGTCCAACTCGAAGTCAACTTAAACAGGTATTTCATGGACTTCTATCTCTCTATTTAGGAATGGTTAGGCTTAGGTTTGTGAATGAAATATGTTTTACTCATAGCCCTGAAGCCATACATATGCTTAGTTTTCATTTACATTAATCGTGCTAAGAGAATTTCATTCATGAACTTTCTGAAAAAACTAGGTTAGAAATTAGGCCAGAGAAATTCTCTCTGGTCTTTGAGAGTTAATCCAAGTTTTTTATATGGTTGGATTCGTTGTTTAATTCTCTACAATGTTCATGTTATGAGTTTTGTCAAAAAATCAAAGAATCAGGAGATAGCCATTGATCTACAGAGGCACGCGTTTTGTGAACAAGAGGAAGAAGATGAAGTCTGACTGGGTTGGGCCTGGTTGTTCTTTGCTTTTGACACCCCCTTTCCTGTTTACACCCCCTGGCCCATTTATTTAAATATTTATCATTTTGATATTTTTATGTTTTATTCTGACTTTATTATTTTTTGTATAAGTATAAAACTTGCCAAAAACATCCTTGCTATTTTAAAAACACACCTCACAACACAATTTCAAAACCCTACTTTCAAACATTGAAAACTTTTCAAAAGACAAAAATACCTTTGTATACATTCAAACAAGAATCATTACAAAGGTTGCCACAACGATGGCCTCTTTCCAAAAGATCTTTCAAAATCACACACAAAGCACCATTTTAAACCATTGAAAAGCACCATTTCAAACAATTGAAATGCAAAGCAAGTGATCTAAGCAAGTAACTAAGAGCCCATGGATAACCATGGATAGAAAGGGTGCTAATACCTTCCCTTTCTATAATCTACTCCCCGAACCCAAGAAAACATCTCAAAGGTATTTCCTGTGCTTTTTGACCTTTCCTTAGGATAAAATAAAAAGTCGGTGGCGACTCTTGCTAAACCGAAACATTTGCAAACACAAACGCAAAATCCCATGTCAGTTTTCCCACCGTATCACACATACACTTTCACATATGCATTTCGCAACAAAATCATTTTCATTCAAACAAATACAATATATGAGTCTCATAATGATTCATTCATTGAATAACTTTGGCATTAAAAACCAATTCATCACATAATCCCAATAAAGATAATAAAATAAAAGAGTATACAAAGTATCTCTCAAAACATGAACCTAAATTGTTCCCCAGTGTTACATAACATCAAAGCATGACTCAAAATCCAAAATGCAGAAAATAAAATAAGATCACTCCTCCTGCTACAATATTGTTAGAAGCAACTCTAATCTTCAGTACCCGAGTGATGCCCTATAAAAAATCATTCCAACAAAAGGGTGAGAATTCACATAATTATCGAAATCATATGAAAATATATATGCATAACATACAAGCATAAAGATAAATATTATCACACTTCAAATTCTTTATAAACATAACATCACACAATTAATCATACTATCCACAAGTATACATCAACAATCCAGAATTTCACAAGCACATCATTTTCACATGATGCACGTAACTTCATATTATGACATACCACAACGTGACTTAATGCAAAGACTGAAATGAAATACTCATACATGTGGTATCAATCACTACTACTTTTATTCAGTTTTTACTTTAAACTGGGTTCGTTCCCTAGACCAATACCATACAAAAAAGCTCGTTCCATAAGCTTTCAAACCCCGCTCTAGGTTTCGGACAAGTTACTAGCTCCCACAGATCTAACAAGCATTGCCTCTTGACAACAATAATGCATGTGCAATTTTAACAACCATATGCAATTAAGACCATCCCTCAATCTTAACATCCATGCACATCTCTAATAATTCGTCAAAATTGAATTACCACACGATTACAATGTTGTATCCCAAAATTTTCCCTCCCATTTTCTCAAGACATGCTTTCAAGGGTTCTCAAATACTCAAGAATCTCAAGGGTTGATTAAGTTAAGATGCTCCTCATAAGCTAAGTTCTACAACTAGGGTTTTGAGTTTCTCAAGTAAATTTGGGTTGTAAAGGTCTTAAATGATTTCAATGATTCTCCATAGGTCCCCAACAAGGTTCATGTCAATTTTCAAGTCCTACATCACAAGTTTGCTCAGTCAATGGCTCAAATGATTGAAAATCAACTATATTGGGTAAAAAGTCAATTATGGTCAACATACAGTCAAACTTCAAGATTTTTTGTCAACATCAACATTTTGAAGTGATATTCATCATTTTATCAAGGGTTGATCATGATTCTTCAAGGAAATCCCTCAAATCATCAAAAATCAAGAATTGCCAAATTAGGGTTTCCTTAGGAGAAGTCAACTGAACTTTGACCAAGCATAACTTTCACATGCTTCATCAACTTTTCCCCAACCAAAGCCAATTTTGAAGGAAATTAAATTCTCTACAACTTTGCATTTATGCTCAAGTCTAAAAAATGCTTCATTTGAAAGATATGAGCTAATACATTACAACTCAATTTCAAAAGTCAACAAAAAGACACTTTTTGTCAAGGCAACTTACATCAATATAAATTCTCCAAATGCAAAAATGATAAAAAGAGAAATTGTAGAGGACATTTTGAGCTTTTCAAAAAGTCAAGGATCACCTTCAAAAGATTAAAATTAAGAAAGTTATGAGTTGCACAAGTTGGGAAATTTTGAAGAAATACATGAAATGCAAAACATGCAAACTTGAAATTTTGCATTTGTGGCCTAACTTTTTGGACTTCAAACATGTCCATGACCTTATGAAAGACTCCTAAGCTCACTCACACTTTGCCCTATATTTTCTTATTATTTTATTTTTATTTTATTTTGTTTTTATTCAAATAAATTGAAAATAAATAAATAAAATAGAAAATCTTTGGGCCAAGCATATGATGAGCCATTTACAGGCCCATACAGCTCATGCAAGCCTGTTTGAACTTGCCAAAATCGTGCAAACTCCAAGAAGGAAAGAATATTACAAAGTTCGAAAGTTTTCAAAGTGTTTGATCTTGTTTGATTAGGGCCATCATGGCTTGACCTTGTTCCATATTTGTGGAGACATTTCCTTCTTCTATATAAACGCAAGCTAACCAGATCCAAAGGAACATGATATAGTGGACCAAAGAGTCACTCAAAAATCCACAAAATTCAAAAGAATTGCAACAATCTGTAACCTAAGTTCCAGTCTCTCTCACTTGAAACTAAAGCCGTCAATTAATTCCTGGGATCCCAAGGAGTCTCCCCAGATCCAAGAACACATCCAACTGTGCTTAGAAAGGTCATTCACAATCCCACCAGTTTGGTAAAATTTTTAATTTCAAACTCTTTAATCATGTGATATAAATCAATTTTATGCATGCATTCATACTATTATTGATGTTTAGAATAGATCTAATGTATTACATGTGAGTTTGGACGCAGGAATGATATCGTGCCATTGTTAGGGAGGAATTTCAAAGAAGCTTCGCATCCCTAAATCCAACCATTTTTAGACCAAACTGACCTCACCATCAGATCTGCAAGGTCCAAATTAGTGGACCTGGATATTTTGATTTTGTTGTTTGAGCCAGGTTTCCATTTTATTATGATCGGAGAAGACAACCGAAAGGTTGACTCCGACATGGCCTGATAGCTGACTTTGGTGGCCTAGGCGTGCCACCACCTGATTGGTTATTTTAAATTTCCAGGGTCCCACCATGCGCGCGTTCATTTGATTGTCTAAAATTACTTTAAGTTTTATAATATATTGTTTGATTTGCGTTATAACATTGGATCAGACAGCCGTCCCAACGGTAGAGGGAAAGCGTGCAAGGGCATTGGTGTACCAGGGCAGGGGTTCGATCCCTACCCCTGGTATTTTATTTTCTAACATTTTCTGTTTACAGATCCTGTACAAATAATCCAGCACGCATACCATGCATCTCCAACCCTCAACCACTTGATCTCAATCAATCCAGGTCTGATGCTACTGGAGATTTCCCCACGGTGCACCCCATTAAGCTATCCTCGCTGATCTCACTGATGCCTGGGCTTTTGGATTTGGGCCTAGATGTTTTACTTTCTGCTCACCCCCATGTTACTTATTTGCAGGCCCATTTAATTTCTTTTTTTTTTAAATTATTTCTTTTTAATCATTTTTCATTTAATCAGAAAAATCATAAAATAAAAAAAAATTAGATTTAGGTTTTAATAAATTAATTTAATTTTTATAAATAAAAATTAGTTAATTTAATCATACTTTGTTTTATTTAAAAATAATTAACTAACAAATTAATTAGATCTAGGTTTTATTCTTATTTTACACTTCAATTACTTTTCTAAACAAAAACAACAAAAATATTTTCTTAAGTACTTAGAGTTTTTAGGGTTTTTACATCTTTTCCTTTTCCATCTCCGCGCGTTTGTTTATCTTTTGGCATTAATATCATTTTGTAACTGTCAAAGGGATGTAATAGTTTAAATTAGGACTTCTTTACATTTTTCCTCTCCAATTTATATGGTTTGTAAATTCCCCATCCCCGGAGCATTGTAATAGCGTAGTTTATGTCCCGAATTTTTACTTTCCACACTTGTATATATTTAACTGCTAGATTAATTAGGCGTGCATGGCAAGACGTAAAAAACAAACGTTAGAAAATCTAATCTCAAGACAAATACTTGAAATCAAAACACTTCGCTCACGCGCACCTCTAGGGTGACCCTCACTTGTTGCCTCAGATTTAAAATAGTCATGTCTCTCGAACGTGGGATGCTTTAGCAAAGGTCCTCTGGTTAAAAGATCTTAGTTCCTCGATGACCCTTCGATGCTGCCTCAATAAATGATCTTAGTACTTTAGGATGATTTCTAAAGTGTCCTACAAGTTACATTCGTGACTGCACGATGACTCTCACCTGTCCCTCAAAACATCCAATGATAGGGCTACCTACTAAATAATGGTAGGATAGCACCATCCAAAGGAAAGGAGGAAAAGAACAAATACTTTTTGAGTAGGTAGATAGCTCGTAGTCACTTACTCATAAACAAAACAATTTCTCACACATACACTCTCTTTTCTAAAATATTTTCAAAGACAAAACACTTTGTGTGCATTCTCAACGATACGAGAATCATTACAAAGTTTGTCGTACTAAGGCACTTTTCAAAAATATTTTCAAACACACATATATAAAAGCATTTTCAAAGTCAGCTAGCGATTAAGATCCTGTAGATAACTACGGATGAAAAAGGTGCTAACACCTTCCCTTTTCATAACCTACCCCCTTACTCAGAAAAAAAATTCTCAAAAGGTCTTTCCTGTTCTTTTCACCCTTCCTTTATTGGATAAAAGAAAAGTTGGTGGCGACTCTTGCTATCCGCAACATCTGCGATAAAATGAAAAACCTAAAAGTCATTTCTCCTACCGTATTATAGAACTGGCGACTCTAATGGGGAAAAACTTAAAAGTAGGGTTACCTTAGAGCTAGATCACCTTTAATTTGCTTTCTTTGTTTGATTTTACTGATTTGTTTTTAAGGGTTGTTTGGGTTATTCTTGTAAAGATCCTATATCCGGATCTGGGGCATTTTAGGTAAGTAGCAATAGATCGTGAAGACTGTATAGCATACACCGATACGGTTGAAGCAATGGCTACACTAGTGCGACACATTGGTTGGTGTCGGTGTCCCTTGAGTTAAGTCAAGGAGAATGTTGGGCTGCCATGTGGTGTCATAAAGCACTAACTGACCATAGAACCTTAGTTAACACAACTTAGCCATTTGAAGGTAGCGAGATAGTAGACTTTGGTGAAGACTGAAGTTAGTTGATACTCGATGCTACACTCATTGAGGATGGAATCTCGGGATATTTCGGTCGCAAATTAGATGCTTGTGCTGAAACAATGCCCGGGAGAAAGATCAGTGATATTGAGACTCCTAAAACCCGATTACTTTCTTTTAGGACAGGTTGAGCCAACTAAAACTTCAAGAAGGTACTTACCTACAAACTCCATGCAAGCTTAAACCTAGGGACTTGTGTGCTTTGTTTGTTTATGTTCATTTGTTTGAACATAACATCATAACATCATGGCCTCATAACATATCATTTTCTAACCATTTCAAGGACCAAGGAGTTTATCTTTGATCTGTTTTGTAGGTTATGGCCTCCGCTCGCAGAAACACTATTCATATCAACTTTGTAAGGGTGCCTCCTCAACTTAAGGAGTTAGTCTCAAGGGTTCCCGAAAGTTCTCCATTTATCAAAAGACATGGTCGACTACTCAGTCTGGTTAACTTAGGTTTTAATGAAGACATGATGAGTGTTCTATTCCAGTTCTTTGACCCTGCACATCAATGCTTCACCTTTCCCAATTATCAGTTGGTACCCACTATGGAAGAGTTCTCTCAATTAATGGGAGTGCTTGTTCTTAATCAGATACCCTTCACAGGTTTAGAGGAAGCTCCAAAGCCAGAAGTTATTGCAACAACCTTACATCTGATATGGTCTGACATTGTATCTAACTGGGAAACGAGAAGTGGAATCAATGGTTTTTTTTGGCTAAATTTATGATTGAGAAGGCTCAACTATTTCTAGATGCCATGAGTTTTCAGGCTTTCAAAGATATCTTGGATCTTCTAATATATGGGTTGGTACTATTCCCTAATTCAGACTAACTCATAGATGTGAACACAATCAAAATTTTCCTTACTCGTAATCCTGTGCCTACCTTGCTCTGAGACATTATGCATTCTATTCACATTCGTAATATGAAGAGGCAAGGAACTCTCATGTGTTGTATACCTCTGCTGTCTAGGTGGTTTATTTCTCACCTTCCTCGCTCGGTAATGAAGAATAAACAAGGTTTGAGGTGGTCGCAAAGAATAATGTCACGTTCTCCCACAGACTTCTACTGGTATTCCCGATCTCATGGGGATATTACTATTATCGACCATTTCGGGGAATTCTCTAATGTTCCACTCCTTGGCATTAGGGGAGGTATTACTTACAACCCTTCTATGGCTCTACGTCAATTTGTTTGCGTTCTAAGAAATGGTCCTCATGACGCACATATCCAAGGTATTATGTTCGATTACGAAAATGATCCTCAAGGTTATTGTTGGAGGTTTATACATGCTTGGGGAATGGTAAGCAAGATTAAAAGTAAGACTTTAGGGAAGAAGAATTCCATCCCTCTGGAGCCTTATCTCAAATGGGTACGAGCTCGCGCTTAAAACCTTATAATGTCATATCCACATGTCTTACCAGTGATCATGGAGCCTGTTGTCGAAGGAGACATTTCTCGCACCATCCTCCATCCAGACATGCCTACTAACCTTGAAGAATTGCAGAAGTCTTGGATTCAACTGAAGGAAGAATGGGACACCTTTGAGGCCCAATTCTATGCAAGTGAGAAGAAAGTGTTGGAGCTCACAAAGCAACTTCATGAGGAGCATAGTCTTAATTCTTACATCAACACAAAGAGGAAGCGTCCTTGGGAGACTTGAGTCTTAGGTTTTAGGAGTTTGTTGTCTCCTTGAGACTTTATTGTTTTTATTGTAAGCCTAAAAGGAAATTGTAATTTGAACTTACTAATAAAATATTTGTTTCTATTTTCTCTTGGTTAGAAAATTTAAATATCCTAAGGTCCTTGAAAACATTGCATTTACATATCATGCATCATTACATAACAGGTTTTTCATACACGTTTCTCATTTTCTCACTGTTTATTTCAGTAGAAAAATGGCCCTCGAACAAACTATCAAGGATCTCCAAGCTCAACATGCACAATTCCAAGATACTCTTCTGAATCTAGCACAGGGGCAGAGAGAGCTGTTGGCGCTCGTCGCCAAGAAAAAGAAGACCAAGAAGCCAGTTGTTGTCCTTAATATGGGGAGAAGGTTCAAAGGTCCTGCTCAACCAGTCCAAGTGGATGATGTCTCCTCTGAGGAAGATGATAATCAGGAAGAAGATGGTAGAAGCATCAAGAATGATGGAAAGAATAACCAGAGTTATGATAATTGTCATGAAGATGAAGACTACTCTAACAAATAGTACCCTCCTGCGAATGACAAGTACAAGCAGTTGGAGGACAGGCTCAAGGCAATGGAAATCCAAAAGGTTCCTGGATTATATTTTGGTGAACTAGGTTTGGTTTCGGGGGTAGTCATCCCACCTAAGTTCAAGGTCCCCGTCTTTTCTAAATACGATATGGTCTCTTGTCCTAAACTCCATTTGAGTTCGTACGTCTGAAAGATTCAACCTCATACTGCTGACCGAAAGTTATGGGTCCATTTCTTCCAAGAAAGTTTGGCTGGCACTCAACTGGAATGATTCTATCAGCTGGAGGGAACCAATATTCACACATGGGAAGACTTGGCTGCTACTTTCTATAAGCAATATCAATATAATGCTGACTTGATACCATCTCGAGTGCAGCTGCAGAATATCTCCATGGGCTCAAATGAGGGGTTCAAGGAATATGCACAAAAATGGAGGGATTTAGCTGGAAGGGTGCAACCTCCTTTAATTGATCAGGAAATGGTAGATATGTTCATGGACACTCTGACAGGCCCGTTCTTTAATATGTTGATTGGAAGCTCGTTGTCTGGTTTTACGAAGATGATTTTGACTGGAGAAATAATTGAAAGTGGTACCAAGAGTGGGAAGATTCCAATGACTACATCTTATAATGATGTGAAGAATCCATTTGGAGGTAAAAGAGAAGCCAATGTTGTCTACAGCCAGAAGAGTCGTAGTAAAAGTGACTGCCATCAGTCTGTGGGAGCAGTATTGATCTCTAATGCGGCACCTGTTCAACAGCAACAACAGGGTAATCGATGAAGGCCATACGCTCTGCTGAGGCAGTTCACCAAAATTGGCATGCCTTTATCTCATGCATTACAACACTTGTTTTAGGATGAACTCATTTTACCGCGGGATCATCCTCAGAATCCCAATACCTCCTCTCCAAAGTATAATCCAAATGCGAGGTGCGCTTATCATTCAAACAATCCTGGGCACGACACCAACAAGTGTTGGGCCCTAAAAAGCAAGATTCAAGATATGATCGATAATAAGGAAATTGAGTTTGATCCTCCGGAGACTCCAAACGTGATTACTGCACCTATGCCCAAGCATGACAAGGGAATAAGTGCTATTGAAGATGTTTAGTATATTACCTCCATAAATGATGTGGTTACTCTTCTCTCTACAATCAAAATTTTTTTTACAAGCCGGTTTATTTCTGGATTATGCTGAAGAATGTTATTGTTGTGCTGTCCAACCCAATGGTTGCGGGTTACTGAAGGAAGGTGTTCAATGTTTGATGGATGAACACGTAATTTTGATTGAGAAAATTATGAATTTGTGCTAAGATTTGTCTGTCGTCTCTGGTTCTCCTTTCAGGATCACTTCCAAGGGTCCTGTAAGGATTACCACCAATCCGAAAGTTGCTCCTTTGGTTATTACAACACCTAGGCCCATCCCATATTCCTCAGAGAAGTCTATTCCATGGAATTATGGGTATGACGTCTATTTCCACGGTATTAAACAAGAGTTGTCCGACAAAGATGATGAAGGGGATGATCCCAACATTAATAATATTGCAGGGACCAGCAAAATTACAAGAAGTGGAAGGATTTTCTCCCTGGAAATATCTCCACCTGCTCAAGCTACGGTTACCAAGACAACTGCTGAGGCTCGGAGTAAATATCCAATGATAGAGCTTGCCCGGACGGAGGTGCCAAAAGAAGCTACGGTCAAGGATACCTCTGGACAAGATTTGGAAGAGGTTTTGAAAATCATTCAAAGAAGCAATTATAAAATTGTTGAACAGTCGGGGAACACCCCGTCCAAAATCTCCATGATATCTTTATTGTTGTGTTCTGAAGCCCATGCAAAGGCTTTGGTAAAGTTCTTAAAGACTGCTCATGTGCCGCAAGAAATTTTGGCTGACCAATTTGGAAGCTATGTGGCTAGTCTGACAACTGATAGTGGTTTGGGCTTCTCCTATGCTGATCTGACCCTGGAGGGAAGAAATCACAATAGGGCCCTGTACGTCTCCATTGAATGTAGGGGCACTACGTTGGCCCATGTGTTAATTGATATTGGCTCTTCTCTGAATGTTCTACCAAAGGGCGCTCTTGACAAACTAGATTGTGAAGGGGTTATACTAAAGACCAGTAATATCATAGTTTGAGCCTTTGAAGGATAAAAAAGAATGGTGCATGGATAAGTAGATCTCCTAATCAAAGTGGGTTCACAGATTTTTGAGTCCACCTTCTATGTGATGGACATCCGACCAGCTTACTCTTATCTATTGGGGTGCCCCTTGATCCATGGGGCAGGTTCCGTCACCTTCACCTTGCACCAGAAACTCAAGTATCCGGTAAAAGGAAAGTTTGTTACTGTCTGTGGAGAAGAGGAATATATAGTCAGCCACCTCAATTCATTCTGATACATGGAGATGAACGAAGAATTTATTGAGACCCCCTGTCATACCTTCAAAGTGGTTTCCCCGGCTGCTATTAAAGATGTTTCTGTCGTTCCAAAGATTACTAAGACTCCGCATAAGATGGCTTCCTTGAAAGATTCCAAGGCTACTATAGAAGAAGGTGGTAGTATTATTTGGGGCCAGCTTCCTGATATCCCTTACAAATCTGACCAGTTTGGTTTGGGATTTACTACAGAAGGTCAAAGGGTTGTTTATCGTGCTCAGGATGAAAGACCTCCATTCCATATTAGCAACAACGGGATCAACTCTATAGAGGATGCTGACAGTGATGGTGACTTCAACAACTGGATATTCCCTACCATTAGTGATGGACTTGATAATTGGAAGGCATGAGATATCTTTCCTATCTCCTTTAGTCAGGAGTAATAGATATATTCCTGTCTTATTTGATTTTTAAAAGTTTTGGTTATGTAATAAACAATGACTTTAAAACTTGTGTCTTACCCGGGGCACAATGGTTCATTTGTTAAGGGTTGATAATTCATAAACATTGTTCATTCAATAAAAACATTGGACATTTTGCATGCAAATTTTGTGATCTCTTATCTTATTGCATTTTCAAATAGCTATGTTTTCTTACACACACCCATACACTACATTGTAGATTCTCATCCACTCTGGATCTCGTCGATAATGATTATGTTAGTGCCTCTTATGACTTTGAAAATCCGATCTACCAAGCCAAGGACGAAGGTGAGGAATATTATGAAATACTGGGAGAACTTGCAAGACTCTTGATACAAGAAGAAAAGGTTATCTAGTCACATTAAGAGTCAGTCGAAGTAGTAAACTTGGGTACCGAGACAAACAGAAAAGCGGTCAAGATCAGTGCCAACTTAGAGAGAAGTGTCAGGAGCAGGTTAATCCAGATGTTGCATGAATATGTTGAAATCTTTGCTTGGTCATACGAAGACATGCCAGGACTTGATACTGATATTGCGGTTCACCGTCTGCCGATGAAAGAGGGGTGTGCTCCGATTAAGAAGAAGGTCCGTCGCATGCGTCCTGAAATATCGGAAAAGATCAAAGCCAAAGTTATGAAGCAATTCAACGTAGGGTTCTTAGCAGTGACGTCATATCCTCAATGGGTTGCTAATGTTGTTCCGGTGCCAAAGAAAGACGACAAGGTACGTTAGTGGGTATACTACAAGAATATGAACAGGGCAAGCCCTAAAGACGACTTCCCACTACCACATATTGATGTTTTGGTCGACAACACTGCTCAACACAAGGTATTCTCCTTTATGGATGGTTTCTCGGGTTATAATCAGATTAAGATGGCGCCCGAAGACATGGAGAAAACTACCTTTATCACACAGTGGGGCACTTTTTATTACAAGGTCATGCCTTTTGGGCTGAAGAACGTCGAGGCAACTTATCAGCGTGCCATGGTAGCTTTATTTCATGATATGATTCACCATAAGATAGAGATTTATGTCGATGATATGATAGCTAGGTCACAAACTGAAGAAGAGCATCTCGATCATCTGCATAAACAGTTTGAAAGACTGAGGAAGTATAAACTGATGATAAATCAGAGCAAGTGCACATTTGGGGTAAGGTCCCGTAAACTCCTGGGTTTCATCGTCAGTAGTAAAGGTATCGAGGTTGATCATGCAAAAGTTAAGGCTATTCAAGAAATGTTGACTCCCCATATCGAGAAGGAAGTCAGAGGTTTCTTAGGACGACTAAATTACATTGCCCATTTCATTTCTCATTTGACTGCTACTTGTGAGCCAATCTTCAAGTTGCCGAAGAAAGATCAAGTAGTAAAGTGGAACGATGACGGTCAAATAGCCTTTGATAAGATCAAGGAGTACCTACAAGAACCTCTGATTCTGATGCCACCAGTCAAAGGAAGACCTCTAATCATGTACATAATAGTGCCAGAGAACTTAATGGGGTGTGTACTGGGCCAGCATGAAGAGTCTGGTAGAAAAGAGCATGCAATATACTACCTTAGAAATTTTTTTACCGACTATGAAATAAGATTTCACTGCATAAGAAAACTTAATGCGCTTTGGCATGGGCTGCTCGCCAACTAAGACAGTATATGTTGACCCATACTACCTTGTTGATCTCTAAAATGGGTCACATCAAGTACATATTCGAGAAGCCATATCTCTCCGTAAGAATAGCCCGATGGCAAATGGTCTTAACAAAATATGACATCCAGTAAACCACTCAAAAAGCAATCAAAGGAAGTGTACTGGAAAACCATTTGGCACACCAAGTCGTAGACGACTATCAGTCTATGAATTTCAAATTCCTGGACAAGAATCTTATTCAAATAACAAATTATGAAGAACCTGGACTGTATGAAGGACCTGAGCTAGGATCTCTATGGACTACGGTTTTCGACAGAGCTTCCAACGCACTTGGCAATAGAATTTGTGTTGTAATTATATCTCCTCAGGGTTGTCACATGCCCTTCACTGCCAGACTTTTCTTTGACGACACTAATAATATAGTTGAATATGAAGCATGCATCATGGGTCTTAAAGCTGTTATTGACCTGAGAATCAAATTCTTTAGTGTGATATGGTGGGAGAACTGACTTGAAGGTTTTGCGTTTTATCGAAAATGTTGCGGTTAGCAAGAGTCACCACCAACTTTTCTTTTATCCAAAAGGAAAGGTGAAAAAGCACAGGAAAGACCTTTGAGATTATTTCTTGAGTTCTGGTGGTAGATTATGAAAAGGGAAAGTATTAGCACCCTTTTCATCCATGGTTTTCCATGGGCTCTTAGTTACTTGATAGATCACTTGCTTTTGTTTGAAATTGTGCTTTGTGTGGTGTTGTACCCCAAAATTTTCCCTCTCATATTTCTCAAGACATTGCAAGAATAGTCTCTAAGTGGTTCAAGATTGCTCAAAAGTTGGACAGTCAAGTCATCTCCTAAAGCAGTCAACCTCAAATTAGGGTTTTATGTTGCATCAAGGTCCTTGCATCAAAATTACCTTAAGTTCTCCCCAATGTATTAATATGTTCTCAAGTTCATCCATGTCAAAATTAAAGCCTTGCAAAAGAAGTTTGCTCAATCAATTGCCCAAAGGGTCCAAAAATCGACTATGTTAGGGCAAAAGTCAACTGTGACCTACAAATAGTCAAACTTCAATATTTTTTGTCAACATTCTCATTTTGAAGGATATTTCATCATTTTATCAAGGGTTTATCATGATTCATCAAGGATTGCTCAAAATTCATCAAGACTCAAAAGTTGCTAAATTAGGGTTTTGTAGGAAAAGTCAACTCAACTTTGACCAAGCATAACTTTCTCACACTTTATGAGAAATGATCCGTCCAAAGCTCATTTTAAATAGGATGCAATTTCCTACAATCCATCTTCATACCCAAAGATAAATAAATGCACTCACAAAAAGTTACAAATTTGGACATTATAGGTCATTTTTGAAAGTCAACAAAAACATCTTTTTAGCCAAAGCTTATAACTTGAGCATGGAATATCAAAATGAGATGAGACCAAAATGGTTGTTTAGAGGACATCTCAATATTTCTAAAAAGTCCAAGAACACCTCCAAAAGTTCAAAATTGAAGAAGTTATGCATTGTTGAAGTAAGGGCATTTTTACAAAATTGCCAAAAGTCAACTATCCCCAAAACTTCAAATTTTGTCAAATGGGCCCATTCGTTTTCCCTTGATTTGGTCTTGTCACATGACACACGTGTCCTAGATTCAGCCTTGTGTCCATTTATTAATTTTTCTATTTTATTTGATTTTTATTGAATTAATTCATTTTAAATCAATTTAAATCCAAATAAAATCCAAATATTGATCAATTAGGATCTTTTTGATTGATGTAGGTCTTAATTGTCATCATGGATATGATCAAATCCGTATCAAGCCATATCATGAACAAAATATTGGATTTTGGACAAAATTGGAAGCTTTTTAATGGTGAATCAAATCATATCTCCAAACATCAATGCATAAGGATTCAGCCCAAAAAAGTTAACCTAATTCACTCCATGTTACATATACAATGCAAAGGCACGGGTTTGAGTACCTAGAGGCTGCTAAATCACAACAACCAAACTTGGAATAATTGCAAAAAAGTGTGAATCTGAAATCCTTCTTAGAGGCTAATTCAGAACCAAAACTGAACGTGGATCAATTGCTGGACATTCACTGAGTCAGTAGAAATCAAAAGCAAGCTCCCAGACCCTCTCAAACGCGCTGTAAGTGATACACGACCTCCCTCTGAACTTGCTTTCGTGTTTCAATATTTACGCATCATTACAAGAAACTAATGGCATATTTGCAATCACCAAACAATTTCCATGATTTCCATATTATTTGATTGCATTTATCTGTTCAATAATCCAAAATTCCATTGTAGGGTTTACTAGGTTTGTTTTAGGGGTTTTTGATGCAGGTGAAATTAGGCTTATTAATGGGCATGGTTGAGACTGGGATGAAGAGACGAGTTCATCCATGGCATCACCTTTCATTTATATGACCTGAGAAGGATTTTGGAATTGACCTATGCTTTTTGCTGCATATTTAAATCTGCAGGTAATCCCTGTATAAGTCCAAGGACAGGGACGACAACGTGTCCCCATCCAATTCGCTCATTCAAACTTTCGCGCTTTTTATTTTTTTAATTCTGGCATTTTATTTGTTTTCTAATATAATAATTGTTGTCCAATATTATGACAAATGAAGCGTAGTGGCTCAGTGGCGAAGGTGTTAGTGTGTGACACAACAGGACCTGGGTTCGAATCCCAGGTCCCCTAATGCATTTGTATTATTTTTCTTCAGGTTATTCCATGCAATATCCCAAGCGCAACACATCATACACCATCACCTAATCATCTGCCAGATGGCCCCAGGCCAGATCTGGTGGCCCAAGAATGAAGGCCTATGGTGGGATCAAGTCAGCACATGCGTGGAGAATCAGCAAAGTCAACGAGGCTTGCACTATTAGGCCTTGAAAACTGCTAATCTCACCCCTGATCTGGGCCCAAACCCCCTTGGTTATTTCTTTTATTTATGTTATTTGATTGTTTGATTAATTGTTTTTATTATTTAAACTAACCAATTAAACTTTTTCCTCATAAAATCAAACACCAAAAATATATTTTATTTATTAAAATTAAATTCAGCACTTTATTTTTGTAAATAAATATTAATTCAATTAATTTAGTTTTAATTAGGAATAACTTTTAATATTTTGCAATAATTAAAATTAATTTAGATAATTAGGTCTTACTAATTTTAAATCAAATTTATTTTATTTCCTTAAATATCAAAAACTCCAAAAAATATTTTAATTAATTAATTAGTTTATTAATTTAATTGTTAACTTAATTTAATTTCTTTTAATCCAAAAAATAACAAAAAATCACTTTCTTTCAAAAAAGGGTCAAAACCCTAAAAACTCACCCGATTTAATTTCCCGCACGCGATACATTTGATTTCAATATTGTATCTGTTTCCCGGAATGTAATAGTTTAATTAGAACTTTGATTATTTTATCGCTTTATTTATTTTCCGCATTTTAATTTCAAGGGTTCGTTTTGGCGATATAAATACCCGACGCCTTGTAATAGTTAGTTTTTCTGCAATTTAATTTCCGCAACTTATAAACTGTTAGATGATTGATAATAGGGAATGCATGACAAGATCAAATGTTTGAACCTAAAATCAACATAGATAACCATTGACATGTACAAAGATAAAATTAACCGAAACAATACACTCGCACACGCGCACTCTTAGGGTACACCTCACTTGGTTGCCTTCGAACGTGGTCATTGAGTATAGGAAGTTTTAGAGGTCGCCCTCTTGTCCAAAGATCATAGTTGCCTCGAAACGGTTGCCTCGGAAAAATGATCTAAGACATTAGGGTTACCGCTAATGCATTCTAACATTGCTTTAGTGACCACACGTCCCTTAATCGAATTGACCCTTAAAACTTCAACGACGATGCTACCTACTCATCAATAGTGGGATAACATTGTCTAAAGGACATTAGCATAAATTAATTCTTTTTTCGAATAGGTAGATGATTCTTAAGTACTTGCTCTCTCAAAACAAAACAAAACTTTTTGCACTTACACCTTTCAAACAAAAACTTCTTTCAAACCCACAAACACAAAGAAAAGCAAAATTTTGAAAACACTTTGAGCAAGTACCTAAGAGCCCGTGGATAACCACGGATAGAAAGGGTGCTAACACCTTCCCTTTCTATAATCTACCCCCCGATTCCGAGAAATATCTCGAAAAAGGAATTTTTCTGTGCTTTTTTCCTTTCCTTGTTGGATAAAATAAAAGTCGGTGGCGAATCTTGCTTATCGCGACATTTTGCGAAAACAAACGCAAAATGCAAACCAGCATTCCAAAAAACAGTCAGTTCTCTCCCACCGTATCACAGAACTGGCGACTCTGCTGGGGACATATTAAAAGTGGGGTATACCTTAGGATTAGATCATTGTGTTTTCAATTGCTTGCTTTGTATGATTTATATTTGTGGGTTTGCATCGGAGTTACTATAGATCCTAACCCGGATCTTGGGGTATCCTTTAGGTAAGTAGCAATAAACTGTGAGGGAACTGTACGGCGTAGACCGATACGGTTGAAGCAGTAGCTACGTTGGTGTGGCACTTTAGATTGTAACGATATCCCTTGTGTTGGAACGAGGAGAATATGGGTCATCTAAGGGGTCATTAAGCACCAACTGACCTTAGAACATTTAAATTGACCAACTTGGCCATAGAATAGTAGCAGTATGCTACACTCATTGAGACTAAACTCTCGCGATGATTCCGGCCGCAAGAAAAGGTTGCTAAACTGGAATTATGACCGATTGAGGGTAGTCAATGATATTGAGATCCTCTAGAAACCCGATTACTATTTTTAGGACATGTTTAAACCAACTGAACTGAAAGAGGGTAGTACCTAAGCTCCTTGCCAGCCTGAAATCTAAGGGCTCTCTGTGTGACTTGTGTGCCTTTACCATGTTTGCTATTTGTGGATACTTGTGATGTGCTTTCTATCATGACATCATGACATAATAACATTGCATACGTCTTGCATTGGACTAACCTATTTCAAAGACAGGAGGGATTCATCTTTGTTCTGTTTTGTAGGTCATGATGCCTATGCGTAGGAATACCATCCGGATAAACTTTGTCCAGGTTCCCACTGTGCTTAAAGATTTGATTGCAAAGATGCCTGATACTACTTCCTTCATCAGAAGACATGGGTATCTTCTCAGTTTGGTTACCTCCAAATTGGACGAGCAGATGATGAGTGTTTTGGTCCAATTGTATGATCCGCTATACCATTGCTTTACTTTTCAAGACTACCAGTTGGTTCCCACCTTAAAAGAGTTCTATGATCTGCTCTCTATCTCTATTCTGGAGCAGACCTCGTTTACTGGTTGGGAGAAGACCCTTAGGCCGGAAGAGATTGCTTCAGCCCTTCATTTGACAAAGGATGAGGTAATGGCTAATTGGGAGACTAGAAGTGGAGCAAAGGGCTTTCTGACTAAGTTCTTAGTTGGTAAGGCTAATTATTTCTGGGATAGTCTAGACTTCAAGGCATTCGAGGATATTCTGGCTCTTCTGATATATGGCTTGGTATTGTTTCCGAACTCCGACTCTTTTGTTGATGTGAATGCGGTAAAAATCTTCATCTCTCGCAATCCTGTATCCACTCTCTTGGGTGACATTCTTCATTAGCTTTATGCCCGTACTGCCCGAAAGCGGGGAACCTTAATGTGCTGTGCTCTGTTATTGGCGGGGTGGTTTATTTCATACCTCCCCAAATCAGTGCTGAAGAACAAAGAAGGCATGGGCTGGGCCTATAGGGTTATGTCTCTCTCTCATAATGATATCATTTGGACTCTCAAGGGTATGGATGAGGTGGCTATTATTGATCGCTGTGGGGAGTACCCCAATGTTCCACTGATAGGAACCCATGGAGGAATTTCTTACAATCCGTGCTTGGCCTTACGTCAGTTTGGGAGAGCCAGAAGAGAAGGACCTCATGAGCTGCTAATTCCTAGTATCATCTTTGATTTTCAAGGGGATAGCGACGAGCAACGCCGCAGATTCATAAGGGCTTGGGATAGAGTTCACAGATCTGATCCACATGAGCTGGGTCCAAAGACTTCTCTTCCAATGGAGCCATATCTCAGATGGGTTTGTATCCGTGCCCAAAAGCTGGGTATGCCATATGAAGCCGTCCTGCCTATCATTGTTGAAGTTGCTAATGAAGAGGGGGTTCTTCCTACCATCCTCCATCCTTACATGCCCACTGACATTGGGGCACTGAAAAGGTCTTGGATGCAACTAAGAGAAGAACGGGATGCTTACCGAGAAAAGTTCAACGAGCAAGAGCAGAAGATCCAGAGGTTGACTAGGCAGCTGGAGAACGAGCGGATTCTAAATGACTATGTCCGCACCGACAAGAAGAGACCATGGGAGCACTGATCGTCCTTTGATTGTTTCCTTTCCAGTTTTTATTTCCTTTTCAGTATTTCCATTCTTGTAACGCCTTAAGGGCAATTTGTTGAACAATTTGAATTTCAAGTTTACCTAATAAAAGTGTGTTTCCTTTCTTGTTTACAAATTTGAATCTCCCGATTGTCTTTGAAATCATGTCATACGCATTTCATCCCATGCACTTCATAACAGGTACCCTTTACAGGTCTCTTATCTTCTTCGCTGTTTATTTCAGCACTCATCATGTCTGCTGAACCTTCAACTGAGCAAGCAATCAAGGCCCTACAGGCCCATAATGCCCAATTTCAAGAGCTTTTCATGAATCTAGCTAAGGGTCAGCAAGATCTGAAGACCCTGATTCTGAAAGAGAAGAAGAAGAAGAAGAAGAGGACAGTCCTGTTTAACACAGGTCACAGGTTTGGAAACAGGCTACGGGATGAAGTTGATTTGACCACCTCATCTGGAGGAAAAGATGGTCAAGAGGAAAGAAGGGCTCCTAGCCCTGTGGTCTCAGACAACGAGACAGACTTTGACGAAGACCAGTATGCTCCGACTGAGGATAAATACAAACAACTGGAAGACCGGTTGAGTGCGATGGAAGTTCAGAAAGTTCCTGGCCTGGACTTTGGTGATCTAGGTCTATCATCTGGGGTGGTAATTCCCCACAAATTCAAGGAACCAACCTTTGCTAAGTATGACGGAGTTTCTTGTCCGAAGATGCACCTCCGGTCATATGTAAGGAAGATTCATCCGTACACCGCTGATAAGAACCTATGGATCCACGTCTTTCAAGATAGTCTCTCAGGGACTCAGCTTGAGTGGTTTTACCAGTTGGACAGAGCCAGTATTCGCAGTTGGGAAGATTTGGCTACTGCTTTCTACAGGCAGTACCAATACAATTCCGACCTCTCTCCTACGCGTACCCAACTCCAGGGTATGTCAATGGGAATGGGCGAAGGATTCAAAGATTATGCTCAGAAGAGGAGGGACCTCACCGGTAGAGTGCAACCACCCTTGGCTGATCGGGAGCTTGTGGACATGTTTCTGGGGACCTTGTCTGGTCTATTCTTCAACCATCTGATTGGAAGCTCCTCATCTGGGTTTACAGAGCTAATTCTGACCGGTGAGAGGATTGAGGCTGGTATTAAGGCTGGTAAGATACAGAAGGGTGCCTCATCAAGCACCAAAAAGAAGCCCTTTGAGAAAGAGTCCAGTGCTGTCTACAGTTCGAAAAGATAGAATAAACATGAACACCACCAAGCTGTTAATGCGGTTGTTATTTCAAAACCTACTGGTGCTCCTCAGCGCAACAATCAACAAAAGGAAGAGAGACCTCGAAGGCAATTCACCCATCTCAACATGACCTTATCTCAGATTCTGCCACAGTTGCTGAAGACCAACCTAGTGATTCCAAGGGAAGCCCCGAAGAATCCAAATACAACATCACCGAAGTATAACCCTAATGCCTGCTGTGCTTATCACTCTGATAGCCCGGGGCATAATACAGATGATTGTTGGACTTTGAAGAATAATACACAGGACTTAATTGATGCCAAGGAGATTGAATTCGAGGCGCCCGAAAGACCTAATGTTGTGACTGCTCCTATGCCCAAGCATGGAGTGAATGCTATAGATGAAGACTTGTTTGTGGTTTCTGTGAATGACGTTGTTACCCCTTTGATGACTGTGAAAAAGAATCTTTTGCTAGCCGGTTTATTTCCGGGCTGTGACGAAGGTTGCCGTATGTGTGCTGTTCTACCTACCAGTTGCCATCTTTTGAAATCAGGTGTCCAACGCCTGATGGATAGTAAAGAAATCCTGTTTGAGAAGACTGTTGTTCCTCTAGTTCATACTGAAGAAGTTGCCATTATTACCATTTTCGACAATTCTTCCAAGGCTCCCTCGAGGAAGCCTGTTAGAATTACATCTGTTCCAAGAATTGCACCTGTGATCATCACTGTTCCGGGGCCCATCCCCTATACCTCTGATAAAGCTGTCCCTTGGCATTACGAGGCTGATGTTTATTTTTATGGGGTTAAGCAAGAGTTGGACGCTGATACTGACATCAGCAATATTGTTGGACCTGCTAAAGTCACCCGCAGCGGAAGACTTTTCTCACCTAATATCTCTCTGCTGACTTCCCGAAAACCTGTTGTTATCACACCTGCCAGTGTACCTGCTGCTATTCCTGTTCAAGTTCCTATTCTTACCCCTGTCGCCGAGTCATCTGACGCTCGGGGCAAAGGGACCACCAGTGAGCCTGCCCAAATGGAGGCACCGAAAACGATTACTGTTGAAGCTTCTAAACAAGAGATGGAAGAGATTCTGAAAATTATCAAAAAGAGTGACTACAATGTGGTTGAACAGCTGGGGCAAACCCCGTCTAAGATTTCTATGTTGTCATTATTGCTATGCTCAAAGGCTCATGCCAAGGCTCTGATTACATTTCTGAAGACCGCACACGTACCACAAGAAACGTCAGCTGATCAATTTACAGATTGCGTGGCTAATATGACTGCTGATAATGGGTTGGGTTTCTCTGACACTGACTTGACTGCTAAGGGGAAGAATCACAACGATGCCCTGCATATCTCCATTGAATGCAGGGGCACTACTCTTGCACATGTATTGGTGGATACTGGTTCTTCATTGAATGTTTTTCCTAAGAAAGCTCTAGACCGGTTGGATTGTGAAGGGTTGGAGCTGAAGCCAAGCAACATCGTTGTCAGGGCCTTTGATGGGTCTAAGAGAATGGTGCATGGAGAAGTTGATATTTCGTTTAAGGTTGGTTCTCAGGTTTTTAACTCTACATTCTATGTGATGGACATTCGCCCATCTTATTATTGTTTGCTGGGTCGTCCATGGATCCACAAAGCTGGGGCCGTAACCTAAACGCTCCACCAGAAACTGAAGTACCCGGTCAAAGGGAAGATTGTGACAGTATAGGGAGAGGAAGAGTACATGGTTAGCCACCTCAACTCTTTCCGATATGTAGAGATGGATGGGGAGTTCATTGAGACCCCATTTCAACATTTTGAAGAGGTTCCCCAGACACTGGCGTCAGCTGAGGCTGTTGTTGAAGATTCTCCTTTGAAGATGGCTTCCTTTAAGGATGCCCGGGCTGTTGTTGAGAAAGGTGGGTGTACAAATTGGGGCCGACTCCCTGATTTTACACAGAAGACTAACAAGTTCGGTTTGGGTTTCACTACAGAAGCTCAAAGGGATGTTTGGAATTCACGGATCGGAAGACCTCCCGTGTTCATCAGCAACTCGGGAGTGAATGCCATTGAAGACGATGTGGAAGAGTCTGAGTTCGACAGGTGGATCTACCCTACGACCGACGGTGGACCAAGCAACTGGACAGCAAAGGACTTCATCCCCATTACTTTTGTTACCCAGTAATGAAACTTTTTGTTTTGAATTTGTAAACAAACAATGTTTTAAACTTTATGGTCCGGTGTCTTACCCGGGGCACTGTGGCTTCATTTGTGAGGGCTTTATGTGTGTCATTTTCATATATCATTAATAAAAGCATTGGATGTTTCTTGCATTTCAAATCTTGCGCTCCTTGTTTTTCTTTATTATATATTGCAAAACAGCTATTTTACACGCACTCACATATACAGGTCCACATCCACTCTGGATCTCACTGGTAACGACTCTGCTACTACCAGTTATAACTTCGAAAGTCTGATCAACTTAGCTGAAGACGAAGGTGAAGATGATTGCGAAGTGCCTGGTGAACTTGCAAGACTGTTGCTTCAGGAAGAGAGGGCCATAAAGCCGTACGAAGAGCCTGTGGAATCGGTAAATCTGGGTACAGAGACAGACAAGAAAGAAGTCAAGATCAGTGAAAATCTGGAGCTTAGTGTGAAACAACGGATGATTCAGATGCTGCATGACTATGTTGAAATCATTGCCTGGTCTTACGAAGATATGCCTGGGTTGGATACCGATATTGTGGTTCACCGATTGCCTACCAAGGAGGACTATCCTCCAGTGAAACAGAAGGTCCGCCGAATGCGCCCAGAGATGTTTGAGAAAATTAAGGCTGAAGTTATGAAACAATTTGACACCGGTTTTCTAGCAGTTACTTCTTACCCTCAGTGGGTGGCCAACGTGGTTCCTGTGCCAAAGAAGGATGGTAAGGTTCGAATGTGTGTCGACTATAGGAATTTGAATAGGGCGAGCCCCAAGGGTGATTTCCCTCTACCTCATATCGACGTTCTGGTTGACAACATCGCTCAACACAAGGTATTCTCCTTTATGGATGGTTTCTCCGGTTATAATCAGATTAAGATGGCTCCCGAAGACATGGAGAAGACCACCTTTGTTACTCAGTAGGGTACCTTTTGCTACCAGGTCATGCCTTTTGGACTGAAAAATGCTGGGGCAACCTATCAGCGTGCCATGGTTGCTTTGTTTCATAACATGATCCATCATGAGATTGAGGTATACGTCGATGATATGATTGCAAGGTCCCAAACTGAGGAAGAACACCTTGACCATCTGCAAAAGCTGTTTGACAGGTTGAAGTTGTACAAGCTGAGGTTAAACCCGAACAAGTGCACCTTCGGGGTGAGATCTGGTAAACTGTTGGGTTTCATCGTAAGCGAAAAAGGTATTCAAGTGGATCCGGCAAAAGTGAAAGCTATACAGGAGATGCCAGCTCCCAGAACAGAGAAAGAAGTCAGAGTCTTTCTGGGACGACTAAACTACATTGCCTGATTCATCTCGCACCTAACTGCTACTTGTGAGCCAATCTTCAAACTACTGAAGAAAGATCAAGTGGTATGTTGGAACGATGAATGTCAGGCCGCTTTCGAAAGGATCAAAGAGTATCTCCAAGAGCCACCTATTCTGATGCCTCCGGTTGAGGGGAGACCTCTGATCTTATACTTGACAGTACTCGGCAACTCAATGGGGTGTGTGTTGGGTCAACATGACGAGTCTGGCCGAAAAGAGCATGCTATTTATTACCTTAGCAAAAAGTTAACCGCCTGTGAGACCCGATACTCACTGCTCGAGAAAACTTGCTGCGCTTTGGCATGGGCTGCTCGCCGGCTGAGAAAGTATATGCTGACTCACAATACTCTATTGATATCGAAGATGGATCCAATCAAGTATATCTTCGAGAAGCCCGCCTTATCCGGAAGAATAGCAAGATGGAAGATGATCTTGACTGAGTATGACATCCAGTACACGACCCAAAAGGCAATCAAGGGAAGTGTGTTGGCAGACCATTTGGCACATCAGGCAGTGGATGATTACCAGTCAATGAACTTCGAATTCCCGGATGAGAGTATTATGATAGTGACTAACTGTGAGACACCTGGACCGGATGAAGGACCTGAGGAAGGATCCCGATGGTCTATGTACTTTGATGGAGCTTCGAACGCTTTGGGCAATGGCATTGGCGCTGTCATCATATCTCCTAAAGGCTCTCATACTCTATTTACCGCCCGATTATGTTTCAACTGCACCAACAATATGGCGGAGTATGAAGCGTGCATCATGGGTCTTCGAGCTACTATTGGCCTAAGGATTAAGTTTCTAAGTGTTTTCGGAGATTCCGCTCTCGTGATCAGTCAGATCAAAGGCGTGTGGGATACGAAACACCCTAATCTTATTCCTTACAAGGAGTATGTATTGACATTGCTTCCCCATTTCGAGGAGATAACCTTTGAACATTTCCCTAGAGAGGAGAATCAGTTGGCGGACGCGCTAGCTACAATGTCTTCCATGTTCAAAGTCAATTGGGATAACGAAGCTCCCCGGATCATCATTGAAAGATTGGACGAACCTGCACATTGCTGTGATATTGAGACTGAAGAGGTAGCAGAAAAGCCCTGGTTTCATGAAGTAAAGAGGTATCTTGAAGCTCAGGAATACCCCGAGGGTGCATCTGTTAATGACAAGAAGTTTCTGAGGAGGTTCGCGGCGAAGTTCTTCATCAGCAATGGCATTCTTTACAAGCGTAACCATGATTCGACCTTACTGCGTTGTATGGATAAGAATGAAGCAGAAAGGATCATGGAAGATTTACATGAAGGTACTTTCGGAACTCATTCCAGTGGACACACCATGGCAAAGAAAATCCTTCGGGCAGGATATTATTGGTCCACAATGGAAGCTGACTGTTATCAGCATTCTCGGACATGTCACAAGTGCTAGGTCTATGCTGATAAAGTGCACATACCTCCAGTCCCTCTGAACGTCTTGACGGCTCCCTGGCCTTTTGCAATGTGGGGCATTGATATGATCGATGAGATCAAACCTACAGCATCCAACGGGCATCGTTTCATCCTGGTAGCGATTGATTACTTTACGAAATGGGTTGAAGCAGCTTCCTTTGCTACTGTAACCAAGAACGTCGTGGCACAGTTCATTCGGCACAATCTGATCTGTCGATACGGTGTGCCAGAGAGGATTATTACGGACAATGGTACCAATATCAACAACAATATGATCACTGAGCTCTGCGAGAAATTCAAGATACAACATCATAACTATTCTCCCTACCGGCCGAAGATGAATGGGGCTGTCGAAGCGGCTAATAAGAACATTAAGAAGATTGTGCAGAAGATGACAGTGACATACAAAGACTGACATGAGATGTTACCATTTTCTCTCCATGGGTACCGTACCTTAGCACGGACGTCAACAGGGGCAACACCATATTCCTTGGTATATGGTATGGAGGCGGTCTTGCCCATTAAAGTTCAGATACCCTCTCTTCAGATTATGAAGGATGCAGGTTTGAGCGAAGATGACTGGATTCAGACCCGGCTTGATCAGTTGAATTTAATTGACGAAAAGAGACTTACTGCTATTTGTCATGGTCAAACGTATCAAAAACGGATGATTAAGGAATTTAACAAGAAAGTTAGACGACAAGAGTATCAAGTTGGGGATCTGGTAATCAAGCGCATTATCTTACCTCAAGGTGATCCCAGGGGCAAATGGACCCCTACTTACGAAGGGCCATTTGTGGTTAAGAACATTTTCTCAGGAGGAGCTATGATTCTAACCACCATGTGCCGCAAGAAATTTCGGCTGATCAATTTGGAAACTACGTGGCTAGTATGACAACTGATAATGGTTTGGGCTTCTCCTATGCTGATCTGACCCTGGAGGGAAGAAATCACAATAGGGCCCTGTATGTCTCCATTGAATGTAGGGGCACTATGTTGGCCCATGTGTTAATTGATACTGGCTCTTCTCTGAATGTTCTGCCAAAGGGCGCTCTTGACAAGCTAGATTATGAAGGGGTTATACTAAAGACCAGTAATATCATAGTTTGAGCCTTTGAAGGATAAAAAAGAATGGTGCATGGATAAGTAGATCTCCTAATCAAAGTGGGTTCACAGATTTTTGAGTCCACCTTCTATGTGATGGACATCCGTCCAGCTTACTCTTATCTATTGGGGCGCCCCTAGATCCATGGGGCAAGTTCCGTCACCTTCACCTTGCACCAGAAAGTCAAGTATCCGGTAAAAGGAAAGTTTGTTACTGTCTGTGGAGAAGAGGAATATATAGTCAGCCACCTCAATTCATTCTGATACATGGAGATGAACGGAGAATTTATTGAGACCCCATGTCATACCTTCAAAGTGGTTTCCCCGGCTGCTATTAAAGATGTTTCTGCCGTTCCAAAGATCACTAAGACTCCGCATAAGATGGCTTCCTTAAAAGATGACAAGGCTACTATAGAAGAAGGTGGTAGTATTATTTGGGGTCAGCTTCCTGATATCCCTTACAAATCTGACAAGTTTGGTTTGGGATTTACTACAGTAGGTTAAAGGGTTGTTTGTCGTGCTCGAGATGGAAGACCTCAATTCCATATTAGCAACAATGGGATCAACTCTATAGAGGATGCCGACAGTGATGGTGACTTCAACAAATGGATATTCCCTACCATTGGTGATGGACTTGATAATTGGAAGGCAGGAGACATCTTTCCTATCTCCTTTAGTCAGGAGTAATAGATATATTCTTGTCTTATTTGATTTTTAAAAGTTTTGGTTATGTAATAAACAATGAATTTAAAACTTGTGTCTTACCCGAGGCACAATGTTTCATTTGTTAAGGGTTGATAATTCATAAACATTGTTCATTCAATAAAAACATTGGACGTTTTGCATGCAAATTTTGTGATCTCTTATCTTATCGCATTTTCAAATAGCTATGTGTTCTTACACACACCTGAAACAACCGGCTGAAAATCATCAAACAATGAAGTCGCCATCGAACGTCTTTTATCCCACATGTAGGGAAAGGTAAACATCGAGAAAACCTGAGGAAGGAGAAGTCACGGTCTTGCAACCGAGAGATCGGGTAAGGGAGTCTGTTACGCGAGGGGAAGGTATTAGCACCCCACACGCCCGTAGTACTCTATGGTATCCATTCTTGTTATCTATCTTATGGGTGTGTTTAATCTATGTTTACTGTTTATTACTGCTAAGGGGAGAATGCATGCAAAAGAAAGGGGAAAAGAATGTAGGGAAAATAAAATTGTGCTCGCCTGGGCCCTACCCCAATGCCTACGTATCCCTTTTGAGGAATCAGAGCTACCGTAGTTCGGCTCACATGTTTTTATTTGTTTGTGTTTTTTATGGATGAAGTTAATCCCACCTTCTTCCGCAGCTCGACCTTTGGAGACTTATGCATTGGCACAAAAGTAAATTAATCGTGTCCTTACCTGAAAAGGGTTTTAAGAAAGGGTTCTCGAGCGCACAAAAGATTTGAATTTGTTTTGTATTTTCGTTGCAGATAATGACTGATTGACCTCAAGAGAGAGATATTAGCCATTTTTCTACTTAGTCATGAAAGGAGTCTTTGAGAATTGAACCACACCTATGCTTGAGATGAAGAACAATAAGATCGAGAAGAGACCCGCTTATCATTTCTCGTACTAAGCAAAAGCATGATTTGAATCAATAGTTTTAAAGTGTTTTTGAATTTCGAAAAGAAAAAGGAGTTTTAATTTTTAGGTGCGAATGCAAAAGGAGAAAGAAAAGTCAGAAGGAGACTAGCTTACTTCTAAACCTAATGTTATTATGCGTTATTAGCCATAAGATTTAGGTTAAAGGGGAAATTTCTACCTGATGTTAGTATGCATATGGATTTGCGATAAAGTACGGAAATGAAGAATAAAATAGATTTGTGACGATACCGAACGGAGAAGGTCCGTTGCCTCTTCAAAATTGTGTAAGCGGTAAGAAAATTCTATCAAAGTTCCCTTGGGCAAGTGATTGAAGAGTTCACCCCGAGCATTCTACATTGCAAGAGTTATGTCGACGCTACAAAAAGTCTTGACTAGAAAATGGCAATAAAAATGATTATCGAATATGAAAAATAAAATAGAAAAAATTCTAATCGAAATTTTAAAAATAAATTCTAAAGAATTCTAAAATATCCTATTGTTTTGTGTCATTTTATTATTGATTGAGAGAAAAATTAAACTAGAAGAAAAAACTAAAATTATAAAAGAAAAGAAAAAATTAGAAGAATCAGGGGGTGCAAGCTGAATTCAGGGATGTGATATGGAAAACATGCACTAGGCCTGAAATACCTGAATTCAATAGCATAGTAATGGTTTGCTTCAAAAAAAAAATGCAGGCCCAAGAGAATGGGTGTAATCTGACCCATACCAATCAACATATTTCTAATTAATCTACAATCCTTAGCATACTAGTTTTATTATATATTTTAATTTCTTATTGAATAATAATAAAAAAAATAAAAAAAATAAAAAGAAAGTAAAAAAAAAAGAAACTGAAGGAAATTAAAAAAGGGGATTTAGGGTTGAAAGATAGATATGTTCTCTTCTTCTCCGTAGCACAGCAGCGGCGCTGCCGGCCTCTTCGTCCTCGCGTTGCCATCTTCTTCTTCCGCTCGCCGACATTCTTCGTCTTCTCTTCGCGATTCCGTCGGTCTCCGCCTTCTGATTTCGCATCATCTCAGTTTTCACTTCAACATCACCTCACCGTCGCGGATCGTTCCGATTCCATCTTCGCCGTAAATCACGCCGCCACTGTACTCTCTTCGTTCTTCTCCGCGTTTGCTTCTTATGTTATCCATTTCTTTTCTTCGTCTACTTCTTGCTTCTGTATGTGTTGTTGTGAGGTGCAAGGTACATGAATCAATGACAAAGACGCGAGATTACCGAACCTCTAGTTGGAAATCGCAAGCATTCAGCTAAGCATTCGAATGGTTAATCATGTGAAACGATGCACAGCAAAGAGAGCTAGTGAAACGATGCGCATCAGCTAAACAATGATGTTGAAAGAAAAACAAGATAAAGATTCTGAACTTCAGGTACGCATCCCTTTCAATCCTTGCTCATTCTGCTCCTGCTTTTCTCCTCCATTCTTTTGCCTTCGTGATTTGAACCAGACATAGTATGTATACTGCAGTTCCTATGGAAAGCACGTGTATTTGCAGAACTGGAAGGAGAGGGAAGAATCATAGGGAAATATTGAGGTGAGGTTGAAGGGGTTATGGATTATAGATAGTATGTAAGGCTGAAGAGGGATAGAGAGAATCTGAAGATGTTGATTTAAGATTTTGGTGAATGAAAGAAAAAAAATGATGAAGGGTGCAGATGAAGATTAGAGAAGAAGATAAAATTTCTGTAGTTCTTTTTTGGATGTGATTCTTCTGCAAGTTCCAGAATGAGATGATTGAGAGGTAATAATCTCCTTTTTTCTGTGTTGAAATCATATATCTATTATGTCCACCTTTTTGCATATGCTGTGTACTTTATTTATATATGCTGGAAGTTTGTTATGGTTTGTTAAGTTAGTTAGGATTTGGGAAGTGGGAAGTTGGTTATAGTTAGAAGTTAGGGAAAGGTTAGTCATGAAAAATTCTGTTAGGAAGTTTAAGATGCAGTTTGTTGTTATAACAGTTTTGGTTAGTTATGCTGTTAGAAGTGGTTAGAAGGTAGTTAGTTTGTTATGAATTGGTTACTGAATGTTAGGAGTTGGTTTGTTGTTTTCTGTTGCAGTAAGTGATTCTATGGTGCATTCAAACAAATCCATCAGATAGACCACCGATGAATAAAGTGATAGAAATGCTACATGGACCACTTTCATCAGTGCAATATCCTCCAAAGTCGGTCTTGTTTTCTTCTGAAATGCCATTTGTCACTAACTAACATTGGAGAAAATGGCTTTGATTCTTTTGGTTGCTCAACTGGAATTGGAGGGTAACTCACACTTTGAACTTGGAATTTGATCTTGTCAGTATAATTAATATTAAATGATGAATCAATTTCTTCACCATAATCCCAAAACCACGTGCCTTTGTTTTTGTTGCTATTTTCAGGTTCATAGCGGTTTGGATTGGGCATGTGATGAGTAGGAATGTAAATGTCGTCAAAGAATCCAATGGATAAGCGCAAGCCATCAGCATCAGATGAAACAAGTTTTCCAGTAATAATCTCCCCTTATCCAAGAAAAGCCTCTCAAGCTCCGTGTGTATGGCTTCTCCAATGGGAAGAGCGAGAAGAGAAGGAGGCAAGGTCAATTTATGCTCAATCTTACTGAGATAAAACATTGACTCCATACCCTGTTAGGAAGTGCTATCCGGAAGAAACAGCTCTTTATGGAATCGACGGTGAAAATTAGGATAGGTTTTGGTAAAAATGTATAAATATTATGTATCATTGTAATGGAATTTGGACTTGTATGTATCTGAATAATTGTAATGTATGTTGACTTTATTTCCACATAAAGAAATGGCCTTTGTATGAATTCAAATAAATGGTATGAATCCAAAATATTTGCAAGGTAACCAAAAGAGACATGAATCTTGAATGAATCCAAGAGAGGCTATTTGGACAATATTTTGATGGTTGGATGAATTTGATGCATGTTTTTTCATACTTGTGGTTTGAATTCCAAGAAAAGCCACACAAATATTTAAGAATTTTGATTTTCTCCAAATCCATTTCAAATATTAATGAATGAATTCTAATCAAACTACAGCTTCAGTGAATCCCTAATTCAATTCACTTTTCCGATCTAAACCAAATTTGCGTGTCAAGCAATAAGCATTTGAAGTAATGACACCTTGATCACAATCAACATCTTGTACCATGTCTCGACTATATGAGCACTAGAATAACGACGTCTTGGACCCCTTCTCAATAGATGATAATGACTATGCCCTGAGGAATTCTTTGAAGATGAATATGAAAGATGAGACATGCGAATACCTTGATATGGAATGAGCCTCAGGTAGAATGCTGACAAGCTCAAATATGAAAATGTATAAACCCTGATTTTTAGCTTCGTCTCATAAAACCTTGCAACTTGACATTGAGAAGAAAAGAATAGCATCGTAGCCTGATGATGATAAGGTCCATGAAATAAAAACCTAGCTTCAAACAAATTATTAATGGAGAAATCAACCGAAACAAGCTTGTGCGAAGATGGGAGCCTTAAAGCCATACACCAACCCTTATTCCTCGAAATCCATGATCTTATGCCAATTTATTGATTAATGATGCATGATGTGTTAGATGACCTAATGTGAGAAAAAAATGCAAAAATGCGTAAGCCAGATAGGAAGTAAAAGGGTAGGACAAATTTGGGGTATTACAACACCCATACACTACATTGCAGATTCTCATCCACTCTGGATCTCGTCGATAATGATTATGCTAGTGCCTCTTATGACTTGGAAAATACGACTTACCAAGCCAAGGACGAAGGTGAGGAATATTGTGAAATACTGGGAGAACTTGCGAGACTCTTGATACAAGAAGAAAAGGTTATCCAGTCACATTAAGAGTCAGTCGAAGTAGTAAACTTGGGTACCGAGACAAACAAAAAAGAGGTCAAGATCGGTGCCAACTTAGAGAGAAGTGTCAGGAGCAGGTTAATCTAGATGTTGCATGAATATGTTGAAATCTTTGCTTGGTCATACGAAGACATGCCAGGACTTGATACTGATATTGTGGTTCACCGTCTGCCGATGAAAGAGGGGTGTGCTCCGATTAAGCAGAAGGTCCGTCGCATGCATCCTGAAATATCGGAAAAGATCAAAGCCAAAGTTATGAAGCAATTCAACGTAGGGTTCTTAGCAGTGACGTCATATCCTCAATGGGTTGCTAATGTTGTTCTGGTTCCAAAGAAAGACGACAAGGTACGTTAGTGGGTATACTACAAGAATATGAATAGGGCAAGCCCTAAAGACGACTTCCCACTACCACACATTGATGTTTTGGTCAACAACACTGCTCAACACAAGGTATTCTCCTTTATGGATGGTTTCTCGGGTTATAATCAGATTAAGATGGCGCCCGAAGACATGGAGAAAACTACCTTTGTCACACAGTGGGGCACTTTTTATTACAAGGTCATGCCTTTTGGGCTGAAGAACGTCGAGGCAACTTATCAGCGTGCATGGTAGATTTATTTCATGATATGATTCACCATAAGATAGAGGTTTATGTCGATGATATGATATCTAGGTCACAAACTGAAGAAGAGCATCTCGATCATCTGCATAAACAGTTTGAAAGACCGAGGAAGTATAAACTGAGGATAAATCCGAGCAAGTGCACATTTGGGGTAAGGTCCGGTAAACTCCTGGGTTTCATCGTCAGTAGTAAAGGTATCGAGGTTGATCCTGCAAAAGTTAAGGCTATTCAAGAAATGTCGACTCCCCATATCGAGAAGGAAGTCAAAGGTTTCTTAGGACGGCTAAATTACATTTCCCGTTTGATTTCTCATTTGACTGCTACTTGTGAGCCAATCTTCAAGTTACCGAAGAAAGATCAAGTAGTAAAGTGGAACGACGACTGTCAAATAGCCTTTGATAAGATCAAGGAGTACCTACAAGAACCTCTGGTTCTGATGCCACCAGTCAAAGGAAGACCTCTAATCATGTACTTAATAGTGCTAGAGAACTTAATGGGGTGTATACTGGGCCAGCATGACGAGTCTGGTAGAAAAGAGCATGCAATATACTACCTTAGAAAATTTTTTACCTACTATGAAACAAGATATTCACTGCATAAGAAAACTTAATGCGCTTTGGCATGGGCTGCTCGCCAACTAAGACAGTATATGTTGACCCATACTACCTTGTTGATCTCTAAAATGGGTCCCATCAAGTACATATTCGAGAAGCCAGCTCTCTCCGTAAGAATAGCCCGATGGCAAATGGTCTTAACAAAATATGACATCCAGTAAACCACTCAAAAAGCAATCAAAGGAAGTGTACTGGAAAACCATTTGGCACACCAAGTCGTAGACGACTATCAGTCTATGAATTTCAATTTCCCGGACAAGAATGTTATGCAAATAACAAATTATGAAGAACCTGGACCGTATGAAGGACCTGAGCTAGGATCTCTATGGACTATGGTTTTCGATGAAGCTTCCAACGCACTTGGAAATAGAATTGGTGTTGTAATTATCTCTCCTCAGGGTTGTCACATGCCCTTCACTGCCAGAATTTGCTTTGACGACACTAATAATATAGTTGAATATGAAGCATGCATCATGGGTCTTAAAGCTGTTATTGACCTGAGAATCAAATTCTTTAGTGTGATATGGTGGGAGAACTGACTTGAAGGTTTTGCGTATTATCGAAAATGTTGCGGTTAGCAAGAGTCGCCACCAACTTTTTTTTATCCAAAAGGAAAGGTGAAAAAGCACAGGAAAGACCTTTGAGATTATTTCTTGAGTTCGGGTGGTAGATTATGAAAAGGGAAAGTATTAGCACCCTTTTCATCCATGGTTTTCCATGGGCTCTTAGTTACTTGCTAGATCACTTGCTTTTGTTTGAAATTGTGCTTTGTGTGGTGTTGTACCCCAAAATTTTCCCTCTCATATTTCTCAAGACATTGCAAGAATAGTCTCCAAGTGGTTCAAGATTGCTCAAAAGTTGGACAATCAAGTCATCTGCTAAGGCAGTCAACCTCAAATTAGGGTTTTGTGTTGCATCTAGGTCCTTGCATCCAAATGACCTCAAGTGCTCCCCACTGTCTTAATATGTTCTCAAGTTCATCCATGTCAAAATTCAAGCCTTGCAGAAGAAGTTTGCTCAGTCAATTGCCCAAAGGGTCCAAAAATCGACCGTGCTAGGGCAAAAGTCAACTGTGACCTACAAATAGTCAAACTTCAAGATTTTTTGTCAACATTCTCATTTTGAAGGATATTTCATCATTTGATCAAGGGTTGATCATTATTCATCAAGGATTGCTCAAAATTCATCGACTCAAAAGTTGCTAAATTAGGGTTTTGTAGGAAAAGTCAACTCAACTTTGACCAAGCATAACTTTCTCAAACTTTATGATAAATGACCCATCCAAAGCTCATTTTGAAGAGGATGAAATTTCCTACAATCCATCTTCATAACCCAAGATAAAGAAATGCACTCACAAAAAGTTACAAATTTGGACATTATAGGTCATTTTTGAAAGTCAACAAAAACACCTTTTTTTTGCCAAAGCGTATAACTTGAGCATGGAATATCAAAATGAGATGATACTGAAAGGGTTGGTTATAGGACATCTCAAGATTTCTAAAAAGTCCAAGAACACCTCCAAAGGTTCAAAATTGAAGAAGTTATGAATTGTTGAAGTTGGGCATTTTTGCAAAATTGTCAAAAGTCAACTATCCCCAAAACTTCAAATTTGGTCAAATGGGCCCATTCTTTTTCACTTGATTTGGTTTTGTCACACTACACACGTGTCCTAGCTTCAGCCTTGTGTCCATTTATTAATTTTTCTATTTTATTTGATTTTTATTGAATTAATTCATTTTAAATTAATTTAAATCCAAATAAAATCCAAATATTGATCATTTAGGATCTTTTTGATTGATGTAGGTCTTAATTATCATCATGGATATGATCAAATCAGTATCAAGCCATATCATGAACAAAATATTGGATTTTGGACAAAATTGGAAGCTTTTTAATGGTGAATCAAATCATATCTCCAAACATCAATGCATAAGGATTCAGCCCAAAAAAGTTAACCTAATTCACTCCATGTTACATATACAATGCAAAGGCACGAGTTTGAGTACCTAGAGGCTGCTAAATCACAACAACCAAACTTGGAAAAATTGTAAAAAAGTGTGAATCTGAAATCCTTCTTAGAGGCCAATTCAGAACCAAAACTGAACGTAGATCAATTGCTGGATATTCACTGAGTCAGTAGAAATCAAAAGAAAGCTCCCAGACCCTCTCAAACGTGCTGTAAGTGATACACGTCCTCCCTCTGAACTTGCTTTCGTGTTTCAAGATTTACGCATCATTACAAGAAACTAATGGCATATTTGCAATCACCAAACAATTTCCATGCTTTCCATATTATTTGATTGCATTTATCTATTCTATAATCCAAAATGCCATTGTAGGGTTTTCTAGGTTTGTTTTAGGGGTTTTTGATGCAGGTGAAATTAGGCTTATTAATGGGCATGGTTGAGACCGGGATGAAGAGACGAGTTCATCCATGACATCACCTTTCATTTATATGGCCTGAGAAGGATTTTGGAATTGACCTATGCTTTTTGCTGCGGATTTAAATCCGTAGGTAATCACTGTATAAGTCCAAGGACAGGGACGACAACGTGTCCCCATCCAATTCGCTCATTCAAACTTTCGCGCTTTTTATTTTTTTAATTCTGGCATTTTATTTATTTTCTAATATAATAATTGTTGTCCAATATTATGACAAATGAAGCGTAGTGGCTCAGTGGCGAAGGTGTTAGTGTGTGATACAACAGGACCTGGGTTCGAATCCCATGTACCCCAATGCATTTGTATTATTTTTCTTCAGGTTATTCCATGCAATATCCCAGGCACAGCACATCATACACCATCACCTAATCATCTGCCAGATGGCCCCAGGCCAGATCTGGTGGCCCAAGAATGAAGGCCTATGGTGGGATCAAGTCAGCGCATGCGTGGAGAATTAGCAAAGTCAACGAGGCTTGCACTATTGGGCCTTGAAAACTGCTAATCTCACCCCTGATCTGGGCCCAAACCCCCTTGGTTATTTCTTTTTCTTTCTATTTCTTTTATTTCTTTTATTTGATTGTTTGATTAATTATTTTTATTATTTAAACTAACCAATTAAACTTTTTCCTCATAAAATCAAAAACCAAAAATATATTTTATTTATTAAAATTAAATTCAGCACTTTATTTTTGTAAATAAATATTAATTCAATTAATTTAGTTTTAATTAGGAATAAGTTTTAATATTTTGCAATAATTAAAATTAATGTAGATAATTAGGTCTTACTAATTTTAAATCAAATTTATTTTATTTCCTTAAATATTAAAAACTCCAAAAAATATTTTAATTAATTAATTAGTTTATTAATTTAATTCTTAACTTAATTTAATTTCTTTTAATCCAAAAAATAACAAAAAATCACTTTCTTTCAAAAAAAGGTAAAAACCCTAAAAACTCGCCCGATTTAATTTCCCGCACGCGATCCATTTGATTTCAATATTGTATCTGTTTCCCGGAATGTAATAGTTTAATTAGAACTTTGATTATTTTATCGCTTTATTTATTTTCCGCATTTTAATTTCAAGGGTTGTTTTTGGCGATGTAAATACCCGACGCCTTGTAATAGTTAGTTTTAATTTCTACAATTTAATTTCCGCAACTTATAATCTGTTAGATGATTGATAATAGGGAATGCATGACAAGATCAAATGTTTGAACCTAAAATCAACATAGATAACCATTGACATGTACAAAGATAAAATTAACCGAAACAATACACTCGCACATGCGCACTCTTAGGGTACACCTCACTTGGTTGCCTTCGAACGTGGTCATTGAGTATAAGAAGTTTTAGAGGTCACCCTCTTGTCCAAAGATCATAGTTGCCTCGAAACGGTTGTCTCGGAAAAATGATCTAAGACATTAGGGTTACTGCTAATGCATTTTAACATTGCTTTAGTGACCACACGTCCCTTAATCGAATTGACCCTTAAAACTCCAACGACGATGCTACCTACTCATCAATAGTGGGATAGCATTGTCTAAAGGACATTAGCACAAATTAATTCCTTTTTCGAATAGGTAGATGGTTCTTAAGTACTTGCTCTCTCAAAACAAAACAAAACTTTTCGCACTTACACCTTTCAAACAAAAACTTCTTTCAAACCCACAAACACAAAGAAAAGAAATTTTTTGAAAACACTTTGAGCAAGTACCTAAGAGCCTGTGGATAAACACGGATAGAAAGGGTGCTAACACCTTCCCTTTCTATAATCTACCCCCCGAACCCAAGAAATATCTCGAAAAAGGAATTTTTCTGTGCTTTTTTCCTTTTCTTGTTGGATAAAATAAAAGTCAGTGGCGACTCTTGCTTATCGCGACATTTTGCGAAAACAAACGCAAAACGCAAACCAGCATTCCAAAACACAGTCAGTTCTCTCCCACCGTATCACATTTGGCTTTTGAAAGTATTTTGTAAAGATGCCATCGTTTAGGCAAACTTTGTAATGATTCTCATTCGTAAGAATATATACAAAGTGTTTGATCTTTTGAAAATGTTTTCAAGTTTGTAAGATGTTTTGAAAGTGTAGGTGTTTGTTTTTGAAAATAGCAAGGATGTTTATTTTGAAAGTGAGCAAGTAACTAGGAACATTCTACCTTATCAAAAGTCTTTCTTGTTAATTTTCTTTTCCTTTTGATATCGTTATCTTACCATTGATTTGGTAAGTAACCCTATCTTTGGATGTAAACGGGACGGGCATGGGTCATCATATAACCATGATCAATAATGTTGCAAGGTATCTTAGCACTCTCTTTTAGGGACTAAGATCATTTGAAAGGCAACATGGATAACGTCATCGAGAGACTATGATCTTGTATTTTTGCTTGTTCTTGCTAAGATACCTCACATGCGTAATATGGCCATTTTGTAAAGGAAACCAAGTGGATTTACCCCGGGGTGCTTGTGTGCAAGTGTATTCATTTTCATGCTTGTTTTTATCTTGAATTAGGATTTTCTAAGCATTGGTTTTAGTTTTCCCATACAAACCCTAATTACTAGCATTTGTATATAAAAGCGATAAATTGCAGAATTTAAAGTTACTACGCTATTACATTACTTGTGGGAGGGGGTGTACAAATTATAAATGGGGATTGCAAGAAAATAAACCTAATTAGTTTATTACAACTATGTTGAATTGGTACAAGAATTGAATAAAATAAATGTACAAAATAAGTAAATATACAAGAATGTAAATGCAAAGAAAATGGATCTTTGTTTGGATTTCTTAAGGAAAAGGGGTTTTGATTTTAACCTAATTAATTAAAGGGAAAATAATTAATTAAAAGTAAAAACCTAAATTTACTAAGAAAAGATTTTAAATAAAACCCTAAATCTATTAATTGATTAAAAATAAATTAAGTTTATAAGAAAAGTATTTTTAGTATTTTTATCTTGAAAATAAATTATAGTATTATAAAATATTTTTGATCTTTTTAAATATTACAATAATATATTTAAATGGTGTAAAATAAATTAACTAAAAAAACTATTTTTTAAATTTAACTTACAAAATATTTAGTGAAATAAATAAAGTATTATAAAATAAAATAATTTTTGTGTGAGAAAAAATAAATAAACTATGTCAAAATGTAAATCTACTATTTTTAAATTTTTTTATGATTTTTTATGATGTTTTAGTATTAGAAAAAATAATTAAGAAAATAAATAAAATGAAAATAAGAAAAGAAAATAAAAACTGGGCCAGGGGTATGAAAAGCCAGCAGGGGGGTCAGCAACAAGAAAAAAATAGAGGCCCAAAGGAAAACCCAACGGCTGCCAAAAAGAAAGTCAGAAATGCAAAAAATGTGAAAAATATCAAAAGGGTACCATTGGGGCTCGAACCCAGGCCCCTCAGGTTACAGGCGCGCACTTCTACCACTGGGGTGACTATACATCCATTTATATAAATCAAACCATAAATATATATGGCAAACATGTTCCTGAGGCCAACTTCATCTTCAACCTCACGCCCAGCCAGAAGCTCTGTAACTCAATCAATCCTCAACAAAAATGAAATGTGTAAATTGGAAACTTGTAGAAAATTTCCTCACGATTTCAGAAATGTAAAGCATTAAAACTATAGGTCAAATACAAACATGAATTTCATTGGCCCTAATCTGAACCCTAAAAATCTCAGAAATTTCAATCTTAAAATTCTCTAAGCTCAAACAAAATTAATGAAAACTATGAACATGGTTAGCTTTAGGGCAGTGATATCTACATGTTTTATTCACAAATAAATCATTGATGATGCCTGTATGAAAAGTTCCAAAGTTATAAAACTTACCTTGCAAGAGGGTATCGGGTTTGGAGTTTTATAAGCTTTAAGTGAGTTCCAATGATTGGGTTAGCTTCCTCAAGTTCCCAGGAAGCTAAAGGGATGCTTAGCTTGAGCTGAAAGTACCTGAGGAGTTCTGGAGAAGTCCAAGTGCAAAGCTATGTTTTTGAAAATGGAGGGTGGTGTTAATGGTGTTACATTCTTTTAACAGGGTGTGGGATCAGTTCTAAATGATGTTTAGAAGCTTTAGGAACCAAAAGGCTTGAAAACACACGAGGGAGTTATGAGTTTCAAGTTTTTGGACAATTTATGTGAAAATGGAGGTATGAGATGTGATTCTGAGCTCTTGATCTTTAAGGGTCAAGCATGCGTGTGTTTTGTGGCAAAATGATTTTTCTATGTATAAGCAAAAGGTATTGAGTGCATTGGCAAGTCAGAAGTACAAGTCTTTAGCTATTTGCTATGTTACTTAATTTTCAAGAAAAGTGAGAAACCAAGTTTCAATGTGAAGTACAAGCATGGGATGGGTGATTATAAGTGTCTAACAATTTTATTATAGGTTATGGGACTTTTATGATTAGAAGATAAAAAGTGCAAGGCTCAAGAACAAGTTTTGTACAAAAAGTCACTTTATCAAAATGGTAATGTATACTTTCTTCCCAAAATAAACATAAAGCATAGCCTTTCATTGAAGGATTGAAATGAGACCTCTAATAGCTGTGTAAGAAATTAATTATGGAGTGTCTAACAAGTTTGAGGCCTGAAAAGTAGAGTTTATGCAGCATAACTTTGAATTTGAATTTTGTTCATCACAAAATGCCTTGTAATTCAAGTGATAAAACCCTAACTTCACCTCTTCGATTCTCCCTACTCAAAAATGATCTCAAGGAGTTCTTGGAAATTTTGGAAAGATGGCAATGCGCTCTACAACCCATCTTTGAATTTATTGTGAAGATTCCATTTGGAACTATATGAAAAAGTTCCATGAAGTTGGGTCAAAATCCTGACCAAATTAGGGCAAAAATTTCACTAAGTGTTTTGTTTCATGACCATGTATTCTTAAAATTATAAACTGAGATCCAAGCACTTTTGGAAGGAGTTGTGTGAATAAAAGTTGTATATTTCATGGAGATATAAAACTTTCATGTTGGAAGTTTCTCTTGAATCATCTTGCATCATGGTGAAAATTTTGCTCAAAGTTGTGAAAAAATAAGAAATTTCCAACACTTCGAAAATTTTCTAAGTTTAGAAATTTTCACTTTTCAAAATGAAATTTTGCATTTTTGATATCTTGATGAATAAGTTTCATATTTTGACATGCTTTGATGAATTGTGATATTTGGCATTTGATTTTGACCAAAAAGTCAAAGTTTGACTTTTCAGTATACAATTGACTTTTGATCAGTTGACTGAAAATTCATCTGTCAATCCATTGGAGTTGAGCAATGTTTTGAGCCATGTAATTAGGTCAACATGATGCAATTGGACTCTTGAGATCATTCCTTAAACCAATTGATCATTTGCTAGATCAAAAATCAGAAATTGCCCTTTCCCAGTCAAAATCCTAATTTTGACCATTTTGCCCTTTTGAAGATTTGATCAAATTTCTTGAGGAATTATGGTCCAAACTTGATAAAATGATACATATGAGTTTAAAATGTTGATGTGGATAAAAAATTATGAAGTTTGACTGTAAATTGACCATAATTTACTTTTTCCCCAATATAGTTGATTTTTAGGTCAACTGCCCAATTAACTGAGCAAAAGTGTGATCCAAGGCTTGAAACTTGGCATGAGTAAACTTGGGGTCCCATAATGATCCATGAAAGTCATATGAAGCATTGAAAGTTCAAATATCCTTGTGCAATCTGAAACCCTAATTTTGGTCATCAGTGCTTAAGGAGGTGTCTTGAGCTGATCAACCCTAGTGCAATATTGATTCAAGGGAGATCTTGTAATAAAATTCTTGATAAATGAGAGGGAAAATTTTGGGGTAAAACAACTACCCCTGTTCAATCTTCTTAAGCCTTAAGAGTTAGATTTGCGAGTTTTGCCACTCGTGACTCGAAGGTGGAAGATGATTGGACACTAAAATGCCAAGAAATTTGCACTCGGTGATGTGATGGTTAATATTAGGGGGAATGGGCTTAAAGATGCCATTTAGAGAGATGATGTAAAGTTGTAGGAGATGGGCTTGTAGATTCCATCCAGAAATGAATGCTGAACTGTATTTGTAAGAAACTAGATAAGTATTAGAATGACGTCCGTGTCTGGAGCGTATATGAACTGTATCTGAAAGCTTGAATCTGAATGAGTATCAAAATGGCATCCGTATCTGGAGCATATCTGAACTGTATCTAAAAGATCGAATCTGAATGAGTATCAGAATGACATCCGTATCTGGAGCGTATCTGAAATGTATCAAAAGTTGAATCTGAATGAGTATCAGGATGACATCCGTGTCTGGAGCGTATCTGAACTGTATCAAAAGTTGAGTCTGAATGAGTATCAAGATGGCATCCGTGTCTGGAGCGTATCTGGACTGTATCTGAAGTTGAGTCTGAATGCGTATCAGGATGGCACCCGTGTCTGGAGCGTATCTGAACTGTATTAGAAAAGCTGAATCTGAATGAGTATCAGGATGGCACCCGTGTCTATAGCGTATCTGAACTGTATCAAAAGTTGAATCTGAAGAACCCGTGCTGGATTGTTTCAGTTGGTCGTGTTGATAATTGTCTGGCTTGTCTTAGGTATCAATTTCTGACCTTTGTAATTTGTTGATGATAGCCATTGATTAATCTTATCCTGAAAAGGGCAAAAAATTAACTGTATGCAATGTCATGATGTATGAAATGCATGGTATAATGAGATTGTGATATATGCATTCGTGTTATCGATGTTTATGACATATGGATGCGATGTATGCATATGTGAGCTAATCTGCTGCACTGCTGTTGAATTGGGGAAAATAAATCCCCGACTGCTGCTGAGGATATGGAGTGTAAGTCTTCACGTTGTGAAGTTGAAGTGTTGATGAATTTCCTTTTAGAGAGGTAAACTCTGTTGTAAGGGAAACACCGTGTACTGCCTGTAAAATCCTGTTGGGGGAATCCTAAGAAATTGGATGACTTCTACTGGGGATTGATATCTTGAAGCTCTGTTCCGCTGGGGATTAAACTGCACACTACAGGGGACTTTATGGAAATAACTTAGAGAGATTTCCCTATCTCTTAAAGCCATCAATGATTGTCTTTTTATTTTATTCATTTGTAAACAATAATTATGTTCAAATGCATATGTTCAAAAATAAATCATTGGACGTTTTTGTAAACAAAACAAACAAGAGTAAAGAAAAACAGATAGTTTGCACTTTCAAAGGGATATCTTTGTATTGATTTTGAGTAAGTATTTTTGTACAGTGAGACAAAAATCCTAGTAAGAGAATGCCGTCGTAAAATGAAAATTTGATACAAAGAAAAGATAACTATGTGAAATAATCCCCTGGGGTTCCCATTATGCTATAGCCTTCGGGTCTCTGAGCATCTTATCTATTTATTGCCTTGTCCGAAGCTGATTGGATTGATCAGAATTGTCGAGTTTGTAGGTTGTCTGTAAGGTGATCCCAATAGGACATAGTCATACGCTTTAATTCCCTAACTTTTTCCTGGACCTCCCTTTCAGGTTTTCAATCCACCGGGATACCCTTTTTTGCCCGAGTCGCCCTTTCAGGTTTTCGACTTGCCAGGTGTACAAATTTTTTTGTTTTATCCCTAATTTTTGCCCGAACCTCTTTGGTTCGCCGGGATGCCCTTGTATTGCCTAGGTGTGTCAACCTAGCGAGTCTCTTTATGGGTAGTATCTTTTGACTATGTCCGCATTCACAGGGTGCGGTAGGTTGTCGCCATCCATGGTGGTCAAGATCATTGCCCCACCAGAGAATATGCTTTTGATTACAAATGGTCCTTCGTATGTAGAAGTCCATTTTCCCCTGGGGTCACCTTGCGGTAGTATGATGCGTTTGATCACCAAATCCTCGACTTGATATACTTGGTGCTTGACCTTTTTGTTGAAAGCCTTAATCACCCGTTTTTGATACATTTGACCATGACAGACAACAGTAAGTATTTTCTAGTCAATCAAGTTTAATTGATCAAGTCGAGTCTGGATCCAATCTTCTTCATTCAGCCCTGCATCCTTCATAATTCTCAGAGAGGGGATCTAGACCTCAATAGGCAAGACAACCTCCATACCGTATACCAGAGAGTAGGGTGTTTCCCCGGTTGATGTGCGTGCCGTGGTACGATAACTATGGAGAGCGAATGGTAGCATCTCATGCCAGTCTTTGTACGTGACTGTCATTTTCTGTATGATCTTTTTTATGTTCTTATTTGCGGCTTCGACATCACCATTCATCTTTGGCCGGTAAGGGGAAGAATTGTGGTGCTGGATCTTGAATTGCACACACAGTGCGGTGATCATAGTGTTGTTAAGATTCGTACCATTGTCCGTGATGATCCTCTCCAGGATACCATACGGGAAGATGAGATTCTATTTAATGAACCGGGCTACAACATTCTTGGTCACGGAAGCGAAAGAGGCTGCCTCAACCCACTTTGTAAAATAGTCAATGGCCACTAAGATGAAGCGGTGTCCATTAGAGGCTGTTGGCTTGATTTCCCCAATCATATCGATGCACCACATAACAAAGGGCCAAGGAGCCGTCAAGACATTCAGAGGAACCAGAGGTACGTGCACATTGTCAGCGTAGATTTGACACTTGTGGTAGGTTCGAGACTGTTGATAGCAATCTGCTTCCATGGTAGACCAGTAATAACCAGCCCGTAGGATTTTCTTTGCCATCATATGCCCACTGGAATGAGTGCCAAAAGTGCCTTCATGTAGATCGGCCATGATCTTTTCTGCCTCAACCTTGTCTATGCAACGGAGCAAAATAGAGTCATGGTTGCGTTTGTAGAGAATGTCATTACTAAGGAAGAATTTAGCAGAGCATCTCCTTAAGAACTTCTTATCATTGACTGAAGCTCCTTCTGGATATTCTTGAGCCTCGAGATACCTATTGACTTCGTGAAACCAAGGCCGATCCACTACTTCTTTAGTATTAATCTCGTGACAGTGAGCTGGTTCATCCATTCGTTCAATGGTGATCCGAGGAGCCTCGTTATCCCATTTAAGTTTAAACACGGATGACATTGTGGCTAGTGCGTATGCTAGCTGATTTTCTTCTCGTGGGAAATGCTCGAAGGTAATCTTCTCAAAATGTGGGAGCAATTTCAAAACATGTTCTTTGTAGGGGATAAGGTTAAGGTGTTTGGTGTCCCATTCCCCTTTGATCTGGCTGATGACCAAAGCTGAATCTCTGAATACATTTAAGGACTTGATCCCCAAATCTATGGCAGCTTTGAGACTAAAAATGCACGCTTCGAATTCCGCCATGTTATTTGTACAACTGAAGCAGAGTCGTGCAGTAAAGGGAGTATGACACCCTTCAGGAGATATGAGTATAACACCAATACCATTTCCGAGTGGGTTGGATGCCCCATCGAAAACCAGGGTCCATCGGGATCCTTGTTCAGGTCCGTCATATGGTCTGAATTCTTCACAGTTGTTTACTATCATGATGTCTTCATCTGGGAATTCGAACTTCATGGACTGGTAGTCATCCACAGCTTGGTGAGCAAGGTGATCAGCTAGTACACTGCCCTTTATTGCTTTATGGGTAGTATACTGTATGTCATATTCTGTCAGGATCATCTGCCACCTCGCTATTCTTCCAGAGAGTGCAGGTTTCTCAAAGATGTATTTTATTGGATCCATTTTAGATATCAATAAGGTAGTATGGGTCAACATATACTGTCTTAGCCGGCGAGCAGCCCATGCCAGAGCGCAACAAGTTTTCTCGAGCAGTGAATATCTTGTTTCACAGTCGGTAAACTTTTTGCTCAGGTAATAAATAGCGTTCTCTTTTCGGCCAGACTCGTCATGCTGCCCCAACACACACCCCATTGAATGTTCCAAAATAGTCAGATACATAATCAACGGTCTTTCCTCAACTGGTGGCATCAAAACAGGAGGCTCTTGCAGGTACTCTTTGATCTTGTCGAAGGCAGTTTGGCACTCATCATTTCATTCGACTACTTGATCTTTCTTCAGTAATTTGAAGATTGGTTCACAAGTAGCTGTCAGGTGAGAAATGAATCTGGCAATGTAGTTTAAACGTCCCAAGAATCCTTTGACTTTCTTCTCAGTACGAGGAGCAGGCATCTCTTGTATTGCTTTCAACTTGACAGGATCTACTTCAATACCTTTATTGCTGACGACAAAGCCTAGGAGCTTACCAGACCTTACCCAAAATGTGCATTTATTTGGGTTCAACCTCAGCTTGTACTTCTTTAGTCTCTCAAAGAGTTTCTGTAAATGGTCAAGATGCTCTTCTTCTGTTTGAGATCTGGCTATCATGTCATCCACATAGACCTCTATTTCGTGATGTATCATGTCGTGAAACAAAGCTACCATGGCACGCTGATAGGTTTCCCCAACATTCTTCAGTCCGAATGGCATAACCTTGTAGCAGAATGTGCCCCACTATGTGACAAATGTTGTTTTCTCCATGTCCTCAGGTGCCATTTTGATTTGGTTGTAGCCTGAGAAATCGTTCATGAAGGAAAACACTTTGTGATGTGCCGTATTGTCAACTAGAATATAAATATGGGGAAGTGGGAAATCATCCTTAGGGCTTGCCCTATTCAAATTTCTATAGTCCATGCACATTCGTACTTTGCCGTCCTTTTTGGGAACGGGAACAACATTGGCAATCCATTGCGGATAAGAGGTGACGGCCAAGAATCCAGCGTTGAATTGTTTCATGACTTCCACTTTAATCTTCTCTGACATGTCTGGTCGTATTCGACAGACCTTTTGTTTTACCGGAGGACAGTCCTATTTTGTAGGTAGACGATGTACTACGACATCTGCATTAAGTCCTGGCATGTCTTCATACGACCAGGCAAAAACCTCAACATAATCGTGCAGCAACTGAATCAAACATTCTTTGACACTGGGTTCTAGATTGACACCCACCCTGACTTCTCTTTTGTCTTCTTCGATACCTAGGTTGACTGGGTCCACTGGTTCCTCGTGGGGCTGAATGGTCCTCTCTTCTTGTTGCAGTAACCTGGCGAGTTCCCCTGGTACTTCACAATCTTCCTCACCTTCGTCTTCGGCTTGGTAGATTAGATTTTTAGAATCACATGAGGCCATAGCAGAATCATTACCCATGGGATCCCGAATGGATGTAGACCTGCATTGTGAGTGTGAATGTGTAAGAGTATAGTTATCTTTAAAGGAAATTAAAATGTTAAAAAAGGAAAACAATGAGCACAAAGTTTGTATGCTAAAACGTCTACGATTCATTGATGTCATATGGAAATGAGATGATAAAACTTACAAATGGACCATTGTGCATTGGCTAAGACACAAGGTTTTAAGAGTCTGAATTGTTTTAATATTACAGATCTGAAAAAATGTAAAGACAAATTATTGTGGGATAAAAGTGATTGGGATGAAATCTATAGCTTCCAAGTTGCTGAGCCCTTCACTGAAAGTTGGGAAAATCCAATCCTCTAGGTTATAGCTATCTTCATCATCCTCTACTATGCTGACTTGGTGATTGCTGATTTTCAAGGGTTGTCCTCTGGCACGAGCGCGGCGTACAACTTTCTGGGCACCTGAAGTGAAACCCAGACCAAATTTGTCAGATTTGTATGGGATATCTAGGAGTTGGCCCAAAATACTGCACCCACCTTCTTCTATCACTGCCTTGGCATCCTTCAAAGATGACATCTTGAGCGGAGGCCTTATAATCTTGGGAACTTAAGACACAACCTTGGTTACTGCCACAGTCTGCGGGACTTCTTCAAAGTGTTGGAATGGAGTTTCAATAAATTCACCATCTAGTTCCACATATCTGAAGGAATTTAGATGGCTGACCATATACTCTTCTTCTCCATGAACGATGATGATTTTCCCCTGAATTAGATATTTCAGCATTTGATGCAACGTAGAGGTAATGACACCAGCCTTGTGAATCCACGGTCGGCCTAACAAGCAGGAATATGAGGGGAGAATATCCATTACATAAAAAGTTGAATCAAAAGTTTGGGTTCTAACTTTTATGGGGATGTCCACTTCCCCATGCACCATCCTTTTTGAGCCATCGAAGGCTCTCACTACTATGTTGCTTGGATTTAATGTCAATCCTTCACAGTCAAGCCTATCAAGAGCCTTTTAAGGTAACACATTCAGAGACGAACCGGTGTCAACTAAGACATGAGCCAGAGTTGTGCCCCTACATTCGACTGAGACATGCAATGCCTCATTATGCTTCCTCCCTCTTGGCGTTAAATCAACATCCGAAAAACCTAAACCATTATCTGCAGCCAAGCTGGCTATGCAGTCTTTGAACTGATCGGCAGATGTTTCTTGGGGTACATGGGCAATTTTAAGGAACTTTACCAAGGCCTTTGCATGCGCCTCGGAACATAATAATAAAGCCAACATGGAAATTCTTGATGGAGTTTGCTCCAGTTGCTCGACTACGTTGTAGTCGCTTCTTTTTATGATCTTTAGAATTTCCTCCATCTCTTTTTGGGATGTCTCGGGGATAGCTACTGATTTTGCCTTCATCCGGACAAGCTCAACCAGAATACCTTTACCTCGAGTCTCGGTTGACTCAGCAGCAAGAATGTTAGTAGGGGTCATAACAGGGATTGTAATAGTTTTGTTAACAGGAGTATTAGAAGAGATGATTGTAGGACTGGGAATAGCCTTTGGAGGAGTAACACTAACATGATTGATTACGGGTCTAGAAACAGCTTTTAGAGGAGCAATTTCTGGAGAGAAAACCCTTCCACTTCGGGTTATCTTACTAGTCCCTGTGATATTACTGATATCGGAGTCAACTTTCTCGGAACTTGAATCTTCAGCAGCTGGCCCATCTTGCTTGATATCGTGGTAGTAGACATCCCCTCCATAATACCATAGTACGGTTTTGTCTGACGAATACGGGATTGGTCCAGGCATTATAATTATCAACGAAGCTACTTTAGGAACTGATGTAATTCTAATGAGTCTTTTGGTGGAGACCCTAGAAGAATTGTCGGAAATGGTCACAATGGAAACATCCTTATAAGAGACAATTGGAACAGAAGTCTTTTCGAATAAAATCTCCCTGTTATCTATTAGGCATTGAACGCCTTCTTTTAACAAAGGACAACTGGTTGGTGAGGACAAACAAAAATGACTGCTTTCATCACAACCTGGGAACACACCAAAATTCAATAAGTTCTTCTTGATAGTTAGGAGTGGGGTCACAAGTTCATCAACTGAGGTAACAAACATATCTTCTTCAATGGCATTGACATCACGACCGTGCTTGGGCATAGGGGCAGTAATAACATTGGGAATTTCTGGCACATCGAATTTGATCTCTTTGGCTTCAAGAAGGTCATGTACCTTGTTCTTCAGAGCCCAACAGTTGTTGGTGTCATGGTCGGGACTCTCGGAATGGTATGCACAACGGGTATTAGGATGATAGTGAGGAGAGGTTGTGTTAGGGTTCTTTGGGGCTTCTTTCAAAGTCACTAGATTGGATCTTAACAAATGTGGCAATACTTGAGATAGTGTCATATTACTTTGGGTGAATTGTCTGACTGGTCTTTCCATTCTTGGCTGGTTGCTTCTTTGCTGAGCCAACGCATGTTTAAGAATCATGACAGCCCCACCATCGGACGATGTTCAGTCCTATCTTAATTTCTCTGAGGATATACATCAATGACTTATTTCTTTCTAATGAAGGGTTTCCTTACAGCAGCAAAGGATGCATCTTTTTGAATTTTCCCATTCTTTATCCCAACTTCTATCCTTTCTCCGGTCAATATTATCTCAGTAAAGTCTTCCGATGAACTCCCAATTAAGTGATTAAAGAAGGGACCAGACAAGGTGCCCAAAAACATGTCTACCAACTCCCTTTCAGATAGGGGAGGCTGGACTCTTCCTGCTAAATCCCTCAACTTTTGTGCGCAGTCCTTAAAGCCTTCACTTGAAACCATGGCCATACTCTAGAGTTGAGTACGGGTGGGCGCAATATCAGCGTTGTATTGGTATTATTTGTAAAAGGCGGTGGCCAAATCTTCCCAGTTATGGACATTGGCTCTTTCTAACTGATAAAACCAATCAAGTTGAGTTCTAGATAGACTGTCTTGGAAGAAGTGTACCCATAAATCCTTGTCAGTGGTATGAGGCTGGATTTTCCTCACATAGGACCGGAGATGCATTTTGGGACATGAAACTCCATTGTATTTGGCGAACACCGGTGCTTTGAATTTTTGAGGGATGCCAATCCCAGATACTAACCCCAATTCCTCAAAGTCCAATCCAGGAACTTTTTGGATTTCCACTGCACTTAACCGTTCTTCTAGATACTTATACTTATCGTCAGCTGGAGGATATTGTTCTTCGGAATAATCTTCTTCTTCCTCTTCCTCTTCTGAATCTGGCTGAACAACTACTTCCTTGCCTTTCCCATCTTGATTGTCTTTCTCACCAGATGACGTAGAAAAGTATAAAGTCCTTCTTTCTTGCCCTTAGAATCTTCTTCCCATGTTTAAAACTATGGTTATTTTATTTTTCTTCTTTTTCTCTTCCACCAGCAAAGTCTTCAGCTCTTCTTGTCCTTTGGCTAGAGTTAAGAACATCTATTGAAACTGGGCATTTTGTGCTTGGAGGTCCTTCACCGTTTTCTCGAGATCCATCTTACTGAAATAAATAGTAGAAAGATGAGGAGACTTGTTGCAAGAAACCTACTTATGTTATGATGAATGGTAAATGCATATTCAATGATTTTAAGGATTTTAAAGATTCAAAATTTTTTTAGACAAAAAGGAAACACACGTTATATTAATAAATTAAAGCTTGAGTACATCAATGCCTCTTTAGGAAACAAAAAATACAAAAACTCTAAGATAAAAAGGTTGTACGCATCCTCTTTGGTGCGATGTAGGCATTCAGAGTCTGCTCCTCATAAAGTTGCTTAGTGAGTTCCAAAACCTTCTTCTTGCTAGCGTAGAATTGGGCCTCGAAAGTATCTCGCTCCCCCTTGAGTTGTATCCAATCTCTTTGTAAGTATTCAAGAGAGGTGGGCATGTCAGGATGTAGGATAGTGCATGGAATATCTCCTTCCATAATAGGCTCCATGATTACCGGGAGAATGGAAGGATAAGGCATCATAAGACTCTGAGCACAAGTTCGTACCCATTTGAGGTAAGGCTCAAGAGGGATGGAATTATTATGCCCCAATTTCTTGCTATCTACCTTGTTCAACATCCTCCAAGCTCGGAAAAATCTCTGGTGAAGACCTTGATCGTCGTTCTCGTAGTCAAATACCAAACCTTAAATGAGCATCTCACGAGGGCCATCCCTCTGGGCGTAACCAAACTGTCTTAAGGCTAAGCAGGGGTTATAGGTAATGCCTCCCCTAATTCCAAGTAAAGGGACATTAGGGAATTCTCCACAATGGTCGAAGATGATAACATTCTCTATAGATCGGGAACACCAATGGATGTCTGAATGTTTGAGCGTCATCAACCTTTGTGACCACCTTGAACCTTGCTCGTTCTTCAATACAGATCATGCAAGATGTGAAATAAACCATCTTGCTAAGAGAGGAGTGCAACACATAAGGATACCTCTTTTCCTCATAGTGCGAGTGTGAAAAGAATGTAGGATGTCCCCTAGCAAAGTAGGTACCGGGTTGCCGAATATGAAGATTTTGACGGCGTTCACATCTATGAGTTAGTCAGGATTTGGAAACAAAACCATCCCATAGATGAGTAGAGCCACAATTTCCTCAAAGGCTTGCAAATCCAAAGAGTCCCAACAGTTTTGGGCTTTCTCAAACAAGAACTTTGCTAGGAAACCTTTGAAACCACTCCTTGTTTCCCAATTAGTTGTGATATCAGACGGTTGCAAGTGTAGAGCTTGAGAAATCTCTTCTGGATTTGGATCTCTTTCCGTACCATTGAAAGGTAGTTGATTGAGAATGGGGATCCTCAAGAGTTGGGATAATTCTTTCAAAGTTGACACAAGTTGATAATCGGGAAATGTGAAGCAATGGTGTAAAGGATCAAAGAACTGAAAGAGCACCTTCATGATGTCTTCATCAATGTTAGAAGTGACCAAGTTGAGTAGGCGACCATGTCTCTCGGTGAATGGAGAATTTTCAGGAATCCTTGAAGCTAGCTCTTTGAGTTAAGGAGGAATCCTTACGAGATTGACTTTAATGGTTTTCCTGCGAATAGAATCCATGTCCTATAAAACAGAACAAAGATAAATCCCAAGATCCTTGAAATGGTTAGTGAATGAATATGATGTTATGATGTTCATGATGTTATTTACATGTATGTATACACAAACAAAGCAAACAAGTCCTTAGGTTTAGGCTTGCATGGAGTCTCATAGGTAAGTACCCTCTTGAAGTTTAGGTGGCTCAAACCTGTCCTAACAATAGTAACCGAGTTCTAAGGACCTCAATATCAATGGTTTGTTTCCTTAGTCATTTTTTCAGCACAAGCCTCTTTAATGGCGACCGAAATATCCCAAAAAACCAAACCTCAATGAGTGTAGTATCGAGTATCTACCAACTTCGGACTGTACCAAAGCCGGTCATCTCACTATGTCCTAAAGGCCAAGTTGGTCAAGTAAAGATTCTAAAAGTTCATAAGTGCTTCATGACATCACTCAACGGCCCCGTATTCTCCTTGATTAACTTAAGGGCTACCGGTACCCACAAATATGTCACACTAACGTAGCTATTGCTTAGACCATGTCGGTAAACCCCGCACAATTTCCACAGCGTATTGATACTTACCTATAAGGTATCCCAAATCCGAGTAGAGGATTCAAACCCAAACAAAGAACCATAATGTAAAGCATACAAGTCAAACAATGAAAGTAAGTAAATGTGATTTAACCCTAAGGTAACCCCACTTTTAGAATTATCCCTAGCAGAGTCGCCAGTTCTGTGATACGGTGGGAGAACTGACTTGAAGGTTTTACGTTTTATCGTAAATGTTGCGGTTAGTAAGAGTCGCCACCGACTTTTCTTTTATCCAAAAGGAAAGGTGAAAAAGCACAGGAAAGACCTTTGAGATTATTTCTTGAGTTCGGGGGGCAGATTATGAAAAACGGAAGGTATTAGCAGCCTTTTCATCCATGGTTTTCCATGGGCTCTTAGTTACTTGCTAGATCACTTGCTTTTGTTTGAAATTGTGCTTTGTGTGGCTTTTGAAAGTATTTTGTAAAGATGCCATCGTTTAGGCAAACTTTATAATGATTCTCGTTCGTAAGAATATATATAAAGTGTTTGATCTTTTGAAAATATTTTCAAGTTTGTAAGATGTTTTGAAAGTGTAGGTGTTTGTTTTTGAAAATATCAAGGATGTTTCTTTTGAAAGTGAGCAAGTAACTAGGAACATTCTACCTACTCAAAAGTCTTTCTTGTTCATTTTCTTTTCCTTTTGATATCGTTATCTTACCATTGATTTGGTAAGTAACCCTATCTTTGGATGTAAACGGGACAGGCGTGGGTCATCGTATAACCATGATCAGCAATGTTGCAAGGTATCTTAACAATCTCTTTTAGGGACTAAGATCGTTTGAAAGGCAACATGGATAGCGTCATCAATGGACTATGATCTTGTATTTTTGCTTGTTTTTGCTAAGATACCTCACATGCGTAAAATGACCATTTTGTAAATGAAACCAAGTGAATTTACCCTACGGGTGCTTGTGTGCAAGTTTATTGATTTTTCATGCTTGTTTTTGTCTTGAATTATGGTTTTCTAAGCATTGGTTTTAGTCTTCCCATAAACCCTAATTACTAGCATTTGTATATAAAAGCGATAAATTGCGGAATTTAAAGTTACTACACTATTACAATACTTGTGGGAGGGTGTGTACAAATTATAAATGGGGATTGCAAGAAAATAAACCAAATTAGTCTATTACAACCATATTGAATTGGTATAAGAATTGAATAAAATAAATGTACAAAATAAGTAAATATGCAAGAATGTAAATGCAAAGAAAATGGATCTTTGTTTGGATTTCTTAAGGAAAAGGGGTTTTGATTTTAACCTAATTAATTAAAGGGAAAATAATTAATTAAAAGTAAAAACCTAAATTTACTAAGAAAAGATTTTAAATAAAACCCTAAATCTATTAATTGATTAAAAAGAAATTAAGTTTATAAGAAAAGTATTTTTAGTATTTTTATCTTGAAAATAAATTATAGTATTATAAAATATTTTTGGTCTTTTTAAATATTAAAATAATATATTTAAATGGTGTAAAAGAAAATAACTAAAAAAACTATTTTTTTAATTAAATTTACAAAATATTTAGTGAAATAAATAAAGTGTGATAAAATAAAATAATTTTTGTGTGAGAAAAAATAAATAAACTATGTCAAAATGTAAATCTACTATTTTTATATTTTTTATGATTTTTTAGTATTAGAAAAAATAACTAAGAAAATAAATAAAATGAAAATAAGAAAAGAAAAGAAAAACTGGGCCAGGGGTGTGAGAAGCCAGCAGGGGGGTCAGCAACAAGAAAAAAAATAGAGGCCCAAAGGAAAGCCCAACACCTGCCAAAAAGAAAGTAAAAAATGCAAAAAATGTGAAAAAAATCAAAAGGGCACCACTGGGGCTCGAACCCAGGTCCCTCAGGTTACAGGCGCGCGCTTCTACCACTGAGGTGGATATACATCCGTTTATATAAATCAAACCATAAATATATATGAAAACATGTTCCTGAGGCCAACTTCATCTTCAACCTGACGCCCAGCCAGAAGCTCTGTAACTCAATCAATCCTCAACAAAAATGAAAAGTGTAAACTGGAAACTTGTAGCAAATTTCCTCACGATTTCATAAATGTAAAGCATTAAACCTATAGGTCAAAGACAAACATGAATTTCATTGGCCCTAATATGAACCCTAAAATTCTCAGAAATTTCAATCTTAAAATTCTCTAAGCTCAAACAAAATTAATGAAAACTATGAACATGGTTAGCTTTAGGGCAGTGATATCTACATGTTTTATTCACAAATAAATCATTGATGATGCTTGTATGAAAAGTTCCAAAGTTAGAAAACTTACCTTACAAGAGGGTATCAGGTTTGGAGTTTGAGAAGCTTTTAGTGAGTTTCAATGATTGGGTTAGCTTCCTCAAGTTCCCAGGAAGCTAATGGGATGCTTAGCTTGAGCTAAAAGTACCTGAGGAGTTTTTGAGAAGTCCAAGTGCAAAGCTCTGTTTTTGAAAATGGAGGATGGTGTTAATGGTGTTACAGTCATGTAACATGGTGTGGGATCAGTTCTAAATGATGTTTAGAAGCTTTAGGAACCAAAAGGCTTGAAAACGCACGAGGGAGTTATTAGTTTCAAGTTTTTGGTCAGTTTATGTGAAAATGGAGGTATGAGATGTGATTCTGAGCTCTTGGTCTTTAGGGGTAAAGCATGCGTGTGTTTTGTGGCAAAATGGTTTGTCTATGTATAAGCAAAAGGTCTTGAGTGCATTGGCAAGTCAGAAGTACAAGTTTTTAACTATTTGCTATGTTACTTGATTTTCAAGAAAAGTGAGAAACCAAGTTTCAATGTGAAGTACAAGCATGGGCTGGGTGATTGTAAGTGTCTAACAAGTTTCTTATGGGTTATGGGACTTGTATGATCATAAGAGAACAAGTGCAAGGCTCAAGAACAAGTTTTGTACAAAAAGTCACTTTATCAAAATGGCAATGTACACTTTCTTCCCAAAATGGACATAAAGCATGGCCTTGCATTGAATGCTTGAAATGAGACCTCTAACAGTTGTGCAAGCAATTAATTATGGAGTGACTAACAAGTTTGAGGCTTGCAAAGTAGATTTTATGCAGCATAACTTTGAACTTGAATTTCGTTCATCACAAAATGCCTTGTAATTTAAGTGATAAAACCCTAACTTCATCTCTTCGATTCTCCCAACTCAAAAATGATCTCAAGGAGTTCTTGGACATTTTGGAAAGCTTGCAATGTGATATACAACCAATATTTGAATTGATTTTGAATATTACCCTTGGAACTATATGAAAAAGTGCCATGAAGTTGGGTCAAAATCCTAACCAAATTAGGGCAAAAATTTCAGTAAGTGTTTTGTTTCATGACCATGTATTCTTAAAATTATAACTTGAGATCCAAGCTCTTTTGGAAGGAGTTGTGTGAAGAAAAGTTGTAGATTTCACGGAGATATACAACTTTCATTTTGGAAGTTTCTCTTGAATCATCTTGCATCATGGTGAAAATTTTGCTCAAAGTTGTGAAAAAATAAGAAATTTCCAACACTTAGAAAAATTTCTAAGTTTAAAAATTTTCACTTTTCAAAATGAAATTTTGAATTTTTGATTTCTTGATGAATAAGTTTCATATTTTGACATGCTTTGATTAATTGTGATCTTTGGCATTTGATTTTGACCAAAAAGTCAAAGTTTGACTTTTCAGTATATAGTTGACTTTTGATTAGTTGACTAAAAATTCATCTGTCAATCCATTGGACTTGAGCAATGTTTTGAGCCATGTCATTAGGTCAAAATGATGCAATTGGACTCTTGAGATCATGCCTTAAACCAATTTATTATTTGCTAGGTCAAAAATCAGAAATTGCCCTTTCCCAATCAAAACCCTAATTTTGACCATTTTGCCCTTTTGAAGATTTGATCAAATTTCTTGAGGAATTGTGCTCCAAACTTGATAAAATGATACATATGAGTTCAAAATGTTGACGTGGATTAAAAAATTATGAAGTTTGACTGTAAATTGACCACAATTGACTTTTCCCCCCAATACAGCTAATTTTTAGGTCAACTGCCCAATTAACTGAGCAAAAGTGTGATCTAAGGCTTGAAACTTGGCATGAGTAAACTTGGGGGCCCATAATGATCCATGAAAGTCATATGAAGCATTGAAAATTCAAATATCCTTGTGCAATCTCAAACCCTAATTTTGGTCATCAATGCTTAAAGAGGTGTCTTGAGCTGATCAACCCTAGTGCAGTCTTGAGTCAAGGGAGATCTTGTGAGCAAATTCTTGATAAATGAGAGGGAAAATTTTGGGGTACAACATTAAGCGTATATGGAGACTCAGCCTTGGTGATGAGTCAGGTCAAGGGAGAATGGGATACAAAGCATCCAAGTCTTATTCCTTACCGAGAGCATGTGCTAACCTTGATTCCGTATTTCGAAAAGATTAGTTTTGAGCATATACCAAGAGAAAAGAATCAATTAGAAGACGCATTGGCTACCATGTCATCCATGTTCAAGGTCAGATGGGACAATGAGGCTCCCAGAATTACCATTGAAAGATTCGACGAACCGAAACACTATTATGAAATGGACACTGATGGAGTAGAAGAAAAACCTTAGTTCTATGAAGTGAAAAGGTATCTTGAGGCTCAAGAATACTCTGAAGGGGTATCCATCAACGAATAGAAGTTCATACAGAGGTTCTCAGCTAAATTCTTCCTGAGCAATGGAACTCTATATAAGTGTAATCATGATTCAACCCTGCTTCGTTATGTGGACAAGAAGGAAGTAGAAGAAATTATGCAAGATATTGCACGAAGGCGTCTTAGGTACTCACTCCAGTGGGCACACTATGGCCAAAAAGATTTTGAGAGCTGGTTACTATTGGTTGACTATGGAAACTGATTGTCACCACCACTCGAGAACTTGTCATAAGTGCCAAATTTATGCTGATAAAGTTCATGTGCCTCTAGTACCTCTGAACGTCATGACTTCTCCTTGGTCATTTTCAATCTGGGACATTTATATGATTAAAGAAATCAATCCTACTGCTTCCAACAGACATCGCTTCATCCTCGTCACCATTGATTACTTTACAAAATAGGTTGAAGCAGCCTCATTTTCCTCTGTCACTAAGAATGTGGTCACCCGATTCATCAAACATAAACTTATCTCTCGGTATGGCATCCCCGAGAGAATTATCACAAACAACAGTACCAATCTCAATAACACCATAATCACTGAACTCTGCACACAGTTTAAAATCAAGCACCATAACTCTTCTCTGTATCGACAAAAAATGAATGGCGCAGTGGAAGCCGCCAATAAGAAAATAAAGAAGATTATATAGCAGATGGTTGTGACTGGAACGAGACGTTACTGTTTTATCTCCATGGTTATCGCACTTTGGCTCGAACATCAACTGGGGCAACCCCATTCTCCCTGGTCTATGGTATGGAAACCGTCCTACCAGTCAAAGTTCAGATTTCTTCTCTAAGGATCATGAAAGATGCAGACTTGGACGAAGACGAGTAGATTCAGACTAGGTTGGATCATTTAAATCTAATTGATGAGAAAAGGCCGTGGCTGGCTGTCACGGCCAGATGTATCAGAAGCGTATGATCAAGGCATTCAATAAGAAGATCAAGCATCGGGTATTTCAGGCTGGTGACTTGGTGTTGTACCCCAAAATTTGCCCTCTCTTTTCTCAAGGCATTTTTCACAAGGATTCTCAAAATTCAATCTTGCACAAGTACAATTAGATTTTCCAGCATCAAGTTAAATAGGAAGCTGTTAAAAGGGGAAAATAGATAAAAATAATCTTTTGACAAAATTGAAGGAAAAAAAGTTTCGGTCGATTCACATCCTTCGATTAGACTTCTGGCCTCTTTCGATGCAAGCTTGGCTTGCATCCTTCGATTGGGCGTTGGCCTCTGGCACGCTGGCTTTGATTCACAAGGCAGGAGCTTCCTGCATGAAACCTTCTATTGCATCACTAGCCTCACATGGTTCACAATGTAATAGTGGCCTGCATACCTGCTTTCGATTGGACATTGGATGCTTGCATGCCTGTGTTAATTAGACAAATATTTCCCTCCATGCTTGCTTTGGTTCACAAGTTGATGGCTGGCTGCATGCAGCCTTCGATTGAGCCATAAATTCCTTCTTGCATGCAAGAGGCGCCCACCAGGCCAGCAGGCACAAGGCAAAAAGCCTCATGTAGCCTCCTTCGGTTCCAAGGAAAATATCCTCCCTTTTGGCATCCTTTGACTGCACAATTTGCTTCCTGTGTGCCTCTTTAGTCTGGGCATCTTTGCTTCCTGCATGCCTTTTTTGTTTAGGCATGTGACCCCCTTTGTTGCATGTTTCGTTTGGGTATTTAGACCCCCTGCATGCAGGCTTCGACATGGAATTGGCTATGTTTATACTAGCTTCGACTGGACAACATTTCCCTTTGAAATAGTAAGCTGCAATTCCACCCCTGACAACCTTCAGCACACATGGTTGGTGGCCCCCTTCAAAGGACTTGTATTGGTTGATTTGAAGGGTATACATATGGGTCCCTGTCGAAGGATATACCTTACTAGCACATTCTAAGAATTTCATAGTCCATTTTAAGGACACATTCGGCCCTTTCAAAGATACATACATGACCGATTCAAAGGACATGTCTGGGTTGAACATTCGAAGGACATGTTTGATGGCCCATTCGAAGGACTTATAAGACCCCCTTAAGGAATACTTTGGTGACCCATTCAAGGGGTACCCATTAGCTCCTTCGAAGGATGCACAAAAGTGACCCATTTGAAAGACACTTGTTGGGTGAAAATCAAATAAGGTTGTTTGAAGGAGAATCTGGTCGAAGGAGGTCAAAACGAAAGATGAAAGATTCAAAAGATGCTTGCTGCCAAGTTCAGGTCTGGTACACTGGCCATAACGCTCCAAAACTGCTGCACAACAGTCCTGAAACACTACCCTATTCTTGCACCAAAATGGCATACGAACACTGCCCCTCAAAAGCTATAAAAAGCAGTTTACTCAATTTCTTCAAATTGTTTATTTTCCCTCCAAAACCTCAGCTACATTCACCTATAAATAAGAGGCTCCATAACATCTAAAAGGGGATGGACACACATTCAAGGACTTTGGGGGCGTGAAGAAAAATCATGAAACTCTCAAATTATCAAACACTCTCAAACACTTAAGCACATAGTTAAACCCAGAATCCAAAAAAAAAACAACACTTGTTTTCTTGACCCTTCGAATCCAGAAGAAACACCACACCTGTTTCCTTGGCCCTTCGAATATAAAGAAACACAACAATTGTTTTCTTTTTCTCTTTCGAATCTAAAACCATCCTTCACATCTCCTGACCTTCGAATCCAGTACTAAAGGCATAACCCCTATTTCTTCCCTTCGAATCCATAAGCACTCAGGGAAGCCACTCAATGTCTACCACAGGTTCCAGCTTCAAGCAAGGTAAGTCACTCTGACCTTAAACTCTTCGTTTGAAGCATGTACATAACATTTGTTTCCTTGTCGTTTCCACCCTTTTAGTTTGTTTTTATTGCTACTCCTTTTGGTTTTGTTCCTTGGTTTATTAAATTTGTTTTAAGAACTAACTTGGCCATAAGATAATGCTAGCATGGCCTTCGGCCATGTTGCTATTTAAAATCCCAAATGAAAGAAACAGGAGGAAGGAAGTATGAAACGAAGCCTTAGGCTTCCACACTGACTTCCAGGCCCTTAATCGAAAGAGGCTCAAGGGACTTGAGGTGAAGAGTGCACTTCATGCTGATTCCAGGCCCAATCGAAAGGCACACCCTCACTACTTTCAGGCCAGATCGAAAGGAGCCAGAGAAGCAGAATTAAAGGGTCCTGCTGTCCAAAACGAAGCATTCATTTTTCCTCTTTTATTTTGTTTTTGTCTTTACATTGTCTTGCTATTCAATATGGTTGTAATAGTCTAGGTTTTATTTTCTGCATTTTTATTACTTTTGTATAAATGTTAGTAATTAGGGTATATGGCAAGATTAAAACCAACAAGTAGACAATCCAAAAATCAAAGACTAAATGCATGCAATCAAACCGCTATACACACATGCACTCTTAGGGTAATCTTACTTGTTTCCTCGGAAAAATAGTCATGTCCCTCGAATATGGACGTTTTAGCAAAGACCCTCGATGAAAGATCGTAGTCCCTCGATGACCCTCAATGTTACCTTCGGTAAACGATCTAGTCCCTAAACAACATTGCTAAAACGTCCCATACGTTGCCTTATATGACTATACAAATGACCCACACCCGTCCCTTCACATCCAATGATGGGACTTCTTACCAAATCAATGGTAAGATAAAAACATCTAAAGGAGGAGGAATAGAACATTAGACCTTTTGAGTAGGTAGGATGCTCCTAGTTGCTCGCTTGCTCACAACAAAAATATTTTATGCACCAAACACTTTCATTTGAAACATTTTCAAAAGACAAAGCTCTTTGTACACATTCTTATAGAAACAAGAGTCATTACAAAGACACTTTTCAAAATCACTTTCAAAAACACATTCCACAAACACCTTTTTGAACTATTTTCAAAACTAACACTTTGTACACGTTCTTATAGAAACGAGAACAATTACAAAGACATTTTCAAAATAATTTCAAAACCCACACCACAAGCATATTTTCAAACAAAAGAAAGTGAGCTAGCAAGCAACTAAGAGCCCGTAGATAACTACGGATGAAAAGGGTGCTAACACCTTCCATTTTCATAACCTACCCCCTGAACTCAAGAAAATAATCTCAAAGGTCTTTCCTGTTCTTTTCACCCTTTCCTTATTGGAAAAATGAAAAGTCGGTGGCGACTCTTGCTATCGGAAAAAATTGCGATCAAACGCAAAACACCCAAGTCAGTTCTCCCACTGTATTACAGATCTGGCGACTCTGCTGGGGACTACTCAAAAGTGGGGCTACCTTAGGGCTAGATCACCTTTACTTGCTTTCCTTGTTTGACTCGCTAGCTTTACATTATGGTTCCTTGTTTGGGCTTTGTTTTGATCCTCTACCTAGATCTAGGGCACCTTTTAGGTAAGTAGCAATAGATTGTGGAAACTATACAACATAGACCGACACAGTTGAAGCAATGGCTACGTTATTGTGATGCATTTGTTGGTAACGGTATCCCTTGTGTTGAATCGAGGAGAATATGGGGCCGCTGAGCAGTGTCATGAAGCACTAACTGACTTTAGAATCTTAATTGAACAACCTGGCCATTAGGAAGTAGTGAGATAGTCGGTTTCGGCGGAAAGCTGAAAATTGGTTGATACTCGATACTACACTCATTGAGATCGGACTTTTGGGATATCTCGGTCGCCAGAAAAGATTGATTGTGCTAAGACAATGCCTAAAAGAAAGGTCAGCAATATTGAGATCCCCTGAACCCGGTTACTATTACTAGGATAGGTTTAGCCAACTAAACTTCAAGAGGGTACTTACCTATCAAACTCCATGAAAGCCTAAACCTAAGGACTTGTCTGCTTTGTACGTATATGATTATTTGTACATAACAACTTGTTTGCTTTGCATACTTGTACATAACACCATGACATCATACCATAGAATTTTCAATAACCATTTCAAGGATCTCAAGGGCCTATGGTGCAGGGTCATGTTGAACCAGACGCCTATCAAGGGGCGAGAGGACTCATTCTCTAAATCAAATGCCGTCAAAGACCAAAGCACGGTAACTTGAGTCAAGGGATACGACCCACTTGACATGGTGAGCTTGATTCTCATGGAAGGACATCCACCAATACGAAGTTCAACAATAAAAGATGTTGATTAAAATTCAACTTCTAACATCTTCTTGTGTTTACCCTGCGAGATCCTTGAAAACATGCATCCATATACCAAGCATCATATCATGACAGGTTTCTCCCATACAGGTCTCCTTATCTTCCTACTGTTTATTTCAGTAAGATGGATATGGAACAGACAGTGAAGGATCTCCAAGCACAAAATGCACAATTCCAACAAATGTTCCTGGCTATGGCTAAGGGGCAAGAGGACCCGAAGACTCTCATTCTTAAAGACAAGAAGAAAAAGACAAAGAAGTCAGTAGGTATCCTGAATTTTGGAAGAAGACTTAGATGACCAGTCAAGAGAGCTCTAGATCTCTCAACTCCATCAATTGAGGGGAATAATCATGAAGAAGATGACAACCCGGGGACTAATAAAGATGAAGCTGGCTACTCTGAGGAACAATATCCTCCCTCTAATGATAAATACAAACAGTTGGAGGATCGCCTAAATGCTATGGAGATTCAGCAGATACCTGGCTTGGACTTTGAAGAGTTAGGGTTGGTTTCCGGAGTGGTCATCCCACCAAAGTTCAAAATCCTTACCTTTGTCAAGTATGATGGGGCCTCTTGTCCTAAGATGCATCTGATATCTTATGTTTACAAGATTCAACCTCACACTGCTGACTGGAAGCTATGGGTCCATTTATTCCAAGAAATTTTGGCTGGCACTCAACTGAAGTGGTTCTATCAGTTAGAAGGAACCGAAATTCATACATGGGAGGACTTGGCTGCTGCTTTCTACAAGCATTATCAATATAATGCTGATTTGGCGCCAACTTGCGTGCAGTTGCATAATATGATCATGGGTTCCAACGAGGGTTTCAAAGAATACGCTCAAAAATGGAAAGATTTGGCAGGCAGAGTGCATCCACCCTTAATTGACAGGGAGTTAATTGGCATCTTTATGGGAACCTTGACAAGACCTTTCTTCAATCACATAATCAGAAGCTCCTTGACTGACTTCAGCAAGCTAATACCAACAGGTGAAAGAGTAGAGGCCAACATTAAAAGTGGTAAAATCTAAACGGGTGCATCTTCAAGTGCAGGGAAACAACCTTTCAATGGGAAGAAAGAATCTGATGCTGCGTACGATTAAAAAGGTCGTAACCAGAGTAACCACGACCAACATGTGGGGGCAATCCTGATCTCTAATCCTAGACCTATTCAACAACGACAGGGCAATAGGAGTAGGGTAAAGTACAAAGAGATGTAGTACGCTAAGATTAATATGCCATTGTCTAAAGCATTACAACATTTGCTGAAGGCAGAGCTGATCACGCTAAGGGATCCTCCTCAAAACCCCGATACCTCCTCTCCTATGTACAATCCAAATGTAAGATGTGCCTACCATTCTGATAGTCCTGGACACGACACCGACAACTGCTGGACTCTGAAGAATAAGATTCAAGACATGATTGACGCCAAGGAGATTGAATTTGATCCACCAACTACTCCCAACGTGATCACTGCTCCTATGCTAAATCATTGAGAGTGTCATTTTCATTTTGAATTTTCAATTGTAATCTCTTTTGTTGTTCAAACACTTATCTATTAATGTCAAACTTTGTTTCATTAATGCATTGCATATGTTTGTCTTGAATTCATCCATTCGTTTTCACTATACTTAAAATTGTGCTTTTACTCCCTTTATGATATTCAACTCTTGTTTCAAAAATTTGCAAGCCTTTAGAGGGAGGATGAAGAAAACAATGCCATAATCTCATACAATATGCTTTTGGACAGACCTTGCTGACGATGTACATGCGTTTGTTTCAATTCCTAAACACTGGAGTTATAAGGAAGATAACCCCTAGTCAACCCCTTTGAGCCAAATAAGTAGGAGTTTTCTTTTTCACACAAATTGAAATCTTTAATCAAAACCTGGGGCAGGGTAGTCTCTCAGTTAATTTAAGCACGCGTCAGTCGCAGGCTTTCACTTCACAATGAATGATACCAAAAACACCCTTCTGAATCAAAGGACGGTGATGGTTCATCCCATAAAATAGGCAGTCATTATCTCTCAAAAGAAAAGCCCACTGAGTCAAAACCAACAAAGGAGACTTAAGAAAAAAACCGGGGAATCCCGCTGGCTGTAATCTCAGAACAAGAATGGTCAGGCAAAAATCAGGGATAATAAATAAATAAAAGGGTCACTACAAATCCTCAACAACATGGAAAATATGGTAAAAATGACTGTCTTCCAACAAATAAACTTCCAAATTTCTGAACCATCACCAAAACGTCATTCCAGACTCAATTGGAGTTCAAACACACAATTAACTGAGTTTAGAATTGGAGAACATCACGAAGAACGAGTGGGTACAAATAAACTTTGAGCCTTATCCTTTTTTCTTAAACCATGAACCAGACCACGATACAACCTTTCAAAGTCATAATTGAAGCATGGGTTAGTCCGAAAGCATACTGTTACAAAAGGTATCCTGACTCCTGTAAGGCGTTACTCCAAATTCTGAGTTGAATTCATATTCTTACAAAATTCTTTTATCTGCTAAAACGCATTTTCAAAATTTCAAGACAAGCATAAAATTTGCATTATTTGAATGTCGTTGTTTTCATATGGCTATTTGTTTGATAGTGGAGAAATTCACACGACGAATATCCAGCGAACAAAAACTCTCTCAATGAACATAATCACTTTAAATGGGACGACACTTCCAATGACAAATCTCCTATAAACAAGGGGGCATGATGTGTCACTATCCAACTCATCTGGGGGAAGTCAAGTCAAGATTCCAAGAAATCTCTTAAGAAGTGCTGAGTAACCAGGGGCAGGTCTATATCTGAATCACTTGGGGCATTAAACATGAACCGCGGCAAAGGGTTATATATGGTCAAGCAAAAATTTCCTGGCAGTGCCACAAACACTTGCTACTAGGGGAAATGACCAATCCCCCACAAAGTCGGATCCAGGAAACTCCCATCTAGAATTTCAATCTCTGAAAACTTCTCCCTAACTGAGTTGATCTCAAGAACCCTCGAGGAGTTCTACCAAAAGAAAACACCTCTCCAACAGATTGGCGACAAGGTTTATTTCCCCCAACAAACGACAAGATTCCCCAGCTTGAATTTTCCTCTTAGACTATTACAAATCAAGGGACCACAATTCCTCTTCCCCAGTAGACTGCTCTAAAATCCCCAGTGAGTTGCTGCAAAACCTAGGTGACAACCATATAACAGTTGATTTTTCTGTCCCCAACAAGTTGTTAACTCCCTTTCTCTTCCATCAAGAAATAACTCCCCAGTAGAGCAGCAGACATCCAAAACTCCCGAACTCTTTTCCCCAAGCAAAAATCAACACTCTCCATAGAGTTTTCCTCTCAAGCAAAATCAACATCCCCCAGTGGAGTTTTCCTCAAAACAACAAAAACGGGAATCCCCAGCGAAAATATTCTAAACAAAATTCAAAGATGCACATACTCTTCATCTCCAACAGGAGTCCGGGATTAAACTTCCCAAAACTCTCTAACACTTGTCAAGGATTTATTTTCCAAGACAAAGTTACATTTCAATAACATTCATAGCATATGCATATGAAACGCAGATAGCACAATCTCATTTATTTTGAGAAACATCATTACACCATGCATTTCATACATCATGATATTGCATACAACTAACTCTTTACCTTTTCAGGAAAAGATCAATAGATAAGTGTCATTAATTATCTATAAATTTCTCCAAGACTAAATCAAGCTTGGATTTTTTCCATTACCTTTTGAATTAGCAATCGTCAAAGATTCCTTCATTATCTGCTGAAGTAGCAATCGTCAAAGGTTCCTTCATTATCTTTTGGGGTAGTAATCGTCCCAGATTCCTTCATCATTTGTTGAGGTAGTAATCATCCAAGATTCCTTCATTATTTGACGAGGTAGTAATCGTCCAAGATTCCTTCATTACCTTTTGGAGTAGCAATCGTCCAAGATTACTTCATTGTCTACTGAGGTAGTAATCGTCCAAGATTCCTTCATTATCTGTTGAGGTAGTAATCGTCCAAGATTCCTTCATTATCTGTTGAGGTAGTAATCACCCCATATTCCTTCATCATCTGTTGAGGTAGTAATCATCCAAGATTCCTTCATTATCTTCTGAGGTAGTAATCATCCAAGATTATTTCATTATCTATTGAGGTAGTAATCGCCCCAGATTCCTTCATCATCTGTTGAGGTAGTAATCATCAAAGATTCATTCATTACTTGCTGAGGTAGTAATCGTCCAAGATTCTTTCATTACCTTTTGGAGTAGCAATTGTCCAAGATTCCTTCATTGTCTGTTGAGGTAGTAATCGTCCAAGATTCCTTCATTATCTAGTGAAGTAGTAATCGTCCAAGATTCCTTCATTATCTATTAAGGTAGTAATCGTCCCAGATTCCTTCATCATCTGTTGAGATAGTAATCATCCAAGATTCCTTCATTATCTATTGATGTAGTAATCGTCCAAGATTCCTTTTGAAGTAGCAATCGTCAAAGGTCCCTTCATTACCTTTTGGAGTAGTAATCGTCCAAGGTTCCTTCATCATCTATCACAATCAAGCTTAATACCTGAAACCAGACAGGACAAATATCTGTGAACAAATTGATTGTAGATCAATTCCCGATTCCTTTGTTGGTTCAGTTTAAATTAATCAATGGTTTACCCTGATTCCTTTCCGGTAGACACTTCTTCTGGTTCAGCTTAAATCAACCAAAGATTTACTTCTGATTCTTTTCCAATTAAAGGAAAGTTTAGACTTAGTCTAATTTCTGTCAACAATCACTTTTGGGTGGCATCTATAAGCCCATCTCCGACAACTCATCATCATCTCTCCAAATGGCATCTTTAAGCCTATTCCCTACACAATCAACCACCACATCATCGACTGCAAATTTCTGGGCACTCTAGTGTTCAATCATCTTCCACCTTCAAGTCCCAAATAGCAGACTCACCAATCTAACTCTTCAGGTTTAAGAAGATTGAACAGGGGCAGCTGTTGTACCCCAAAATTTTCCCTCTCTTTTCTCAAGGCATTTCTCACAAGGATTCTCAAAATTAAAGCTTACACAAGTACAATTGGATTTTCTAGCATCAAGTTAAAGAGGAAGCTATTAAAAAAGGGGAAAATAGATAAAAATAATCTTTTGACAAAATTGAAGGAAAAATAAGTTTCCTTCGATTCACATCCTTCGATTGGACTTCTGGCCTCTTTCGATGCAAGCTTGGCTTGCATCTTTCGATTGGGCGTTGGCCTCTGGCATGATAGCTTTGATTCATAAGGAAGGAGCTTCTTGCATGCAACCTTCAATTGCATCACTGGCCTCACATGGTTCACAATGTAATGGTGGCCTGCATACCTGCTTTCGATTGGACATTTGATGCTTGCACGCTTGTGTTGATTAGAAAAATATTTCCCTCCATGATTGCTTTGATTCACAAGTTGATGGCTGGCTGCATGCAACCTTCGATTAAGCCATAGATTCCTTCTTGCATGCAAGAGGCGCCCACCAGGTCAGCAGGTACAAGGGAAAAATCCTCGTGTAGCCTCCTTCAATTCCAAGGAAAAAAGCCTCCTTTTGGCATCCTTCGACTGTACAATTTACCTCTTGTATGCCTCTTTTGTCTGGGAATCTTTGCTTCCTGCATGCCTCTTTTGTTTAGGCATGTGACCCCCTTTGTTGCAAGCTTCGTTTGGGTATTTAGACCTCCTACATGTAGGCTTAGACAAAGCATTGGCTATGTTTATACTAGCTTCGACTGGACAACATTTCCCTTTGAAATAGTATGCTGCAATTCCACCCCTGACAACCTTTAACACACATGGTTGGTGGCCCCCTTCAAATGACTTGTATTAGTGGATTTGAAGGGCATACATAGGGGTCCTTGTCGAAGGATATACCTTACTAGCCCATTCAAAGAATTGCATATGAAGGTGTGAAAAACATAAGAAGGGGGTTGAATTGTAAAACTTAAATCAAAAGGCTTAACAACACAGTATTTCTATCCTGGTTCGTTTGATCTCAAACTACTCCAGTCCACCCGTCAAGGTGATTCCGCCTCTCTTCAATGAGGTCTTAATCCACTATTCTCAAAGGATTACAATAGCTACTTTAACAACTATTAAAGTCTTCTTGAGTACAACCACAATCCGGTTAATCTCAAGGAACTTCTTTTACAAATGAATTGAACAAGTGTGTTGTTGTTGTTTTCTTACAAAACTGTATATCACAACTGTGATAATTACACAAAATAAGCTTGAAATAAAATGAATTTTCTATATCTTTGAATATGCGTGGTTTGGATAGCTTGGCAAATTTTGAGTGCGTACGTAAGTGCTTCTTTTCACAAGAAGACCTATTTATATAGGCACGCAAGGATACGTTGTTCATAAAGCAGGTTTAATGATAATAATGAACTTTCCTTTTGTAGAAGATCTTTGTCTGAAGAAAGTCGTTAGCATTTAATTCTGTCTTGAATAACCAGTAACGCTTCAGAGTCTTCTTTGCTGTATCTGCTGATAACGCTTCAGAGTGTTGATGACTTGGTAAAGATGTCTTTGATCAGAGTCAGAGTGAATTTGTTTAGGCGCAGATTCTGGTCATCAAGCTTCAGCGTATAATATGGTAGCTTCAGCGTATAGCACATATTTTTGATCTTCTGATGTTGATTCTATTCTGATGTTAATTCCATCAGAACTTCTGCATATACAAAACATAATTTTAAGGAGCATAATTTTTCTTTGTATATAACTTTGAAATAATTTATTCTTTGTATATAACTTTGAAATAATTTATTCTTTGTATTTTGTTATCATCAAAACTCTAATCAAGGGTTGTAGAATCAAACTATGTTCTAACAATCTCCCCCTTTGTTATGATGACAAAAACCACATTTTTCAATAAAGAATGAAGAATAAAAGGTATAGAATTAAGAATAAAAACTCCCCCTGAGTTGATTACTTCCCTTTAATTCCATGAGTCTTTGAGCATCAAAATCTTACAGTATCTTTCATCAGAGTTTTGTACCTGTTCAAGCTTTTCAGAAGAGAGAAATTAAGTAGATCAGAATGTTTGAGAATCATGTGTCAGTAATCCGTTATTGAAAATATCTTATTCTTTCTCCCCCTTTTTGTCAGTTATCAAAAAGGACATATAATCAGAGCCAGAAGGAGTTTATATTAAAATCAGAATCAATGATAAGTTCAGAACAACAACAATGTAAAGAATATTACAGATAAACAATTTTTTAAAAAAACAGAGGAAAATCTAAGAGGGAGGAGGAAGACGCATGAACAAAGCTTCCAACAAGCCCTTGATCTGGATGTTGGTTTCCTCTTGCTTGGTTAACATGCTCTTGATTTCCGAAATTTTTTCATCCTGTTTATCCATTCTTTCCTGCATCAAAATATCAGATCTCTTCAGGTCTTCCAGAGTCTGCATTTCATAGGAGAAAGCTTGAGGATCTTTAGTAACTGGATGCTTCTCAGAGCATTTTGCAATCTCATCTTTTTGACCCAGTTCTTCTACAGGAATCATCTGCTCTAGAGTATCAGTCAGAATGAGATCTTCTGATTCTGGTTGAACTTTGTCTGCTGGACGATGTTCTGACCAGGGAGCATTATCCAGAGGGAGAACTTCTTCCTTGAGCAGCTGGCTCAGAACTTGATCTTCAATAACTTTTAGCAGATTACTGAAGTTATGTTGAAATTGTCTGTAGCTTTGTTCTTGCATCTTATGAGTTTCAGAACATAACCATTTTCTGAAACTTGTCCAAAGATAATCTGATGCAGCAGGATCAATCAGCTCAAGACTAGCTTGCTTCAGGGAAGTTATCCACTTCTACATTTCTGTTTCAAATATCAATAAACTGGTACCAACATCTGGTGTAGGTTCAGATGGTTTTGGTTTTGGAATAGCTGTTTTGTGGGTTATGGCAGCAAGGTGTTCAAAAACAGTTAAATCAATGACAATTTTGGTATTGTCATTTGGATTGATCTTTGGTGAGGGAGTGGGAGAGTCTGGAATGATTATTGGACTAGTTGGGGAGTTTGGCTGAGTTGATTCTAGTGAAGAGGGAATTTGGGGAATATCCAGAATGGTCAGGGGCATATGGATGGCCAGAGGTTCAGTGATTCCAGGAATGGGAATGGGATCAGAATCAACAATTTGGTTGGATTGACGGTGATGAGGTTCTGGTTCACAGGATTCAAAAGGTTAGACCTCAGGAGTTTGAACTTCTGGTTGTAATAGTTCAGGTTGTGGAGAAGGTGGATGAGTTTCTGGTTGAGGAGAGAGTGGAATTTATGGTTGAGGTGCTTCTGAAGTGGTTTCAGAGTTTGGATTTACTGGTATGGGAGCAGAAATATGCTGGTCAAAGGTTTCAATATCTGATAGAACTTTTGCAAGTTCTTGTTGAGTTGCTTCAATATTTGGATTGATAGGTAGAGAGTGGGATCTTCTAAGAGTTAAAGTTTCTGAGGGGTCAAATTCAAGGTCAAAATCATCAAATGTTTTTGGGGTAGGAATTTTTGATTGGGTAGGGATTGGTACAGATGTTGATACAGATACTGAATCTAAAACAGTTACAGAAGAAGGATTACCTCTCTTTTTAGCTTCTTTGGGAGTCCTTTGGGATGATCCTTCAGCTGCAGCCTTCCTTTTCTTGTTCTTCTTCATCACAACTTCTGGAGCCTTCTGCTGCAGATCCTGAATGTTTAAATCTGGTGTTGTACCATCTGCCTTGCATGCATCCAGATATCTGACTATAATCTCAGGCTTAGAATCAATTTCTGAGAACATGGGAAAGTCATCCAGAGGGATTCTTCTGCTGGTGATTGTTGCAAAAGAAGCAACACTGGGTTCCTTCTTAATGTTTTCAATGATCTTTATCTTCTTCAGATTCTTCGCATTCAAAGGCTTTCCAACAGTTTCCTCTAACGTGTTGATTTCCTGTGCTTCTGTTAGATGATCTATCAGCTTATTCTCTGTTAGAATATCTGATATGAGCCTTCCAAGGGGTATCCAGTCCCTTTTTATGCGCTCCTCTTCTATGGTCTCCTTAACACTAGTCCTCAGATGATTGAACAACAAATGAGATAGATTCACCTTAATCTTCTGGGAGATAAAGTAGATAAGAAACTACTGATCAATGTTGATGTAGTCAGGAGAGCTAGTTGGCTTCCTGTGGTTTATGCATCCCAGAATAATCTTAGCCCATATTCTGTGATTGTATTTCAGATCCCTTATCTTGCTGGAGGGAAGACCCAGAGCGAAGATTTCTCTAGCAATTAAGGCGACATCAGCACATCTTTCAGCCATGTCTATGCATCTTACGCCACCACCACTGTAACCTATCAATCTTGCAATAAGGTCTTCAGTTATGACTATCTTCTTCCCCATTATATACGAAGTAACTTGATGGTTGGAAGATGAAGCATGAATCCAAAATTCCTTCACAAGGATTGGGAATGTTGGGCCTACTAGACGGTCAAAATACCTGTTCCATCCTAGAGCCTTTACTTCTCCAGAGAGATTGAACCCGTTCTCTTGAAGACTGTTAAAGTCCAAAATCAATTCTGAGAGTACTTCTAGGCTTTTAATGGGCGTGAGGAGAGTTCTGAATGGTTCTTTATATTGTTATGAGGAATCTGTTCTCTGAGTACTGGAAGTTGGGTTGCTTGAGGAAGCCATGTTCACACAGAAAAATTTGAGAAGAAAATGAAAGGGTTTTGAAAAAGATGCAAACTGAAATCAATTAGATTGTAGAGAAAGTGAAAGTGAAAGAGTGTAAAGAATGAGAAATGTGTTTAAATAGATTTTGAAAACGTAAACGGCAAGAGAGAGAAATAAATTGTAATGATTATAAGCATTAATGACAGCTGATTTTAGGGGATTCAGAAAGATATTAGAACAGTTACCCATGACATGTGTCTCAATGCATCCAATCAGCACTTTTGACCTTTTAGAAAAGTGAACGCGTGTTCAGCCTCAGAAGGTAGCTGATGAATGGATGACAACTGTTTGCTTACGTGAACAACACACTTCTATCCTTGAAATGAAGCGCTCAGATCTTCATGGATAGATTCTGATACAATCTAGACTTCTAAAAATCTGAAGGCAGGTTGATCAGTAGTTCACAGAAAATAATCAAAATTCTGAAGGTTAAGATATGAAAATAAAACTGTTTTATTCTGGGCAAGGCTTCATGCTGAGATGTTTCAGAATGAAGTTAAACCTATCTTCAGAAAGAGGTTTTTTAAAGACATCAGCCCATTGATGGTCTGTGTCAATGAATTCTAAATTGAGAATCCCTTTCTGAATATAGTCCCTAATAAAATGATGTTTTATTTCTATATGCTTAGCCCTAGAATGCAAAATATGATTTTTACTGAGACAAATAGTAGAAGTGTTGTCACAGAGGATATGAATGTTACTCTCAAATATATTGAAGTCCTCAAGTTGAATTTTCATCTAGAGAATTTGCGTGCTACATCCAGCTACTGCTATGTATTCAGCTTTTGCTGTTGATAGAGCTATTGTGGACTGTCTTTTGCTGGACCATGAGATCAGATTTTCTCCCAGAAACTGGTAGCTTCCAGAAGTGCTTTTACGTTCAACTCTGTCTCCAGCAAAATCAGTATCACAGTATCCTACTAAGTTATAATAACTTGATTTTCTATAAAACAAACCCATATTAGCAGTACCTTTCAGATACTTGAAAATTCGCTTAACTGCTGTTAAGTGAGATTCTCTATGATCTGATTGGAATCTAGCATAAATGCAAACACTGAATAGAATGTCAGGCCTTGAAGCCGTCAGATAGAGAAGAGAGCCAATCATACCTCTGTAGACCTTTTGTTCTACCTTTTTTACTTACCTCTTCTTTTTCCATAATGCACGTGGGATGCATTGGAATCCTTGAGGGCTTACATTCTGAGAGATCAAATTTCTTCAGAAGTTCTCTGACATATTTGCTCTGATGAATGTAAGTTCCTTCTGGAGTTTGATTAATCTGAATGCCCAGAAAGAATTTTAGTTCCCCCATTAGGCTCATCCCAAATTCTGCCTGCATACATTTAGCAAACTCTCTTCCTAGAGAGGGTTTAGTGGATCCAAATATAATGTCATCAAAATAATTCTGACATACTAAAATGTCATTCTTAACTGTCTTACAAAACAAGGTTGTGTCCACTTTCCCTCTGGTGAATTCCTTTTCTAACAGGAAGTTACTTAGTCTTTCATACCAAGCTCTGGGAGCTTGTTTCAGACCATAGAGTGACTTCTTTAGTTTGAAAACATATTATGGAATTTTGGAACTTTCAAAACCAGGGGGTTGGTGCACATAAACCTCTTCTTCTATATAGCCATTTAAGAATGCACTCTTGACATCCATCTGATACAGAGTGATGCCTTTATTAACAGCAAATGAAATTAAAAGCGATAGATTATAACCTGGCGACTGGAGCAAAGGTTTCTGTATAGTCTATCCCCTCTTGCCGACTATAACCTTGTGCTACCAGCCGTGATTTGTTTCTGATGACTTCACCTTGTTTGTTCAGTTTGTTTATGAACACCCATTTTGTACCTATGACGTTGAATCCTTTTGGTTTGGGAACCAGATCCCATACGTCATTTCTTGTGAATTGATTTAGCTCCTCTTGCATTTCCAGAATCCAGTCATTGTCCAGAAGTGCTTCATCAATTGTTGTTGGTTCAATCAAAGAAACCAGTCCCATGAGGGATTCTTCAGAGTTTCTGAAGGTAGATCTTGTTCTGATTGGATCTTCCTTCCTTCCTAAGATTGTTTCTTCTGGGTGATCAGTTCTGCTTCTGGATGGTCTTTTCTGGAGTTGATCAACAGAAGGTGTTGGGTTGCTTGCAGTGACTCTTTCTGGTGTTGAGGGAGTGTCTCTTTTAAGAGCCTCTGAGTTGTCTGTAGTACCTATGAGTTTAACTTCCATACCTGCAAGGAATTCCTTCTGCTTTGACGTTTGAAAGTCAAGCTTATCATCAAACCAAACACTGATTGACTCTTCAACAATATGTGTTTCTGTATTGTATACTCTGTACCCTCTTAAGCGTTCAGAGTATCCTAGCATAATACACTTTTGTGCTTTAGAGTCAAACTTGTTCAAATAATTTTTTGTATTCAAAATGAAAAATGTACATCCAAATGGGTGAAAATAAGAAATGTTGGGATTTCTGTTCTTCCACAATTCATATGGAGTCTTTTCCAGAATAGGTCTTATGGAGATTCTATTCTGAATGTAACATGCCGTGTTTATTGCTTCTGCCTAAAAGATCTTAGCAACGTTAGTCTCGTTGATCATGGTTCTGGCCATTTCTTGCAATGTTCTGTTCTTTCGTTCTACAACTCCATTTTGATGGGGAGTTCCAGGACAAGAGAAATCATGCAAAATGCCTTTTTCATTAAAGAATAATTCAAAATCTTTATTTTCAAATTCTCCACCATGATCACTTCTGAATTTGACGATTCTAAGATCCTTTTCATTCTGAACGTGGTTGCAGAAGGTAACAAACACAGTGTGACTCATCCTTGTGCCTTAAGAACTTTACCCATGTCCATCTGCTATAGTCATCTACGATTACTAACCCATACTTCTTGCCACTGACTGAAGCAGTTTTTACTGGTCCAAATAAGTCAATGTGCAGAAGTTCTAATGGCTTAGAGGTGGAAACAACGTTTTTGGATTTGAAAGCAGGTTTTGCAAACTTGCCTTTCTGACATGCTTCACACAGAGCATCTGAATTGAACTTCAAGTTAGGAAGTCCTCTGACCAAATTGAGTTTGTTAATCTGAGATATTCTTCTCATACTAACATGTCCCAATATTCTGTGCCAGATCCATTGCTCATTGTTAACAGACATAAGACATTTTACATTCTGACTTTTCAGTTCAGAAAGTTTAATTTTATAAATTTTGTTTTTCCTATTTCCATTAAATAGGATAGTCCCATCTTTCTGACTAACAACTTTGCATGAATTTTGATTGAAGATTATATCATAACCGTTATCACTTAATTGACTTATGGATAACAGATTATGCATTAATCCATCAACTAATAAAACATTATTAATAGAGGGAAGATTTCCATTACCTACTGTTCCAGAGCCAATAATCTTTCCCCTCTGATTGCCTCCAAAGCCTACGTGGCCTCCAGGCTTAAGTTCCAGGCTTTGGAACATATGCCTTCTTCCCGTCATGTGTCGTGAGCAACCAGAGTCCAGGTACCATGACTGGTGTCTTTGCTTTGCTGCTAAAGATATCTGCCACATGTATTATTTTATCCTTAGGTACCCATATTTTCTTGGGTCCTGATTTGTTAGTTTTACCAAAACTCTGGTTGAATTTTGGTTTGACAGAGTAATCACTACTTGTATATTTTATGTCATGTGTGTGCCCATATATAAAGTGTGAGTCAAGTGGAGTACATTTTATAACTAAATCCATAGCATTTTTTTGTGTAGGAACCTTACCTTGATATCCTATCCCTTTTTTGCCATTTCTGCTAACCCCATAGATCATTGAAGCCATTTTGCTTCTGTCTATGTTTTTATCCAGGAACTTCTGAAAGCTGTGATCATACTCTTTGATGATCTCATCAGCATTGCTGGGAGTTTCAGGGATTGTTTCCTTTTGAGAGTTTTGCAATTGGTTTTCTAGTTTTGAAATTTTATCTTTTAACTTAGAATTCTCCAATTTGAGACTCTCAGTTTTATCAGAGTCAGAAGCAAGATTCCTTTTCAGGTTTCTGAATTTGACTCTGATCTGCTGATACCTTTACAAAATTTCATTAAGGCTTTCAGCTAGTTCAACCTTAGTAAAGTTGATAGTAAAGTCAGGGAATACCTCTTCTGTATCTGAGTCTGAACCAGACGCTTCACTGTCTTCAGAGACGTTTTCCATGAGAGCTATGTTTGCTCTTTCATCATCTGATTCTAAGTCAGCTTCAGATGTATCAGAATCATCCCATGTAGCCATGAGACTTTTCTTCTTTTCCTTGCCAAACTTCTTTTTGGTCTTCTCCTTCTGAAGCTCTGGGCAATCACTTTTGTAGTGCCCTTGCTCGTTACACTCATAGCAGATGATGTCTTTGTTGTTTGGCTTTCTGTATCCTGAAGAGCCTTCAGATCTTTTGTGTCCAGAGGAGGATTCTGACATTCTGTATCCGGAGGAAGATTCATTCTGATTTTCTGATCTTATGGGATTCCTGAACTTCCTTTTCCTCTGCTTCCACAGTTGGTTCACCCTTCTGGAGAGAAGAGACAATTCATCTTCTTCTGATGAGGATCCATCAGAGGTTTCTTCCACAGCTTGCAAAACTTTGGAGTCAGATTTTCTGTTAGATTTTAAAGCTAATGGCTTACCTTGCTTTTGAGGTTCATCTGCTTCTAGCTCTATCTCGTGACTTTTGAGAGAGTTGACAAGTTCCTCCAGAGAGATTTTGTTGAGATCCTTGGCTAGTTTAAGCGCTGTAACCATTGGCCTCCACTATTTTGGAAAGCTTCTGATGATCTTCTTAACGTGATCAGCAGTGGAATATCCTTTGTCAAGAACTTTTAGACCATCAAAAAGAATTTGAAATCTTGAAAACATAGCTTCTATTGATTCACTATCTTCCATCTTGAATGCCTCATACTTCTGAATGAGCGCAAGGGCTTTTGTTTCTTTGACTTGAATGTTTCCTTCATGCGTCATTCTCAGAGAATCAAACATATTCTTAGCAGTTTCTCTGTTTGATATTTTCTCATATTCTAAATATGAGATGGCGCTGAGAAGAATTGTTCTGGCCTTGTGATGATTTCTGAACTCACGCTTTTGCTGATCAGACATCATTTTCCTGTCAATCTTCTGACCACGTCCATCTACTGGGTGCGTGTATCCATCAGTCACCATGTCCCACAGATCAGCATCATGGGCCAGAAAGAAACTCTCAATTCTGTCTTTCCAGTAGTCAAAGTTCTCTCCATCAAAGACTGGAGGTTTTCCACGGAATCTGTCCCTTTCTTCATTGTTGTCATTGCTGATGTTTTGACTTGGTCCCGCCATTGTGTTTTTCTGACGCTGGATCTTGTACTGACACGGTTAAGTGTTAAAAATCAGAACCAGGCGCTCTGATGCCAATTTAAGTTGTGAAAAATACAAGAAGGGGGGGGGGGTGAATTGTAAAACTTAAATCAAAAGGCTTAACAACACAGTATTTCTATCCTGGTTCGTTTGATCTCAAACTACTCCGGTCCACCCATCAAGGTGATTTCGCCTCTCTCCAACGAGGTCTTAATCCACTATTCTCAAAGGATTACAATAGCTACTTTAACAACTGTTAAAGTCTTCTTGAGTACAACCACAATCCGGTTAATCTCAAGGAACTTCTTTTACAAATGAATTGAACAAGTGTGTTGTTGTTGTTTTCTTACAAAACTGTATATAACAACTATGATAATTACACAAAATAAGCTTGAAATAAAATGAATTTGCTAAAGCTTTGAATATGCGTGGTTTGGATAGGTTGGCAAATTTTGAGTGTGTACGTACGTGCTTCTTTTCACAAGCATACCTATTTATATAGGCACGCAAGGATACATTGTCCATAAAGCAGGTTTAATGATAATAATGCACTTTCCTTTTGCAGAAGATCTTTGTCTGAAGAAAGTCGTTAGCATTTAATTCTGTCTTGAATAACCAGTAATGCTTCAGAGTCTTCTTTGTTGTATCTGCTGATAACGCTTCAGAGTGTTGATGACTTGGTAAAGATGTCTTTGATCAGAGTCAGAGTGAATTTGTTTAGGCGCAGATTCTGGTCATCAAGCTTCAGCGTATAATCTGGTAGCTTCAGCATATAGCACATATTTTTGATCTTCTGATGTTGATTCTATTCTGATTCTAATTCCATCAGAACTTCTGCATATACAAAACATAATTTTAAGGAGCATAATTTTTCTTTGTATATAACTTTGAAATAATTTATTCTTTGTATTTTGTTATCATCAAAACTCTAATCAAGGGTTGTAGAATCAAACTATGTTCTAACAACATAGTCCATTCGAAGGACAAATTCGGCCCTTTCAAAGATACATACATGACCCATTCAAAGGACATGTCTGGGTGGCCCATTCGAAGGACATGTTTGATGGCCCATTCGAAGGACTTATAAGACCCCCTTAAGGCATACTTTGGTGACCCATTCAAGGGGCATACATTTGTCTCCTTTGAAGGATGCACAAAAGTGACCCATTCGAAAGACACTTGTTGGGTGAAAATCAAATAAGGTTGTTTGAAGGAGAATCTGGTCGAAGGAGGTCAAAACGAAAGATGAAATATTCAAAAGATGCTTGCTGCCAAGTTCAGGCCTGGTACACTGGCCATAACGCTTCAAAACTGCTGCACAGCAGTCCTAAAATAGTGCCCCATTCTTGCACCAAAATGGAATACGAACACTGCCCCTCGAAAGCTACAAAAAGCAGTTTACTCAATTTGTTCAAATTATTTGTTTTCCCTCCAAAACCTCATCTACATTCACCTATAAATAATAGGCTCCATAACATCTAAAAGGGGCTGGACACACATCCAAGGACTTTGGGGGCGTGGAGAAAAATCATCAAACTCTCAAATTATCAAACACTCTCAAACCCCTAAACACATAGTCAAACCCAGAATCCAGAAGAAACACAACACATATTTTCTTGACCCTTCGAATCTAAAAGAAACACCACACCTGTTTCCTTGGCCCTTCGAATCTAAAGAAACACAACACTTGTTTTCTTTTTCTCTCTCGAATCTGAAACCATCCTTCACATCTCCTGACCTTCGAATCCAGTACTAAAGGCATAACCCCTATTTCTTCCCTTCGAATCCAGAAGCACTCAAGGAAGCCACTCATGGTCCAACACATGTTCCAGCTTCAAGCAAGGTAAGTCACTCTGACCTTAAACTCTTCGTTTGAAGCATGTACATAACATTTTGTTTCCTTGTTGTTTCCACCCTTTTAGTTTGTTTTTATTGCTACTTCCTTTTGGTTTTATTCCTTGGTTTATTAAATGTGTTTTAAGAACTAACCTGGCCATAAGATAATGCTAGCATGGGCTCAAGCCATGTTGCTATTTAATATCCCAAACGAAAGAAACACGAGGAATAAAGTATGAAATGAAGCCTTAGGCTTCCACACTGACTTCCAAGCCCCAAACGAAGGAGGCGACAAGGGACTTGAGGTGAAGAGTGCACTTCATGCTGTTTCCAAGCCCAATCGAAAGACACACCCTCACTACTTCCAGGCCAGATTGAAAGGAGCCAAAGAAGCAGAATCGAAGGGTCCTGCTGCCCAAATCAAAGCATTCATTTTCCTCTTTTATTTAGTTTTTGTCTTTACATTGTATTTCTATTCAATATGGTTGTAATAGTCTAGGATTTATTTTCTTCATTTTTATTGCTTTTGGATAAATGTTAGTAATTAGGGTGCATGGCAAGATTAAAACCAACAAGTAGACAACCCAAAAATAAAAGACTAAATGTATGCAATCAAACACACTATACACACATGCATCCTTAGGGTAATCTCACTTGTTTCCTCGAAAAAATAGTCATGTCCTTCGAATATGGGAGTTTTAGCAAAGACCCTCGATAAAAGATCGTAGTCCATCGATGACCCTCAATGTTGCCTTCGGTAAATGATCTAGTCCCTAAACGATATTGCTAAAATGTCCCATAGGTTGCCTTCTATGACTATACAAATGACCCACGCCCGTCCCTTCACATCCAACGATTGGGCTTCTTACCAAATCAATGATAAGATAGCAACATCTAAAGGAGGAGGAAAGGAACATTAAACCTTTTGAGTAGGTAAGATGCTCCTAGTTGCTCGCTTGCTCATAACAAAAATATTTTATGCACCAAACACTTTCATTTGAAACATTTTCAAAAGACAAAGCTCTTTGTACGCATTCTTATAGAAACAAGAGTCATTACAAAGACACTTTTCAAAATCACTTTCAAAAACACATTTCACAAACACCTTTTTGAACTATTTTCAAAACTAACACTTTGTACGCGTTCTTATAGAAATGAGAACCATTACAAAGAAGTTTTCAAAATACTTTTAAAACCCATACCACAAGCACATTTTCAAACAAAAGCAAGTGATCTAACAAGCAACTAAGAGCCCGTAGATAACTACAGATGAAAAGGGTGCTAACACCTTCCCTTTTCATAACCTACCCCCCGGAACTCAAGAAAATAATCTCAAAGGTCTTTCCTGTTCTGTTCACTCTTTCCTTATTGGATAAAAGAAAAGTCGGTGGCGACTCTTGCTATCCGCAACAATTACGGTCAAATGCAAAACACCCAAGTCAGTTCTCCCACCGTATTACACTTGGCAATAAAGCGCATCATTCTACCGCAAGGTAATCCCAGGGGAAAATGGACTCCCACTTACGAATGACTATTTGTAATCAAGAAAATATTCTCTAGAAGTGCTATTGTATTGACCACCATAGACGGTGAAGATCTCCCGCATCCTGTGAATGCGGACATATTCAAAAGATACTACACATAAAAATGACACGCTAGGTTGACTGGCCTAGGAAAAAATAAGGGCATCCCGACGAACCAAAAAGGTTTTGGAAAAAATCAGGGATATATATAAAAGACTGTACACCCGGCAAGTCAAAAACCTGAAAAGGAGGCTTGGGAAAAAAGGGTATCCCGGTGGACTGAAAAACCAAAATGGCGGTCCAGGAAAAATTAGGGATAAAAGCGTACAACTATGTTCCCGTTGGATCACTTACATAAAGATTTATCACCAACGTCAAGTTCAAATGATACAGGTCAGTTCAATCAACTTCTTCCGACAACAAAAGATGAGATACTTGAAGACATAGGGGCAATATCAGAGTTGGAACCCGATGAGATTATTTCCAAATAGTTATTATCTTGTTCTCACTTTGTACTCTTTTCATTTCACGACGATTTCCTCTTATTGGGATCTCCGCCTCTTTGTACAAAATCGCCTATTTATGGGCAAAACTATCAATAGAACACAAGTTTCAAAAATGCAAACTTTTTACTTTTTCTGTTTTATTCGCAAAAACATCCAATGACGAAAATTGAATGAGCATATGCATATGAATACAATTAAATGTTAACAAATATATGAATAAAAACAGGAATACACATTTAATCAAGACTCTAGGAGTTGGGATAAGTTTAAGCTGTCCATAAATCCCCACAGAGCCACTACCATGGGATTATCTTCATAGAGTAGTCTTATCATACTCACTGGAAAATTCCCCAGCGGATAAAAGAATATGATCTTTTTTCGACAATATCACCCTCCCTTGCACTCATAAGCCTTGTGGCCTAACTTGCCCACACTTGAAACATATTTGTTTAGCACTTGTGAACTCAGGAGCACAATGTCCTCGACACCATACATAAAAAACTTAACCGGAGTAGGAGCTCCTCCCTCACTTGGCTTCTTATCATAACTAGCTTTTTGTTTCCCCTTATCAACAAGGGTCACATACGCTTTCCTCTGAATTGACCATTCCCCTTATTCTTGTTCAAACTCTTATAGTGAGTAGAGCTAGCTCTACTATCCTCATCATATACCTTACTCTTGTTAACCAGTTCAGAAAATCATTTAATCTCTAGTAACCAATGGCTTGCTTGATCTCCAGCCTCAAACCAATCACAAACTTAAGACATTTGGAACTCTCAACATTAGAAATGTTGTAATAAGGACATAACTTAATAAACTCTTCAAACCTTACAACATACTCTAACACAGTTGTATTACTTTGCTTTAGCTCAAGGAACTCAATCTCCTTCTTCCCACACATATCTTTTGGAAAATACTTCTCCAGAAATGCTTCTCTGAAAACAGCACAAGTAACCTCAGTTTCATATTCTTCAAACCTCTGACTAGCATTACCCCACCATTCTTTAGCTTCCTTTTAAAGCATAAGGGTGCCAAGCCACACCTTCTGCACATCTGAATAGTTCATGACTCGAAAGATTTTCTCGATCACTTTCAGCCATACATGTGTTTGTTGTACCCCAAAATTTACCCTCTTCATTTCAACCCTTTTGGCTTATATTTCATCATTACATGCATGCATATCATTGGTTATATAATTATGGGATCAAGTTATCTCTAGCAAGCCTCTTCTGATTACAGGTGACGTTTATTTCGTCAATGGATGTTCACAGAGTATTTTCCGTGCTGAAGATCGGTTCTCCGTTTCACAATGATTCAAGGTTCAAAGATTCACAAGTCCGACTTGGAGCGTCATATTCAGGTGTTCTTTCGCCAAGATATCCCTGGTGACGTATTCTCAAATTCAGGTTTAGTTCGAGAGCCAATTCTTTAAAGAAGGTCTCTGAATGTGCGAGTTTTCTCGAAGAAATGTGGTGAAAAGTATGATGAAAGTGCAGTTTTTACGCACTAAATTTTTTATAACTTGAAGCCCTTGGCTCGTTCTGAACCCATTACAGTAGCTAAAATTCCGTCTTTATGTCATCTATGTTTTCATCTCTCAAGGCCGGAAGCCAATTTCATTCAGAAAGTCTCCAAAATTATGGATTTATCAAGTGTTTTCGCACAGGAAAAGTGCGACATATGTTTATCTGCTCCGTATTTAAAAAATCATAACTCAGTCGATTTTTATTGTATCAAGATGGTTCTGGTGGAATTATCTCGCAAATTGAGATATTTAAATTTTGGTTTATATTTTCAAAAGCAAACGGTATCCCGAAGGCTTCCGTTTTTGACCCGAATCGCATGCAACTCACTGAAAATTCTGAAGCTAGAAATTATGTTGTCTGAGACGAAATTTAAGAAATCCATAACTAATTCACTGTTTATTTGATTGAGCCTATTTTCATATAGGAGTTTGCTCTCAATGTCGGCTACATTCTGTTTTCACACTTCAACTTTAAAAATCGCACTGAGGTCCCTGCAAATTTGCCTAGAACGTGTCCAACTCAAGTGAATAAAAATCTGCACTATTGTTTGTGGTTATTGGAGGCCCAATTGCACATCCAAAGCCCATATCTTTGCCCTAGTTTGCATTATATAATCTCATTATTTTCATAAAAACAAGAAACAAAAATACTCTTGCCACAACCTTGTCAAAATATCAGGTTCTTTCAAGAACCCTAGAAATCTTGAGATCCTTGTTACAAACCCCCATCTCACTACAAACAAGTCATCTCATTCACTTCCAGGAGCTCAGTAGGATTTAGACCATTGTAATGGTCCCATGTAGGTTTATTATAAAAGGCGCTGAGGCCACACCATAACACCAACCAATACACGACAAAGGCTAGAAGGGCGTGGGTTCAACACCCACCTCTAATGCTTTTGGTTTTCTTCCATTCTATTTATCCTTTTACCTATTTTCCTTCTTTTTGTTTAAAACCTTTTTCATAAAACCTAATATTTTTTACAAACCTTTGATTTTTCATAATAAACTCAAATAATTAATTTTAGATTTTAATTTAGTTTTAGGTTTTAATTTAATTTTAGGTTTTAATTTAATTTTAGGTTTTTAATAAAATCAACTTAGATTTAGTGTTTTATTTAAATTAATTACCTAACTTTTTATATTAATTAAAATCAACTAGGTTTTAGGTTAATCATCAAGCTTTTTTATCAAACAATCAAAACAAATTTTCTCTTTTCTTTTCCTTTTATAATTTCGCATATGGTATTACTGTCGCGTATTTTATTATTTTTTCCGATTATTGTAATTGCTAAAGGAATGTAATAGATTAAATTAGGATTTTATTCGCTTGCTATTTTCCCCCAATTTTATGGTTTTGTACCCCTTCCTGAAGCGATGTAATAGCGTAGGGAATTTCTTTACTGTTTTATTATTACTGTTAATGCTTAGATTAATAGAATTGTATGGCAAAACATACAAGAAATCAATAGCTAACCCTAATTGCAAGATAAATGAATTCAATCAAGCACACTTTTGCACACTTCACCTCTAGGGTAACCTCTCTCGTTGCCTCGGAAAAACAAAGGTCATCTTCCTCGAACATAGGGATACCATTAGCAAAAACCCTCAATTACAAATCATCATAAAGATCATAGTCCCTCGATATCCCTCGAAGTTGCCTACGATATATGATCTTGTCCCTCGATGTTGCCTACGAATATATATAATGACAGTCCCTTCAAATTGCTAACGGTATCCCTACATGTTGCCTGCAATGACCATAACGATGACCCTACATCTGTCCCTCGAACATCCAAAGATAGGGCTTCCTGCTAACTAATGGTATAAATAACATTATCTAAAGGAGGAGGAAAAATACAAGAAAGACCTTGAGTGGGTATTTATTGTTAATTGCTTGCTCACAACTTAAAATAATTTTTCACACCTCACACTTTCAAAAAAAAATTCAAATCGCTTTATCAACACTCTTGAGGACTGATACAAGAGTTATCATAAAGAAATCTTCCTTGCTATTTGGCATTTCTAAACCTTTCAAAAGCACACACACAAAACAAATAAAGTAAGAAAGAGATTAAGAGCCCGTAGATAACTACGGATGAAAAGGGTGCTAACACCTTCCGTTTTCATAATCTACCCCCCCCCCCCCCCCCCCCCCCCCCCCGTGCTTAGAAAATTCTCGAAGGTATTTCTTCTTCTTTTCACCTTTCCTTATTGGATAAAATAAAAATCGGTGGCGACTCTTGCTATCCCCAACAATTGCGATAAAACACAATGCAAACCAAGTCAGTTCTCCCACCGTATTACAAAACTGGCGACTCTGCTGGGGAAAACTAAAAAGTGGGGTTACCTTTAGAGTTAGATCACTTTACTTATTTTTACTTGTCTGCTTTGTATGCTTTACATTTGAGGGTTGCTCGGGTTTACTTTCTTGCAAAGATCCTATACCCGGATCGGGGAACACCATTAAGTAAGTAGAAATAAATCATGGAGGTTGTACAACGTAGATCGATATGGATGATATGATAGCCATGTTAGTGTGATACTCTGGCTTGTACTAATGTTCCTTGAGTCAGTCAAGGATAACATTAGGCTTCCACATAGTGTCATTAAGCACTAACTGACCTTTAGAACCTTAAATTGACTCATCTTAGCCATTAGAAAGTAGTAAGATGGCCGAATTTGGTGCAAACTAAAGTTGGTTGATACTCGATGCTATGCTCATTGAGATTAGACTTTCGGGATATTTCAGTAGCAATTCAGATGCTTGAGCTGAAATAATTCCAGAGAGAAATATCAATGATATGAGATCCATAGAACCCGATTACTATTTCTAGGATAGGTTGAGCCAACCAAACTTTAAAAGGGTACTTACCTATAGACCTCATGCAATCCTTTAAACCTAAGGTCTTTGTATGACTTGTTTGTGTTTGCTATTTTGTTTCAAGCATGAACATAACATTATAAACATCATAACATAGCATTTGCACTAACAATTTCAAGGACCTAGGGATTTATCTCTTCTCTGTTTTGTAGGTTATGGCTTCCTCTCGCAGAAATACCATCCGGATCAACTTCAAAGGAGTACCTTCCAAGCTTAGAGAATTGGTCTCAAGGGTTCCTGAAAGTTCCCAGTTCAACAAAAGACATGGTCACTTGCTCAATATTGTTACTTCCGATTTTGAAGAAGGTTTGATGAGTGTCCTATTCCAGTTCTTCGGTCCTAAACATCATTGCTTCACTTTCCCTGATTACCAGTTGGTGCCCATGTTGGAAGAATTCTCTAAGCTACTTGGAGTGCCTATATTGGAGCAGATACACTTCATCCGTTTAGAACAAGATCCAAATCCTGAAGATGTTGCCATAACTTTACACCTAAAACCACCTGACATTGAATCTAATTGAGAAAGGAGAAGTGGGGTTAAAGGTCTTCTTGCAAAATTTCGGATAGAGAAAGCTCACTTGTTCCTAGATGCCATGAGTTTCCATGCTTTTGAGGATATCTTGGCCCTCCTGGTCTATGGTTAGGTATTGTTCCCTAATCCAGACCAACTTATAGATGTGAGCGCCATCAAGATTTTCCTTACTCACAATACAGTGCCTACATTGCTCGGGGATATTCTGCACTCTCTCCACACCCGTACTATGAAGAAACAAGGAACTCTTATGTGTTGCATACCTTTTCTCTATAGGTGGTTTATTTCTCACCTTCCTCGATCAGTAATGAATAATGAGTTAGGATTAAGATGGTCTCAAAGGTTGATGTCTCTCTCTCACGCTGATATCTATTGGTGCTCTTATTCTCAGGAAGACATCTCTATCATTGATTGCTGCGGAGAATTTCCTAATGTGCCACTCCTTGGAATTAATGGAGGCATCACTCATAACCCTTCTACAGCCTTACGCCAGTTTGGTTATGCACAAAGATACGGTCCTCATGATATACTCATCCAGGGTATCATGTTCGACTATGACAACGAACTGCAAGGTTATAGTCAGAGGTTCATACGCGCTTGGGGCATGGTAAATAAGATTGATGGTAAGACTTTGGGGCATAAAAATTCCATCCCTTTGGAAACTTACCTCAAATGGGTACGAAATCATGCTCAAAACCTTATGATGCCATATCCCGCCATCCTACCGGTGATCTTAGAGCCTATTATTTAAGGGGACGAGTCTTGCATTATTCTTCATCCTTAATGCCCATGTCAACACAAAAAGGAAACGTCTATGGGAAACCTAGAAGTTTTATAAATTTTTTATTTATTTCCTTGTAAACCTTTGTTTCACTTGAACTTACTAATAAAAAATCTTTGTTTCTATTTTGATTAAAAGAGTTTAAATCCCACGAGGTCCTTGAAAACATTGCATAAACATATCATACATATCATTGCATAACAGGTACTTCAAGACAAATTTCTTATATTTTCGCTGTTTATTTCAGCAAAAAGAAATGGCTCTTGAACAAACCATTAAGGATCTTCAAACATAAAACGCTCAATTCCAACAGATGTTCCTGACTCTGGATAAAAGACAAGAAGATCTGAAAGCTCTCATCACTAAAGAGAAGAAGAAGGCAAAGAAACAGATTGGCACCCTGGACATGGGGAGAAGATTCAGAGGACCATCCAAGCAAGCTCTAGAATTCGCAACCCCATCAAGTGAAGGGGGTAATCAAGAAGAGGATAACAAGAGTGTGAAAGAAGAAGGTAACAACCCGGGGGCTGATGAAGAGGAAGCCGACTATTCTGAGGAACAATACCCTCCTACTGATGACAAGTATAAATAGTTGGAGGATCGTCTCAATGCTGTGGAGATTCAGAGGGTACCTGGTTTGGACTTTGAAGAACTAGGGTTGGTCTCAGGAGTGGTCATCCCACATAAATTCAAAGTTCCCACTTTTGCAAAATATGATGCTGTTTTGTGTCCTAAGCTTCATCCGAGGTCTTACATCAGGAAGATTCAACCCCATACAACTGATATAAACTTATGGGTTCACTTCTTTCAAGAAAGTTTATCGGGAACGCAATTGGAATAGTTCTATCAACTGGAAGGAACCAATATCCATAATTGGGAAGACTTGGTTGCTGCTTTTTACAAGCAGTATCAATATAATATAGACCTTGCTCCAACCCGCATGCAACTCCAAATCATGTCTATGGGTTCCAGTGAGGGTTTCAAAGATTACGCCTAAAAGTGGAGGGATCTAGCAGGTAGAGTCCAGCCTCCCCTGTCTGATAGGGAGTTGGTAGACATGTTCATGGGTACTCTGACAGGACCATTTTTCAACCATTTGATTGGAAGCTCTTCAGTCGGATTCATCGAGTTAATATTGACATGAGAACGAGTTGAAGCTGGTATCAAGAGTGGTAAAATCAAAGGGGTTGCATCCTCAAGTGCTGTGAAGAAACTATTCAGTGGAAATAGGGAGGTCAATGTTGCATATGGTCAGTGAATTCATGGTAAAGTTGAACGTCGTCCAATGGTAGGAGCTGTAATAATCTCTAAAGCCGTTCTCGGCTTCAGCAGGCTCCCAGGTTGAAAGTAGTACGTCTTCCCGATTACTCGATAAACGAAACTACAGTCAAAGGAGCCTCCATTGAGTGGGGGATCTCGTGCCTCCTTTTTTGGGATTACTCCCTCAAAGTTAACATGACTATACCGCCCGTCCTATCTTAATATTTACCCAATTTCGGGTATAGGACTCATAAGTAATCACCAAGTACCCTGAAAACTAGGAAAATCCAGACAAACATATACACAACATATAACACATAAACAACAATAACACATATACAGATATAAACAAAGATAGGTTTAACCCACTCAGTAAAGGACCAACAATAGGTCAATCTTTCCCCAGTGAAGTCGCCATTTTTTTCCTGTAGCGGTAGAAATGTTAAGATTAAGCCATTGGATTGACTTGACTTGTACATATCAAAATAAAAATTGCCACCTCGCTTTATTGTTTTCAAAGGAATAGGAAAAGAGCGAATAACCCAAAAAGAGGGGGAAATATTCTAGGTAAGGGGGGTTGGTTATGCCAAGGGAAGGTATTAGCACCCTAAACATCTACGGTACTCTGCATGAACCTCTTTGTAAAATCTGTATATTTTGGCTATCAAATGTTGTATAAAATAGATGATGAAGGTGAGTAAAGAAGTATATTTCTTAATTTTTCACCCACCGCGGTTGCGAACCTTTAGTGTCTATGTACCGCCTTCTGTGCAATAGGGAATTAGGGTACACATAGTTCCTCTTTAAAAAAACAATAAAAAAACAAGTGTGTTGCTTTATTTTTTAAGATAAGTCATCATCGTCATTGTCCGTGTGGAAAACATACTTACTACCCACAATTATGAGAAAGTAGAATTTGCATAATCTCATAGTGGAGGATATGGATTGGATTTTAAAATCAACAATTCCTCACTCAACACCCAAGTGGAAAATATCTCACTTCACTACATATTGCAGAAGTATAGTTGTTTGCATCACTACAAGGATTGACAAGAGTCCAATCATTTTGAGAAAAGTTTTAAAGGTGAAAGTCAAGATGGAAAAGTGGTTTAAATGAGTTTTATTGACTTTTAGTCTTCTCACAAAAATGTAAAGTATTATTAAATTGATTAAAGTTTTATTAAGAAAATGATTTTTGAAAATGCATGGACCTAAGTCCAAGTTTATTATGAAAATGGTTCAAGTTTAAAACAAGAAGAGTTTTGAAAAGGAGGGAGGAGATTTTTGAAATTAAAGAAGATGTGAGGAGATGAAGAGGCTATCCTAAAGCATAAGGTGAAAGCTAAGGAAAAGAACCATCTAACCAACAAGAAGCCAACACTTGACATTATAAGTCAAGATAGAATTCCCATTCTTTAGATTGAAACCAAGTAAGGATACTAGACCTATTGAGATAACTAAACTTCAAGTACATTAAATATTAACAAAAAATGGGCAGAGTAACGGCTGTATACAGATGAATTCCAGATTACAAACAAAGTATATAATCACAACAACCTGCACAAAAAAAAACAATGTCTTGAGGTAAACCTCAAGAACTCTAGACAAAATATCAATTAAGGTCAGAACGTCTCCAACATGAGATCAAAGTCTCTAATCCTAAGTCCAAGAAGTCTAATACTCCATAATACCAAGGATAGTAACCAAATAGTCCAAGTATCATTAATGTCTTTTATGGTTCATGTTGATTATTAAGTATCTTCAAAAAGAAAAGAAAAGCTCAAGTGAGCAAAAATACAAATGACATAAAAGTAAATGCTCAAATGAGAAAAGATGAAAATAGCATGAAATGTAAATGCTAAAGTAAATGGTACATGAAGTAAAAGCATAAAAAATAAAAGCATAAAATAAAGTCAATTGTTAGGAATTAGTGGTTAGTTGGATGACCATCTTGAAACTTGCATTTGGAACTCATTAGAGGATTGGTAGAACCAAAGCCTCTCAATAACAAGTTACATTTTCTTTTTGTCAAGTATATCATTCATTTTAAGAATCTCAAAGTAACTTAATGATCAATGATGTTTAAGTGATCCACTTTGACCAAAATTGATGAAGTTCCATTAGAGGATTGGTAGAACCAAAGCCTCCTAACAATGGATCTCAAGGTTATCGGATCATAGGATTCAAATTAACACACTTGGGCTTGCAAACATAGGTTTGGGCCACAAATGATCATTTTCTCAAATCGGGACAAAATTTAGCGTTATGTTAAGCAATCGTAAATGGACTTATATAGAAGTCGCACCTATTTTGAGGTCAGTCAATAGCAATCTATGCACTTCATATTTAGATAAATTATATAAAGATCATCATCCCTTAACATGTAGTACAATAAGAAAGGGGGAAGATGGAGAGGGGTGGAAAAGAGTGAACAAACCACATTTTAACCAAAATTTTAATTAAACTATTATTAAAATCATTCATCCATTTTTATGGAGTTAAACTCAACACCATAGATCCAATGATGTTAAAAAAGTTCATGATCAAATTGTCAACCCAAGATCAGCCAGAAAATATACACAAATAAAAATTGTATTTAACATATAAAAATAAAGGTTTTAAAAATGATAAAAAAATGAAAATATGAGAGAAAAATGTTAACTATGTTCAAGTTAATCAAGAAAAAATAAGTAATACCATAGAAAAATCAGAAATGAACTCGAATTTTTTTATAAATTTTTTGGTAATTTTTTAAAGTCAGAAACTACTTTTAAAATTAAAAGAAATAGGTAAAATAAACAAAAAATGGTGAAAAATAATAAAGTCAGAAATGAAAAATAAATAAGGTCACCAATATTTGTCACAATGTCATTGGATCCTTCCCTATTTTATTAGAATTTAAAAATGCATAAAAGTATTTTTAAACATTTAAAACAATTCAAATAAAGTGGAAAATTATAAAAAAAAATATCAAAAATTAAAATAAAAATGTGAAAAAATAAAAATCAGCGAGAGAGAAAAATCAAAAGTATTTTTCCATAATTTTTTCAGATTTTTTGGAGTTAAAATGAATTTTCTATGAATTTTTGAAATTTAAAACAATTAAATATAAAAATCAGAAATAAAAAATAAAGCCAAAAATAGGTGGACCATTGGATGAGAGTCAAAGCGTGTTAGTAATCAAATCCAAGGGATCTGGCGCACTGTGCATATCATGGTCATTACTGAATAAAGCACATGATTCAATATAAAATCAAAAATTCAAAAATTCCAAATGGTGATGTTTCATTGGTTGAAGGATGACACGTTGGTCATTTTCAACCTTCAATCAGTCTCAAAACTAGGCCGCTCAAACTATAAAATTAGAGCACGAGACCAGTACCATTCGCTTCATCTCATCAAGACGAAGACAACCACACCTTCGCGAAAAATTTATATAAACTGTAGTTCAAGCAATTTGGAAGAGAAGTTTTGAAAAGGGATTTGAAATTTCATGGTCAAAACGTGCTTCTAGTTAAAAACAAATATTGTGACTAGAACCAGGGTGATGAGAGCTTCACAATAGTATCAAAGTTTGAGAGAATTGGTGAAGGAATCTACCTATTGAAGTTAAGTTGCAGAGCTCTGAAATTGGACTTCTGTGGATCAATATAGGTCACGATTCTTGAAGGTAATTGTATGGTAAGCTTCAGGGAAGTTCAATGAAGGTGAATTGACAAAGAAAAATGATTGAGGGATGCTGCAAAAGCAAATTCGAAGTAGCTAGAAATTGGGTTCAGGAGAGAGTTTGGTAGGGTGATCTTGGCTGTCTAAGCTTTAAGAAATGAATGAGGGATGATCCTCTATTTATAGGAGAATGAATGGGATCCTTAAGCGTGTGAAATGATGCGATTTGGAGGGAAATCGTGTGGGTCTGCAGCATGAACAAAGTGTGACTTGTTTAGCATAAAAACTCAGCTAAATCGTGTGTTTCATGATGCTAAACACCTTTGGGAAGTTGCTAAACATGACTAGAAACAAAAATGCATGGAAAATCTGTGATTAGAAGCCAAAACAATGATTTCAAAATCTGACTTGTGATGAAACTTCAGTTTCAAGTTACCAAATTCAAATCAATGGCATTCTCAACTCAAGGTGTCTTAGGGCCTGATTCTTGAAGCTTTAGAAAGATGAGGTAACGAGATTTGTAATGGAAAAATAAGGGGATAAAATGGTTGCTTGAGGTGAAATTTTCAATGTGTAAAAGTTGGGAAAAAGAAGTTGACTTTTCATACGTAGAAAATTTCTAAGTTTTTCTTCAAAAATGACTTATAATGTTTTGTATCCAATCATGGACTTCCACTTGAAATTTTCTCTTGACCAAAAACACGATATGAAGTAGATCTCTTGAATGATATTTTTAGACTTGAACCATTCAAAGTCTCCAAAAATTGAGAGAGTTATGACTTGTTGAAGTTGGCAAAAATTCATGAAATGACCTATAATCTTTTGCATCCTTAGGGCATCTTCCATCCATTTTCACATTCTGAACTTTGAAGATGGGTTGAAGTTAACACATTAAATATCATTATGGAAAAAGAGTGGGTTCAAATTGATAAAAATTGATCAAGTTATGATCATTTGAAGTCACATAAATGGATTTGAAGGTTCATCTGGAGGACTTGTAATCTTTCTTCATCATCAAGTTCCTTACACACAAAATTTCCTTAAGACTTTTGAATTGATTTGTTAATAACCCTTTAAAGAGAAGTATGTATTTGGAATCAATCAAAAATACCAAAAGATGAGCAAGATATACCCCTTTGAAGTTCAAAACCCTAGCTCCTAGAGTAACAAAATACCTTGAGAAATATTTGCAATTTTGATCAACCTTCTTGCACAAATACTTTTGTCATGTGATTATAAGTTGTTTAGGACGTTAAGGAGAAACCATTGCAACCAAAACCATTTCCAAATCTTGAGAATTGAAGGAGATATGCACTTGTGATCATTAAAATCAAAGATTTGTCCAATTGAGTCAAACTTCTTTAGCCAACCCATGTGCTTTTTAGCTAAATTGGACAACTTGAGGCATAATGAATCATGAAAGACTTTGTCATGATGTTACTCCAAAGTATCTTTCATAGAGGCTTGAATCCCAGTGAAGTTTATTGAGGAAGGTACAAAGAAGGAACTCATGAATCCAAAAGATGACTTTGTTGGAATGCATTGTGCTTTCACCTACGTCATCAACATTTAGGATACACATACATTGTATTTGTTAGTTAAAGAGTAATCAAACATATATAATCACAAAATACAAGTCAAGGTGCTTAGTGATTCCCCATAGAGAAAGACCAAAGATATGGATAGTAAACAAACCCTAGTGTGTGAATTTGTTGTGATTGAATTGATATGATATGATAAAGGAATCTTAGGGGTAAAAATTGGGGTATAACAACTCCCCTTATATAAGTGTCTTCTATCCGGAGATACAAAGATTAAAATCTTTGTGTCGACGTGATTGAAAATACTTAAATATAAATAAAGCCCTATTTTTGGCCCTAAGATACCATGTAATGCGTATGATTATAAATGTAGATTACAAAATGCGTACAAACATAGAATACTGGGGGATAAATAGGTCTGGCCATAAATGGGTATAATCAATACTCGACTAAATCATAATTAGGATGGAATTTCCATAAAAAAGTAAGTACCAACTGAGGAACAAACTCCTACTTCATAGCTTAACTTTATTGGGGGGAGAACAATATTAATTTAAACAGCGATATAACATCTTCCTTTGAGCTTTAACTGGTAACCAAACAAAATGGACATCAAAAGAGAGTTGGAAGTTCAAATTTCTGTCGGGGTTGACTTCACTAGAGAATAACAAAAATATCTTGTTGAGACAATAGTTGGGGTAGCATACTAACTTCAATGGGGAGGATAATACCATATTGGCGAAGAATACTTTAAGATGCACCTTCAATAACGAGAGTGATAAGTGTACCAACTTCTCCGGGGAGAAAGTACGAAAACCCCACAGGGAAACAATTTCAGAAAATATATCATCTTAACTTCACCTGGGGAATTCAAAAAATCAAACTCTACAGCAAGACACTTATGGGGATTTTAAATCCAATCCCGCACTTGGCGGGAGAAAAACCCAAATGGTTGATAACCAATTCAACACTTCTTTAATAAAAATACTTCCCTTGCCTGGATGCCGAGCAGATAAACAAAAGGCCAATGCTACTGAAAGGAGATGCTTCCTAAATGAGTCCAAACTCAACAAGTACAAGGATACAAAACTTTTTACCAAATGAGTGAAGCTTTCATTGGGGAAGCTTGGACAAAGTCCTCATTTTATACAAACCTTTGAGTTTTATCCGTCCTTGAGATCACTAATTTTGTCCTCCTTGAACCATAAAATTTAAAGTAATTTGTAAATTCTTTTCAAAAAATAATTTTGTTATTTAATTTGTTTTCTTTGATTATTAATATCAATAATAAATGAAATCTCTATAAGCTGAATAAAATAAGAATTGTAAAGAATTGGATAAAAGGCTCAAATTTTATTAATAGAATGGTAGCCTGCAAATGGAAAGACTCCATGGATGATTACAAAGCTTGGAGCATGGTAATATATATTGGAAAAGATACATTGAATTACAATGACCACCATTCTCTCTAGCAACTTTGAATTCCTGAGCTAAAACTTTGGTTGAAGAGTAGCAAGATCCAAACAGATTGTTGCTCCATTGATCAAGCTTTGTCTGATGCAGTTACTTGCCAGAAAAATCCCTAACTTTTGCCTAGATTGCCCTCACGGGTTTTCAACCTAACAGGAATCATTTACTCTGTTTATGTCTCTAACTTTTTCCTAGACCGCCCTTTCAGGTTTTCGGCCTACTGAGACGCTCTTTTTTGCCTAAGCCGCCCTTTCGGGTTTTCGTCTTAGTGAGCTGTTCTTTTATTTTTCTAGGCGAAGTATTTCTTGACTGCATCAGCATTCATAGGACGTGGGAACTCTTCACCATCCATTGTTTGAAGAATCAATGCACCGCCAGAGAAGGCTTTCTTGACAACATATGGGCCTTCAAAATTTGGAGTCCACTTGCCCCTAGAATCAGTGTTGAAAGACATGATCTTCCTGAGCACGAGGTCACCTTCTCTGAATTCACGAGGTTTGACCTTCTTATCAAAAGCTTTCTTCATTCTCTTTTGGTATAATTGACCATGACATAATACCGTCATTCTTTTATCTTTAATCAAATTTAACTGGTCAAACCTGTTCTAGATCCATTCAGCTTTCGACAGCTTGACTTCCATTATTACCCGCAAAGAGGGAATTTCAACTTCAATGGGGAGCACTGCTTCCATGCCATATACAAGAGAGAACGAAGTTTCCCCTGTTGAAATGCATACATATGTTCGATACCCATGCAAAGCAAAAGGGAGCATCTCATGTCAGTCTTTATAAGTAACCACCATTTTCTGGATGATTTTCTTGATGTTCATATTGGCCGCTTCAACAGCTCCATTCATCTTTGGCCTGTAGGGAGATGAATTATGATGGACAATTTTAAATTCTTCGCAAAGTTCATACATCATTTTGTTATTCATATTTGAGCCATTGTCGGTGATAATCCTGCTTGGCACACCATACCAACATATGAGGTTGTTCTTGATAAAACGCACCACCACTTGTTTAGTGACATTAGCATATGAAGCTGCCTCCACCCATTTGGTAAAGTAGTCAATTGCCACCAAGATAAAACAATGCCCATTTGATGCCTTTGGTTCATTCATTCCGATCATATCAATACCCCACATAGAGAAAGGCCATGGGGAAGAAATAATATTAAGAAGTGTAGGAGGTACATGAATTTTATCGGAATAAATTTGGCATTTGTGGCACTTCTTAGCAAATTGGTAATAGTCAGATTCCATTGTCGGCCAATAGTATCCTGCCTTAGGCATCATCTTTTCCATTGAATGCCCATTGGCATGTGTACGAAATGAACCTTCAAGGACTTCATGCATTAACATGTCTGCTTCGTTTCTATCCACACATCTAAGCAAGACCATGTCATGATTTCTCTTATACAGTACATCTTCATTATGGAAAAAGAGGCCTACCAACCTTCTTAATGTCCTTCTATCTTTATTAGATAAACCAATTGGGTATTCCTTGGTTCAGAGGAAATGCTTGATATCAAAATACCAAGGTTTTTCACCTGCCACATCCTCTGATGTAAACACATGAGCCGGTCTATCCAAACGCTGCACTGTAATACGAGGCACATCATTCCAAGTATTAACTTGATACATAGAATCCAGAGTTTCTAAATCATCCGCCATTGGATTTTCATCTCTCGGGATATGATGGAATTTAACCTGGTTAAAGAAAGGTAATAGTCTTCTAGCATAATCTTTGTAAGGGATCAAGCCAGGGTGCCGAGTATCCTATTCACCTTTAATCTGATTAATAATCGAAGCTGAATCACCATACACATCTAGAACCTTGATCCTAAGGCCAATGGCCTCTTCGAGACCCATAATACAAGCCTCATATTCTGCCATATTATTAGTGAAATCAAATGTCAGCCTTGCAGTAAAAGGAATGTGTGATCCATGTGGAGTAATGATCACCGCACCAATTCCCTTTCCGTAAGCATTCACGGCTCCGTCAAATACCATGCCCCAACGAGATTTAGGATCTGGAACTTCCCTGGGAAAAGGTTCATCATAATATTTTTCTTTTAAGAACATCACATCCTCATTAAGGAAATCAAACTTGACAGATTGATGTTCATCTACTGGTTTATGAGCAAGATAATCTGCCAGCACACTGCTTTTTATGGCCTTTTGAGTGTGGTATTCAATGTCGTATTCAGACAATAACATTTCCAGCGAGCGATTCTCCCTGTGAGAGCAGGCTTTTCAAAAATATACTTAACTGGATCCATTTTGGAAATAAACCAAGTATTATTATTCAACATATATTATCGCAACCGCTTTGCCGCCCAGGCCAAGGCACAACATGTCTTTTCCAACATAGAATACCGTGATTCACAATCAGTAAATTTTTTACTGAGGTAGTATATGGCATATTCTTTCTTTCCTGTTTCATCTTGTTGTCCTAAAATGCAACCCATAGAATTGTCCAACACTATTAAATACATGGTCAATGGTCTTCCTTCAACGGGAAGGAGCAAAATAGGAGGTTCAAGTAAATATTCTTTGATACTTTAAAATGCCCTTTGGAAATCATCTGTCCACACAACATTGATCTTTATTTAGCCACTTAAATATTAGTCACATGTTGCAGTTGTTGAACCCCAAAATTTGCCCTCTCATTTTACTCAGCACATGCCCATTGAGATCCTCAATTTGCTCAAGGTTGCCCAAGAGTTAACCAGACAAACTCTCTCATAAGGCAATGTGTCTCAAATTAGGGTTTCCATTTTCATCAGGATATGTGTACTCCAAAGGCCTAAAATTCTTTCCATAGTCCTAATATGCTCTCAAGGTCATCCATGTCAAATATCATGTCTTGCACAAGAAATTTGCTCAGTCAACTGCTCAAATGCTTGAGAATCGACTGTATTAGGTCAAAAGTCAACTGTGGCCCACATACAGTAAAACCTCAAGATTTTTGGTCAACATCAACATTTTGAAGTGTCTTTCATCATTTGATCAAGGGTTGATCATGATACCTCAAGGAATGCTCCTAATTCATCAAAACTCAAAAGTTGCTAAATTAGGGTTTCTCAGGAAAAGTCAACCAAACTTTGACCAAGCATAACTTCCTCATACTTTATCATAAATATTACATCCAAGGCTCATTTTGAAGAGGATTCAATTCCCTATAATTCATCATCAGCCCTCAAGATCAAAATATCCACTCATCAAAAGATATGAATTTCCACATTATAGGTCCTTTTGAAAAGTCAACAAAAACACTTTTTGGATCAAAGCTTCTTACATGAACATGGAAGACCCAATTGAGATGCGACCAAAAGGGTTGATTAAGGGACATCCTAATATTTCTAAAAATTCCAAGAACACCTCTCTAGGGTTAAAATTCGAAGAGATATGCCTTGTCAAAGTTGACCATTTTTGCAAAATTGCCAAAAGTCAAATGTGCTCAAAAATACACTTTTTGTTAAATGGGCCTAACTTTTTATGCTTGCACCTCACTCATAACATGGTCCACGACCAAATTACTTACCCACATGTTATTTGCTTCATTATTTATTTTATTTTGATTTTTTATTATTAAAAATTCAAACTAATCAAATAAATGACAAATAATAGCAAAGATTTGTTTTTGATCTGATTTTTTGATAGAATCCAAATCTAATTATGCTGGCATAGTAGGATCAATTTGTATCAAGGGTGATTGGAGCAAGAGTGGCATGATTTGGCCTAACTTGGAAACAAATCATACAAAAGAAGAATGAGATCAAATCTTCAAAAACTTCAAAGATGCATGCTGTTTTTATAACCCTAATTCATTCAAGGGTATATATAGAGCATGAACAAGCAAAAAACATGAGGATTGCAGTCATGAAGAACACTAGAACAAACTCAAAAATTGGAAAAAAAAGTGGTGGGTCGATTTCCATTCTAGAGAGCAATTCAAAGCAAGTCAAGGCTACCAATCACTTCCTGGACATCTCTAGAATGTGTCGCAATCATTTGCAAGCCTTTTCACGCCCAAAAACGTACGCTACAGACCCACGGTTTGCATCCCCTAGCTTGAATCATATTTTACAATTTACGCATGATTAACCATTATTTAACATAGCATTGTGTTTGTATGATCATTTGGAATGTTTTGGTTTACGTAATTTTGTGTTTTGATGCATATATCCATGACTGCCATTGCTAGGGTTTGTTCTTGCATTTTAGGATTTTGTCATACAGGTTAAATTGGCCAATAAAAAGGGTACCATGAAGATCGTGACATCAAGACCAGTTGAATCATTGTCTTGAATCTCATTTATCATGAGTTTTTATGATTTTTGAAACTCACAGGTTATAGCCATGGTTATTTTCCCGTAGGTATAGGTTACATACCTAATACGACGGAAGAGGAAGAAGATGATGATGTGTTCAACCATCATTGGGCCATTCAAACTGGGCGCGCATTTTTTTGTTTCAGTTTCATCCACGTTGTTTTATATATTATGTATTATTATTATTACATTATCAATTGAACAATGTAGCACAACTGGCAAGGACGTGTGTTGGAAAGGGAAGAGGACCTGGGTTCGATCCCAGGTCCCAACAAATTTTATTTTCTTGTTTTCTTTCCACAGATTCAATGCACTACTTGTCCAAGCGTCCCATCATACGCCCCACTGATCCAGCCAATGAATCATTGTTGATCAGATCCAACGCTTCACCAAAGCAGGACTATGGTGTTCTCTCAAGCTTGCACAATAGGGAATCTCACACATGGGATGGGATGAGGAGTTATTGGGCCTAAGCAGTTTCAACATGCACCCCCTGATTTCTTCTAAACAGGCCTTTTCTATCTTTTTTTATTTTAATCTTTTAATTACTTTTAATTATTTTCTTTTTTTTTAACATAAAAAAATCATTATTTTATTTAATCAAAAAATCACAAAAAACATCAAAAATCTCTTTTTAATAAAAATATTTTTTATTTCTTAATTAACTAGTTTAATTTAAATTAGGGCAATTTAATTCTTTTTTTATAATTAAAATAATTAGAATTAGGGTTTAATTTGTACATGACCTAATTTTTTTCTCAAAAACTAACCTAAATCTTTTTTCAATTAGATTTTCTAGGTTTCTTAATTCATCCTCGCATTTAATTCGCCGCACGTATTTTTTTTAATTTCCTTTTTTATTATTATTGTAACTGCTCCGAGTTTGTAATAGTAATTAGGGTTTCAATTTTCGCATTTTATTTTTAGTCAAAATAATTATGTGTCTGCAAAAGCCTTGTAATAGCTAGGACTTTTAACTTTCCCGTATTTTAATTTCTCAAAACTATAAACTGCTTAGATGTATGCTAATAGGATTGCATGGAAAGACAAACTGAAAATTAATACGGTAGAAAACCCTAAATGTGCAAAGATAAATTAACTGAAAATTACACTCGCACATGCTCACTCCTAGGGTTTACTCCACTCCGGTTGCCTTCGGTAAATGGTCATGAAGTATAGGTTTTGTTAGTGGTTGTCCTCTAGCCCCGAAAGATCTAAAATGACCCATTTGGATGTTGCCTCGGAAAAAGATCTTTAAGGCTTTAGGATGATTACTAACATTTCCTAACATTGCTTTTGTGATCGTATTTGTCCCTTCAAACGTCCCTTAAAATTCCAACGATGGTGATACCTATTCCTTAATAATGGGATAGCGCTGTCTAAAGGAAAACGAACAGACTTTTTTGAGTAGGTAGATTAGTTCCTAGGTACTTGCTCAAACAAACAAACTTTTTCACACCGAACACTTTTTCAAACAAAGTTTTCAAAAACAACTTCGTAACACTCTTGAGGACAGAAGCAAGGGTTAAAATGAAGTAAAACAAAACTTTTCAAAACAAGCACACACACAAGCAATTTTAAAATGAGCAAGTACCTAAGAGCCCATGGAAAACCATGGATGGAAATGGTGCTAACACCTTCCCTTTCTATAATCTACCCCCCGTACTCAGAAAAATTCTTGAAAAAAGGTTTTTTCTTTTCTTTTTCTTTTTCCTGATTGGATAAAATAAAAGTTGGTGGCGACTCTTGCTTACCGCGATATTTGCGAATACAAAATGCAAACCAGTATTAACAGTCGGTTCTGTAACCGTATCACAAAACTGGAGACTCTGCTTGGGAAATAAAAATAAAGTGGGGTTTACCTTAGGATCTAGGTCATTTTAAAAATGCTTTCTTATTTGTTTGCTTTATTCTTAAAGGGTTTTGCTTGGGTTACTATAGATCCTACACCCGGATCTGGGGGAACTTTTTAGGTAAACAACAATAGATCATGGAGACTGTACGACATAGACTTGTATGGTTTAAGCGATGGCTGTGTTAGTGTGGCACTTTGGTTGGTACCGGTATCCTTAGTGGGGAAACGAGGAGAATGCAGGGCCGCCGCGTGGTGTCGTGAAGCACTAACGCACCTTAGAACCTTAGTTGAACAAACTTTGCCATTAGAAAGTAGTGAGATAGCTAGCCTCATTATAGTGCTTAGGATTGGTTGATACTCGATGCTACACTCATTGAGATCAGACTTTCGGGATATTTCGGCCGCAAGAAAATATTGCTTGAGCTGAAATAATGCCCGATAAAGGATGGTCAGTGATATTGAGAATCTTTAGAACCATGTTACTTTTCTAAGACAGGTTGAAACTGTTGCACCCCAAAATTTTCCCTCTCATGTTTCCCAAAGCCTTCCCCTTGCATGGTTGATCACACACTCTTGCCTAAGGAAAAGGAAATTTTTTGAGTGATGCTTCGATTTGAATTCTGAAGAAGCACTTCGATTGGCATTCTGAAGGAGCATTTCGATTGGTATTCTGAAGGAGCATTTCGATTGGCACTCTGAAGAAGCATTTCGATTGGCACTCTGAAGAAGCATTTCGATTGGCATTCTGAAGGAGCACTTCGATTGGCATTCTGAAAGACCCTTCGATTGGCATTCTGAAGGAGCATTTCGATTAGCACTCTGAAGAAGCATTTCGATTGGCATTCTGAAGGAACACTTCGATTGGCATTCTGAAAGACCCTTCGGTTTGCATTCTGAAGGAGCATTTCGATTGACACTCTGAAGAAGTTTTTCGATTGGCATTAAGGACAAGTACTTCGATTGGAATTCCAAAAAGGTCCATTCGAAGAAGCATTCAAAGGGTCCATTCGAAGAAGCTTTCGAAAGAGAATTCGAAGGAGGTTATCAGCCCATTCAAAAGGGAGCATTCGAAAGAAGCCATCAACCCATTCGAAAGGGAGCATTTGAAGGCTAGCTGCTTGTCATTCAAAATTCAAAAAGGGACAGAATCCCATGTGTTTAGCCAACGTTACAAACTCTCATTCATGGCTTTCAAACACACAATTAACATTAAGAATCCTCCTTCATGGCTGTCAAAACACATAATCAAGGTCATTTAAACCTTTGTCTTCCTGTCCCCTTCACCCCCTCTATATAAAGAATTCACAAATGCTGACAGAAAGGACGAAAAAAGATACAGAAAAATAGAGAACTTGGAGAGACACTGCCCAGAATTTTCCAAGCCAAAGCTGCCACCCAGCGAACGCCTCCCCCCTCAGAACTACAGGTCGAAGCACCTCTGTTTGGTAAAATAAAAATCTAATCTCAAGCTCACTCTCAAATTCATTTCGATTGCATGTTCATATTTTTATTTCTGTTTGTGAATGATTTAATGTGCTTCATGTGAGCTACAATGCAGAGTTGTGATTGTGCCATTGCTTGGGCACAATCTGAGTTTATCCTTCGAATCCCAGGATAAAACAAACCCAGACCCAGGTTCAACAGGTGCGAATAAGAGGAGATTCGAACCAGGGGGGTTAAGTCCCCCCTGGACTTTTAATATGTGTTTCGTTTTGTAGGAACCTCATGCTCAGCTTCTTGTTCAGAGCTTCGAAGCTCAACAGTTTAGCTTCGAACTGGACCCAGGACTTCCAGTTCGAAGGATGACATGTCCAGATCGAACCCCCTCAGAGTGCAGCCCCTCATGCACCTTCGATCCAGCCTCTTCACTGGGTCGAAAGACAGCCTGCCTCTTTTTCGACCCAGGCCTCCAGAATTACATTTTTTTTCTTATTTTGCTGCCTGGCCCATTTGTACTCTGTTTATTTTGTTTCTGTTTATTCCTTTTAGTTTTAGTTTTAATTAACATAAAAAAAAAATAAATAAACAACTTAGAATTAGGATTTAATTTAATTAATCATTTTAACTTAATTTCTCCAACTTTAAAATCAGTAGACTTAGGTTTTATTCAAATTCAATCTTTTTTCATAAACAAAAATACAAAAAATATTAGGTTTGTTTTAGAATAAATTTTAATAAGTATATTTAGCATTTTCTCAAAAAAAAAAAAAAATAAATAAAACAACAAAAAGATTATATGCTAGGTTTTTTTTAAGTTTCATGCGCGTTTATTCTATCATAACTGCTTATTATTCCCCCAATTTTGGACATGTAAATAATCCCCTTCCCGAAGCCTTGTAATAGTGTAGTATTTACAGTTTCTATACTTTAAATTCCTGTTCATATATTAACTGCTTAGATGTATGCTAACTAGGATTGTATGACAAGATCTAAAAACAAATGGTAGAACACCTAAAAATACAAAGATAATATAAACTGAAAATTGACATACTTGCACATGCCACTCCTAGGGTACACCTCATTTGGTTGCCTCGAATGTGGTCATTATGTATAGGATGATTTAGAGGTCGTCCTTTTTGTCTCAAGATCATAAGTTGCCTCGAAATGGTTGCCTCGATAAAAATGATCTAAGACATTAGGATTACCACTAAAGTGTCCTAATGTTGCTTTAGTGACCACAAGTCCCTAAAATCGAATTGACCCAAAAACTCCAACAACGGTGCTACCTACTCCTCAATAGTGGGATAACACTGTCTAAAGGACAGTTGCACAATTTAAATCCTTTTCGAGTAGGTAGATGTTCTTAAGTACTTGCTCTCTTTTAAAACAAAACAAAAAAAAACTTTTCGCACTTACACTTTCATCAAAAACAAAACTCTTTTCAAAACCCACAATCACAAAGAAAAGCAAACCTTTTGAAAACATAGTGAGCAAGTACCTAAGATCCCGTGGATAACCACGAATAGAAAGGGTGCTAACACCTTCCCTTTCTATAATCTACCTCCCGAACCCGAGAAACATTCTCGAAAAGGAATTTTTTCTGTGCTTTTGTCCTTTCCCTTGTTGGATAAAATAAAAGACGATGGCGACTCTTGCTTACCGCGACACTTTGCAAAAACAAACGCAAACGCGAACCAGCATATTAAAAAAAAAGTCAGTTCTCGTTCCCACCGATCACAGAACTGGCGACTCTGCTGGGGAAAGCGTTTATAAGTGAGGTGTACCTTAGGACTAGATCACTTGTGTTTTCATTTGTATTGCTTTGTATGCTTTTAATTTTGTGGGCTTGTATCAGAGATCTATAAATCCTCCACCCGGATTTTGTGAAACATTCATAGATAGCAATACATTGTGGAAACTGTGCGGGGTATACCGACACGGTTGAAGCAATAACTATATTAGTGCGACATATTTGTGAGTACCGGTAGCCTTTGAGTTAATCAAAGAGAATACGGGGCCGCTGAGTGATGTCACTAAGCACTAATGACCTATAACCTTACTTGACCATCTTGGCCTTTTTAGGGGTAGTGAGATGACCGACTTTGGTGCAGTCCGAAGTTGGTAGATACTCGATACTACACTCATTGAGGATTGTTTTCTCGGAATATTTTGGTCGCCAGTTAAGTGGCTAAACCGAAACGATGAACATAAAAAACAATCCAATGATATTGAGCTCCTTAGAACCCGGTTACTATTTATAGGACAGGTTTTTGAGCCAACTAAACTCAAGAGGGTACTTACCTATGAAACCTCCTACAAGCCTGAAACTAGGGTTTTTGGTGTGACTTGCTTGTACATGTGTTTTTTCATACATCATAAAGCATCATATGCATCTGCTAACCATTTCAAGGGTTTAGATCTTCATCTTTGTTCTTGTTTTGCAGGACATGGAGTCTCTCCACAGGAAAACAATTCAAGTTAACCTTGTAAGGGTCCCTCTGCAACTCAGAGAGCTTACGTCCAGGATTCCCGAGAATTCTCTCTTCAGTGAAAGACATGGTAGACTCCTCGGCTTGGTCAACACCAACATTGAAGAAGACATGATGAAAGTTCTCTTCCAGTTCTTTGACCCCCTACACCACTGGTTCACATTCCCTGATTATCAATTGGTGCCTACTTTGGAGGAATTTTCTCAACTCCTGAGAATTCCTATTCTTAGTCAACTACCCTACAACGGTATGGAAAAGGAACCAAAACTTGAAGATGTTGCTCAAGCATTACGCTTACAACCATCTGACATCAAGGGGCATTGGGAAACAAAAAGTGGTATCAAAGGATTCTTGGCAAAGTTTCTGTTTGAGAAGGCACGAGAATGCTGGAATTCTCTTGATCTGCAAGCCTTTGAAGAGATTGTGGCACTCCTTATCTATGGTTTGGTTTTGTTCCTAAATCCTAATCAACTTATAGATGTGAATGCTGTCAAGATTTTCATATCCAAGAATCCAATACCTACATTGCTTAGGGACATCCTCCACTCATTTTACACACGAACAATGAGGAAAAGAGGTGTTCTCATGTGCTGTACTCCTCTCCTAGTAAGGTGGTTTATTTCTCAGCTTCCACAATCAGTTTTGAAGAATGAGCAGGGTTTAAGGTGGTCACAACGATTGATGACCCTCACACATTCTGATATACATTGGTGTTCTCGGTCCATAGAAAATGTCACTATCATTGATCGTTGTGGAGAATTTCCTAATGTTCCGTTACTTGGAATTAGGGGGAGCATTACCTATAACCCTTGTCTAGCTTTGAGGGAATTTGGATATGCTCGGAGGGATGGCCCTCATGACATGCTGATCCCTGACCTAGTTTTTGACTTCGACAACGATACGCAAGGACTTCGACAAAGGTTCATCAGAGCTTGGAGGATGCCTAACAAAGTGGATAGTAAGACACTGGGGCACAAGAATTCCATCCCCCTTGAGCCTTACCTCAAGTGGGTACGAACCCACTCCCAGAATCTTATGATGCCATATCCTCACATTCTCCCCTTGATCAAAGAGCCTGTTATGAAAGGAGAGCTTCCATACGCCATCCTACATCCTGAAATGCCAACATCATGGGAAGAAATGCAAAAGAGTTGGATCCAACTCAAGGAAGAGCAGAATACTTTTGAAACCAGCTTCTATGCCAGTGAAAAGAAGGTTTTGGAGCTTACCCGCCGACTTCACGAGGAGGAGACCCTCAACACTTACATCGCTCCAAAGAGGATGCGCAATGTCTTTCTACATTAAGAATTTTGTAATATTTCGCCCATGGGGCACTTATGTACTAACAAATTTCTTCTTAATGTGACGTGTGTTCTCTTTTGTCTGCAACAAATTTGAATTTTTGAACCCTTGAATGCATTACATAAATAGCATACCATTCATCATATGTATAACAGGTACCCTTTTACAGGTCTCTTATCTTCTTTGCTGTTTATTTCAGCAATCATCATGTCTGCTGAAACTTCCACTGAGCAAGCTATCAAGGCCCTCCAGGCCCAGAATGCCCAATTTCAAGAGTTGGTCATGAATCTAGCTAAGGGTCAGCAGGACCTGAAGACCCTGCTCATGAAAAAGAAAAAGAAGAAGAAGAAGAGGACCGTCCTGTTCAATACTGTACGCAGGTTTGGAAACGGGCTGCAGAATGAAATTGATCTGGCCACCCCATCTGGAGAGAAAGACAGTCCACAAGAAAGGAGGGCTCCTAGCCCTGAGGTCTCCGACAACGAGACGGACTATGATGAAGAACAGTATCCTCCTGCTGAGGATAAGTACAAATAGCTGGAAGACCGTTTGAACGCTATGGAAGTACAGAGGGTGCCCGGTCTGGATTTCGGAGATTTGGGTTTATCATCTGGGGTGGTGATCCCCCATAAGTTCAAGGCACCTGCCTTTGCCAAGTATGACGGAGCTTCCTATCCAAAGATTCACCTCTAGTCATATGTGAGGAAGATCCAACCATACACTACTGATAAGAATTTATGGATCCATTTCTTTCAGGACAGTCTCTCAGGGACTCGGCTTGAGTGGTTCTATCAGTTGGATGGGGCCAATATCCATAGCTGGGAGGATTTGGCTGCTGCATTCTTTAAGCATTATCAGTATAATTCCGACCTCGCTCCTACACGTACCCAACTCCAGGGTATGTCAATAGGGACGGGCGAAGGATTTAAAGAGTATGCTTAAAAATGGAGGGATCTGGCCGGAAGGGTGCAACCACCTTTGGCTGATCGTGAACTGGTTGATATGTTTCTGGGGACCCTGTCTGGTCCATTCTTTAACCATTTGATTGGAAACTCCTCAGCCGGGTTTACAGACCTTATCTTGACTGGTGAGAGGATTGAAGCTGGAATTAAGGCTGGAAAAATACAGAAGGGTGCCTCCTCGAGCACCGAGAAGAGACTGTTTATGAAAGAGTCCAGTGGGGTCTACAGTTCGAGAAGGAAGAATAGACCTGAACACCGCCAAGCTGTCAATGCGGTTGTTATCTCAAAACCTGCCGGTGCTCCTCAGCATCACAACCAACGAAGGGACGAGAGACCTCAAAGGCAATTCACTCGTCTCAGCATGACCTTGTCTCAGATTCTGCCACAATTGCTGAAGACCAATCTGGTGACCCTAAAAGAAGCTCCAAAGAATCCAAATACAATGTCACCAAGGTATAACCCTAATGCCCGCTGCGCTTTTCACTCTGATAGCCCGGGGCATAATACAGACGATTGTTGGGTCCTGAAGAACAAGGTGCATGACTTAATTGATGCAAAGGAGATTGAGTTTGAGGCGCACGAGAGGCCTAATGTTGTAACTGCTCCCATGCCCAAGCATGGAGTGAATGCTGTAGAGGAAGACTCGTTTGTAGTTTCTGTGGATGATGTTGTTACCCCTCTAATGACTATCAAGAAGAACCTGTTACTAGCCGGTTTATTTCCGGGCTGTGGTGAAGGTTGCCCTATGTGTTCTGTTTTACCTACTGGTTGTCCATCTTTGAGGTCAGGTATCCAGAACCTGATGGATAGTAAAGAGATCCTTTTTGAGAAGACTGCGGTTCCACCCGTTCATTCTGAAGAAGTTTCCATCATTACCATCTTCGACAATTCTTCTAAGGCTCCCTCGAGGACGCCTGTTAGAATTACATCTGTTCCGAAGACCACACCTATAATCATCACTGTTCCGGGGCCCATCCCCTACACCTCTGACAAAGCTGTCCCTTGGCACTATGGGGCAGATGTTTATGTTCTCGGAGTCAAGTAAGAGTTTGATGCTGATACCGGCATCGGCAACATTACAGGGCCTGCCAAAGTCACCCGCAGTGGTAGACTTTTCTCACCTGATATTACTCCGCCAACTGTCCGAAGACCTATTGTCATTAAGCCTACAAGTGTACCTACTGCTGTTCCTGATCAAATTCCTATCCTTCCCCCTGTCGCTGAGTCATCTAGCGCTCGGGGCAAAGGGATCACTACTGATATGCCTACCCAGACGGAGGCGCCAAAGACAATCAGCGTTGAAGCTTCCAAACAAGAGATGGAAGAGATTCTGAAAATCATCAAGAAGAGTGATTATAATGTGGTTGAGAAACTGGGGCAAACCCCATCCAAGATTTCCATGTTATCGTTGCTGTTGTGTTCAGAGGCCCATGCCAAGGCCCTGATTACCTTCCTAAATACGGCCCACGTGCCACAAGAGACATCAGGTGATCAATTTACCGATTGTGTGGCCAATTTAACTGCTGATAATGGTTTGGGTTTCTCCGACGCTGATCTGACTGCTAAAGGGAAGAACCATAATGATGCCCTGCATGTCTCCATTGAATGCAGAGGCACTACTCTTGCACATGTGTTGGTTGACATTGGTTCCTCGTTGAACGTCTTGCCAAAGAAAGCTTTAGACAGTCTGGATTGCGAAGGTTTGGGGTTAAAGCCGAGTAACATTGTTGTCCGGGCCTTTGATGGGTCTAAGAGGATGGTGCATGGTGAGGTTGATATTCCAATCAAAGTTGGTTCTCAGGTGTTCAACTCTACATTTTACGTGATGGACATTCGACCGTCCTATTCTTGTTTACTTGGTCGTCCATGGATCCACAAAGCTGGAGCCGTAACTTCAACGCTCCACCAGAAGTTGAAGTATCCGGTCAGAAGGAAGATTGTAACAATTCAAGGGGAGGAGGAGTATATGGTCAGCCACCTTAACTCGTTCCGGTACGTAGAGATGGATGGGGAGTTCATTGAGACCCCATTTCAACACTTTGAAGAGGTTCCTCAGACATTGGCATCGACAGAGACTGTGATGGAAGATTCTCCCATGAAGATGGCTTCCTTAAAGGATGCTCGGGTTGTTATTGAGAAGGAAGCTCAGAGGGCTGTTCGAAGTGCAAGGATTGGAAGACCTCCTGTGTTCATCAACAACTCGGGAGTGAATTCCATTGAAGACGACGTTGAAGAGTCTGAGTTCGACAGTTAGATCTATCCTACTACTGATGGAGGACTAAGAAACTGGACAGCAAAGGACTTCATCCCTATTACTTTTATTACTCAGTAATGAGCTCTTTGTTTAGAATTTGTAACAGACAATGTTTTGAAACTTTATGGCCCGGTGTCTTACCCGAGGCACCGTGGCTTCATTCGTGAGGGCTTTTGTATGCCATTTTCATATATCATTAATAAAAGCATTGGACGTTTTCGCATTTAAAATTTTGTGCTCCTTGTCTTTCTTTATTACATATTGCAAAACAGCTATTTTACACACACTCACATGTACAGGTCCCAATCCACTCTAGATCTCACTGGTAACGACTCTGCTACTGCCAGTTATGACTTCTAAAATCCGATCAACTTAGCCGAAGACGAAGGTGAAGATGATTGCGAAGTGCCTGGTGAGCTTGCAAGACTACTACTCCAGGAATAGAGGGCCATTCAGCCACATGAAGAGCCGGTGGAAACAGTGAATCTGGGTATCGAGACAGACAAGAAGGAAGTCAAGATCGGTGCAAATCTGGAGCTTAGTGTGAAATAACGGTTGACTCAGATGCTGCATGACTACGTGGAATACTTTGCCTGGTCTTACCAAGATATGCCTGGGTTGGATACCGACATTATGGTTCATCGCCTGCCTACCAAGGAAGGTTGCCCTCCGGTAAAACAGAAAGTTCGCCGTATGCGTCCAGAGATGTCTGAGAAAATTAAGGCCGAAGTTATGAAACAGTTTGATGCTGGTTTTCTAGCAGTAATTTCTTACCCTCAGTGGGTCGCCAATGTGGTTCCAGTGCCGAAGAAAGATGGTAAGGTCAGAATGTGTGTTGATTACAGAGATTTGAACAGGTCAAGCCCTAAGGATGACTTCCCTCTGCCTCACATCGACGTTCTAGTCGACAATACTGCTCAGCACAAGGTATTCTCCTTTATGGACGGCTTCTCCGGTTATAATCAGATCAAGATGGCTCCTGAAGACATGGAGAAGACCACTTTTGTTACTCAGTGGGGTACCTTTTGTTACAAGGTCATGCCTTTTGGGTTGAAGAATGCTGGGGCAACATATCAGCGTGCCATGGTTGCTTTATTTCATGACATGATCCATCATGAGATTGAAGTATATGTATACGATATGATTGCGAGGTCCCAAACCAAGGAGGAACACCTTGACCATCTACAGAAACTGTTTGACAGGTTGAAGTTATACAAGCTGAGATTGAACCCAAACAAATGTACCTTCGGGGTGAGGTCAGGCAAACTGCTAGGCTTCGTCGTGAGTGACAAAGGTATTCAAGTGGACCCTGCCAAGGTGAAAGCCATACAAGAGATGCCAGCTCCCAAGACAGAGAAAGAGGTCAGAGGTTTTCTAGGACGTCTGAACTACATTTCCCGATTCATCTCGCACCTAACTGCTACTTGTGAGCCAATCTTCAAACTATTAAAAAAGGATCAAGTGGTACGTTGGAACGATGAATGTCAGGCTGCTTTCGGAAGAATCAAAGAGTATCTCCAGGAACCACCCATTCTGATGCCACCAGTGGAAGGGAGACCTCTAATCTTATACTTGACAATACTTGACAACTCAATGGGGTGTGTGCTGGGACAGCATGACGAGTCTGGCCGAAAAGAGCATGCTATTTATTACCTTAGCAAAAAGTTTACCGACTATGAGACCCGATACTCACTGCTAGAGAAAACTTGATGCGCTTTGGCATGAGCTGCTCGCCGGCTGAGACAGTATATGTTGACTCACACTACTCTTTTGATTTCAAAAATGGATCCCATCAAGTATATCTTCGAAAAGCCTGCCTTGTCTGGAAGAATAGCAAGATGGCAGATGATCCTGACTGAGTATGACATCCAGTACACAACTCAAAAAGCAATCAAGGGAAGTGTATTGGCAGACCATTTGGCACATCAGGCAGTGGATGATTACCAGTCCATGAACTTTGAATTCCCAGACGAGAATATCATGGTAGTAACTGATTGTGAGACACCTGAACCGGATGAAGGACCTGAGGAAGGATCCCGATGGTCTTTGCACTTTGATGGAGCTTCAAACGCTTTGGGTAAAGGCATTGGCGCTGTGATCATATCTCCTAAAGGCTCTCATACTCTGTTACTGCCCGAATGTGTTTCAATTGCACCAACAACATGGCGGAGTATGAAGCATGCATTATGGGTCTCCGAGCTGCAATTGACCTAAGGATTAAGTTTCTAAGTGTCTTCGGACATTCCGCTCTTGTGATCAGTCAGATCAAAGGAGAGTGAGATACGAAACACCCAAATCTTATTCCTTACAAGGAGTATGTATTGATGTTGCTTCCCCATTTCGAGGAGATAACCTTTGAACACTTCCCAAGAGAGGAGAATCAGTTGGCAGATGCGTTAGCTACGATGTCTTATATGTTCAAAGTCAAGTGGGACAACGAGGCTCCCCGGATCATCATTTGAAAATTGGATGAACCTGCACATTGATGTGATCTTGAGATCGAAGAGGCAACAGAAAAGCCTTGGTATCATGAAGTGAAGAGGTACCTTGAAGCTCAAGAATACCCCGAGGGTGCATCTGTTAATGACAAGAAGTTTCTGAGAAGGTTCGCGGTAAAGTTCTTCATCAGCAATGGCATTCTTTACAAACGTAACCATGATTCAACCTTACTGCGTTGCATGGATAAAATTGAAGCAGAAAGGATCATGGCAGAGCTGCATGAAGGTGCTTTCGGAACTCATTCCAGTGGACATACCATGGCAAAGAAAATCCTTCGGGCAGGATACTACTGGTCCACAATGGAAGCCGACTGTTATCAGCATTCTCAGACATGTCACAAGTGCCAGGTCTATGCTGATAAGGTGCATATTCCTCCAGTTCCTCTGAATGTTTTGACATCACCTTGGCCCTTTGCAATATGGGGCATTGATATGATCGGCGAGTTCAGACCTACGGCATCCAACGGGCATCGTTTCATCCTGGTAGCGATTGATTACTTTACCAAGTGGGTTGAAGTATCTTCTTTTGCTACTGTAACCAAGAACGTCGTGGCACGGTTCATTCGGCACAACCTGATCTGTCGATACGATGTACCAGAGAGGATCATTATGGACAATGGTACCAATCTTAACAACAAGATGATCACTGAGCTCTGCGAACAATTCAAGATACAACATCATAACTCTTCTCCCTACCGGCCGAAGATGAACGGGGCTGTAGAAGCAGCTAATAAGAACATTAAGAAGATTGTGCAGAAGATGACAGTAACATACAAATATTGGCATGAGATGTTACCATTTGATCTTCATGGGTACCGTACCTCAGCACGGACGTCAACAGGGGCAACACCCTATTCCTTGGTTTATGGCATGGAGGCAGTCTTGCCCATTGAAGTTCAGATACCCTCTCTTTAGATCATGAAGGATGCAGGTTTGAGCAAAGACGACTGGATCCAGACCCGACTTGATCAATTGAATCTAATCGACGAAAAGAGACTTACTGCTATTTGTCATGGTCAGACGTACCAAAAACGAATGATCAAGGCATTTAACAAGAAAGTCAGACGACAAGAGTATCAAGTTGGAGACCTGGTAATCAAGCGCATTATTCTACCTCAAGGTGATCCCAAGGGCAAATGGACTCCTACTTACGAAGGGCCATTTATGGTTAAGAACATCTTCTCAGGAGGAGCAATGATTTTAACCACCATGGATGGTGACGATCTTCCTCACCCCATCAATGCAGACATAGTAAAAAGATACTACGCATAATCAAAGACCCGCTAGGTTGACTGGCCTAGGCAAAAATAAGGGCTTCTCGGCGAACCAAAAGGGTTCGGGCAAAAATAAGGGATGAAAATAAAAAAATTCTGTACACCCGGCAAGTCGAAAACCTGAAAAGGCGGCTTGGGCAAAAATGGGTATCCCGGTGGACTGAAAACCCGAAAGGGCGGTTCAGGAAAAAGTTAGGGATTAAAGCGTAATACTATGTCTCGTTGGATCACCTCGCATCCGGACTTCGGTATCAACCATCAGGCTCGGACGATGCCAGTCAATCAGATTCACCTTCAACTAAGCAACAAAGTGATAAGATGCTTGAAGATATAAAGGCAATAGCAGAGTTGGAACCCAGTGGGATTATTCGCATAGCTGTTTTGTTTTCACAAATTGTATAATTTCTATTTGTTCGGCGGCTTTCTCTTACTAGGACGTCAGCCTCTTGTACAAAATGCCTATTTACAGGCCAAACTTCAAAGTCAATACAAACTCATTTTCAAACAAATTTCAAATTGTTTTTCCTTTATCTGTTTTGTTTTGCAAAGAACGTCCAATGTTCATTTTTGATATATGCATTTGACATTAAATTGCCTCTCATAAATATTTACATGCGAAATAAAAGACTAATTACGGGTGATATCAAAAACAGGGGAAATGAGATTTGTCTGAGCGGTCTAATTGTTCTGTCCACCAGGTACCAAGGTATATATTCAGCTGAAGAATATGGCTAAGATACTTTCACTCCCCCAGAGTAAGACAACAATGGTGGCTCTCCCAGCTGAGACTTACAACTATGAACAAATCAGCAATGCTCCCCCCAAGCAGAGCTCATCCACCATCAGCGCTAAAAAGGTTGGGTATTCCCCAGAAGGTCTTAATATTCCCCGGCGGAGTATAAGGATATTCTCCAGCAAGCGTAAGAGTATCCCCGACAGTCTTAATATTCCCTAACAAAATATAAGAATGTTTCCCGGCGAAATACAAGACACCACCAGTGGAGCCATTTCCCCAGCGCAGTCTAAAAAAACTTCCCCAGCAGAGTCAAATCATCTTACCCAGTAGATTCTGGAAGCTTGTCTCCCTGCAGAATACAAATACATCTCCTCAGCCAAATTCAGAAGGTTATCCTCACAAGAGTCTAACTGGGTTATCCTCAGCAAGTTGCAACAGAAAGATTATCCCCAGCAAAGTTCTTTCTTTCCCCCCAAAAGGACTTCTATCATCAACAGATTCAATATCACCAGCAATGGTAATCAATCCCCATCAGAGTTCATCATCAAAATCCCCAACAAAGCTTATCAGCAGAATCCCCAGCGGAGCTTATCATTAAAATCCTCAGCAGAGTATCTCTTCCCCACAGAGTTTTTCCCCGCAGAGTAATCTCTTCATCAAGTTTATTCCCCAACGAAGTTCTTCTCTCCTGCAGGTTTATTCTCACAATCATCTTCGTTCACCATTCCCAGCGGAAACGAAGAACTCAACTTTATTCGCCAGCAGCTCTGGGATTTGTTTTCCCCAGCTAAAAAATCACATTCCCATACATCATGATACATACATATACGCATCATACAAATACAATCTCATTTATTTTGAGAACATCATTTCCTGATCCATATCATGCATTGCATATGACTGACCTTTACCTTTCAGGAAAAATGCAGTTAAGTTCTCAGCTTAGTCGAAGATCTGACCAGTTCTTAAACCTCAATTGAATTATCATCAGTTGAATTTTCAGATAAGGTTCTCAATCTCGACAGTTTTCCTCTGTCATAGTGTGGACAAGTTCTATAACCTCAGCGGTTTACTCTATTGAGCACGAGACAGTTCCTAGATCTTGATGAAGATGTTTCCCTATGTCATAGCGTGGACGAGTTCTATAACCTCAACAGTATACTCCATTGAGCACGAGACAGTTCCTAGATCTTGATGTTTTCCTCCGTCATAGTGTGGACAAGTTCTATAACCTCAGTGTTTACTCCATTGAGCACGAGACAGTTCCTGGATCATGATGAAGATGTTTCCCTATGTTATAGTGTGGACAAGTTCTATAACCTCAACGGTTTAATCCATTGAGCACAAGACAATTCCTGGATCTTGATGAAGATGTTTCCCTACGTCATAGTGTGGACGAGTACTATAACCTTAATGGTATACTCCATTGAGCATGAGTCAGTTCCTAGATCTTGATGTTTTCCTTCGTCATAGTATGGACAAGTTCTATAACCTCAGCGGTTTACTCCATTGAGCACGAGACAGTTCCTAGATCTTGATGAAGATGTTTCCCTACGTCATAGTGTGGACGAGTTCTATAACCTCAACGGTATACTCCATTGAGCACGAGACAGTTCCTAGATCTTGATGTTTTCCTCCGTCATAGTGTGGACAAGTTCTATAACCTCAGCGGTTTACACCATTGAGCACGAGACAGTTCCTAGATCTTGATGAAGATGTTTCCCTACGTCATAGTGTGGACGAGTTCTATAACCTCAACGGTATACTACATTGAGCACGAGACAGTTCCTAGATCTTGATGTTTTCCTCTGTCATAGTGTGGACAAGTTCTATAACCTCAGCGGTTTACTCTATTGAGCACGAGACAGTTCCTGGATCTTGATAAAGATGTTTCCCTACGTCATAGTATGGATGAGTACTATAACCTCAACGGTATACTCCATTGAGCACGAGTCAGTTCCTAGATCTTGATGTTTTCCTCCGTCATAGTGTGGACAAGGTCTATAACCTCAACGGTTTACTCCATTGAGCACGAGACAGTTCCTAGATCTTGATGAAGATGTTTCCCCCCAATTGAATTATGAACAGGTTCTTAAAACTCAGCTGAGGCATTCTCCCAGTTGAAGTACAGGCAGGTTCCTAAATCTCAACAAAGTTAGACTTCCCCAGTGGAATCTTCTACAACAACAGGTATACAAGTTTTCGCTAAGGAATCTCTTATGCGATCGACACTCCTGCAGATGGCATCTATAAGCCCATCCTCCTACCAACAATCTCCAAATGGCATCTGTAAGCCCATTCCTGACATCACAATGCTAATACTTCACCATGCGAGTGCAAATTTCTGGGCACTCTAGTGTTCAATTATCTTCCACCCTCGGATCACGAAAGGCTCGAAAGCCAATCTATATCCTCAGGTTTAAGAAAAGTGAACAGGGGCAACTGTCGCACCCCAAAATTTTCCCTCTCATGTTTCCCAAAGCCTTCCCCTTGCATGGTTGATCACAAACTCTTGCCTAAGGAAAAGGAAAATTTTTGAGTGATGCTTCGATTTGCATTCTGAAGAAGCACTTCGATTGGCATTTTGAAGGAGCATTTCGATTGGTATTCTGAAGGAGCATTTCGATTGTCACTCTGAAGAAGCATTTTAATTGGCACTCTGAAGAAGCATTTCGATTGGCATTCTAAAGGAGCACTTCGATTGGCATTCTGAAAGACCCTTCGATTGGCATTCTGAAGGAGCATTTCGATTAGCACTCTGAAGAAGCATTTCGATTGGCATTCTGAAGGAACACTTCGATTGGAATTCTGAAAGACGCTTCGATTGACATTCTGAAGGAGCATTTCGATTGGCACTCTGAAGAAGTATTTCGATTGGCATTAAGGACAAGTACTTCGATTGGAATTCCAAAAAGGTCCATTTGAAGAAGCATTCAAAGGGTCCATTCTAGGAAGCTTTCGAAAGAGCATTCGAAGGAGGTTATCAGCCCATTCAAAAGGGAGCATTCGAAAGAAGCCATCAGCCCATTCGAAAGGGAGCATTCGAAGGCCAGCTGCTTGTCATTCAAAATTCAAAAAGGGACAGAATCCCATGTGTTTAGCCAACGTTACAAACTCTCATTCATGGCTTTCAAACACACAATTAACGTTACGAATCCTCCTTCATGGATGTCAAAACACATAATCAAGGTCATTTAAACCTTTGTCTTCCTGTCCCCTTCACCCTCTCTATAAAAAGAATTCACAAATGCTGACAGAAGGGACGAAAAAAGATACAGAAAAATAGAGAACTTGGAGAGACGCTGCCCAGAATTTTCCAAGCCAAAGCTGCCACCCAGCGAACGCCTCCCCCCTCAGAACTACAGGTCGAAGCACCTCTGTTTGGTAAAAGAAAAATCTAATCTCAAGCTCACTCTCAAATTCATTTCGATTGCATGTTCATATTTTTATTTCTGTTTGTTAATGATTTAATGTGCTTCATGTGAGCTACAGTGCAGAGTTGAGATTGTGCCATTGCTTGGGCACAATCTGAGTTTATCCTTCGAATCCCAGGATAAAACAAACCCAGACCCAGGTTCAGCAGGTGCGAATAAGAGGAGATTCGAACCAGGGGGGTTAAGTCCCCCCTGGACTTTTAATATGTGTTTCGTTTTGCAGGAACCTCATGCTCAGCTTCTTGTTCAGAGCTTCGAAGCTCAGCAGTTTAGCTTCGAGCTGGACCCAGGACTTCCAGTTTGAAGGATGACATGTCCAGATCGAACCCCCTCAGAGTGCAGCCCCTCATGCACCTTCGATCCAGCCTCTTCACTAGGTCGAAAGACAGCCTGCCTCTTTTTCGACCCAGGCCTCCAGAATTACATTTTTTTTCTTATTTTGCTGCCTGGCCCATTTGTACTCTGTTTATTTTGTTTCTGTTTATTCCTTTTAGTTTTAGTTTTAATTAACATAAAAATAAAAAAAATTAACAACTTAGAATTAGGATTTAATTTAATTAATCATTTTAACTTATTTTCTCCAACTTTAAAATCAGTAGACTTAGGTTTTATTCAAATTCAATCTTTTTTCATAAACAAAAATACAAAAAATATTAGGTTTGTTTTAGAATAAATTTTAATCAGTATATTTAGCATTTTCTCAAAAAAAAAAAATAAATAAATAAAACAACAAAAATATTATATGCTAGGTTTTTTTTAAGTTTCATGCGCGTTTATTCTATCGTAACTGCTTATTATTCCCCCAATTTTGGACATGTAAATAATCCCCTCCCCGAAGCCTTGTAATAGTGTAGTATTTACAGTTTATGTACTTAAAATTCCTGTACATATATTAACTGCTTAGATGTATGCCAACTAGGATTGTATGACAAGATCTAAAAACAAATGGTAGAACACCTAAAAATACAAAGATAATATAAACTGAAAATTGACACACTTGCACATGCCACTCCTAGGGTACACCTCATTTGGTTGCCTCGAATGTGGTCATTAAGTATAGGATGTTTTAGAGGTCGTCCTTTTTGTCTCAAGATCATAAGTTTCCTCGAAATGGTTGCCTCGCTAAAAATGATCTAAGACATTAGGATTACCACTAAAGTGTCCTAATGTTGCTTTAGTGACCACAAGTCCCTAAAATCGAATTGACCTGAAAACTCCAACGACGGTGCTACCTACTCCTCAATAGTGGGATTGAACTGTCTAAAGGACAGTTGCACAGTTTAAATCCTTTTCGAGTAGGTAGATGTTCTTAAGTACTTGCTCTCTTTTAAAACAAAACAAAAAAAAAACTTTTCGCACTTACACTTTCATCAAAAACAAAACTCTTTTCAAAACCCACAATCACAAAGAAAAGCAAACCTTTTGAAAACATAGTGAGCAAGTACCTAAGAGCCCGTGGATAACCACAGATAGAAAGGGTGCTAACACCTTCCCTTTCTATAATCTACCTCCCGAACCCGAGAAACATTCTCGAAAAGGAATTTTTTCTGTGCTTTTGTACTTTCCCTTGTTGGATAAAATAAAAGACGGTGACGACTCTTACTTACCGCGACACTTTGCAAAAACAAACGCAAACGCGAACCAGCATATTAAAAAAAAGTCAGTTCTCGTTCCCACCGATCATAGAAACCAACTAAACTTCAAGAGGGTACTTACCTATGGAATCCATGCAAGCCTAAACCTAAGGCTACTTGTGTGACTTGTTTGCTTTCTGTTCCTAATAATTTGAACTCATTGCAGGGCTTTGTTTGTATTCCTTGCAAGACCTTGTTTGTATAAATCCAATAAATTGGTTTCTTACCCTGCATTTTTGCTGGATGCATAACATACACATCATAGCATCACACCATAGCATTTCCTTAAACATTTCATGGATCTCGAGGGCCTGTGATGCAGGTTATGATGAACCAGACGTCTAGTAAGGGGCAAGGAGATTTATTTTCCTCTAGCCAATGCCGTCAAAAGATCAAAACATGATAACTTGAGTCAGGGGCTATGAACCACTTGATATTGTGAGCTTGACTCTCATAGAAGGACTTTCAAGGATACAAAGTTCTTCAATCAAAGTTGCAAATTTCAACTTCTGACATTTTCTTTTTTACCCCGCGAGATCCTTGAAATCATTGCATACGCATCCCATTCATAGCATCGCATGTACAGGTACCATTACAGGTTTCTCATCTTCTTCGCTGTTTATTTCAGCAGAAATGTCTTTCGAACAAAGCATCAAGGACCTTCAGGCACAAAACGTCCAGTTTCAGCAAATGTTCATAAATCTGGCAAAAGGGAAGGAGGATCTGAAAGCCCTCATCCTGAAAAAGAAAAAGAAAAAGAAGAAGGTTGCCGGTATTCTGAATATGGGCATAAGGTTTAGAGGGCCATTGAAGCAACAAGTCGATCTGACCTCTTCATCCAAGGAAGGGGAGAATCAAGAAAAAGAGGCAAGGGAGAAGGATCCCAGTCCTGAAGTTTCTAACAATGATACGGAATACAATGATGAACAATATCCCCCGGCTGAGGATAGGTACAAACAATTAGAGGTTCGTCTGAGCGCGATGGAGATCCAAAGAATACCAGGACTGGATTTCGAAGAGCTGGGTTTGATATATGGGGTAGTCATCCCATAGAAGTTCAAGGCTCCGATATTTGCAAAGTATGATGGAGTGTCTTGTCCAAAACTTCATCTCCGTTCCTATGTGAGGAAGATCCAGCCTCACACTGCTGATAGGAATTTGTGGGTCCATTTCTTTCAGGACAATCTGTCTAGGACTCAGCTTGAATGGTTCTATCAACTGGAGGGAACCAATGTCCGCAATTGGGAGGATCTGGCTGTTGCTTTTTACAAGCAGTATCAATATAACGCTGACCTTGCCCCTACCCATACTCAACTCCAGAGTATGTCCATGGGCGCAAGCAAAGGTTTCAAAGACTATGCGCAAAAATGGAGAGATATGGCAGGGAGAGTCCAACCCCCTTTGTCTGATAGGGAGTTGGTTGACATGTTTCTTGGTACACTGTCTGGTCCGTTCTTTAATCACTTGATTGGTAGCTCCTCGGCTAGTTTCACTAAGATGATATTGACTAGAGAAAGGGTAGAAGCTGGGATCCGGAGCGGAAAAATCCGGAAAGACACCTCTTCGAGTACTGTAAAGAAGCCATTCACGGGTAAGAAGGAGGTTAATTCCATGTATAACTCAAGAGGTCAGAGCAGAGCTGAGCGCCGTCCAACGGTAGGGGCTGTGATGATACCTAGGCCTACGGCTACTCAATAATGAAACAATCAGCCAAGGGTAGAAAGACCTCAAATGCAGTTCACCCGAATCAACATTTTACTGTCACAAGCATTGCAACACATGTTGAAGATGAATGTGATCACGGTGATAGATCCTCATTCGAACCTGAAGACCCTCTCCTAACTACAATCCGGATGCAAGGTGTGCTTATCATTCTGACAGCCCGGGGCACGATACTAATGATTGTTGGGTGCTGAAATACAAGATTTAGAATATGATTGACGCCAAGGAGATCGAATTCGACCCTCTTGAGACTCCCAACGTGATTACTTCTCCCCTGCCAAAACATGGCTAGGATCGAAAGCATTTTTGTCCATTTGAATTCTCAAGTTGTATTTTCTTTGCTTATTCAAACAATTATTGTCATGTCAAATTATTTCATTAATGCATTACACATGTTTGTCTTGAATTAATTTGTTTTCATTATGCTTAAACTGCTTTATACTTCCTTTTCATAATATTCAACTCTCAATTAAAAGCTCAAAGCCTTAGAGGGAGGATGACGACAATGATACCATAATCTCTACCGTATGATTTTGAACAGACCCCGCTGACGATTGTTGTACCCTAATTTTTTCCCCTAAGATCCCTTCATCATACCATATTGTTTCAATCACAACAAAATCACATTAGGGCTTTTGGTTCTTCTCCCTATCTTTAGCTTTGCTCTTCTGAGGAATTACCAAGCACCTTAACTTGTTTTCTTTTGTGATCATGGATATTTTGCTTTGATTTTCTCTCTAATTAACAAATGCAATATTGGTTTGTCTTACTTGTTAATAATGTAGGTAAAGGCAATGAGGTTTATCAAGTTGCTTTATGGGTTCATGAGTTTATTTCCATGCCCTAGTCAATAGCTTCAAAAATTCAAACCACACCATTGAAGTTGTTTTGAAGTTGGTATGGAAGTGGTTTTGGTGGCGATGAGTCCTCATCATCCTCCTCAACAATTTCTATTCACAAAGGAAGAATATTGGCACAAAAAGTTTGTTCAAACTTGGCAAAGTTCCACCAAGCATTCTCTTGATCTAGAGGCTAGGGTTTTGGACTTCAAAGGGGCATCTCTTGCTCATCTTTTGGTATTTTTGAGTGATTCCAAAAACATTCTTCTCTTCAAAGAGTTACCAACAAATCACTTCAAAATTTCCAAGGAGTTTTCATGTGGAAGGAACTTGGTGAAGAGGGAAGATTACAAGTCATCCAGATGAATCCCCAATTTTTCATATGTGACTTCAAATGGTCATAACTTGGTCAAGTTTTATCACCTTGAGCCCATTCTTTTTCATGATGATCCTAAGGATGTGTACTTCATGCATTCATTTATGTGCAAAGTGAAAAAATGGATGGAATTTGCCTTAAGAATGCAAAATATTATAGGTTATTTCATGATTTTTGGCCAACTTCAACAAGTCATAACTTGCTCAATTTTTGGAGATTTTGAGTGGTTCTAATTGAAAAATGTCATTCAAGAGATCTACTTCATTCCATATTTTTTGGTCAAGAGAAAATTCTAAGTGGAAGGCCATGTTTAGATGCAAAATATTATAGGTCATTTTTAAAGAAGAATTTGAAATATTTCTAAGTATGGAAAATCAACTCTTTTTCTTCAACTTTGACTCCATGTAACTTTCAGCTCAAGCATCCATTTGATTCCATTCTTTTTCCATTGTAAAGCTTGTTACCTCATCTTTCCAAAGCATCAAGAATTTTTCCCTAAGACTCCTTGAGGTGGAAATGCCATTGGATTGAACTTGGTAACTTGGAACTGAAGTTTCTCCATAAGTCAGAATTTGAAATTCATGTTTTGGCCTTTAAACATCAAATTAGCACGCGTTTGTGATCTAAACATGTTTAACCAAGTTGCCAAAGTGTATTAGAGCCTTAAAACGCAAGGATTAGATGAGTTTTGATGCAAATCAGATCACGCCTTGCTCGTGCATCAGGTTCACACGATTTCCCTCCAATTTGCATCATTCCACACGCTTGAACATTCCATTTGATTCCCTATAAATAGAGGCTCATCTCCCATTCAATTTTCCAAGCTTAGATAGCCAGAATCACCCTGCCAAACTTGCTTCACAACTCAGAATTCAGCTACTTCGAATCCTATTCTCAAGCCTTTGTCAATCCATTTTCTTTATCAATTCACCTTCCTTGATCTTCCCTGAAGCTAACCATATAATCACATTCAAGAATCGTGCCCTATATTGCTCCATAGAAGTCCAGTTTCAGAGCTCTGGAACTCAACTTCAATAGGTAGATTCCTTCATCAATTCTTCAAAACTTTGGTATCATTGTGTTGCTCTCATTTCCCTGGTTCTAGTCGCAACACTTAGTTTTATCTGGAAGCATGTTTTGACCATGAATTTTCAAATCCCTTTTCAAAACTTTCTTTCCAAATTGCTTGAGTTACAATTTATATAAATTGGGCGCGAGGGTGTGGTTGTCTTCGTCTTGAAGAGACGAAGCGAATGACATAGGTATGAGCTTCCGATTTTACAGTTTGAGAGACCTGCAATTCGTGAAGGCTGGAGGTTGAAGATGACCAACGTGTCATCTTCTAACCAATGGAAGCATGACATTTGTTATTTTCAAATTCTGATTTTATTAATGATTCTGTACATTATTCATTAGAGACCATGATATGCACAGCGCGCCAGATCCTTTGGATTTGATTACTAACGCGTTTTGACTCTCATCCAATGGTCCACATTTTTGTCTTTTATTTTCTTTTTCTGATTTTTATATTTTAATTTTTTTAAATTTCAAATAATCATAGAAAATTCATTTTTAGTCCAAAAAAACTGAAAAAATTACGAAAAATATTTTTGATTATTCTCTTTCTGATTCTTATTTTTTCACAATTTAATTTTGTTTTTTTGGTATTTTTTATGAATTTTACACTTATTCAATTTATTTAAAATGTTTAAAAATACTTTTAGACATTTTTAAATTCTAAAAAAATTATGGAATGATCCAATGATATTGTGACATATATCGGTGACCTTATTTTATTTTTGTTTCTGACTTTAGTATTTTTTAATATTTTTGTTTATTTTACCCATTTATTTTAATTTTTAAAAATAGTTTCTGACTTTTAAAAATTCCCAAAAATTTTGTAAAAATACTTGGCCTCTTTTTTTATTTTTCTATGGTCTTATTTTTCATTTCTTGATTAATTTGAATATAATTGATATTTTCCTCATTATTTTCTTTTTTTTAAAACTTTTTTAAACCCTTTAATGTACATATTAAATATATATAATTTTTTGATTATTTTCTGGCTGTCTTGGGTTGATTTTTTGATCATGGCTTTATTAACATCATTGGATCTTAGGTGTTGAGTTCAACTCCACCAAAATGGATGAATGATTTTAATAATAGTTTGAGTAAATTTTTAATTCAAATGTGATTCCTTGTTTACCTAATTCCTCTTCATCTCATCCTCTTCTAATTGCACTAAATGTTGTTGGAGCACGATCTCTATATCATGTCTCAAAACAAATGGTGCATAGATTGCTATTGACCGACCTCAAAATAGGTGCGACTTCTATATAAGTCCACTTACAATTGCTTAACATAGCGCTAAATTTTGTCCCGATTCGAATAAATGACCATTCATTGCCCAAACTTATGATTGTGAGCCCAAGTATGTTAATTTGATCTCTTTGATCCAATAACCTTGAGATTAATTGTGTGGAGGCTTTGGTTCTACCAATCCTCTAATGGATCTACAACACTTTTGGTCAACGCGGATCACTTAAACATCGTTGATCATTAAATGGTACTTATGAGAATTCCAAATGGTTGGTATACTTGACAAAAAGCAAATGCACCTTGTTGTGTGAAGGATTTGGTTCTACCAATCCTCTAATGAGTTCCAAATGAAAGTTTCAAGATGGTCATCCAACTAACCACTAATTATTGACTTGTTTTATTTTATGCTTTTATTCTTTTATGCTTTATGCACTTTTTATTTTTTAGCATTTTTTATTTCATGCCATTCTCATCTTTGCTCATTTGAGCATTTATATTCTTGTCATTTTTACTTTGCTCACTTGAGCTTTTATTGTTCTTTTCCTAATACACTTAATAATCAACATAAACCCTAAAAAACTCTTAATGGTACTTGGACTATTTGGTTACTATCCTTGGCATTATGGAGTCGTGGACTTCTTCTAGGACTTAGGATTATAAACCTTGGCCTATCTTGGATACCTTGTGATCTTATCTGATTATTTTTTCTGGATCTCTTGAGGTTTACCTCAAGACATTGGGTTGCTCGTTTGTTTTTGTGTGCAGGTTTTTGTGATTACACTCTTTGTTTGTAATCTGGAATTCACCCGCATACAGTTGTTACTCTGCCCAATTTTTGTGAAGACTTAATACATTTGAAGAGATCTAGTATCTTTGCTTGCTTGGTTTCAATCCAAAGAATGAGAATTCTATCTTGGCTCATAATGTCAAGTTTTTGCTTCTTGTTGGTTAGATGGTCCTTATCCTTAGCTTTTACCTTATGCTTTAGGATAGCCTCTTCTTCTCCTCCCATCTTCTTTAATTTCAAAAAATCTTCTCCCTCCTTTTTAAGCTCTTCTTGTTTCTAAACTTAAACCACTTTCATAATAAACTTGGACTTATGTCCATGCATTTTCAAAATATTTTCATAAATAAACTTCAACCAATTTAATAATACTTTGACATTTTTATGAGAAGACTAAAAGTCAACCAATCTCATTTCAAACCATTTTGCCACTTTGGTTTTTATCTTTAAACTTTTCTCAAAAGATTAGACTCTTGACAATCCTTGTAGTGATGCAAACAACTATACTTCTACAATATGTAGTGAAGTGAGATATTTTCCACTTGGGTGTTGAGTGAGGCATTGTTGATTTTAAAATCCAAGCCATTATCCTCCACTTTGAGATGATTCAAATTCTCCTTTCTTATGATTGTGGGTAGTAAGTATGTTTTCCACACGGACAATGATGATGATGTCTTATCTCATAAAATTAACCAACACACTTGTGTTTCAAACTTTTAAAAGAGGAACTACGTGTACCCTGATCCCCTATTGCACGAAAGGCGGTACGTAGGCACTAAAGGTTCGCAACCGCGACGGGTGCAAAAATCATAAAAAATAATAATTCTTTTTCTCACCTCCACCATCCATCTTATATACAACACATTTTTATATAGCTAAAATATACAGATTTTACAAAGAGGCTCCTGCGGAGTACCGTAGATGTTTAAGGTGCTAATACCTTCCCTTTGCATAACCAACCCCCTTACCTTGAATCTTTCCCCCTTTTTTGGGTTATTCGCTCTTTTCCCATTCCTTTGGAAACAATAAAGCGTGGTGGCGATTTTTATTTTTGATTTGTACAAAGTCTAGTCAATCCAATGACTTAATCTTGAACATTTCTACCGCTACAGAAAAATGGCGACTTCACTGGGGAAAGATTGACCTCTTGCTGGTCCATCCCTAAGTGGGTTAAGTATATCTTTGTTTATTATCTGTATATGTGTTATTGTGTTTATGTGTTATGTTTTGTATATATGTTTGTTTGGATTTTCCTGGTTTTCAGGGTGCTTGGTGATTACTCATAAGTCCTATACCCGGACTTGGGAAAACTTTAAGATAGGACGGGCGGTATAGTCATGTTAACTTTGAGGGAGTAATCCCAAAAAAGGAGGCATGAGATCCCCCACTCAGTGGAAGCCCCTTTGACTGTAGTGTCGTTTACCGAGTAATCGGGAAGACGTACTGCTTTCGGGAGCCTGTTGAAACTGAGGATCGTAGAATACCAAACCCATCTTGGCCTTTTAGGTGTAGTGCGGAAGCTATGACGGAGTAATCTGGAAATAGTTGTCACGCGATACCATGCTCGGATGAGTCTTTCTTAATAATATTACTAATTACCGAGTTAATCGGGAAGTTGGTAATATCCGAAGGAAGGATGTAGACTCTGGGAACCTCTAGAACCTTGTTCGGCAGGTGATAACTCTTAGACCAACACCTTATGGGTAGTACCTTCGACCTCATGCTCATGACGTTGAACCTATGAACCCTATATGTGTGATCTTGGGTTTGATTGTTGCATCATGCATCCATGCACTCATAAGCATCTTTTGAAGAAAATAATATTTCAAGGGATTTAAAGGTTGACTATTTGTGAATATCTCAGGTACTGTTAACCATGGATTCTTGAAAGAGAAAGACCGGGAAATACAGTTTCAAGGATCCCAAGATAGATGAGTTGATCAGTCTAATTCCAGAGATTGAGTGTCCTGCAGACTTTCGAAGGAAGTATGGATCCATTATTCCTCTCATGAAGCTGAAGATGAAGGAGGGTATTCTCTCGACCTTGGTCCAGTTCTATGATATGGTGTATCACTGCTTTACTTTTCCCGATTATCAGTTGATGCCTACACTGGAGGAGTATTCCTATCTATTGGATTTTCCTGTTATCGATCGTGTTCCTTTGACTGGTTTGGAGGGTGAGCCAAAACCACATGAGATTGCTGCTTTGATTCATCTGGGGAAGTCTGAGGTGGAAGCCCATATGACTACCAAAGGAGGGATTAAAGGATTACCAGCTCAGTTCTTATTGGAGAAAGCTCGTTACTTTGCCAAAATGAAGAGTACGATTGCTTTTGAGGCCATCTTTGCTCTGCTTGCTTATGAATTGTTCTTATTTCCTAATGTGGACAAGTTTGTCGACATTAATGCTATCAGGATTTTCATGATTGGAAACCCAGTTCCTACATTGTTGGGTGATGATTATTACTCTGTTCATCTTTGGAGTTCTTATCATGGGGGAATGATTATCTGTTGCACGCCTCTGTTGTACAAGTGGTTCATCTCTCATATGCCTCAGTCTGATGCTTTTTGGGATGTCAAGAAGGAACCTCATTGGGCTCCTAAAATCATGGCGCTTACTCACTCGGATATTGATTGGTATCATCGAGCTTATCAAGATATAGAGATTATTGACAGTTATGGTAGTTTACCCAATGTACCTCTTCTTGGTACAAAGGGAGGAATTAACTATAACCCTGTTCTTGCACGACGACAACTTGGTTATCCGATGGGGGATAAACCAAACAGTATTCATTTGAGTAGTTTCTTTCTGAAGGAGGGAGAAGACAACAGGGAAGCTAGGGAGCAGATTGTGAAAGCCTGGCGTCACATTCATAAGAAGAGTAGGAAGGATTTGGGACCTAGGGGTGCTGTTTCTTTGGAGCCATATCTTCAGTGAGTCCGATCGAAAGCCATACAGTTGAAGATGCCGTATACTCGGGAGACACCCATGCCTGAACTGTTTGTGAAGACCAATCCTCCTTTATTAGATGATCTAGAAGAGTTGCAGCTTGCTTTGGTTAGGATGCAACATGAAAGGGATGCTTGGAAGAACAAGTTCCAGACTTTAGAGAGTTCCTACAAAGCAGGCTTGAAGGAGAAAGACGATTTGATCGAGATCCTTGAGAGTTGAGCGGTGGAGTCTATGGAGAAGCAAGGGGATTTATTTTCTCCTAAGCCTCAAACATGTGCTGATTGCTCATTTCCTGATCCAGATGATTGGAAGGAGGTTGCCATCAGACATGTGGAAGAAAACCAGAGGTTGAGGGCTCAGATTTCCAGGCTCACAGGGAAGCGCCAGCGTACAGATTGATCTCTATTAGTTCTTTTTCTCAGGACTTTTAGATTGTATTTTCATCTTGTACTTGGGATCATTGAAACTTGTAATCCATTTTTGAAGTTATTATGATAAAAGTTTTTCAGTATTTCAAATGTGTTATTATTTTGTTGTTTGCAATATGTCTATAAACGTTAAATCCCTTGAAATATTAAATGATAAAATAAAAATAATCATATGCATTGCACATCATGCATCATATTGCACATATTTCTTGCATTTATTATGCATATCCAGGTGCCTTACCCAGCTTCTTTACTTCGTTCAGAAAGCTGACTCATCACTACAACACTCGGGCTAACTTCAAAAAGAAGACGGACAACTTGGAACAGGAGAATCGCGAGTTGCGTGAAGAAGTTTATGCTTTGAAGGCCGGCTTGGCCAATTTGACTACTCTGATGGAAGCTCTGGTGGTTGCTCAGAATCAACCACCGAGTGTTCAACCTCAACCAACAAGGGAAAATGCTGAAGTTCCTGTTATTCCTGTATCCACTACTCTGACTGTTGTTCAAAACCGCATGCCTCAGGGTTATCTGTGGGGAATGCCAGAGAATTTTGCACCTGAAGGTTTCAATTTGGGCCCCCAAGATGCTCCAGTGGTTCCAAATGTTGTTACTCCAACACCTCCGGTGGTGCATACTGTTCCTTTTGCACCTCCTTCGGTGAATTTGGTTCCATTTGTTAATGAAGATGTATGTCGTCCTTTCCCTCCGCCGAGTGAATATTTGGGTCTTTATGACAGAATGGATGATTTTCAAGAGCAGTTTGATAGAATGCAAAGAGAGACGAAGGCTCTTAGGGGAAGAGAGCTATTTGGGCAGAATGTGAATGAGTTGTGTTTGGTCCCGAACGTTAAAGTGCCTGCTAAGTTTAAGGTCCCATAATTTGAGAAGTATAAGGGAAACACTTGCCCTCGTGCCCACTTGGTGATATATGTGAGGAGAATGTCTACCCACACCGATGATCAGCGTCTGCTGATTCACTTTTCCCAGGATAGTCTGACCGACGCAGTGTTGAAATGGTACATGAGTTTAGACAGCGCCAACATCCATACCTTTAATGATTTGGGAGAAGCATTCATTAAACAATACAAGTACAATGTGGACATGGCGCCCGACCGTAACCAGCTTAGGGCCATGGTTCAGAAAGACAGAGAATCGTTCAAAGAGTACGCACAAAGATGGCGCGAAGTGGCTGCACAAGTGATTCCTCCCATGGAGGAGAAGAAAATGACTAAAATTTTTCTGAAGACGCTAGGCGCTTTCTACTATGAAAGAATTGTAGCAAGTGCCCCAAGTGATTTTATAGAGATGGTAGGAACGGGTGTCCATCTAGAAGAGGCAGTAAGAGAAGGCCATTTGACAAAGGGTGAAGGATCTAGAGGTGTGAAGAAGCCAACTTATGGGTTTACAAAGAAGAAATAAGGGGATACAAATGCCGTTATGCAAGAGAGGAGGGTAAACACTCCTAGAAAGAATTATCAGCGTCACCAGCAAGTTGCTTTAGTGACTCCTGTTATGAATGTCGCTCCAACTAACGTTGCTTATCAAAGACAGTCCCAACAGGGGAACCAAGGGAATAATCAGAGAAGGGAGAACTACGACCATATTCCCATGAGTTATGCAGAGCTATTACCAGCATTGATTCAGAAGAATTTGGTCTAGACACGACCACCTCCAGTAGTACCATCACCATTGCCTTGTTATTACAAAGCAGACCAGACGTGTTCCTTTCATCAGGGAGCACCAGGGCATAGTGTTAAAAATTGTTATCCTTTGAGGACTGAAGTGCAAAGGTTGGTGAAGTCTGGAATTTTATCTTTCAAAGACATGTGACCTAATGTGAAAGACAATCCTCTACCCAAGCACAGGGGAGTGAATGCTGTGAATATGGTGGCCGGTTGTCTAGGTGACTTCCTGATTTTTGACATTAATCTGGTTAGAGGGGATTTGGTGAAGATGCATGCAGACCTCTGTGAATTCAGTTTTTATACGCATGACCATGCCGGTTGTGCTATTTGTAGTACAAACATACAGGGTTGCGAGAAGATAAAGGCTGGTTTATAGGAGATGATGGATGAAGGTCTAATTCATATAATTAGGCCTAGGGCAGAATATGAAGAAGAAGTGAATATGGTTTCTGGATGTCCGGGTGAATTCAGAATTTTTGAAGTAGAACATTTGAATGAGGATCTCGTACAGTTGCATGCTACCTTCTGTCGTACTGCTGGTTAGGTGGAACACCAATATAGATCATGCGTAGTTTGCTGTCAAAACCCTTGAGGATGTTCTATTGTGAGAGAGGGTGTTCAACTGCTGTTAGACAATGGAACTATCAAGATCACAGGTCAGAGAGATGATTATCACGAGTTTGATATGGTTGAAGTTTGTTTGATTGGAGAAGAGTCAGAGGAAGAGTATGCCTCCGCGGATGAGTATTTCTCTTCAGACGAAGGTTTGTTTGCCGGAAATGACCTTTTGAGGGCTGATTGTGTTGAGGAAGGTGTAAACGTCATTGTACCTTATTTTGGTGCACCCGCTCATCTTGAGGTGGAGTACCATAGCAAACCAGCTGTTACCCCATTGGTAATTAGTCTGCCAGGACCTGTTCCCTATAAATCAGATAAGGTTGTGCCTTACAAATACAACACTACGATATTAGAAGATGGGGTGGAAGTTCTCATCCAACCAATGCCTGATATTGGAAATATAACTGATAATAGCGGGGTGACCCATATTGGTCGTGTGTTTGCGCCGGTTATTCGAAGAGATGTTATTGCTGGAAAGAAAATTGCTGAGAACGATGAGTCTAAGAAGGCTGCAGGAGAGACTAGTGGAGCTACATTGGAGAAAGAAGTGGATGATATCTTGAAGATAATTAAAATGAGCGACTACAAAATTGTAGACCAGCTATTGTAGACTCCTTCAAAGATATCCATCCTAGCTTTATTGATGAATTCCTCCGCTCATAGAGAATCACTGATGAGAGTACTAGACCAAGATTTTGTAGAGAATGACATGCCGTTAGATCAATTCAGCAGCATAATTGGAAACATTGCATCATGTAACAACTTGAGTTTCTGCGATGATGAGTTACCAGATGAAGGGAGGAATCACAACCTGGCTCTCCATATATCTATGAACTGCAAGAATGACTCGCTATCCAATGTGCTGATTGATAACGGATCCGCATTGAATGTTATACTGATAAGTACCCTCATGAAGTTAAAGTATCAGGGAACACCTATGCGCCCGAGTGGCATCATCGTGAAGGCTTTTGATGAGTCGAGGAAATCTGTCATCAGTGAGGTGGACTTACCCATTCACATAGGACCACACTTGTTTTTGATAAATTTCAAGGTAATGGACATTATTCATGCGTATAGTTGTTTGCTAGAGCGGCCATGGATACACGAAGCAGGGGCTGTCACTTCAACTCTGCATCAAAAGCTAAATTTTGTGCGTGAAGGGAAGGTAGTGATCATAAATGGGGAGCAGGCATTGTTGATATCCCACCTATCCTCTTTTAGTATTGTAGAAGCGGATGAGCCTGCTGTTGGAACCCAATTCTAAGCCTTATCCATTGACAACATAAGGAAGAATGATAATTATATGGTCTCCCTGAAGGACGCGCAGCAGGTTGTGCGCAATGGTCATAACACAGTTTGGGGACGACTTGTGGATCCACCTGCGAACAAGAACAAAACTATTTTGGGTTTCTCTTCGAGGAATGGCAAAGGTGAAAGTTTGAAGCCAAAGTCTTATGTGAATAGTTATCATGATGTTTTCCGCAGCGGAGGCTACCTCCATCCGATTGGTTCTGGAATTAATGCTGTTGAAGAGGATGAAGCAGAGAAGGAAGTACCGAATTATGTGACGTGTGGAGTCCGAGTTCAGAACTGGGTCACCATTGATGTTCCTTCTTGCATACATGTTTCAAAGTAATTTGTTTTGTTAATCTGTTTCTTTCTTTTGAAAAGCTTTCACTCTGCCCAAGGTGGAAGTATTAATGTTGTAGGGCTTATCTGTTTTCTATAACTGTTAAGATCATTAATAAAAGTTGTCTTTGCTTCCAAATTATGTCTTTAATTTTCTGCTTTTTCCTGGGAAATGGTAATAATAAAAAAAACCTTTCAAAATAAATAATAACTGAAAATTAATCTGCATGATCACTTGTTATATATGTCAGTTTCTAAAAACAATCATAAATCACATGGGCAGATTAATTAAAAAACCCGTTGAATACAATGACCCTGCACCCTCTCCCAACTTTGATTGTCCTGTGTTTGGGGATGAAGAAGAAGATTATGATGGGATTCCAGAAGAGGTCTCACGGTTGCTTGAGCACGAGGAAAATACCATTCAGCCATATAAAGAGCCTTTGGAAGTGGTTAATTTGGGTTTAGAAGAAGATCCGAAGGAAGTTAAGATTAGAGCATCGTTGCATCCTGATGTGAAGAGCGGGTTGATTGAAATATTGAAAGAGTATGTGGATATTTTTGCTTGGTCTTATCAAGATATGCCTGGTCTAGATACAGACATTGTCAAGCATCATTTGCCGTTGAAGCCAGAGTGTCCGCCAGTTAAACAAAAGTTGAGAAGAACCCACCCGGATATGGAAGTTAAGATCAAGGAGGATGTCCTAAAGTAGATTAATGCTGGTTTTCTTGTGACATCAATGTATCCTCAATGGATTTCCAATATTGTCCCAGTTTCGAAAAAAGACGGAAAAGTCCGCATGTGCGTAGATTACAGAGATCTAAATAAAGCTAGTCCAAAAGATGATTTTCCATTGCCTCACATTGAAATGTTAGTGGATAGCACAGCAAAATTCAAGGTATTCTCGTTCATGGACGGATTTTCCGGGTATAATCAAATAAGAATGGCTCCAGAGGACATGGAAAAAACAACGTTTATCACACCCTGGGGAACATTCTATTATAGAGTGATGCCCTTCGGGTTGAAGAACGCTGACGCAACGTACCAGAGGGCTATGACAACCCTATTCCATGATCCAATGCATAAAGAAATCGAAGTATATGTTGATGATATGATTTCCAAATCCCAAACTAAAGAAGGGCATATAAAATATTTGTTGAAGTTGTTTCAGCGTTTGAGGAAGTATCGTCTCTGCCTGAATCCAAATAAATGCACCTTTGGAGTTAGATCGGGGAAATTGTTGGGTTTTATTGTTAGCCATAAAGGAATTGAAGTTGACCCTGATAAGGTCAAAGCAATTCAAGAAATGCCAGCACCAAGAACTGAAAAGAAAGTCAGGGGTTTCCTCGGGCATTTGAATTATATCTCCAGATTTATTTCCCACATGACTGCAACATGTGAACCGATCTTTAAGTTGTTAAAGAAAGATCAGGGTTGTGTGTGGACGGATGACTGCCAAAGGGCATTTGAAAGTATTAAAGAGTATCTGCTTGAACCTCCTATCTTGCTCCCTCCCGTAGAAGGAAGACCGTTGATTATGTATCTAACAGTGTTAGATAAATCTATGGGTTGTATTCTGGGACAACAGGATGAAACAGGAAAGAAAGAGTTCGCCATTTATTATCTCAGCAAAAAGTTCACTGATTGTGAGTCGCGGTATTCTATGCTAGAAAAAACATGTTGTGCTTTGGCCTGGGCAGAAAAGCGTTTGCGGCAGTATATGTTGAATCATACTACTTGGTTGATCTCCAAGATGGATCTAATCAAGTATATTTTTGAAAAGCCTGCTCTTACTGGGAGAATTGCCCGCTGGCATATGTTGTTATCTGAATATGATATCAAATACCACACTCAAAAGGCTATCAAAAGTAGTGTGTTGGCAGATTACCTTGCTCACCAGCCGGTGGAAGATCATCAGTCTGCAGAATATGAATTCCCCGATGAAGATGTGATGTTCTTGAAAGTGAAATATTGTGATGAACCATTTCCTAAGGAGGGCCCCGACCCTGAATCTCGTTGGATTATGGTATTTCATGGAGCTGTGAATGCTTATGGTAAAGGAATTGTTGATGTGATTGTTACTCCTCATGGATCGCACATTCCTTTTACCGCGAGGTTAACATTTGATTGCACTAATAATATGGCAGAATATAAGGCTTGCATCATGGGTCTTAAGGAAGCTATTAATCTCAGAATCAAGATTCTAGATGTGTACGGTGATTCAGCTTTAGTAATAAATCATATTAAAAGAGAATGGGACACTCGTCACCCTGGCTTGATCCCTTACAAAGATTATGCTAGAAGATTACTACCCTTCTTCAATAAAGTTGAATTCCATCACATTCCTAGGGATGAAAATCAAATGGCAGATGCTCTGGCAACTCTGGTTCCATGTACCAAGTAAATGCTTGGAATGATATACCCTGAATTACAGTTCGACGGCTAGATAGGCCCGTTCATGTGTTTGCAACAGAGGAGGTAGCAGATGAAAAACCTTGGTATTATGATATCAAGCATTTTCTTCAGACTCAGGAATACTTGTTTGGTGCGTCAAAGAAAGATAGAAAGACATTGAGAAGGTTGGCAGGCAGTTTCTTCCTCAATGAAAATGTGTTATACAAGAGAAATTTTGACATGGTCTTGCTCAGATGCATGGATAGACACGAAGCAGACATGTTGATGCATGAGATCCCTGAAGGTTCATTTGGCTCTCATGCTAATGGATATTTGATGGCTAAAAGGATGCTAAGGGCAGGTTATTATTGGTTGACAATGGAATCTGATTGTTACAAATTTGCAAAGAAGTGCCATAAATTCCAGATTTATGCAGATAAGATTCATGTACCTTCGAAACTTCTCAATGTGATTTCCTCCCTGTGGCCTTTCTCTATGTGGGGTATTGACATGATCGGGATGATAGAACCTAAAGCTTCGAATGGACACCGTTTCATCTTAGTAGCAATTGACTACTTTACCAAATGGGTAGAGGCTGCTTCATATGCCAATGTTACCAAACAGGTGGTTGTGCGTTTCATCAAAAACAATCTTATATGCCAGTATGGTGTGCCGAGCAGAATCATCACTGACAATGGCTCGAATTTGAACAACAAGATGATGACTGAACTGTGCAAAGAATTCAAGATTGTCCATCACAATTCATCTCCATACAGGCCAAAGATGAATGGGGATGTTGAAGATGCTAATAAGAATATCAAGAAAATTATCCAGAAAATAGTTGTAACTTATAAGGATTGGCATGAAATACTCCTTTTTGCTCTGCATGGATATCGAACATCTGTTCGCACTTCAACAGGAGCAACCCCGTTTTCCCTAGTGTATAGAATGGAAGCTGTACTCCCTATCGAGGTAGAGATTCCCTCGTTGCGTGTGATAATGGAAGCCAAATTGACAGAGGCTGGATGGGTTCAGAACTGGTTCGACCAATTGAATTTGATTGAAGAGAAGAGGATGATAGCTTTATTCCATGGGCAGTTATATCAGAAAAGAATGAAGAAAGCTTTTGATAAAAAGGTCAAAACTTGTGAATTCAGAGAAGACGACCTCGTGCTCAGGAAGATCATGTCTTTCAACACTGATTCTAGGGGCATGTGGACTCCCAATTTTGAAGGCCCGTATGTTGTCAAGAAAGACTTCTCTGGTGGTGCATTAATTATTGAAACTATGGATGGCGAGGAGTTCCCACGTCCTATGAATGCTGACGTAGTCAAGAAATACTTGGCCTAAAGAAATAAAAGAACAGCTCGCTAAGTTGAAAACCCGAAAGGGCGACTTAGGCAAAAAAGGAGCATCTCGGTAGGCCAAAAACCCGAAAGGGAGGTCTAGGAAAAAATTAGAGACATAAACAGAATAAATTTCCCGCTAAGTTGAAAACCCGCAAGGGCAGCTTAGGAAAAAGTTAGGGATTTTCTTGGCAAGTAACTACGTCAGACAAGACTTGGTCATTGAAGCAACAATCTTCTCGAATCCTTACAATACTTCAACAAAAGCTGCATGCTCAGGATCTCAAAAGTTGGTATGGGGGATAGTGGTCATTGTATCTCAATGTATCTTTTCCATTATGTATTACCATTTCCTAAACTTTGTAATCATCCATGGAGTCTTGCCATTTGCAGACTACCATTCTATTAATGAAATTCGAGCTTTTACCCAATTCTTTAAGTTCTTATTTTTATTTAGCTTACAAAGACTTCATTTATTACTGATAATAACTGTTAAAGTAAAAAGATTAAAAGAAGCAAAATTAACTTTTCAAAAAAAAGAGAAGAGATCTTTACAATTCAAATTACTTTGGGATTTGTGATGAAACGATGAAAACAAAGATGGTGATCCCAAGAATGAACAAACTCCGTCTATTTTAAGAGGATTTACTTCTTTCATGAAGGTTTTCTTAGGTTGTTTTGCTGGTGTGCGCAATCTTTGTGTGTTTCTCAGATAGTTAAAGACTATATCAGTGGGTACAAGGTACAGTATTGGGTTTATGACCCCACTATCCCCAGTCAAGTCTTGGTTCGTTTTACGGGTTTGCATGATCAAAAGCCTTTGTCCCAGATTCCCCAGCGAAGTCTTTCCTCATATTATGAAAGGTTTTATTCCCTTGGTGTTTTGGGATGTCCCTCTTTTTGCAGTTTTGGCATTAATATTGACTTCTTGACTTCTCGGGAAGGTTATCCCAGGGCATCTCTTGTTGGAATAAGTATTCGTGATGAAAGTTTCAGTCCGCAGTTTTTCTCCAGAGAGTTAGGCTTGAATCCCCCAGTGAGGCTTGTTTGTTTTAGCATCAGTCTGCTTTATTTGAGGTTGATCTTGCAATCTCCAGTAGGCATGTTACTTTTGGAAAACCATTTTCTCTATGGAAACCAGAAGAAGGGTGTTCTATCCCGGTATTTGTTTGATTTAGCTACATCCGGATTATGTTTCTCCTTAGTGAGGTTAAAACAATAAGCTTGGTTTCTGCAGTTGCTTTTACCTTTCTTGGATTGATCTTTCTGGTTGAAGCTTAGCCCAATGTTGTTAGTACCTGAGGAAGTTTTTTTGTTTGCGTTGATTATGTATCCTTTTTACCAGCATATGCACAATAGCACTCATACATTCATACATAGATCATGCATTTCTAAAAATCATCATTCATTGACATTATGTTCTGACCTTTCCGGCAACGCTCTTTTCTTGGTTGAATTTGGTTTTTCCTCTTGAGTTTATTTCTTAAAGGATGAATCTACATTGGCCGTCTTGCTCTAACTTATTTCTGAATTGGATTTGTGGCTATATGACAATATCATTTATTATGGATTTCTCAAAACTTTGAGTTTTGGTTTGTGCATTTATTTTGCACAGGAAGACTTTATCTCCTCAGCAGGAATATCGTGACATTTCCCCAGGAAGTCATATTTCTATCCCTAGAGAGTCATTTATCTTTGCATTTCCCCTTGACAATAAGTGGAAGTCTCTTTATTTGAGACAGATTACGTATTACCCTTTCCAGGCAGATTTCTTTGGTTAAAGAAGAAGTTGAGACCCGTTCTTGGAAAAAACACCAGAATCTTGGGGAAACTTGATATTTTCTCTTCCTACCTTCAGTGAACATTGGTAGTACATTGGCAGTGAACGTCGGTGTTTCTTATATTTTTGCTATCTTCAGTGAATGTTGATAGTTCATCGTCAGTGAACGGTGGTGATATGATATATTTCCTCTTTCTACCTTCAGTGAACGTTGGTAGTACATCGGCAGTGAACGTCAGTGTTTCTTATCTTTTGGCTATCTTCAGTGAACGTTGATAGTTCATCGTCAGTGAACGGCGGTGATATGATATATTTACTCTTTCTACCTTGAGTGAACGTTGGTAGTACACCGACAATGAATGTTGGTGTTTCTTATCTTTTTTCTATCTTCAGTGAACATTGATAGTTCATCATCAGTGAATGGAGGTGATATGATATCTTTTCTCTTTTTACCTTCAGTGACGTTGGTAGTACATCAGTAGTGAACGTCGATGCTTGTGATCCTCCTCTCTGATTCTGTTCTCGTGGTTTACCAATGATTTATTTTCCTGGTGGGGTTGCTCCTTTGTTTCTACATTTTTTGTTGCACCCCCAATTCTACTTTGCGTCTCTTTTGGTTCCATTCATATGCATTCATATGCATAGGCATTTTCATGGCATCTTAGGGCCAAAAACAAGGTTTGTTTTATATTTAAGTGTCTTCGATCACGTCGACACGAAGATTTTTAACCTTCGTATCTCCTGATAGAAGAAACTTAAATAAGGGCAGCTGTTGTACCCCAATTTTTGCCCCTAAGATCCCTTCATCATACCATATTGTTTCAATCACAACAAAATCACATTAGGGCTTTTGGTTCTTCTCCCTATCTTTAGCTTTGCTCTTCTGAGGAATTACCAAGAACCTTAACTTGTTTTCTTTTGTGATCATGGATATTTTGCTTTGATTTTCTCTCTAATTAACAAAATTCAATATTAGTTTGTCTTACTTGTTAATAATGTAGGTAAAGGCAATGAGGTTTATCAAGTTGCTTTATGGCTTCATGATTTTATTTCCATGCCCTAGTCAATAGCTTCAAAAATTCAAACCTCACCATTAAAGTTGTTTTGAAGTTTATATGGAAGTGGTTTTGGTGGCCATGAGTCCTCATCATCCTCCTCAACAATTTCTATTCGCAAAGGAAGAATATTGGCACAAAAAGTTTGTTCAAACTTGGCAAAGTTCCACCAAGCATTCTCTTGATCTAGAGGCTAGGGTTTTGGACTTCAAAGGGGCATATCTTGCTTATCTTTTGGTATTTTTGAGTGATTCCAAAAACATTCTTCTCTTCAAAGAGTTACCAACAAATCACTTCAAAATTTCCAAGGAGTTTTCATGTGGAAGGAACTTGGTGAAGAGGGAAGATTACAAGTCATCCAGATGAATCCCCAATTTTTCATATGTGACTTCAAATGGTCATAACATGGTCAATTTTTATCACCTTGAGCCCATTATTTTTTCATGATGATCCTAAGGATGTGTACTTCATGCATTCTTTTATGTGCAAAGTGAAGAAATGTATGGAAGTTGCCTTAAGAATGCAAAATGTTATAGGTTATTTCATGATTTTTGGCCAACTTCAACAAGTCATAACTTGCTCAATTTTTGGATATTTTGAGAGGTTCAAATTGAAAAATGTTATTCAAGAGATCTACTTCATTCCATCTTTTTTGGTCAAGATCAAATTCTAAGTGGAAGGCCATGTTTGGATGCAAAAGATTATAGGTCATTTTTAAAGAAGAATTTGAAATATTTCTAAGTATGGAAAGTCAACTCTTTTTCTTTAACTTTGACTCAATGTAACTTTTAGCTTAAGCATCCATTTGATTTCATTCTTTTTCCATTTTAAAGCTTGTTACCTCATATTTCCAAAGCATCAAGAATTTTTCCCTAAGACTCCTTGAGGTGGAAATGCCATTGGATTGAACTTGGTAACTTGGAACTGAAGTTTCTCCATAAGTCAGAATTTGAAATTCATGTTTTGGCCTTTAAACATCAAATTAGCACGCGTTTGTGATCTAAACATGTTTAACCAAGTTGCCAAAGTGTATTAGAGCCTTAAAACGCAAGGATTAGATGAGTTTTGATGCAAATCAGATCACGCCTTGCTCGTGCATTAGGTTCACACGATTTCCCTCCAATTTGCATCATTCCACACGCTTTAACATTCCATTTGATTCCCTATAAATAGAGGCTCATCCCCCATTCAATTTTCCAAGCTTAGATAGCCAGAATCACCTTGCCATACTTGCTTTACAACTCAGAATTCAGCTACTTCGAATCCTATTCTCAAGCCTTTGTCAATCCATTTTCTTTATCAATTCACCTTCCTTGATCTTCCCTGAAGCTAACCATATAATCACATTCAAGAATCGTGCCCTATATTGCTCCATAGAAGTTCAGTTTCAGAGCTCTGGAACTCAACTTCAATAGGTAGATTCCTTCATCAATTCTTCAAAACTTTGGTATCATTGTGTTGCTCTCATTGCCCTGGTTCTAGTCGCAACACTTAGTTTTATCTGGAAGCACGTTTTGACCATGAATTTTCAAATCCCTTTTCAAAAATTTCTTTCCAAATTGCTTGAGTTACATTTTATATAAATTGGGCGCGAGGGTGTGCTTGTCTTCGTCTTGAAGAGACGAAGCGAATGACATAGGTATGAGCTTCTGATTTTACAGTTTGAGAGACCTGCAATTCGTGAAGGCTGGAGGTTGAAGATGACCAACGTGTCATCTTCTAACCAATGGAAGCATGACATTTGTTATTTTCAAATTCTAATTTTATTAATGATTCTGTACATTATTCATTAGAGACCATAATATGCACAGCGCGCCAGATCCTTTGGATTTGATTACTAACGTGTTTTGACTCTCATCCAATGGTCCACATTTTTGTCTTTTATTTTCTTTTTCTGATTTTTATATTTTAATTTTTTTAAATTTCAAATAATCATTGAAAATTCATTTTTAGTCCAAAAAAACTGAAAAAATTATGAAAAATATTTTTGATTATTCTCTTTCTGATTCTTATTTTTTAACAATTTAATTTTGTTTTTTGGTATTTTTTATGAATTTTACACTTATTTGATTTATTTAAAATGTTTAAAAATACTTTTAGACATTTTTAAATTCTAAAAAAATTATGGAATGATCCAATGATATTGTGACATATATCGGTGACCTTATTTTATTTTTGTTTCTGAATTTAGTATTTTTTAATATTTTTGTTTATTTTACCCATTTATTTTAATTTTTAAAAATAGTTTCTGACTTTTAAAAATTCCAAAAAATTTTGTAAAAATACTTGGCCTCTTTTTTTATTTTTCTATGGTCTTATTTTTCATTTCTTGATTAATTTGAATATAATTGATATTTTCCTCATTATTTTCTTTTTTTTAAACTTTTTTAAACCCTTTAATGTACATATTAAATATATATAATTTTTTGATTATTTTCTGGCTGTCTTGGGTTGATTTTTTGATCATGGCTTTATTAACATCATTGGATCTTAGGTGTTGAGTTCAACTCCACCAAAATGGATGAATGATTTTAATAATAGTTTGAGTAAATTTTTAATTCAAATGTGGCTCCTTGTTTACCCAATTCTTCTTCATCTCATCCTCTTCTAATTGCACTAAATGTTGTTGGAGCACGATCTCTATATCATGTCTCAAAACAAATGGTGCATAGATTGCTATTGACCGACCTCAAAATAGGTGCGACTTCTATATAAGTCCACTTACGATTGCTTAACATTGCGCTAAATTTTGTCCCGATTCGAATAAATGATCATTCATTGCCCAAACTTATGATTGTGAGCCCAAGTATGTTAATTTGATCTCTTTGATCCAATAACCTTGAGATTCATTGTGTGGAGGCTTTGGTTCTACCAATCCTCTAATGGATCTACAACACTTTTGGTCAACGCGGATCACTTAAACATCGTTGATCATTAAATGGTACTTATGAGAATTCCAAATGGTTGGTATACTTGACAAAAAGAAAATGCAACTTGTTGTGTGAAGGCTTTGGTTCTACCAATCCTCTAATGAGTTCCAAATGCAAGTTTCAAGATGGTCATCAACCTAACCACTAATTATTGACTTGTTTTATTTTATGCTTTTATTCTTTTATGCTTTATGCACTATTTATTTTTTAGCATTTTTTATTTCATGCCATTTTCATCTTTGCTCATTTGAGCATTTATATTCTTGTCATTTTTACTTTGTTCACTTGAGCTTTTCTTTTTCTTTTCCTAAGACACTTAATAATCAACATAAACCCTAAAAAACTCTTAAATGGTACTTGGACTATTTGGTTACTATCCTTGGCATTATGGAGTAGTGAACTTCTTCTTGGACTTAGGATTAGAAACCTTGGCCTATCTTGGATACCTTGTGATCTTATGTGATTATTTTATCTGGAGCTCTTGAGGTCTACCTCAAGACATTGGGTTGCTTGTTTGTTTTTGTGTGCAGGTTTTTGTGATTACACTCTTTGTTTGTAATCTGGAATTCACCCGCATACAACTGTTACTCTGCCCAATTTTTGTGAATACTTAATACATTTGAAGAGGTCTAGTATCTTTGCTTGCTTGGTTTCAATCCAAAGAAAGAGAATTATATCTTGGCTCATAATGTCAAGTTTTGGCTTCTTGTTGGTTAGATGGTCCTTATCCTTAGCTTTTACCTTATGCTTTAGGATAGCCTCTTCTTATCCGCCCATCTTCTTTAATTTCAAAAAATATTCTCCCTCCTTTTTAAAATCTTCTTGTTTCTAAACTTAAACCACTTTAATAATAAACTTGGACTTATGTCCATGCATTCTCAAAACATTTTCATAAATAAACTTCAACCAATTTAATAATACTTTGACATTTTTATGAGAAGACTAAAAGTCAACCAATCTCATTTCAAACCATTTTGCCACTTTGGTTTTTATCTTTAAACTTTTCTCAAAAGATTAGACTCTTGTCAATCCTTGTAGTGATGCAAACAACTATACTTCTACAATATGTAGTGAAGTGAGATATTTTCCACTTTGAGATGATGCAAATTCTCCTTTCTCAAGATTATGGGTAGTAAGTATGTTTTCCACACGGAAAATGAGGATGATGTCTTATCTCATAAAATTAACCAACACACTTGTGTTTCAAACTTTTAAAAGAAGAACTACGTGTACCCTGATCCCCTATTTCATGAAATGCGGTACGTAGGCACTAAAGGTTCGCAACTGCGGTGGGTGAAAAAATCATAAAAAAATATATTTCTTTTCTCACCTCCACCATCCATTTTATATACAACACATTTTTATATAGCCAAAATATACAGATTTTACAAAGAGGCTCCTGCGGAGTACCGTAGATGTTTAGGGTGCTAATACCTTCCCTTTGCATAACCAACTCCCTTACCTTGAATCTTTATCCCTTTTTTGGGTTATTCGCTCTTTTCCGATTCCTTTGGAAACAATAAAGCCTGGTGGCGATTTTTATTTTTGATTTGTACAAAGTCTAGTCAATCCAATGGCTTAGTCTTGAACATTTCTACCGCTATAATGATGTATAGGCGTTGTTTCAAATCCTAAATTGTGGAGTTATAAGGAAGATAATCCCTAGTCAACCCCTTCGAGCCAAAGAAGTAGGAGTTTTTCTTTTCACACAAATTAAAACCCTTAATCATAACCTGGGGCAGGGTAGTTTTCTCAGTTAATTCAGAGGCGCATTCAATCACAATCTTCCGATTTGTACACAATGAATGGCCTCGAAGACGTCCTTCCTAATTAGAAGATGGTGATGGTTCCGCATAATCATCAAAGCAGGCAGTCATTATTTTGCAAAAGAAAAGCCCGTTAAGTCAAAACACATGAAAAGGACTGGGGCATCCCGCTAGCTATAATCACAAAAAGAAACAATTCAGGCAAAAAAAAAGGGACAACAAAATAAAAAATAAAGAGGTCTTACAAATCCTCAACAGAAAGAAGATTTCAAAAATGACTGCCTATTCAAGATAAATTTTCAGTATCCGAACCATCACCGAAACATCAAGGACAGTACTCCAGGACCCAACTAGGATTCTAAACGCACAATTAGCTGAGTATAGGACTGAAGAACATCACGAAGAGCGGGTTGGGTACAAATAAAATTTGAGCCTTTATCCTTTGTTTATTGAACCGTGAACAAGGCCACGTTATAACCCTTAAAAGTTCTAGCTGAAGAATGGGTTAGTTTGAGAGCATACTGTTACCAAGGTATCCTGACTCCTGTAGGCTTTGTTACGAATCCTGAGTTGATATCACATTCTTGCAAATTTCCTTTTACTACACAAAACACATTTTCAAAAAAATTTCAAGACATACCGGAGTTTTGCATTCTTTAAATGACATTGTTTGCATATGACTAATTGTTTGACAGCAGAGAAATCCACACAATGAATATTCAATGAACAGACATCCTCTCAATGGACAGGATCACCTCAGTGGGAAAGACACTTCCAATAACAAGTCTTCCATAAGCAAGGGGCATGACAGGATGTCTAAACACACCTGGGTCAGTCTCTCCAAAAGTGCCAAATAACCAGAGGCAAATCTCCATTTGAATCGCTTGGAGCATTGCGCATACATTCCAACAATGAATCATGTGCCATCAAGAAAACATTTTTGACAGTACTATAACACAAAATTATGGACAATGACAACTCTCTACATCCTGAAAGCGTGGACATAGTCAGAAAATACTACGCATAAAAAAAAGACCCGCTAGGTTGACACACCTAGGCAAAAATAAGGGAATCCCGGCGAACCAAAAGGGTTCGGGAAAAAGTTAGGGATATACATAAAAAAATCTGTACACCCGACAAGTCGAAAACATGAAAAGGCGGCTTGGGCAAAAAGGTATCCCGGTCGACTGAAAACCCGAAAGGGCGGTCCAGGAAAAGTTAGGGATTTAAAACGTACGACTATGTCCCGTCACCTTTCTGTCAGTGGAAGACATATACCTTGATTAGCATTCATCAAGAGCACCAGAATCGAGAAACTGTTCAGATACGATCCAGATACGGATGTCATTCTGCTACTTACTCAAGATTTTCATACATCGAGAAACAGTTCAGATACGATCCAGATACGGATGTCATTCTGCTACTTATTCAAGATTTTCATGCATCGAGAAATGGTTTAGATACGATCCAGATACGGATGTCATTCTGACACTTATCCAACACATGTTTCAAGTACAGTTCATATATGATCCAGAGATGGATGTCATTATGACACTCATTCCACACATGTTTCAAGTACATTTAAGATATGATCCAGAGACAAATGTCATTCTAACACTCATTAAACACATGTTTCAAATACAATTCAGATACGATCCAAAGAAGGATGTCATTATGACACTCATTCGCCACATGTTTCAAGTACAGTTCAGATACGATCCAGAGAAGGATGTCATTCTGGCACTCATTCGAAACATGTTTCAAGTACAATTCACATACGATCTAAAGACGGATGCCATTCTGATACTCATTTGACACATGTTTCAAGTACAGTTCAGATACGATCCAGAGACGGATGTCATTCTGACAGTTATCCAACACATGTTTCAAGTACAGTTCAGATACGATCTAAAGACGGATGTTATTCTGACACTCATTCAACACATGTTTCAAGTACAATTCAGATACGATCCAGAGACGGATGTCATTCTGACACTCATTAAACACATGTTTCAAGTACAGTTCAGATATAATCCAGAGACGGATGTCATTATGACAGTCATTAAATACATGTTCAAGTACAATCACGACATAGATCCATCCACGAAATCTACGCATGTACTTTTTCCATCATGATACAAGGGGCAGAGACAGTTGGAAGCGAAGTCACTATCATATACAAGCCAGTGATACCTATATTCCCCACAGAGCCAAGACAACCAAGGTCCGACCTCCGTATCCCCAAGCAGGAATTCCTTCCCCAGCAGGTTCCTTCAGAAAGCTGATATCTGCATTCCCCAGCCGAGTTTTATAACCATGAGCATTTTCTAAAGCCATCTCCCGAGCATGGTTTATTTCTCTGACAGCGGAAGCTCAATCTTCAACAGAGCTCTTCTCTCCAGCAATGGAAGTTCATCCCCAGCTGAGTTTATTTCTCCAAATCAGCAGATCTTCCAATAGAGTATCTCTCTTCCCCACAGAGTCATTTCCCCGCAGGATTATTCTCAGACAGAGTCTCCTCCGGCAGAATATTCACAAACAAGGAGCGAATCTATAGCATAGTCGTCTCCATTCACCATCCCCGACGAAAGTAGAAGGATCACAATCCTCTACCACATTCAGGAATGCTATATTCTCCAGCAACAGTCAGGGATTTATTTTCCCAAACTCGGACATGTCACAATAGCATTTCATATTCATACATCATGACGTGTGCCCACATACCGTATACAATATAATCTCATTTATTTTGAGAACATCATCATACAATGCATTTCATGCATCACATATAATTAATCATGTACCTTTTCAGAAAAGATGGTTATCATCAACAATTTCCAGAAGGTCCAAGATTAGCTCCTGAAACTAAATAGAGTAATTATCTGCGCAACTAAATGCAGCTTTACACGGGCTCATCACTGAAATTCTGGCTGCAGATACTCAATGTCACATTCAAAGTTATGACACCGTATCTGACTTTCTATAAGACAGTAAATACAAAAACAGTAAAGAACACAGTCAATTGTTTACCCAGTTCAGTGTGCAACAACACCTACTCTGGGGGCTACCAAGCCAGGGAGGAAATCCACTATAAGAGATATTAATTCAGGAATAAACCAACCAGTTTATCTCCTTCACTTAAGACCTACCCAATGCAACTTCAATCTAAGTACAACTTAAACCTGAGTTCCTACTCACTCCCCCTCAATCACAACAGTGATACTTAAAACAATTGACTAATGAATTGATGAAGACACTCTTCAAAACATACACTTGATTATGCTTCACAGCTTTTTAATCAAGCTACACAAACACTCTTGCTTCACAGCTTTGAGTGATACATAAACCTAACTTGACTTTGCTTCAAATCTTTAGTCAAGAGACACAAAAACACTCTTGCTTCAAAGCTTTGAGTGATACACAACCCTTACAATTAAAGCCTATTCCAAGTCACTTATCACAATGATACTTGCTTGGATTACAATAGTTAAAACTATACAGCTTCTAAATGATCTTCTGTCCAAGAGAGTTAATTTCCAAAACAGCAGCTCTGTTGAATATATTGCAACTGCATCTTCAGTTAGGGTTTCCACAAAAAGCTAGGGTTAATTCCGTTTGACCTTAAGACTAGGTCACAGGACTTTATCAACCAGGTTAGGGTTGAGCTAGGTTAACCCCAAGTCCACGAGATTTTCTGTTCATGAAAGACTGAGTCATAATCCTGAAAAAACTCAGAATTACCCAAACTGCATAACTGTTAGTTCAGAACAGGATGTCTTAACATTTGTTATGACATTTGAATTCCTGTTTACTGATTTTGGAAAATGTGATCTTTTTTCAAAATGCTCAGATACACACTCATAAACAGCAGCACCTGTATGACAATATTTTTCTGCAAAGGTACATAATAAATCAGTACCTAATAAACTAGAATGTTATGACATCAGTCATGACATTCACACACCTGCTTTTACCAAAAATGCATGCTAATAACTAAACAACTACAAACTCCCCCTTTGGCAGATCTTTGGCTAAAGCACCTAAGCAATTAGAGATAGATAGCAGCAGAAAAAAATGACTGCAGAAAAATAGACTGTTTGTCTAATAAAGTCTACCAAAATATATCTCCCCCTCTTTAGCCACAAATGGGCCAAAGATATATGTTCTTAAAAGATTATACAGTCATCCAGAAAAAGTAAAACAACAACTAAAAACTGAACACACTTTTGCAAACTCCACCAGGAAACAGCAACTCCACCAACCAGCAACTCCACCATCCTTTAAGCACTGTCATCAGACTCAGAAGGTTCGAGCTTCTTCCTTTTCTTGTCAGCATTCTTCTCTTTGTCTGATGTCTCAACATCCTTAGAGACATCTGGATTTGTTTCAGCATTTGAACTTGCTTGATTTAAAGGAACAGAAATGCCAGGAACTAAGTGGTTCTCGTTCAGAATTCTTGTAACAATTTTAACGATTTCTTGACGAACATAGGCTGACCCTTCCCTATTTGCAATTTCAGAGGGAACAGAAGAAGAAGGATGAGATGAATTACCAGAGGCAGTAGCTTGGGACCTTCCTGCATGTCTTGTTCTCAGCTCTTTGACCTTGGTGGGGTTAGTTTCCACTTCTCTAAGAGAAGAGATCTCCAGGACTTCAGAATCCAGACAAGATGAGATTGCCCTAGAATCTTGATCAGAGGAAGAGGATGAAATAGTCGTATTGGATGATGATGGTGTTTGAGACATTTTGATAGTCTTAGAGGACCAACAACAACTGGAGAGAAAATTTTGATTGAGAGACTGGGTTTTGATGCGGAGAAGAGAGGGGAAGGAAGAAAGGGAGTGTCTATTTAACTTCTTAAAAGAATTGAAGGAAATGGGAAAATATAAGTTTAACCCAATCAGAACAAACTTAACAAGCATAACTCCTTCAGCCCTTGTTTTAGGCAAAATTAATTGCTACAATTCCTCATGTTGACAAATACCCAACTTACCCCTCAAGTTCTCAAATTGATTTGCATCAAGTGCCTTGGTAAAAATGTCAACCAGCTATAGCTCAGTGGCAACATGTTCCAGTTTAATTGTTTTCTCTTCAACAAGGTCTCTGATAAAGTGATGTCTTATGTCAATATGTTTGGTTCTACTATGCTGAATGGGATTCTTGGAAATGTTGATTGTACTCAGATTGTCACAGTACAATGTCATAACATCTTGTGTGACATTATACTCAGTAAGAATTTGTTTCATCCAGATCATTTGAGAACAGCTACTACCAGCTGCAATGTATTCAGCTTCAGCAGTAGAGAGAGACACACAATTCTGTTTCTTGCTGAACCAGGAAACCAGATTATTTCCCAAGAAGAAACATCCTCCAGAGGTACTTTTTCTATCATCAGCACTACCAGCCCAATCAGCATCACAGTAACCTGTCAAAGTTGGTTCACAGCCATGAGAATATAGCAAACCATAGTTGTAAGTTCCACTCACATACTTCAAAATTCTCTTCACTTGGTTGATATGACTGACTTTAGGATCAGCTTGGTATCTTGCACAAACTCCAACTGCAAAAGTAATGTCAGGTCTGCTGGCTGTTAAGTACAACAAGCTACCTATCATGCTTTTGTACAGACTTTGATCCACCTTAACCCCACTTGAATCTTTGGAAAGCTTTAAATGAGTAGGAGCAGGAGTCCTTTTGTGACTGGCATTCTCCATACCAAACTTCTTTACAATGTTCTTTGCATACTTGCTTTGAGATAAGAAGATTGAGTCCTCCATCTGTGAGACTTGCAGACCAAGAAAATAAGTTAGTTCTCCCATGAGACTCATTTCGAATTCAGCTTGTATCTGGTCAGCAAAATGTTTAACCATAGGTTCTGACATTCCTCCAAACACTATGTCATCAACATATATTTGGGCTACCATCAACTTCCCTCCTTCAGTTTTGACAAAGAGTGTTTTGTCCAAGCCTCCTTTTCTGTATCCTTTGTCTGAGAGAAATTTTGTTAACCTGTCATACCATACTCTAGAGCTTGTTTCAGGCCATATAGAGCTTTTCTCAATTTGTGGACATGATCAGGGTGGTTTGGATCCACAAAGCCTTTAGGCTGTTCCACATAAGCTTCCTCATTCAAGTACCCATTTAGAAAGGCACTTTTCACATCCATCTGAAATAACTTGAACTTCAGAAGACAAGCAATTGACAATAGGAGTCTGATTGATTCCAGCCTGGCTACAGGTGCAAAGGTTTCATCAAAATCAACCCCTTCAACCTGAGTGTATCCTTGAGCAACCAGTCTTGCCTTATTTCTGGTGACAACTCCTTCAGCATCTGATTTGTTCTTGAAAATCCATTTTGTGCCAATGATGTTAGTTCCTTCAGGTCTAGGAACTAGTTCCCAAACTTCATGTTGCTTGAATTGGTTCAGTTCATCTTGCATTGCTCCAATCCAGTATTCATCAGTTAAAGCTTCCTTGACATTTCTTGGTTCCATTTTAGACACAAAACAAGAGTTTGAGATGATTTCTCTAGATCTTGTAATGACTCCACTGTTGGGATCTCCTATGATGAGCTCTTTTGGATGATCCTTCTGAACTCTGATGGAAGGGATCTTGCTAGCTTCCTTTGATTCAGATTCTGCTGTGGTTGTGTTGGGTAGATCAATCTGTTGAGTTGAAGTCTCAAAGAATGTCTCAACATTACAAGGGACATCTATTTCCTCATGATAATCATCAATTATGACATTTATTGATTCCATCATGGCTTTGGTTCTGGAATTGAACACTCTATAAGCTCTGCTGTTTGAGGAGTATCCCAGAAATATGCCTTCATCACTTTTAGGGTCCAGTTTTCTTCTTTGTTCACGATCTGCCAGAATATAGCATTTGCTGCCAAACACATGGAAGTACTTCACAGTTGGTTTTCTTCCTTTCCAGAGTTCATATATGGTGGATGAGGTTCCCTTTCTCAAGGTGACTCTGTTATGGACATAGCAGGCTGTATTCATAGCTTCAGCCCAAAAATACATAGGAAGTCTTTTGGCATGTATCATTGCTCTAGCAGATTCCTGTATGGTCCTGTTTTTTCTTTCCACAACTCCATTTTGCTGAGGAGTTATAGGAGAAGAAAATTCATGACTAATTCCTTCTGAGGAACAGAAATCATCAAACTTGTTGTTTTCAAATTCCTTGCCATGATCACTTCTGATTCTGACAATACACCCTTCCTTTCCTCTTTGAATTCTTTTGCATAATTCTTTAAAAACTTCAAATACATCAGATTTTTCCCTAATGAAGTTAATCCAGGTGAATCTGGAAAAATCATCCACAACCACATAGGCATATCTTTTTCCACCAAGACTCTCCACCTGCATTGGTCCCATCAGGTCCATATGAAGAAGTTCTAGAACCTTAGAGGTGGTCAGATGTCTTGACTTTGGATGTGACATCCTAGTCTGCTTACCAACCTGACATTCACCACAAACTCTTCCTTCATCAATTTGCAGTCTTGGAATCCTTCTGACTTCCTCCATGGAGATAATCCTTTTCATACCTCTTAGATGAAGATGGCCAAGTTTCTGGTGCCACAATTTCACCTCTTTTTCTTCTTTTGCAATGGAACACAGAGAGGAGAAATTAGAGTTCTCAGGCTCCCACAAGTAACAGTTGTCTTTAGATCTGACCCCTTTCATTACAACTTCTTGTTTTTCATTAATTACAAGACATTCAGATTTTGAGAAATTGACCTTGAATCCTAGATCACACAATTGGCTGATACTAATGAGATTAGCAGTCAGGCCTTTAACCAGTAGAACTTCATTCAGACTTGGAACTCCAGAGCAGTCCAAATTACCAACTCCTTTGATTTCACCTTTAGCACCATCTCCAAAGGTCACAAAACTAGTGGTGTGAGGTTTAACATTATTGAGGAGGTTCTTGATTCCAGTCATGTGTCTGGAACACCCACTGTCAAAGTACCAGTCTTCCTTTGTAGAGACCCTCAGGGAAGTGTGGGCTATCAGGGCAGTAGCCTTTTTCTTCCATTTAGGAGTATGTGGTACCTTTTTAGACTTAGGTTTGACACCTGAGTTCTGATTAGGGTATCCATGAAATCTGAAGCAGAAAGGTTTTATGTGGCCATACCTCCCACAATGATGACATCTCCATCTTTGGTACCTTTTCTTCATATGTCTCTGTTCCTGATGTTGAGAGTTGTGTTGAGACATCTGTTTTGACATTAGCTTATCATGCCTGATCTTCTTGTCTGTACCAGATTTCTTTGCTTCCACAAATCCTAGTCCAGATTTGTTTCCCACATTTTGTCCAACCTGAAGGATCTCTTCCAATTTGTCTGTTCCATTAGTCAGCATCTTAACAGATTTGGTCATTTGGTTCAGTTGTGAGTTCAGCAATTGAACTTCCCCTTCTAGATGGCTTATAGTTTCAAGGTCTGCCCTTTTTTCAGCCTCCAGCTTTATGATGAGTTTGGATTATTTCTCATTCTGCACACAGACTTCAGCACTTCTGATACACAATTTCTTGTAAGTATCAGCCAGTTCTTCAAATGTCACTTCTTCATCACTAGTGTCACTTTCAGAGGTACAAACACCAGTTAGAGCAGTAACTATTTTGGCAGATACTTCTTCAGAATTACTTTCTGAATCACAGTCAGACCAAGTAACAGTCATTCCTTTCTTTTGTTTCTTAAGAAAGGTAGGACATTCAGCTCGAATATGCCCATATCCTTCACAGCCATGGCATTGAATTCCTCTCCCTTGATTTCCCTTCTCTTCTGACCTTGGTCTTCTGCTGGAACTGTCAATGTCAGAGGGGATGTTATGAACATTTGACCTTGACTTTGGATCTATTCTTTTGATGAGTTTGTTGAACTGTCTTCCAAGCATGGCTATAGCTTCTGAAATATTTTCTTCTTCATCCTCCTTGTTTTCAACATCAGTGTTGGATACAAGTGCTATGCTCTTGTTCTTCTTGTCACCATTTTCAGTGATCCCCATCTCAAAAGTCTGAAGAGACCCAATAAGTTCATCCACTTTCAACTTGCTGATGTCCTGGGCTTCCTCTATGGCAGTTACCTTCATTGCAAATCTTTTAGGCAAGGATCTGAGAATCTTTCTCACCAATTTTTCTTCTGACATCTTTTCTCCCAGTGCTCCTGAGGTGTTGGCAATCTCCAAGATGTTCATGTGAAACTCATGAATGGTTTCATCTTCCATCATTTTTAGATTCTCAAACTTGGTAGTCAACATCTGAAGCCTTGACATTTTTACTTTGGAAGTGCCCTCATGGGTAGTTTTGAGAGTGTCCCAAACTTCCTTGGCCAGTTCATATTGATGTACTAGTCTGAAAATGTTTCTATCAATTCCATTGAACAAGGCATTTAGAGCTTTGGAATTTCCCAGGGCTAACTCATCTTCTTCTTTACTCCAATCTTCCTCAGGCTTCAGACTGATTGTCCCATCTTTCTCAGTTATGGTGGGATGGTTCCATCCTTTGTCAGCAGCTCTCCAAGCCTTTTTGTCCAGAGATTTTAAGAAGGCAATCATACGAGGTTTCCAGTAGTCATAATTTGTTCCATCCAAAATGGGTGGTCTATTTCCAAAAACTCCTTCTTTGTCCATAGTCCCAGAAAGTGATATCCCTAGATCTCACCCAGTAGTACAGGCAAGGTGCCTGCTCTGATGCCAATTGAAATTCTGGCTGCAGATACTCAATGTCACGTTCAAAGTTATGACACCGTATCTGACTTTCTATAAGACATTAAATACAAAAACAGTAAAGAACACAGTCAATTGTTTACCCAGTTCAGTGTGCAACAACACCTACTCTGGGGGCTACCAAACCAGGGAGGAAATCCACTATAAGAGATATTAATTCAGGAATAAACCAACCAGTTTATCTCCTTCACTTAAGACCTACCCAATGCAACTTCAATCTAAGTACAACTTAAACCTGAGTTCCTACTCACTCCCCCTCAATCACAGCAGTGATACTTAAAACAATTGACTAATGAATTGATGAAGACACTCTTCAAAACATACACTTGATTATGCTTCACAGCTTTTTAATCAAGCTACACAAACACTCTTGCTTCACAGCTTTGAGTGACACATAAACCTAACTTGACTTTGCTTCAAAGCTTTAGTCAAGAGACACAAAAACACTCTTGCTTCAAAGCTTTGAGTGATACACAACCCTTACAATTAAAGCCTATTCCAAGTCACTTATCACAATGATACTTGCTTGGATTACAATAGTTAAAACTATACAGCTTCTAAATGATCTTCTGTCCAAGAGAGTTAATTTCCAAAACAGCAGCTCTGTTGAATATATAGCAGCTGCATCTTCAGTTAGGGTTTCCACAAAAAGCTAGGGTTAATTTCGTTTGAACTTAAGACTAGGTCACATGACTTTATCAACCAGGTTAGGGTTGAGCTAGGTTAACCCCAAGTCCACGAGATTTTCTGTTCTGGAAAGACTGAGTCATAATCCTGAAAGAACTCAGAATTACCCAAACTGCATAACTGTTAGTTCAGAACGGGATGTCTTAACATTTGTTATGACATTTGAATTCCTGTTTACTGATTTTGGAAAATGTGATCTTTTTCCAAAATGCTCAGATACACACTCATAAACAGCAGCACCTGTATGACAATATTTTTCTGCAAAGGTACCTAATAAATCAGTACCTAATAAACTAGAATGTTATGACATCAGTCATGACATTCACACACCTGCTTTTACCAAAAATGCATGCTAATAACTAAACAACTACAATCACAAAGCAACCTTACCCAGGTTCCTCCTGAATTTTTACACAGACTTATCCCAAAGCAACCTTACCCGGGTTCCTTCTCGGTCCCGATGTAGTTTCACCCTGACTCATCCTGAAGCAACCTTACCCAGGTTCCTCCTTATAATTTCCCGATGTAGTTTCACCCGGACACATCCTGAAGCAACCTTACCCATGCTCCTCTTTACAATTTCCTGATGTAGTTTTACCCAAACTCATCACGAAACAACCTTACCCAGGTTCCTTCTGAAGTCCTACACAGACTCAGCACAAAGTAACCTTACCCAGGTTCCTCCTGAAGATTCACACGAACTTAGCCCAAAGTAACCTTACCCAGGTTCCCTCTGAATTTTTACCCAAACTCCTCACGAAGCAACCTTACCTAGGTTCCTTCTCGGTTCCGATGTAGTTTCACCAGGACTTATCCTGAAGCAACCTTACCCAGGTTCCTCCTTACAATTTCCTGATGTAGTTTTACCCAAACTCATCACGAAGCAGCCATACCTAGGTTCCTTCTGAAGTCCTACACAAACTCATCATAAAGCAACCTTACCCAGGTTCCTCCTGAAGTTTTACACGAATTTAGCCCAAAGTAACCTTACCCAGGTTCCCTCTGAAGTTTTACCCAAACTCCTCATGAAGAAACCTTACCTGGGTTCCTTCTCGGTTCAGATGCAGTTTTACCCAAACTCCTCATGAAGCAACCTTACCCAGGTTCCTTCTCAGTTCAGATACAATTTTACCTAAACTCCCCACGAAGCAACCTTACCTAGGTTCCTTCTCAGTTCAGATGCTGTTTTACCCAAACTCCCCGCGAAGCAACCTTACCCAGGTTCTTTCCCATAAGCCCTACTATCCGGGCTTTCATCTCGAAGAAACCCTATTGTTGTACCCCAATATTTTCCCTCTCATTTTACTCAGCACATGCCCATTGAGATCCTCAATTTGCTCAAGGTTGCCCAAGAGTTGACCAGACAAACTCTCTCCTAAGGCAATGTGTCTCAAATTAGGGTTTCCATTTTCATCAGGATGTATATACTCCAAAGGTCTGAAATGATTTCCATAGTCCTAATATGCTCTCAAGGTCATCCATGTCAAATATCATGCCTTGCACAAGAAGTTTGCTTAGTCAACTGCTCAAATGCTTGAGATCGACTGTATTAGGTCAAAAGTCAATTGTGGCTCAAATACAGTCAAACCTCAAGATTTTTGGTCAACATCAACACTTTAAAGTGGATTTCATCATTTGATCAAGGGTTGGTCATGATACCTCAATAAATGCTCCTAATTCATCAAAACTCAAAAGTTGCTAAATTAGGGTTTCTTAGGAAAAGTCAACCAAACTTTGACCAAGCATAACTTCCTCATACTTTATCAAAAATTTTCCATCCAAGGCTCATTTTGAAGAGGATGCAATTACCTACAATTCATCTTCATTCCTCAATTTCAAAATATGCACTCATAAAAGATATGAATTTCCACATTATAGGTCCTTTTGAAAAGTCAACAAAAACACTTTTTGGGTCAAAGCTTCTTACATGAACATGGAAGACCCAATTGAGATGAGACTAAAAGGGTTGTTTAGGGGACATCCTAAGATTTCTAAAAAGTCCAAGAACACCTCTATATGGTTAAAATTGGAAGAGATATGCCTTGTGAAAGTTGCCCATTTTTGCAAAATTGCCAAAAGTAAAATGTGCTCAAAAATACACTTTTTGTTAAATGGGCCTAACTTTTTATGCATGCACCTCACTAATAACATGGTCCACGACCCAATTACTTACCCACATGTTATTTGCTTCATTACTTATTTATTTTGATTTTTTATTACTAAAAATTCAAATGAAATCAAATAAATGACAAATAATAGCAAAGATTTGTTTTGATATGATTTTTTGATAGAATCCAAATCTAATTATGTTGGCATAGCAAGATCAATTTGTATCAAGGGTGATTGGAGAAATAATGGCATGATTTAGCCAAATTTGGAAACAAATCATACAAATGAAGAATGAGATCAAATCTTCAAAAACTTCAAAGATACATGTTGTTTTTATAACCCTAATTCATTCAAGGGTATATATGGAGAATGAACAAGCAAAAACACGAGGATTGCAGTCGTGAAGAACACTAGAACAAACTCAAAAATTGGATAAAAAGTGGTGGGTCAGTTTCCATTCTAGAGGGTAATTTGAAGCAAGTCAAGGCTACCAATCACTTCCTGGACATCTCCAGAACGTGTCTCAATCATTTGCAAGCCTTTTCACGCCCAGAAAGGCATGCTACAGACCCACGGTTTTCATCCCCTAGCTTGAATCGTATTTTACAATTTATGCATGATTAACCATTATTGAACATAGCATTGTGTTTGTATGATCATTTGGAATGTTTTGGTTTATGTAATTTTGTGTTATGATGCATATATCCATGACTTCCATTGCTAGGGTTTGTTCTTCCGTTTTAGGGTTTTGTCATACAGGTTAAATTAGCCAATAAAAAGGGTACCATGAAGATCGTGACATCAAGACCAGTTGAATCATGGTCTTGAATCTTATTTATCATTCGTTTTGATGATTTTTGAAACTAACAGGTTATAGCCATGGTTAATTGTCCGTAGGTATATGTTACATACCTAATACAATATAAGAGGAAGAAGATGATGATGTGTTCAACCATCATTGGGCCATTCAAACTGGGCGCGCATTTTTTTATTTCAGTTTCATTCACGTTGTTTTATATATTATGTATTATTATTATTATTACATTATCAATTGAACAATGTAGCGCAGCTGGCAAGGACGTGTGTTGGAATGGGGAGAGGATCTGGGTTTGATCCCAGGTCCCAACAAATTTTATTTTCTTGTTTTCTTTCCACAGATTCAATGCACTACTTGTCTAAGTGTCCCATCATACGCCCTACTGATCCAGCCAATGGATCATTGTTAATCAGATCCAACGCTTCACCAAAGCAGGACTATGGTGTACTCTCAAGCTTGCACAATAGGGAATCTCACGCATGGGATGGACTGAGGAGTTATTGGGCCTAAGCAGTTTCAACATGCACCCCCTGATTTCTTTTAAACATGCCTTTTCTATCTTTTTTTATTTTAATCTTTTAATTACTTTTAATTATTTTCTTTTTTTAACATAAAAAAATCATTATTTTATTTAATCAAAATATCACAAAAAACATCAAAAATATTTTTTTAATACAAATATTTTTTATTTCTTAATTAACTAGTTTAATTTAAATTTGGGCAATTTAATTCTTTTTTATAATTAAAACAATTAGAATTGGGGTTTAATTTGTACATGACCTAATTTTTTTCTCAAAAACTAACCTAAATCTTTTTTCAATTAGATTTTCTAGGTTTCTTAATTCATCTTCGCATTTTATTCGCCGCGCACTTTTTTTTTTAATTTCCTTTTTTTATTATTATTGTAACTGCTCCGAGTTTGTAATAGTAATTAAGGTTTCAATTTCTGAATTTTATTTTCAGTCAAAATAATTATGTATCTGCAAAAGCCTTGTAATAGCTAGGACTTTTAACTTTCCCGTATTTTAATTTCCGCAAACTATAAACTGCTTACATGTATGTTAATAGGATTACATGGAAAGACAAACTGAAAATTAATACGGTAGAAAACCCTAAATGTGCAAAGATAAATTAACTGAAAATTACACTTGCACATGCTCACTCCTAGTGTTTACTCCACTCCGGTTGCCTTTGATAAATGGTCATGAAGTATAGGTTTTGTTAGTGGTTGTCCTCTAGCCCCGAAAGATCTAAAATGACCCATTCAGATGTTGCCTCGGAAAAAGATCTTTAAGGCTTTAGGATGATTACTAACATTTCCTAACATTGCTTTTGTGATCGTATTTATCCCTTCAAACGTCCCTTAAAACTCCAACGACGATGCTACCTATTCCTTAATAATGGGATAACACTGTCTAAAGGAAAACGAACAAACTTTTTCGAGTAGGTAGATTAGTTCTTAGGTACTTGCTCAAACAAACAAACTTTTTCACATCGAACACTTTTTCAAACAAAGTTTTCAAAAACAAATTTGTAACACTCTTGAGGACAGAAGCAAGGGTTAAAACGAAGTAAAACAAAACTTTTCAAAACAAGCACACACACAAGCAATTTTAAAATGAGGAAGTACCTAAGAGCCCATGGAAAACCATGGATGGAAAGCGTGCTAACACCTTCCCTTTCTATAATCTACCCCCCGTACTCCGAAATATGCTCGAAAAAAGGTTTTTCTGTTCTTTTTCCTTCTCCTGATTGGATAAAATAAAAGTCGATGGCGACTCTTGCTTACCGCGACATTTGCCAATACAAAATGCAAACCAGTATTAACAGTCAGTTCTGCCACCATATCATAGAACTGGTGACTCTGCTAGGGATATAAAAATAAAGTGGGGTTTACCTTAGGATCTAGGTCATTTTAAAATTGCTTTCTTGTTTGTTTGCTTTATTCTTAAAGGGTTTTGCTTGGGTTACTATAGATCCTACACCCGGATCTGGGGGCACTTTTTAGGTAAAGAGCAATAGATCGTGGAGACTGTATGGCGTAGACCGATATGGTTTAAGCGGTGGTTGTGTTGGTGTGGCACTTTGGTTGGTACTGGTATCCTTCTTAGGGAAACAAGGAGAATACGGGGCCGCCGCATGGTGTCGTAAAGCACTAACAGACCTTAGAACCATAGTTGAATAAACTCGGCCATTAGAAAGTAGTGAGATAGCCGACCTCGGTATAGAGCTGAGGATTGGTTGATACTCGATGCTAGACTCATTGAGATCAGACTTTCAGGATATTTCGGCTGCAAGAAAAGATTGCTTGAGCTGAAACAATGCCCAATAAAGGATGGTCAGTGATATTGAGAATCTTTAGAACCCGGTTACTTTTCTAAGACAGGTTAAAACCAACTAAACTTCAAGAGGGTACTTACCTTTGGAATCCATGCAAGCCTAAACCTAAGGCTACTTGTGTGACTTGTTTTCTTTCTGTTCCTAACAATTTGAACTCATTGCAGGGCTTTGTTTGTATTCCTTGCAGGACCTTGTTTGTATAAATCCAATAAATTGGTTTCTTACCCTGCATTTTTGTTGGATGCATAGCATACACATCATAACATCATACCATAACATTTCCTTAAACATTTCAAGGATCTCGAGGGCCTATGATGCAGGTTATGATGAACCAGACGTCTAGCAAGGGGCAAGGGGATTTATTTTCCTCTAGCCAATGTCGTCAAAAGATTAAAACACGATAACTTGAGTTAGGGGCTATGACCCACTTGATATGGTGAGCTTGACTCTCGTAGAAGGACTTTCAACGATACAAAGTTCTTCAATCAAAGCTGCAAATTTCAACTTCTGACATTTTCTTATTTACCCCGCGAGATCCTTGAAATCCTTGCATACGCATCCCATTCATAGCATCGCATGTACATGTACTGTTACAGGTTTCTCATCTTCTACCCTGTTTATTTCAGCATAAATGTCTTCTGAACAAAGCATCAAGGACCTTCAGGCATAAAACGCCCAGTTCCAGCAAATGTTCATAAATCTGGCAAAAGGGAAGGAGGATCTGAAAGCCCTCATCCTGAAAGAGAAAAAGAAAAAGAAGAAGGCTGCCGATATTCTGAATATGGGAAGAAGTTTTAGAGGGCCATTGAAGTAACAAGTCGATCTGACCTCTTCATCCAAGGAAGGGGAGAATCAAGAAGAAGAGGCAAGGGAGAAGGATCCCAGTCCTGAAGTTTCTGAAAATGATACCGACTACAACGATGAACAGTATCCCCCGGCTGAGGATAGGTACAAACAATTAGAGGTTTGTCTGAGCGTGATGGAGATCCAAAGAATACTAGGACTGGATTTCGAAGAGATTGGTTTGATATCTGGGGTAGTCATCCCACGGAAGTTCAAGGCTCCGATATTTGTGAAGTATGATGGGGTGTCTTGTCCTAAACTTAATCTCTGTTCCTATGTGAGGAAGATCTAGCCTCACACTGCTGATAGGAATTTGTGGGTCCACTTATTTCAGGACAGTTTGTCTGGGACTCAACTTGAATGGTTCTATCAACTGGAGGAAACCAATGTCCGCAACTGGGAGGATCTGGCTGATGCTTTTTACAAGCAGTATCAATATAACACTGACCTTGCCCCTACCCGTACTCAACTCCAGAGTATGTCCATGGGTGCAAGCGAAGGTTTCAAAGACTATGCGTAGAAATGGAGAGATCTGGCAGGGAGAGTCCAACCCCCTTTGTCTTATAAGGAGTTGTTTGACATGTTTCTTGGTACATTGTCTGGTCCGTTCTTCAATCACTTGATTGGTAGCTCCTCAGTTGATTTCACTGAGCTGATATTGACTGGAGAAAGGGTAGAAGCTGGGATCCGAAGCGGCAAAATCCAGAAATATACCTCTTCGAGTACTGTAAAGAAGCCATTCACGGGTAAGAAGGATGTTAATGCCATGTATAACTCAAGAGGTCAGAGTAGAGCTGAGCGCCGTCCAACGGTAGGGGCTGTGATGATACCTAGGCCTACGGCTACTCAACAACGAAACAATCAGCCAAGGGTAGAAAGACCTCAAAGGCAGTTCACCCGAATCAACATGCCACTGTCACAAGCATTGCAACACATATTGAAGATGAATATGATCACGGTGATAGACCCTCATCTGAACCCGGAGACTTCCTCTCCTAACTACAATCCGGATGAAAGGTGTGCTTATCATTATGACAGCTTGGGGCACGATACTAATGATTATTGGGCGCTGAAATACAAGATTCAGAATATGATTGACGCCAAGGAGATCGAATTCGACCCTCCTGAGACTCCCAAAGTGATTACTGCTCCCCTGCCAAAACATGGCTAGGATCGAAAGCATTTTTGTTCATTTGAATTCTCAAGTTGTATTTTCTTTGCTATTTCGAACAATTATTGTCATGTCAAACTTTATTATTTCATTAATGCATTACACATGTTTGTATTGAATTAATTTGTTTTCATTATGCTTAAACTTCTTTATACTTCCTTTTCGTGATATTCAACTCTCGATTAAAAGCTCAAAGCCTTAGAGGGAGGATGACGACAATGATACCACAATCTCCACAGTTTGCTTTTGAACACACCCCGCTGACGATGTACAGGCGTTGTTTCAAATCCTAAACAGTGGAGTTATAAGGAAGATAATCCCTAGTCAACCCCTTTGAGCCGAAGAAGTAGGAGTTTTTCTTTTCACACAAATTAAAACCCTTAATCATAACCTGGGGCAGGGTAGTTTTCTCAGTTAATTCGGAGGCGCATTCAGTCACAATCTTCCGTTTCGTACACAATGAATGGCCTCGAAGATGTCCTTCCAAGTCAGAAGATGGTGATGGTTCTGCATAATCATCAAAGCAGGAAGTCATTATTTTGCAAAAGAAAAGCCCGTTAAGTCAAAACCCATGAAAAGGCCTGGGGCATCCCGCTGACTGTAATCATAAAAAGAAACAGTTCAGGCAAAAAAAAAGGGACAAAAAAATCAAAAAGAAAGAGGTCTTACAAATCCTCAACAGAAAGAAGATTTCAAAAATGACAGCCTATTCAAGATAAACTTTCAGTATCTGTACCATCACCGGAGCGTCAAGGAAAGTACTCCAGGACCCAACTGGGATTCTAAACGCACAATTAGCTGAGCATAGGACTGAAGAACATCACGAAGAGCGGGTTGGGTACAAATAAAATTTGAGCCTTTATCCTTTGTTTCTTGAACCGTGAACCAAGCCACGTTATAACCCTTAAAAGTCCTAGCTGAAGCATGGGTTAGTTTGAGAGCATACTGTTACAAAGGTATCCTGACTCCTGTAGGCTTTGTTACGAATCCTGAGTTGATATCACATTCTTGCAAATTTCGTTTTACTACACAAAACACATTTTCAAAAAAATTTCAAGACAGACATGAGTTTTGCATTATTTAAATGACATTGTTTTCATATGACTAATTGTTTGACAGTAGAGAAATCCGCACAATGAATATTCAATGAACATACATCCTCTCAATGGACAGAATCACCTCAGTGGGAAAGACACTTCCAATAACAAGTCTTCCATAAGCAAGGGGCATGACATGATGTCTAAACACACCTGGGGCAGTCTCTCTAAAAGTGTCAAATAACCAGGGGCAGATCTCCATCTGAATCGCTTGGGGCATTACGCACACATTCCAACAACGAATCATGTGCCATCAAGAAAACATTTTTGACAGTACTACAACACAACACTATGGACATTGAAAACTATCTACATCCTGAAAGAATGGACATAGTCGAAAAATACTACGCAAGAAAAAAAGACCCGCTAGGTTGACACACCTAGGAAAAAATAAGGGATATACATAAAAAAAATCTGTACACCCGACAAGTCGAAAACCTGAAAAGGCACGGGTTCATCACAAAGCAACCTTACCCAGGTTCCTCCTGAAGTTTTACATAGACTTATCCCGAAGCAACCTTACCCAGGTTCCTTCTCGATCCCAATGTAGTTTCACCTGGACTCATCCTGAAGCAACCTTACCCAGGTTCCTCCTTACAATTTCCCGATGTAGTTTCACCCGGACTCATCCTGAAGCAACCTTACCCAGGTTCCTCCTTACAATTTCCCAATGTAGTTTTACCAAAACTCATCACGAAGCAGCCTTACCCAGGTTCCTTCTGAAGTCGTACACACACTCATCACAAAGTAACCTTACCCAAGTTCCTCCTGAAGTTTCACACAAACTTAGCCCAAAGTAACCTTACCCAGGTTCCCTATGAAGTTTTACCCAAACTCCTCACGAAGCAACCTTACCTGGGTTCCTTCTCGGTTCAGATGCAGTTTTAACCAAACTCCTCACGAAGCAACCTTACCCAGGTTCCTTCTCAGTTCAGATACAGTTTTACCCAAACTCCTCACGAAGCAACCTTACCCAGGTTCCTTCTCAATTCAGATGCTGTTTTACCCAAACTCCCCGCGAAGCAACCTTACCCAGGTTCTTTCCCATAAGCCCTACTATCCAGGCTTTCATCTCAAAGCAACCATACTATCCAGGTTCCTTCTCTCTTATCTCCATACAACAGTTTACAATGCTGTAAGACTTGGACCCGATCAGATACGATCGATTTCACGCTTCCCCAGTAAGTCGCTGTACAACCTGGACCCTGACCAAATATACAGCTTACTTCCACCTCATCAATCAGGAGTTAACTCCCCAATAGAGTAATGGACAACCGAAGCTCCTATACTCTACTGCCCCGACGAAGTCCTCCTCAACGGCTAATACGAGAATTCTCGCAAAGGAATCTCTTATGCGACCAATATTTTCTCTAGATGGAATCTTTAAGCCCATCCCATATACCTCTCCGTCGCTTTCCAAATGGCATCTATAAGCCCATTCCTGATACCACCGGTCGACACCCACTTCATACAAGTGCAAATTTCTGGGCGCTCTAGTGTTCAATCATCTTCCACCTTCAGATCACGAAAGGCAGACAAGCCAATCTACATCCTCAGGTTTAAGAAGATTGAACAGGGGCAGCTGTTGTACCCTAAAATTTTCCCTCTCATTTTACTCAGCACATGCCCATTGAGATCCTCAATTTGCTCAAGGTTGCCCAAGAGTTGACTAGACAAACTCTCTCCTAAGACAATGTGTCTTAAATTAGGGTTTCCATTTTCATCAGGATGTGTATACTCCAAAGGCCTCAAATGATTTACATAGTCCTAATATGCTCTCAAGGTCATCCATGTCAAATATCATGTCTTGGACAAGAAGTTTGCTTAGTCAACTGCTCAAATGCTTGAGAATCGACTATATTAAGTCAAAAGTCAATTGTGGCCCACATACAGTCAAACCTCAAGATTTTTGGTCAACATCAACATTTTGAAGTGACTTTCATCATTTGATCAAGGTTGATCATGATACCTCAATGAATGCTCCTAATTCATCAAAACTCAAAAGTTGCTAAATTAGGGTTTCTTAGGAAAAGTCAAGCAAACTTTGACCAAGCATAACTTCCTCATACTTTATCAGAAATTTTCCATCCAAGGCTCATCTTGAAGAGGATAGAATTAGCTACAATTCATCTTCATCCATCAAGTTTAAAATATGCACTCATCAAAACATATGAATTTCCACATTATAGGTCCTTTTGAAAAGTCAACCAAAATACTTTTTGGGTCAAAGCTTCTTACATGAACATGGAAGACCCAATTGATATGAGACTAAAAGGGTTGTTTAGGGGACATCCTAAGATTTCTAAAAAGTCCAAGAACACCTCTCTAGGATTAAAATTGGAAGAGATATGCCTTGTCAAAGTTGACCATTTTTGCAAAATTGCCAAAAGTCAAATATGCTCAAAATACACTTTTTGTTAAATGGGCCTAACATTTTATGCTTGCACCTCACTCATAACATGGTCCACGACACAACTACTTACCCACATGTTATTTTCTTCATTATTTATTTTACTTTTATTTTTTATTATTAAAAATTCAAATTAAAACAAATAAATGACAAATAATAGCAAAGATTTGTTTTAATCTGATTTTTTGATAGAATCCAAATCTAATTATGCTGGTATAGCAGGATAAATTCGTATCAAGGGTGACTGGAGCAAGAGTGGCATGATTTGGACTAATTTGGAAACAAATCATACAAAAGAAGAATGAGATCAAATCTTAAAAAACTTCAAAGATACATGTTGTTTTTATAACTCTAATTCATTCAAGGGTTTATATGGAGCATGAATAAGCAAAAAACATGAGGATTGCAGTCGTGAAGAGCACTAGAACAAACTCAAAAATTGGACAAAAAGTGGTGGGTCGGTTTCCATTCTAGAGGGAAATTCAAAGCAAGTCAAGGCTACCAATCACTTCCTAGACATCTCCAGAATGTGTCGCAATCATTTGCAAGCCTTTTCACGCCCAGAAATGTACGCTACAGACCCACGGTTTGCATCCCCTAGCTTGAATCGTATTTTACAATTTACGCATGATTAACCATTATTGAACATAGCATTGTGTTTGTATGATCATTTGGAATGTTTTGGTTTACGTAATTTTGTATTTTGATGCATATATCCATGACTGCCATTGATAGGGTTTGCTCTTGCATTTTAGGATTTTGTCATACAGGTTAAATTGGCCAATAAAAAGGGGACCATAAAGATCGTGACATCAAGACCAGTTGAATCATGGTCTTGAATCTCATTTATCATGAGTTTTTATGATTTTTTAAACTCACAGGTTATAGCCATGGTTATTTGTCCGTAGGTATAGGTTACATACCTAATACGACGGAAGAGGAAGAAGATGATGATGTGTTCAACCATCATTGGGCCATTCAAACTGGGCGTGGGTTTTTTTGTTTCAGTTTCATCCATGTTGTTTTTTATATTATGTATTATTATCATTACATTATCAATTGAACAATGTAGCACAACTGGCAAGGACGTGTGTTGGAAAGGAGAGAGGACCTGGGTTCGATCCCAGGTCCCAACAAATTTTATTTTCTTGTTTTCTCTCTACAGATTCAATGCACTACTTGTCCAAGCGTCCCATCATACACCCCACTGATCCAGCCAATAGATCATTGTTGATCAGATCCAACGCTTCACCAAAGAAGGACTATGGTGTACTCTCAAGCTTGCACAATAGGGAATCTCACGCATGGGATGGGTTGAGGAGTTATTGGGCCTAAGCAGTTTCAACATGCACCCCCTGATTTCTTCTAAACAGGCCTTTTCTATCTTTTTTTATTTTAATCTTTTAATTACTTTTAATTATTTTATTTTTTTTAACATAAAAAATCATTATTTTATTTAATCAAAAAATCACAAAAAACATTAAAAATCTCTTTTTAATAAAAATATTTTTTATTTCTTAATTAACTAGTTTAATTTAAATTAGGGCAATTTAATTCTTTTTTTATAATTAAAATAATTAGAATTAGGGTTTAATTTGTACATGACATAATTTTTTTCTCAAAAACTAACCTAAATCTTTTTTCAATTAGATTTTCTAGGTTTCTTAATTCATCCTCACATTTAATTCGCCGCACAAATTTTTTTTAATTTACTTTTTTATTATTATTGTAACTGCTTCGAGTTTGTAATAGTAATTAGGGTTTCAATTTCCGCATTTTATTTTCAGTCAAATTAATTATGTGTCTGCAAGAACCTTGTAATAACTAGGACTTTTAACTTTCCCGTATTTTAATTTCTGCAAACTATAAACTGCTTAGATGTATTTAATAGGATTGCATGGAAAGACAAACTGAAAATTAATACGGTAGAAAACCCTAAATGTGCAAAGATAAATTAACTGAAAATTACACCCGCACATGCTCACTCCTAGGGTTTACTCCACTCCGGTTGCCTTCGGTAAACGGTCATGAAGTATAGGTTTTTTTAGTGGTTGTCCTCTAGCCCCGAAAGATCTAAAATGACCCATTCAGATGTTGCCTCGGAAAAAAATCTTTAAGGCTTTAGGATGACTACTACCATTTCCTAACATTGCTTTTGTGATCGTATTTGTCCCTTCAAACGTCCCTTAAAATTCCAACAACGGTGCTACATATTCCTTAATAATGGGATAGCGTTGTCTAAAGGAAAACGAATAGAATTTTTCGAGTAGGTAGATTAGTTCCTAGGTACTTTCTCAAACAAACAAACTTTTTCACACCGAACACTTTTTCAAACAAAGTTTTCAAAAACAACTTCGTAACACTCTTGAGGATAGAAGCAAGGGTTAAAATGAAGTAAAAAAAACTTTTCAAAATAAGCACACACACAAGTAATTTTAAAATGAGCAAGTACCTAAGAGCCCATGGAAAACCATGGATGGAAAGGGTGCTAACACCTTCCCTTTCTACAATCTACCCCCCGTACTCAGAAATATTATCGAAAAAAGGTTTTTTCTGTTCTTTTTCCTTTTCCTGATTGGATAAAATAAAAGCCGGTGGCGACTATTGCTTACCGTGACATTTGTGAATACAAAATGCAAACCAGTATTAACAGTCGGTTCTGCCACCGCATCACAACAGTCATGTGGGAAATAAATCTGGAAATATAATTCAAATGTCCAAGGAAGCCTCTAACTTGCTTCTCAGTCCTTGGCGCATGAATTTCTTGAATTGCTTTGAGTTTATCAGGGTCAAATTCAATCCCTCTTTGGCTGACAATGGAACCCAACAATTTCCCTAATATAACACCAAAGGTACACTTATTTGGATTCAAGCGGAGATGATACTTCCTCAAACGCTGAAACAACTTCTACATACCTTTCTTCAGTCTGGGATTTAGCAATCATGTCATCAACATATACCTCAATTTCATTATGCATAGGATCATGGAATAGGGTGGTCATAGCCCTCTGGTACGTCGCACGAGTGTTCTTCAACCCGAAGGGCATCACTCTATAGCAGAATGTTCCCAAGGGTGTGATAAAAATTGTTTTTTCCATGTCCTCTGGAGCCATTCTTATTTGATTATATCAGGAAAATCCGTCCATGAACAAGAATATATTGAATTTTGTTGTGCTATCAACCAACATATCAATATGTGGCAATGGAAAATAATCTTTTGGCCTAGCTTTATTTAAATCTCTGTAATCTACATACATGCAGACTTTTCTATCTTTTTTCGGTACAAGAAAAATGTTGGATATCCATTGAGGATACATTGATATACATTGAGTTCTTCTCAACTTTTGCTTGACGGGAGGGCACTCCGGCTTCAAAGGCAAATGATGCTCCAAGTTATCAGTATATAGACCCGGCATATCTTGGTAAGACCAAGAAAATATGTCAACATACTCATTCAATAGTTCAATCAACATGCTCTTCACATCAAGATGCAACGATGCTCCGATCTTGACTTCCTTCAGATCTTCTTCTAAACCCAAATTGATTGTTTCCAATGACTCTTTATACGGATGAATGACCTTTTCCTCGTGCTCGAGAAACCGTGAAACCTCTTATGGAATCTCATCATACTCTTTTTCTTCTGTCCCAAACACAGGATATTCAAATTTGGGAGAGGGTGCGGGGTCATTGTATTTAATGGATTTATTAATTAATTTGCACATTCGATTTGTGATTCATTTTAGAAACTGACACACACACACACACACAGATATATATATATATATATATATATATATATATATATATATATATATATATATATATATATATATATATATATATATATATATATATATATATATATATATATATATATATATATATATATATATATATATATATATATATATATATATATATATATATATATATATATATATATATATATCAAATGAGTAAGCAAATTTATTCACAAACATATTCTGTTCAAAAAATGGTTTTTTTTTATTTACCATTTTCCATGAAAAATAAAACATAAAAATAAAAGACACAATTGTTGAGAATCAAAGATAACTTTTATTTATGATTTTAATAATCACATCAAACAGATAAGCCCATACAATATTAACTTTCATCTTGGGCATAATGAAAGCTTTTTGCAAAGAAAAAACAAATTACTTTGAGACATGGATGCAAGAGGGAACATCATAAGTGACCCAATTCTGGATTCTGACTCCAAGTGTGACATGATTCGACACTTCTTAATCTTCTTCACCCTTCTCAATAGCATTAACTCCAGAGACAGTTGGATGGAGGTAGCCTCCACTACAAAAAATGTCATGATAACTACTCATAGCAGCCTTTGGCTTCAAACTTTCATTCTTTCCATTCTTGGTAGAGAATCCTAAACCAACCATGTTCTTGTTTACTAGAGGATCAACAACCTGTCCCCATACCTTACTTGGACCATTGCACATAACTTGTTGAGAATATTTTAATGAAACCATAGAATTCTCCTCCCCTCTTACATTGTCAATAGATAGAGCCCGGAAGTGCATCCCCACAACTGCCTCATCTTCCTCAACAACACTGAATGATGATAGGTGAGATATCATCAATGCTTGCTCTCCAGTTATAATAACCACTTTACCTTTGCGCACAAACTTTAACATTTGATGCAAAGTGGAAGTGACAACCCCTGCCTCATGTATCCATGGTCTTCCCAGTAGACAAGTATATGTGGGCACAATATCCATGACTTGGAAAGTGATCTGGAATAGATGCGGACCTCTGTGAATAGGAAGATCGACCTCCCCAATAACTGACTTCCTCGACCCATCAAAAGCTTTGACAATAATACCACTTGGGCGTATAGGATCCCCTTGATATGTCAACTTTATTAGTGTACTCCTTGGTATCACATTCAAGGCGGATCCATTATCAATAAGCTTATTTGATAATGAATCATTTTTGCAGTTCATGGATATGTGGAGGGCCAAATTGTGATTCTTCCCCTTGTCAAGCAATTCATCGTGGCAAAAGCTTAGGTTATTACATGATGTAATATTGCTTACCACACTGTTGAATTGATCTAACGACATATCATACTCCATGAAAGCCTGGTCCAACACCCTCATTAAGGATTCCCTATGAGCGGCCAAATTCAATAATAATGCCAAGATAGATATTTTTGAAGGAGACTGCAATAACTGATCCACAATTAGGTAGTTGCTCCTTTTGATTATTTTCAAAATATCATCTATGTCCTTCTCCAGGGTATCACCACTGGACTCCCCTGCAGTCTTCTTATCTTTAACCCTTTCAACAACCTTTTTTCCAACATCTTCAATTCCCCAAACAACGGGTGCAAACACACGGCCGCTGCGAGTCACTCTACTAGTTTCAACAATATTCCCAATATTAGACATAGGATGGATGGGAACTTCCACACCATCCTATAAAATTGTAGCATTATACTTGTACTATACAATTTGTTGGATTTGTAAGGAACCGACCATGGTAAGCAAATCACCACAGGGGAAACAACATGCTTACTACAGTGTTCAATTTCAACAAGGGCAGAATCATTGAACCACGACACGATCACATTCACACCTTATTCAGACAATATTGTCATCAAAGAGTCATCACCAGAGAAAAAATCCTCATCTGAGGAGAAGAATTCATCTGCGGAAGCATACTCATCATCATCTGATTCTTCCTCAACCTTAATCTCGTTAACCTCATAGTAATTGCCTCTTTGCCCTGAAACCTTGATGGTTCCATTATCTAACAGCAATTGAATACCTTTTCTCACAATTGAAAATACTCAGGAGTCCCTGCAACAAACCCGGAAAGATCTGTAATGGTGCTCTACCTGACCAACCATGTGACAGAAAGTAGCATGCATTTGTACAAGATTGTCATTCATGTGTTCCACATTAAAAATTCTGAACTCTCCAGGAGATCTAGAAACCATGTTTATTTCTTCTTCATACTCTGCTCTAGGCCTAATTATATGGATGAGGCCCTCATCCATCATCTCCTGTAAATCAACCTTTATCTTATCGCAACCTTGTATATTAGTACTACAGACACCACAACCAGCATGGTCATGAGTATAGTGACTAAACTCGCAAAGGTCTGCATGAATCTTCACCAAGTCCCCTCTTACTAGGTTAATATCATAAATGACGAAGTCCTCTAGAAAACCCGCAACCATGTTAACAACATTCGTTCCTCCGTGTTTTAGGAGAGGATTATCTTTTACATTTGGACTGACATCTTTGAAGGACAAAAGGCCACACCTAACCATTTTCTGTACCTCAGATTTCAGAGGATAAATTTTTTCCTTGTTATGTCCTCGTGCACCCTGTTGGAAAGCGCGCGTCTGATCTGCCTTGTAGTACCAAGCTAAAGGGGATGGTACATCAGGAGGTGGCCTAGTCTGGATCAACTTTTTATGATCGATGATGGAAGTAGCTCTGCATAACTCATAGGGATAAAGTCAAAAGGTTCTCTTCTCTGACTCTGCCCTTGGCTCCCCTGAGGGGCTAGCCTTTGATAAGAAACCGTAGTCGGAGCTACATTTATAATCGGAGTTACTGAGGCAACCTACTGAGGGTGTTGATGATTTCTTCTAGAGGTGTTGACCCTTCTTTCTTGAATCACATCATTTGCTTCCCCTTCTTTCTTTTTAATAAATCCATAAGATGGCTTCTTCACATTGATAGAACTTTCACTTTTTGTGAGCCGACCTTCTCTCACAGCCTCTTCCAAACGAACACCCATTCCCACCATTTCATTAAAATCACTGGGTGCACTCGCCACCATTCTCTCATAATAGAATTCACCTAATGTTTTCAGGAAAATCTTTGTCATTTCTTTTTCTTCCATCGGAGGAATCACCTGGGTGGCTACCTCACACCATCTCTTTGCATATTCTTTGAATGATTCCCTGTCCTTCTAGACAATGGCCCAAAATTGATCAAGATCGAGTGCCATGTCCACATTGTATTTGTATTGTCTAATAAATGCTTCACCCAAGTCATTAAAATAATGAATACTGGCACTGTCCAGGCTCATGTACCATTTCAACGCTGCACCAGTTAGACTGTCTTGAAATAAATGAATTAATAGGCGCTGATCATCTGTATCAGTAGACATTTTTCTTACATACATCACCAAGTGAGCACGTGGACAAGTGTTACCCTTGTACTTTTCGAACTCCGGTACTTTAAACTTCGCAGGTATCTTGACATTGGGAACCAAACACATGTCATTCACATTCTACCAAAACAACTATTTTCCCTTGAGGGTCTTCCATTCTTTCTGCATTTTGTCAAACTGGTTTTGAAAACCACCCATTCTATCATAGAAACCCAAGCTTTCACTTGGTAGAGGAATATGACGATACACATTATTATTAGCAAACAGGATCACATTCACTGAGGGTGGTGCAACATAGTGAATCTCGTTTCTAGTAGCAGGGGTAACATGCACCACAAGAGGTGCGGGAGCAACAGCAGTTTGGGTAAGTAGAGCAATCTGGGGATCTTGGTTAAAACCTTATATCACAAAGCTTTCCGGCATCCCCCAAGGATATCCCTAAGGCATATGATTCTGAGCAACAGCAAGAGTAGCAGATATAGGGACAGTCGGAGCTTCAGTAGTAACCATTGTTTATTGAGGCTGAACACTCGGTGGCTGATTCTGAGTAGTCACTAGAGATTCCATCAGAGCAGTGATATTGGCCATGCCGGCCTTCAGAGCAGAAACTTCCTCGCGTGGCTCGCAATTCTCTTGTTCTAGGTTGTCCATCTTCCTTCTGAAATTAGCCCGAGTATTGTAGTTGGTGAGACAACTTGTTGAACGAAGTAAAGAAGCTGAGTAAGACCCCTGGATGTGCATAAAAAATGCAAGAAGTATGCACAATATGATGCATGATATGCAATGCATATGATTTATTTTATTATTAATATTTCAAAGGACTTAAAGATTTATAGAGAACATCGCAAATATCAAAGTAATAACACATTTGAAATACTGGAAATTTTTTTTATTACAACTTCAAAATAGATTACAAGTTTCAATAATCCCAAGTACAAGGTGAAAGTAAAGTATAAAACACCAAGAAAGCAAAGCTGACAAAGATCACTCTATACGCTGATGCTTCCCTGTAAATCTAGCAATCTGAGCCTTCAACCTTTAATTTTCTTCCGCATATCTGGTGGCAACCTCCTTCCAATCACATGAATCAGGAATTGAGCAACTAACATCTGATTGAGGCTCAAGGGAAAATAAATCCACTTGCCTCTCTATGGTCTCTACAGTCCGACTCTCAAGAATCTCAATCAAGTCGTCTTTCTCCTTCAAGTCTTCTTGGTAGGACATCTCTAAAGTTTGGCACTTATTCTTCCAAGCTTCCTTTTCCTGCTGCATCCTGACTAAAGCAAGTTGTAGCTCTTCCACATCATACAATAGGGGAGGAGTCGTCTTCACAAACAAATCAGGCATAGGTGCTTCCTGAGAATACAACATCTTCAACTGAATAGCTCTGGCTTGTACGCACTAAAGATAAAGCTCTAAAGCAACAACCCCTCTAGCTCCCAGGTATTTTCTATTCTTCCTATGAATATGAAGCCAGGACTTTGCAATCTGCTTCCTATCTTCCTTATGATCTTCTCCTTCTTACAGGAAAAAACTACTCAAATGAATACTATTTGGTTTATCCCTCAATGGATAATCAAGTTATCGTCGTGCAAGAATAAGGTTGTAGTTAATTCCCCCCTTTGTACCAAGAAGAGGTACATTGGGGAAACTACCACAACTGTCAACAATCTCCACATCATGGTAAGCCTGATGATACCAAACAATATCAGAGGGAGTAAGTGCCATGATATTAGGAGCCCAACGGGGTTCCTTCATGAAATCCCAGAAAGCATCAGACTGAGGCAAATGAGAAGTAAACCACTGGTACAACAGAGGCGTGCAATAGATGATCATACCCCCATGATAAGAATCCCGAAGATGAATAGAGTAATAAGCATCACCCAAAAATGTAGGAATTGGGTTTCCAATCATGAAGATCCTGATAGCATTGACGTCAACAAACTTGTCTACATTAGGAATTAAGAACAACCAGTAAACAAGTAGAGCGAAGATGGCCTCTGTAGCGGTAGAAATGTTTAAGACTAAGCCATTGGATTGACTAGACTTATACATATCAAAATAAAAATCGCCACCGCGCTTTATTGTTTCCAAAGGAATGGGAAAAGAGCGAGTAACCCAAAAAGAGGGTGGAAAGATTCAAGGTAAGGGGGTTGGTTATGCAAGGGGAAGGTATTAGCACCCTAAACATCTACGGTACTCTGCAAGAACCTCTTTGTAAAATCTGTATATTTTGGGTATAAAATGTTGTATAAAAATGGATGGTGGAGGTGAGAAAAGAAATATATATATTTTTTTGGTTTTTGCACCCGCCGCGGTTGTGAACCTTTAGTGCCTACGTACCACCTTTCGTACAATAGGGGATCAGGGTACACGTAGTTCCTCTTTTAAAGATTTTTAAACACAAGTGTGTTGGTTAATTTTATGAGATAAGACATCATCATTATTTTCCGTGTGGAAAACATACTTACTACCCACAATCATGAGAAAGGAGAATTTACATCATCTCAAAGTGGAGGATATAGCTTGGATTTTAAATCAACAATGCCTCACTCAACACCCAAGTGGAAAATATCTCACTTCACTATATATTGTAGAAGTATAATTGTTTGCATCACTACAAGGATTGACAAGAGTCCAATCTTTTGAGAAAGGTTTTAAAGTAAAAATCCAAAGTGGAAAAATGGTTTGTAATGAGATTGATTTACTTTTAGTCTTCTCACAAAAAAATTTCAAGGTATTATTAAGTTGATTAGAGTTTATTTATGAAAATATTTTGAAAATGCATGGACCTAAGGCCAAGTTTATTATGAAAATGGTTCAAGTTTAAAAACAAGAAGAATTTTCAAAAGTATGGAGAAGATTTTTGAAATTAAATAAGATGGGAGGAGAAGAAGAGACTATCCTAAAGCATAAGGTAAAAGCTAGGGATAAGAACCATCTAACCAATAAGAAGCCAATACTTGACATTATGAGTCAAGATAGAATTCCCATTCTTTGGATTGAAATCAAACAAGCAAAGATACTATACCTCTTGAGAGAACCAAACTTCGAGTGTATTAAGTCTTCACAAAAATTAGGCAGAGTAACGGCTGTATACGGGTGGATTCCATATTACCAACAAAGAATGTAATCACAATAACCTGCACACAAAACAAACAACCCAATATCTTGAGGTAAACCTCAAGAACTCCAGACAAAATATCAATTAAGATCACAAGGTGTCCAATATAGGCCAAGGTTTCTAATCCTTATCCCAAGAAGTCCAATGCTCCATAATGCCAAGGATAGTATCCAAATAGTCCAAGTATTATTAAAGATTTTTTATGGTTCATGTTGATTATTAAGTGTCTTAGAAGAGAAAATAAAAGGCTCAAGTAAGCAAAATAAAAATGACATGAAATGTAATGCTTAAAGTAAATGGTACATAAAGCATAAAAAAATAAAAGGGCATAAAGTAAAAACAATTTAATAATTAGTGGTTAGTTGGATGAACATCTTGAAACATGTATTTGGAACTCATTAGAGGATTGGTAGAACCAAAGCCTCCACACAACAAGTTGCATTTTATTTTTGTCAAGTATATCATCCATTTGGAATTCTCAAAAGTACCATTTAATGATCAACGATGTTTAAGTGATCCGCGTTGACCAAACGTGTTGTAGATCCATTAGAGGATTTGTAGAACCAAAGCCTCCACACAATGAATCTCAAGTTTATTGGATCAAAGAGATCAAGTTAACATGCTTGGGCTTGCAAACATAGGTTTGGGCCACGAATGATCATTTATTCGAATCGAGACAAAATTTAGCCCTATGTTAAGCAATCGTAAGTGGACTTATGTAGAAGTCGCACATATTTTGAGGCCGGTCAATAGCAATCTATGTACTTCATGTTTGGATAAATGATATAGAGATCATCATCCCTTAACATGTAGCACAATAAAAAAAGTGATGGATAAGATGAAGAGGGGTGGGGAAGAATATACAAACCATATTTGAATTAAAATTTAATCAAACTATTTTTAAAATCATTCATCTATTTTTGTGGAGTTAGACTCAACACCATGGATCCAATGATGTTAATAAAGTTCATGATAAAAAAATCAACCAAGATTATCCAGAAAATCATCACAAAATAATATTACATTTAATATATACATTAAAAAGGGTTTTAAAATGGAAAAAAGAGAAAAATATCAACTATGTTCAAATTAATCAAGAAATAAAAAGTAAGGCCATAGAAAAATCAGAAATGAACTAAAATGATTTTATAAGTTTTTTGGTAATTTTTTAAATTCAGAAACTATTTTTTAAATTAAAATAAATGAGTAAAATAAATCAAAAATGATAAAAAAAATAGCAAAGTCAAAAATAAAAAATAAATGAGCTCACCAATATTTGTCACAATGTCATTGGATCATTCCATATTTTTTTTTCAAAATTAAAAAATACATAAAGTGTTTTTAAACATTTAAAAAAATTCAAATAAAGTAAAAATTTATAAAAAATATTAAAACACAAAATAAAATGGTAAAAAAATGAAAATCAAAAAGAGAAAACTCAAAAATATTTTTCATAATTTTTTCAGATTTGTTTGACTAAAAATGAATTTTCTATGACTTTTTGAAATTTAAAACAATTAAATATAAAAATCAGAAAAGAAAAATAAAGTAAAAAATATATGGAACATTGGATGAGAGTCAAAACATATTAGTGTTGTACCCCAATTTTTGCCCCTAAGATCCCTTCATCATACCATATTGTTTCAATCACCACAAAATCACATTAGGGCTTTTGGTTCCTCTCCCTATCTTTAACCTTGCTCTTTGAGGAATCACCAAGCACCTTGACTTGTTTTCTTTGGTGATCATGGATATTTTGCTTTGATTTTCTCTCTAAATTAACAAATACAATATGTAGTTTAGCAAGTTGCATCATGGGTTCATGAGTTTATTTCCATGCCCTAGTCAAAAGCTTGAGAGATCCAAACCTCACCATTGAAGTTGTTTTGATGTTGGTATGTGTGATCGGTGGATCTGGAACTGACTGTTTAACGCTGGTTCGCGAGATGTCGCGGTAAGCAAGAGTCGCCACCGTCTTTTATTTTCTCCAATATGGAAAGGACAAAAGCACAGAAAAATTCCTTATTGAGATTAGTTCTCGGTTCGGGAGGTAGATTATAGAAAGGGAAAGTGTTAGCACCCTTTCTATCCATGGTTATCCATGGGCTCTTAGATACTTGCTCATTTGTGTTTTCAAAATGTTTGTTTTCTTTTCAAGGTAAGTGGGTTTGAAAAAGTTTCTTTGAAAGTTTCAGATCGACTCTTGTATCAGTCTTCAAGAGTGTTTGAAAAGTTGTTTTTGAAAGCTTTTTGCAAAGTGTCGGTGTGAAAAGAAGTTTTTGATTTGTTTTGAATTAGAGCAAGTATCTACGAGTCATCTACCTACCCTAAGGAATTAGTCTGTATAAATGTCCTTAAGGTAGTGCCATCCCACCATTGAGAGGTAGGTAGCACCACCGTTGGAGGTGTTCGGGTCAATTCGAGGATTAGGGACAGTGTGGTCACCAGAGCAATAGGAGGACACCTTAAAAGCTACCCCCATGCCATGTTCATGGACATGAGGACTTACTAAAACGTCCTCTACTCGACGACCACGTTTCGAGGGGCAAGGCAACAGTGAGGCGTACCCTAGGAGTGGTGTGTGAATTGTGAGTCATTTTCAGTTATTATTTGTCTTGTCATGCATTGGGTGTTCTACGCTTTGATTATATTTGAGCATACATTCTTTCATGTGATAGTTAGTAATTTAAAGGTGCGGAATTTAAAGTGCGGAAAATAAAAGTCCTACGCTATTACAAGGCGCGGGTCTACAACGCCAAATTAAACCAAGACCCTATTTGAATGAATAACATACGGAAAATAAATGTCTTAATTATCTATTACAAAGCTTTGGGGCAATTACATGAAATTTAAAAAGGAAATAAAAAGCAAACGCGCGAAATGGAATTATGATCGAAGGTGCGAGGGCGTTGGACCCTTTAAAGAAATTAAATCGAAATTATAAAGTAATTAAATTAAATAAAGGAAGGAACTTATTTTTTGATGTTTTTTGTATTTATGAAATTAAAGAGAATTAAATTGGAATTAAAAGTTAAATAAAACCCTAGTTCTAATTGTTTTTAATTTATTAAAGAAAAATGTTTACGTTTGACCTAATTTAACCTAATTTTTTAATGACAATTTTATTTACCAAAATAATTAATTATTAATAATAAGAATAAGATGAAATTATTTTATTGAGAAAAAGAATAAAAATCTAAAACCTAATTTCTACCTTTTTTTAGTTATTTAGAAAATACATTAAAATTTAAACCCTAAATTAAAACTAAATTGATTATTAAATTTATTTACAAAACTATTAAATAAAACATATTTTTTATTTTTGTTTTTCTGATTTTTTTGGATTTTTTTGTAAATTATTTGAAATAAAGTAAATAAAAGTGATCAAAAGAAATAAAATAAAAAAAGAAAAGAGAAGAAAAGAAATTAAAAGAATATACAAACATTGGGGGGTTCTCAGGCCCTTTTGGAGGTGTTTGCAAGCAATTTTGGCCCACTGATTCCTGGCCTTTTTTACTTTCCAATGCTTGTGCGCGTGTGGTTGACTGATGCACATGGTGATCTGCAAATTCTGACCATTGGATTGGTCTTGTTGGGCGCGTGGCAAGCAAATACAGATGCATGTATGGTGGACTTCAGGTGAGGCGCTGCATGGAAACATATGAAGAAAAATAATATTGGAGAAGGGAGGGGACCTGGGAATCGAACCCAGGTCCCAATGCTTGAAGGACACATCACTCACCAACCAGCCAAACGCGTTTGTTTGTCAAACTAGTGGAACCTGATCAATACATATGAAAATAAATGCTATTGATGTAAAACAAAAAAATTAGCGCGAAGATTTAAATGCTCCAGTCACGTCCAGACACGCAGGCATCATCTTCTTCTTTTCTGCAAAAATATCAAACAAGTAGCGGGGGTTTAAAACCCCCACTAACCACAATATAAAGAAATAGCGATTAGCTCCTGGGCAATGATAAATTGAGCGCGAGGTGATGATTGTGTTCGTGTGAAGGTCCTGGTTTCAATGGTATAAGTTTCGTGGCTTAATTTTGCCTTATGCGTAAAACCCCAAATCTGGAGCTTTGAAACCCTAAGCATCGTTCATGGTAACTTTCCATACGTGCAAGCATTCTTCAATTAAATGACACCAAAAGCTTCAGCATGATCATGTTAGTACAAATCAAACACTAAAACATATGGGAAATGCATGTACATTCAAATACGATTAATGAAATTTTCATGAACAGGGCGACTGTGTTCTACCAGTTCTTGAGGTTAGAGGATGTGTTTTTGATTGGAAAAGATTCCTGGATGTGCAAGCAAGCTATTGGAATGCTTCTTAGGCCTTGAAACGTGCTCTATGTGTGTTTTCAGTTTTGAGAATTTTGTATGAAAAATGCAAATTTGTTCTTGTGATTCTGGCGCAGCTTTCTTGTTCTTATGATTAGGGTTATGTTTCTGCTTATATGTGGAGTGAATTAGGTTCACAAAACAAGTCCAAAATCCATTCAATCAATGTTCTTGAATTTGTGATTTTCATGAATCTTTTTCAATCTTTTTCATTCCTTTTTGATGCCAATCATTGCCAATTCTTGCCTTTTTGAGTATGCACAAAATATTGAGGTCATGATGAGTGGAAATGCTGCATAAAAAGATTTGAAAACATTTGTTTAGTATTTTTCTCATATTTAATTTTAATTAAATGAATTAATAGATTTAAAAATTCAATTAATAAATTAAAAATAATAAAATAACTCCCCTTTGGGTCAATGGGTCGTGCATAGCTTTTGGGTGATGATTCTTGGAAGAAATTGAGGCCCATTAGCAATTTTGAGGCATTTGAAGCAAAGTTGACTTTTCAAAATTCCCAAAAATTTCCCAACTTCCACAAGGCATATCTTGCTCAATGTTTACGCTTTGATCATGTTCTTGGACATTTTGGAAAGGCCTTGAAGTCCTCTAACCAATGCATTTGGTCCCATGTCATTTTGATTTACCAATCTCAAGTTATGGTCTTTGACTTAAAGTGCCTTTTTGTTGACTTTTGAAAATGACCTATAATGTTGAGATTGATAACTTTTTGTGAGTGCATTTCTTGGACTTGAAGTGTGAAGATGAGTTGTAGGAAATGTCATTCTCTTCAAAATGAGCTTTGGATGGAATTTTTCTGATAAAACATGTGGAAGTTATGCCCTGGTCAATTTGCAGTTGACTTTTTCAACTGTCCAAAAATAGAAACTTTTGCATCTTGAGACTTTTTGAGCCATGCCTTGAGAATCATGATCAAGAATTGATCAAATGATGTTTGTGGCTTCAAAATAAGATGTTGACCAAAAATTTTGACTTTTGACTGTCAAATGACCATTTTGCCCCTGCAGTTGTCTGTTGAGCAATTAGGGTTTTTGACTGTGCAATTTTGTGCTGTAAGTCTTGAAACTTGGCATAAGGATGCTTGACAATGTTTATAGGTATGTGGGACTTGTTTGGACCCTTGGAAACTTCAATTTCTTTGTCAGAACCAAAACCCTAGTTTTTGACTGTTAGGAGGCAATTGGACTGTGCAACCCTTGGGAGATTTTGAAGCATGCTCTTTGTAAATCTTGGAGAATATGGGAGCGCAAATTTTGGGGTACAACAGTTGCCCCTGTTCAATCTTCTTAGACCTGAGGATGTAGATTGGCTGACGTGCCTTTCGTAACCCGAAGGTGGAAGATGATTGAACACTAGAGTGCCCAGAAATTTGCGCTCACATGTTGGCAGTGTGATGGTGGGAATGGGCTTACAGATGCCATTTGGAGATTGATGGATAGGAAGATGGGATTACAGATGCCATGTTAAGGGGTGATGAATATGTGGATGGGCTTATAGATGCCATCTGGGTGTCGGTCGCGTAAGAGATTCCTTAGCGAGGACTTGCGTACCTGAAAAAAGAAAAGATGATTACCTGACCTGTTACAGGAGTTTGCCTTTAAAATTCTTTATACAGACATGCCCTGGCTGGTTACAGGTATCGAATCTTTGAACTCTTCAGACGTGCCCTCAACAGTAACGATGAGAGAACCTTGGGCGACTTCAACCTCAACAGTAACGATGAGAGAATCATAGGCGACTTCAACCTCAACAGTAACGATGAGAGAATCATATGTGACTTCAACCTCAACAGTAACGATGAGAGAATCACAGGCGACTTCAACTTCAACAGTAACGATGAGAGAATCATAGGCGACTTCAACCTCAACAGTAACGATGAGAGAATCATAGGCGACTTCAACCTCAACAGTAACAATGAGAGAATCATAGGCGACTTCAACCTCAACAGTAACGATGAGAGAATCATAGGCGACTTCAACCTCAACAGTAACGATGAGAGAATCATAGGCGACTTCAACCTCAAAAGTAACGATGAGAGAATCATAGGCGACTTCAACCTCAACAGTAACGTTGAGAGAATCTTGGACGTCTTCTACTGAGTCTTCATTTGGAAAATCTTTAGGAATCAATTTAACTGGACCAGAGAAGGCCTTTGACTGGATAAGAATCAGAAAAATCTTTAGGAGTCGATTTAACTGAACCAGACAAGGTCTTGGAATCTTCAACTGAGTCTTCATCATAAAAATCTTTAGGAATCGATTTAATTGGACCAGAGAAGGCCTTTGACTGGATAAGAATCAGAAAAATCTTTAGGAGTCGATTTAACTGAACCAGACAAGGTCTTGGAATCTTCAACTGAGTCTTCATCAGAAAAATCTTTAGGAATTGATTTAATTGGACCAAAGAAGGCCTTTGACTGGATAAGAATCAGAAAAATCTTTAGGAGTTGATTTAACTGAACCAGACAAGGTCTTGGAATCTTCAACTGAGTCTTCATCAGAAAAATCTTTAGGAATCGATTTAACTGGACCAGAGAAGGCCTTTGACTGGATAAGAATCAGAAAAATCTTTAGGAGTCGATTTAACTGAACCAGACAAGGTCTTGGAATCTTCAACTGGATAAGAATCAGGGAGATCTTAGGGTCGATCTGACTGAACCAGAGAAGGCCTTTGACTGGATAAGAATCAGAAAAATCTTTAGGAGTCGATTTAACTGAACCGGACAAGGTCTTGGAATAGTTGAGAACTTAACTGGATCTTTCCTGAAAGGTAAAGGTCAGTCATATGCAATGCATGATATGGATCAAGCAATGATGTTCTCAACATAAGTGAGATTGTAAGATATGATGCGTATATGCATGCTATAATGTATGGAAATGCGATGTTTATGAATGTATGTTTTTGTCCAGGAAAGTAAATCCTTGACGGGTGCCGGGAAGTTAAATCCTGGGCTGATGTAGAGCTTTTGTTTCCACTGGGGAGTGATAGTTGCAAGAATACCGGTAGGAGAAGATGACTCCGTTGGGGAATAGTCTTGGCGAATGGATTACTCTGCAGGGAGAAAATTATTCTAGCTACCTTGCTGAGGAACAGTACTCTGTGGGAAGAGAGGTACGTTGTTGGGATGTTGATGATAACTCCGCTGGGGATACCGTAGTTATGTTGGAAGTGTTGATAGACTCCACTGGGGAGTAAGAAGACTTTGTCGAGGAAGATCTTTCCGTGGCTTTTGGCTGAGGATAACCCAGTTATATCCTGGTAGGGAAATAACCTTTGAATAAAGCCGGGAGACGCGTTCGTGCTCTGCAGGGGGAAGCTTCCAGAATCTACTGGGGATGAGCTTCCTGCTGGGGATATGGATTCAAACTTTCCTGGGGAAATCTTTTGGACTGGACTCTCCAGGGGAAATTTTTTTGAGATGTACTGGGGAAGTGGCTCCACCGAATGTCTGGTATTCCACCGGGGAACAATCTTAGATCAAGACCGCCGGGGATACTTGTTAAGAATATCTATATACTCCATTGAGGAATGTTGAGATCTGCTGGGGATACCCAACTTCCTTAAGGCTGACAGTAGACTAACTCTGCTTGGGGAGAGTATCACTGACTTGCTAGGAGATACTGTGCCTTGTTAGGGCTGATTGGAGATTAACTCTGCTAGGGGAGAGTATTGCTGAACCTTGTCTTACTCTGTGGGGAATTAGGGTATCTTGGTCATTCTTCAGCTGAACTTGCCTTGGTACCTTGATGGCAGAGCAACTAGATCGCTTAGACAACTCATTATTGCCCCAATTTCAGTGGGAGAAGGCACCTGTGGGGGTAATTGACAAATCTTCTGGTAGACAGGTGACGAGATGCCGGGACATAGTCGTACGCTTTTGATCCCTAACTTTTTCCTGGACCGCCCTTTCGGGTTTTCAGTCCATCGGGATACCCATTTTTGCCCAAGTCGCCTTTTCAGGTTTTCGACTTACCGGGTGTACAAATTTTCATTTTCATCCCTTATTTTGCCCGAACCCTTTTGGTTCGCCGGGAAGCCCTTATTTTTGCCTAGGTGTGTCAACCTAGCGGGTCTTTGATTAGGCGTAGTATTTTTTGACTATATCCACGCTCTCAGAATGTAGGGAGTTGCCCCTGTTAGAAGTGTTTTGTCATGCCCCAGAAGATGTTTCATCAGGCCAGATTCATTGCTGGAGTGCCCCAAGTGACTCAGGCGAAGATTTGCCCCAGGCTGTTTGACCTTTGAGAGATTCTCCGAATCTTGACTTAATTGCCCCAGATGATGGACAATGATCACGCCATGCCCCTTGATTGGAAGTGCTTTTGTTCACTAGGTATTCATCGTGCGAATTTCCCTGCTGTTCAAACAAATAGTCATATGCAAACAATGTTATATCAAAAATGCAAAGCTTATGGCTGTCTTGAATATTTTGAAAATGCATTCTTTTTCACAAAACAAGTGAATGCTTGTAAAACGTGATGTCAACTCCGTATTTACCGTAGGCCTTAAGGAGTCAGGATACCTTTCGTAACAGTATGCTTTCGAACTAACCCATGCTTCAGCTAGGACTTTTAAGGGTTATAACGTGGCCTGGTTCATGGTTTAAGAAACAAAGGATAAAGGCTCAAATTATTTGTACCCACCCGCTCTTCGTGATGTTCTTCAATTCTAAGCTCAGTTGATCGTGCGTTAGACCTTGTTTGAGTCTTTGTCCTGACGTTCCAATGATGGTTCAGATATTGATAGTTTATTTTGAATAGGCAGTCATTCTTTGTTTTTGTTAAGGGTTTGTATGACCTCTTTCTTTTTGATTTCGCTATCCCTAAATTTTGCCTGAACTGTTTCTTTTGTGATTACAGTCAGCGGGATGCCCCAGTTTTGTAAGTCTCCTTCATAGGTTTTGACTTATTGGGTTTTTATTTTTGAGATATAATGACTGCCTATCCTTATGATTATTCAGAATCATCACTGTCTTCCTTTTTTGTAAGGACCTCTTTGGTGCCATTTGTTATGCACTTGGATCAACTGAGAGAACTACCTTGCCCCAGGTTATGATAAAGGGTTTTAATTTTCGAAAAGAAAAACTCCTACTTCTTTGGCTCAGAGGGGTTGACGAGGGATTATCTTCCTTATAACTCCATTGTTTAGGGATTGAAACAATGCCTGTACCTCATCAGCGGGGTCTATTCAAAAGCATACTGTAAAGATCGTGCTATCGTTTTCGTCATCCTCCCTCAAAAGGCTTAGAATTGTTAACCGAACATTGAACATCACAAAAATATGGAAACAGTTTTAAGCATAATAAATGCGAATATATTGCTTCAAAACAGACATATGTGATGCATTAATGAAATAACAACGTTTAACAATGAACAAATGTTTGAACAATCAAAAGAGAATTACAACTTGAAAAATTCCAATGAACACAAATTTTCTAGTTTGAGATAGTCATCTCAAATGGAGAATTCTCAGCGGAAGATTTTCATCTCGCCATCCGGCATGAACTCTATCACCCCTTCGTCAATCAAGTCCTGGATTTTGTTCTTCAAGGTCCAATAGTCGTCTGTAGCATGCCCCGGGCTGTCTGAATGATAAGCGCAACGGGTGTTAGGGTTATACCTTGAAGGTGTCATATTCGAATTCTTAGGAGGGTCCTTTAGAGTGATCAGATTGACCTCCAGCAAGCGCTTCAGTATAAAGGATGATGGTATATCAGTTCCAGAGAAATGTCTTCCAGGCGTATTTCACTTACGCTGACTACTCCGTTGAGGCTGGGCTCGTGACCCTGAAGCAGGCTGAGGAGATTTTCCCTTGTCTTCTCGCCCCGCCTGTGGTTGAATGATGACTGGGACTTCAACCCTAGTTGTTGGAGCTACTTGATCATTTGGAAGCAGCTTGGTGACGAGGACCCTGAACTCTTCTTGCTTTTGAGCTAAATCCTGAATGAGAGTCATCTGGCCCATCAACTGCCCCATCATTTGGATCCTCATGGTTGCCAACTCAATTTGTAGCCCTTCCAGCTGATCATTCCTGATGCCCCCTGCATTCCCTAAGGTCAAGTTCCTGGTGAGGAGAGTCCTTATTTCTTCTTGCCCCCTGGATAGGTTCAAGAACATTTCTCGCAGCTGGGCGTTCTGAGCCTGGAGGTCTTGGTTGTCCGGTTGGAAAGCCATTGCTGAAATAAACAGTGAAGATGGTGAGTGACCTGTCAAGAGGGTACCTGTAGTGCAATGATATGTATGATATGTATGCAATGTTTTCAAGGACTCCACAGGGTAAACAAGAAGATTGTTAGTATTTGAATTTGTAGCTTGATTGAAGGAACTCCATGTTGCTGAGAATCCTTCTTCAAGGGTCAAGGCTCACCATATCGAGTGGGTCATAGCCCCTGACAACCTTGTCTAGAGGAAAATAAATCCCCTTTGCCCCTTGCTGGACAGTTTGTTCATCATGACCTACATCACAAGCCCTTGAGATCCTTGAAATGGGTTAGTCTTCATGCAGGATGCATGCAATGGTATGATGTTATGCTATGCATGGGGTAACGTAGGTAAACCCTGTTATGAGTCCCAATTAAGGACTGTAAACAAAACCTGCAAGAAACTCAAGTAAACCCTGTTATGAGTCCCAATTAAGAACTATAAACAAAACCTACAAGAAACTTCAAGTAAACCCTGCTATGAGTCCCAATTAAGGACTATCAACAAAACCTGCAAGAAACTCAAGTGTCAGATAACAAGCATGCAAATAGTCAAGTTCGAAAGCATACAAGTCACACCACAACCCTTAGAGTTTAGGCCAGCATGAGGTCTAGGTATTACCCTCTTTCAGTTTGTTGGTTCATACCTGTCCTATCAAAAGTAACCGGGTTCTTAGAGGATCCCAATATCACTGACTACCCTCAATCGGTCATAACTCCAGCATCGCAATCTTTTCTTGCGGCCAGAACCATCACGAGAGTTTAGCCTCAATGGGTGTAGCATACTGCTACTGTTCTATTGGCCAAGTTGGGTCATTTAAGGTTCTAAGGTCTGTTGGTGCTGAATGACTCCTCAGAAGACCCATATTCTCCTCGTTGCAACACAAGGGATATCGGTACAGACCAAGGTGCCACACCAACGTAGCCACTGCTTCACCCATGTCGGTCTACGCCGGACAGGTCCCTCACAGCTTATGCTACCTAAACAGGGTATCCCCAGATCCAGGTTAGGATCTATGTAACTCCGATGCAACCCACAATTTAAAGCAAACAAGTCAAAACAATTGAAAACACAGTTATGAACTATCCTAAGGTACACCTCACTTTATAAGAAGTCCCCAGCAGAGTCGCCAGTTCTGTGATCGGTGGATCTGGAACTGACTTTTTAACGCTGGTTCGCGAGATGTCGCGGTAAGCAAGAGTCGCCACCGTCTTTTATTTTCTCCAATATGGAAAGGATAAAAGCACAGAAAAATTCCTTATTGAGATTAGTTCTCGGTTCGGGAGGTAGATTATAGAAAGGGAAGGTGTTAGCACCCTTTCTATCCATGGTTATCCATGGGCTCTTAGATACTTGCTCATTTGTGTTTTCAAAATGTTTGTTTGCTTTTCAAGGTAAGTGGGTTTGAAAAAGTTTCTTTGAAAGTTTCAGATCGACTCTTGTATCAGTCTTCAAGAGTGTTTGAAAAGTTGTTTTTGAAAGCTTTTTGCAAAGTGTCAGTGTGAAAAGAAGTTTTTGATTTGTTTTGAATTAGAGCAAGTATCTACGAGTCATCTACCTACCCTAAGGAATTAGTCTGTATAAATGTCCTTAAGGTAGTGCCATCCCACCATTGAGAGGTAGGTAGCACCACCGTTGGAGGTGTTCGGGTCAATTCGAGGATTAGGGACAGTGTGGTCACCAGAGCAATAGGATGACACCTTAGAAGCTACCCCCATGCCATGTTCATGGACATGAGGACTTACTAAAACGTCCTCTACTCGACGACCACGTTTCGAGGGGCAAGGCAACAGTGAGGCGTACCCTAGGAGTGGTGTGTGAATTGTGAGTCATTTTCAGTTATTATTTGTCTTGTCATGCATTGGGTGTTCTACGCTTTGATTTTATTTGAGAATACATTCTTTCATGTGATAGTTAGCAATTTAAAGGTGCGGAATTTAAAGTGCCGAAAATAAAAGTCCTACGCTATTACAAGACGCGGGTCTACAACGCCAAATTAAACCAAGACCCGATTTGAATGAATAACATACGGAAAATAAATGTCTTAATTATCTATTACAAAGCTTTGGGGCAATTACATGAAATTTAAAAAGGAAATAAAAAGCAAACGCGCGAAATGGAATTATGATCGAAGGTGCGAGGGCGTTGGACCCTTTAAAGAAATTAAATCGAAATTATAAAGTAATTAAATTAAATAAAGGAAGGAACTTATTTTTTGATGTTTTTTGTATTTATGAAATTAAAGAGAATTAAATTGGAATTAAAAGTTAAATAAAACCCTAGTTCTAATTGTTTTTAATTTATTAAAGAAAAATGTTTACGTTTGACCTAATTTAACCTAATTTTTTAATGACAATTTTATTTACCAAAATAATTAATTATTAATAATAAGAATAAGATGAAATTATTTTATTGAGAAAAAGAATAAAAATCTAAAACCTAATTTCTACCTTTTTTTAGTTATTTAGAAAATACATTAAAATTTAAACCCTAAATTAAAACTAAATTGATTATTAAATTTATTTACAAAAACTATTAAATAAAACATATTTTTTATTTTTGCTTTTCTGATTTTTTTGGATTTTTTGTAAATTATTTGAAATAAATTAAATAAAAGTGATCAAAAGAAATAAAATAAAAAAAGAAAAGAGAAGAAAAGAAATTAAAAGAATATACAAACATTGGGGGGTTCTCAGGCCCTTTTGGAGGTGTTTGCAAGCAATTTTGGCCCACTGATTCCTGGCCTTTTTGACTTTCCAATGCTTGTGCGCATGTGGTTGACTGATGCACATGGTGATCTGCAAATTCTGACCATTGGATTGGTCTTGTTGGGCGCGTGGCAAGCAAATACAGATGCATGTATGGTGGACTTCAGGTGAGGCGCTGCATGGAAACATATGAAGAAAAATAATATTGGAGAAGGGAGGGGACCTGGGAATCGAACCCAGGTCCCAATGCTTGAAGGACACATCACTCACCAACCAGCCAAACGCGTTTGTTTGTCAAACTAGTGGAACCTGATCAATACATATGAAAATAAATGCTATTGATGTAAAACAAAAAAATTAGCGCGAAGATTTAAATGCTCCAGTCACGTCCAGACACGCAGGCATCATCTTCTTCTTTGCTGCAAAAATATCAAACAAGTAGCGGGGGTTTTAAACCCCCACTAACCACAATATACAAAAATAGCGATTAGCTCCTGGGCAATGATAAATTGAGCACGAGGTGATGATTGTGTTCGTGTGAAGGTCCTGGTTTCAATGGTATAAGTTTCGTGGCTTAATTTTGCCTTATGCGTAAAACCCCAAATCTGGAGCTTTGAAACCCTAAGCATCGTTCATGGTAACTTTCCATACGTGCAAGCATTCTTCAATTAAATGACACCAAAAGCTTCAGCATGATCATGTTAGTACAAATCAAACACTAAAACATATGGGAAATGCATGTAAATTCAAATACGATTAATGAAATTTTCATGAACAGGGCGACTGTGTTCTACCAGTTCTTGAGGTTAGAGGATGTGTTTTTGATTGGAAAAGATTCCTGGATGTGCAAGCAAGCTATTGGAATGCTTCTTAGGCCTTGAAACGTCCTCTATGTGTGTTTTCAGTTTTGAGAATTTTGTATGAAAAATGCAAATTTGTTCTTGTGATTCTGGCGCAGCTTTCTTGTTCTTATGATTAGGGTTATGTTTCTGCTTATATGTGGAGTGAATTAGGTTCACAAAACAAGTCCAAAATCCATTCAATCAATGTTCTTGAATTTGTGATTTTCTTGAATCTTTTTCAATCTTTTTCATTCCTTTTTGATGCCAATCATTGCCAATTCTTGCCTTTTTGAGTATGCACGAAATATTGAGGTCATGATGAGTGGAAATCCTGCATAAAAAGATTTGAAAACATTTGTTTAGTATTTTTCTCATATTTAATTTTAATTAAATGAATTAATAGATTTAAAAATTCAATTAATAAATTAAAAATAAGAAAATAACTCCCCTTTGGGTCAATGGGTCGTGCATAGATTTTGGGTGATGATTCTTGGAAGAAATTGAGGCCCATTAGCAATTTTGAGGCATTTGAAGCAAAGTTGACTTTTCAAAATTCCCAAAAATTTCCCAACTTCCACAAGGCATATCTTGCTCAATTTTTAAGCTTTGATCATGTTCTTGGACATTTTGGAAAGGTCTTGAAGTCCTCTAACCAATGTATTTTGTCCCATGTAATTTTGATTTACCAATATCAAGTTATGGTCTTTGACTTAAAGTGCCTTTTTGTTGACTTTTGAAAATGACCTATAATGTTGAGATTGATAACATTTTGTGAGAGCATTTCTTAGACTTGAATTGTGAAGATGAGTTGTAGGAAATTTAATTCTCTTCAAAATGAGCTTTGGATGGAATTTTTCTGATAAACCATGTGGAAGTTATGCCCTGGTCAATTTGCAGTTGACTTTTTCGACTGTCCATAAATAGAAACTTTTGCATCTTGAGACTTTTTGAGCCATGCCTTGAGAATCATGATCAAGAATTGATCAAATGATGTTTGTGGCTTCAAAATAAGATGTTGACCAAAAATTTTGACTTTTGACTGTCAAATGACCATTTTGCCCCTGCAGTTGACTGTTGAGCAATTAGGGTTTTTGACTGTGCAATTTTGTGCTGTGAGTCTTGAAACTTGGCATAAGGATGCTTGACAATGTTTATAGGTATGTGGGACTTGTTTGGACCCTTGGAAACTTCAATTTCTTTGTCAGAACCAAAACCCTAGTTTTTGACTGTTAGGAGGCAATTGGACTGTGCAACCCTTGGGAGATTTTGAAGCTTGCTCTTTGCAAATCTTGGAGAATATGGGAGGGCAAATTTTGGGGTACAACAGTATGGAAGTAGTTCTGGTGGCCATGAGTCCTCATCATCATCCTCATCAAATCCTATTCACAAAGGAAGAATATTGGCACAAAAAGTTTGTTGAAACTTGACAAAGTTCCACCAAGCATTCTCGTGATCTAGTAGATAGGGTTTTGGACTTCAGAGCGGTATATCTTGCTCATATTTTGGTATTTTTGAGTGATTCCAAAAGCATTCTTCTCTTCAAAGAGTTACCAACAAATCACTTCAAAATTTTCAAGAATTTTTCATGTGGAAGAAACTTGGTGAAGAGGAAAGATTACAAGTCATCCAGATGAATCCCCAAGTTTTCATAATGTGATTTCAAATGATCATAACTTGGTAAATTTTTGTCACCTTGAGCCCATTATTTTTTCATGATGATGCTAAGGATGTATACTTCATGCCTTATTTTATGTGCAAAGTGAAAAAATGGATGGAAGTTGCCTTAAGAATGCAAAAGATTATAGGTCATTTCATGATTTTTGGCCGACTTCAACAAGCAATAACTTGCTCAATTTTTGGAGATTTTGAGTGGTTCAAATTGCAAAGTGTCATTCAATAGGTCTACTTAATTCCATCTTCTTTAATCAAGAGAAAATTCTAAGTGGAAGGCCATGTTTGGATACAAGAGATTATAAGTCATTTTTAAAGAAGAGATTGAAATATTTCTAAGTATGGAAAGTCAACTCTTTTTCTTCAACTTTGACCCCATGTAAATTTCAGCTCAAGCATCCATTTGATTCCATTCTTTTTCCATTGCAAAGCTTGTAACCCCATCGTTCCAAAGCATCAATAGTTATGCCCTAAGACCCCTTGAGTTGGAAATGCCATGGATTTCAATTTGGTAGTTTGAAACTGAATTTTGCACAAAGTCAGAATTTTGAAATCCATAATGTGTCTTCTAAACACAAGATTTGTGGGTGTTTTTGATTTAAACTTAATTAGCAAACTTGTCAGAAGTGATTAGCACCCCAAAACGCAAGGTTTGGCTCAGTTTTGATGGAAATGAAGTCTCACTTCACTCGTGCTCGACCCTTACTCAATTTCCCTCCAAACTTCCTTGTTTCTTCAATTTTTCATTCCCATTCACTTCCCTATAAATAGAGGGTCATCCCCCATTCAATTTCTCAAGCTTAGAGAGCCAAGAATACCCTGCCAAAACTTCACACGAACCCACTTTTGTTGAATTCAGTTTTTGAAATTTAAGCTTCCTTTTCCAAAATTCTTTGCGTATTCATCATCCTTGTACTTCATACAAACTCTCCAGCACTTAAACCAATCAAAACGACCCATAATCCAAGCTACAGAAGTCCAGTTTCAGAGCTTCTTACTTGAACTTCGAAAAGGAAGAATTCTCCACCAATTGGATCCAAATCAAGCAGTAATTTGTTCTACTCCATTGTCTGATTCTAATGATGCTTACAATTTTTAAATCCATTGAGAATTGAGAGAGAAATCTCAAATTGAAGGTGCTCGCTATTTTTCTGTGTTTTGATTCATATCTCTCTCCATACATTACATAAATTTGGCGCGATGGTTGTGTTAGAATCGTCTTGAAGAGACGAGTTCAATGATGCTAGCCAGGGATCCTAATTTTTCTATTTGAAGGATCTCACAAAATCCCCATTGCAGGGTGTCTGGAGGTTGAAGATGATGACATGTCTTGTCTCAGCCAATGATAGCGTGCCAAGCGTTTTAATTTCATTGGTTGCCCTTTTTCTGATTACATGTGTGTTTCACTAAGGTCCATATCAAGCACAACGCGTCTAGTCTATTGGATTAGCTTACTAACGCTTTTGACTTTGATCTGATGGTCCACATCTTTTTGGTTTTATTTTATTTTCTGATTTTATATTTTATTTGTTTAAATTTTCAAAAATTCATAACTCTTTTATTTTTTATCCAAAAATTATGAAAAATTCACAAAAAATACTTTGAATTATTTCTGATCTCATGAATATTTTTTTACATTTTTATTTTAACATTTGGTATTTTTTATATTTTTTGTATTATTTTCTTTCTTTTAATTACTTAAAAAATACTTTCTAACATTTTTTAATTCTGAAAAAATTCATAAATATTATTTTGCATATTTTTAGAATTTCTGAAAATATTATGGAATTTTATGTTGAGGTTTACTATTTTTGATCTATTTTATGTTTGTTTTAGCAATTTTAAATGGTTAAAAAATAGTTTCTGACTTTTAAAAATTACCAAAACTTTTATAAAAATATTTGGACCCATTTCTGATTTTTCTATGGCCTTATTTTTCATTTCTTGATTAATTTGAACATAATTGATATTTTCCTCATCATTTTCCATTTTTTAAACATTTTTAAACCTTTTAATGTATATATTAAATATATTATTATTTTTGTGATTATTTTCTGGCTGTCTTTGTTTGATTTTTTGATCATGACTTTATTAACATCATTGGATCCATGGTGTTGAGTTTAACTCCACAAAAAATGGATGAATGATTTTAATAATAGTTTCATTAAATGTTTAATTCAAAAGTGGTTTATTCATCTTTTGCCCCAATCCTCTTCATCTCATCCCCTTCTTATTGCACTAAATGTTGTTGGAGCATGATCTCTATATCATGTCTCAAAACAAATGGTGCATAGATTGCTGTTGATCGGCCTCAAAATAGGTACGACTTCTATATAAGTCCACTTACGATTGCTTAACATATCGCTAAATTTTGTCCCGATTCGAATAAATGATCATTCGTGGCCCAAACTTATGATTGCAAGCCCAAGTATGTTAATTTGATCTCTTTGATCCAATAACCTTGAGATTCATTGTGTGGAGGCTTTGGTTCTACCAATCCTCTAATGGATCTACAACACCTTTGTTCAACGCGAATCACTTAAACATCGTTGATCATTAAATGGTACTTGTGAGAGTTCCCAAATGGATGATATACTTGACAAAAAGCAAATGCAACTTGTTGTGTGGAGGCTTTGGTTCTACCAATCCTATAATGAGTTCCAAATGCAAGTTTCAAGATGGTCATCCAACTAACCACTAATTATTGACTTGTTTTATTTTATGCTTTTATTCTTTTATGCTTTATGCACTATTTACTTTTAGCATTTACATTTCATGCCATTTTCATCTTTGCTCATTTGAGCATTCATTTTCTTGTCATTTTTACTTTGCTCACTTGAGATTTTCTTTTTCTTTTTTCTAAGATAATTAATAACCAACTTAAACCCTAAAAAACTCTTATTGGTACTTGGACTATTTGGTTACTATCCTTGGCATTATGGAGCATGGGACTTTTTCTTGGACTTAGGATTAGAAACCTTAGCCTATCTTGAAGACCTTGTGATCTTATCTGATTATTTTGTCTGGAGCTCTTGAGGTTTACCTCAGGACATTGGGTTGCTTGTTTGTTTTTGTGTGCAGGTTTTGTGATTACATCCTTTGCCTGTAATCTGGAATTCACCCGTATACAGCCGTTACTCTGCCCCATTTTTGTGAAGACTTAATACACATGAAAAAGTCTAGTATCTTTGCTTGCTTGGTTTCAATCCAAAGAATGGGAGTTCTATCTTGGCTCATAATGTAAAATTTTGGGTTCTTGTTTGTTAGATAGTCCTTATCGTTAGCTTTTACCTTATGCTTTAGGATAGTCTCTTCTTCTCCTTCCATTTTCTTTAATCTCAAAAATCTTCTCCCTCTTTTTTTTAAAAACCCTTCTTGTTTCTAAACTTGAATCACTTCATAATAAACTTGGACTTATGTCCATGTATTTTCCAAAATCATTTTCATAGATAAACTTCAATCGATTTAATAATACTTTGACACTTTTTTGTGAGAAGATTAAAAGTCAATCAATCTCATTTCTAATCACTTTTCCACTTTGGATTTTACCTTTAAACTTTTCTTAAAAGATTAGGCTCTTGTCAATCCTTGTAGTGATGCAAACAACTATACTTCTATAATATGTAGTAAAGTGAGATATTTTCCACTTGGGTGTTGAGTGAGGCATTGTTGATTTTAAAATCCAAGCCATATCCTCCACTTTGAGATGATGCAAATTCTCCTTTCTCATGATTGTGGGTAGTAAGTATGTTTTTCCACACGGACGGACAATGATGATGACGTCTTATCTCATAAAATTAACCAATACACTTGTGTTTCAATTTTTTAAAAGAGGAACTATGTGTACCCTGATCCCCTATTGCACGAAAGGTGGTACGTAGGCACTAAAGGTTTGCAACCGCGGCGGATGCAAAAATCATAAAAAATATATTTCTTTTCTTACCCCCACCATCTATTTCTATACAACACATTTTTATAGCCAAAATATACAGATTTTACAAAGAGGTTCCTGCAGAGTACCGTAGATGTTTAGGGTGCTAATACCTTCCCTTTGCATAACCAACCCCCTTACCTTGAACCTTTCCCCTTTTTTGGGTTATTCGCTCTTTTCCCATTCCTTTGGAAATAATAAAGCGCGGTGGCGATTCTTATTTTGATTTGTATAAAGTCTAGTCAATCCAATGGCTTAGTCTTGAACATTTCTACCGCTACAATTAGTAATCAAATCCATGGGATCTGGCGCGCTGTGTATAGCATGGTCATTACTAAATATCACACCGGATCCAACACTTTTAAAATAAAACAACTTAAAATGTGGCGCGTTGGGTGGAGTCTGACTCTAAAAAGTAATCAGATCCAAGGGCTCCTGAGGCACACGCATGGTAAGGCAAGCATATGGTATTCATTTCAAAAAATAATGTGGCCTCATATCATTGGTTGAAGACGGACATGTCATCGTCTTCAACCTCCAGCCATCCCCAAATTGAATCTTTCCAACTATAAAATTAGCAAACCAGACTGGTACCATTAGATTCGTCTCTTCAAGACGATTCTAATGGTACCAACGCGCCAAATTTATATAAATTGTGCAAGACTGTGTTTGAAGAAAACCAGAAAAAATAACGAGCACAAAAATCTGGGATATCTCACTCAATTCTCAATGAAATTATAAACTATAAAGAGCACGAGGATCAGAAGAACACAAGGAGTGGATTAGTCTTTCATTTGAATCAATTGAAGAAGTGAAAAACACAATAAGAAGGGGGGGGGTGAATTGAAACTTAAAATCAAAAGCACAGTAGACACGATATTTTTATCCTGGTTCGTTTGATCTCAAACTACTCCAGTCCACCCGCCAAGGTGATTTCGCCTCTCCAACGAGGACTTAATTCACTAATCAAAACTGATTACAACACAACTTTGACAACTACCAGAGTCTTCTTGAGTCCAACCACAACCTGGTTTATCTCAAGGAAACTAGCTTAATCAAGATAAAATAATCAACTGTGTACCGTTGCTTTTCTTTACAAAAACTGTATCACTACTGTGATATTTTACACAATTTTGAGCGTATATATGAATATGTAAGATTACAGAGTTTGAGAGGTATTTGAAGTTGTGTATCAAAAATCGTAAAAAATTTGTCCTCTAAGCTTGTTTATATAGGCGTGAAAATCTTGTCCAACATAAAGCGTGATAATGGATGTTCAATGTTATTTCCATATTGAGAAGATTCTTGTCTGAATGAAGCTGTTGCATATGATGTTGTCTTAAATGAAAAGTAACACTTCAGAACTTAGAATCTTGCATGCTGCAATTACTTCAGAACATTGATGACTCAGAGATGTGAGGATCTGATGGTATATTAAACTTCTGTTCAGAATCAGAGTATTCTTCACTTTAGCGCAGATTCTGATTACCTCAACTTGAAAGCTTTTGTAGCTTAATTTCTGTTGTTGTTTCCGTCAGAACTTCTGCATACAAAATAACACAAATTTAGAGTGCATATTTGTTCTCTGTGTTTGTTATCATCAAAACTCTAATTAAGGGTTGTATAATCAAACTATGTTCTAACAATCTCCCCCTTTTTGATAATGACAAAAACTAGGATTTTCAATGAAAAATATAGAACAAAAATCTTTAGGAGAGTCTCCCCCTGAGTTGATTACTCAGATAGAGATGAGTTACTTCCCTGGAGTTCCTTCTCGTCAGAGCTTTTGATGCATCTTCTTCTGTCCTTATCAGAATATGTTCCCGTCAAGCTTTTCAGAAAAACATAGAGGTTAAGATATTCAGAATGTTTGAGACGTTGTCTCGGTATACTGTTACTGAAAATATCTTACTTTCTCCCCCTTTTTGTCAGGTATCAAAAAGTAATATAATCAGAGTAAAAAAATTGATTTATATTGAAAACAGAATGCAATGACAATTTTCAGAAACAAGGAGGATAAGATGAAAAATAAAAATACAGATAAACATTTAAATAAAATATAAGAAGGAGGGGGAAGACGTGTGAACAATGCTTCCAAAAAGCTCTTAATATGAGTGCTTGATTCTTCCTGCTTTCCCAGAATGTCTTTGATTTCTTTTGTTGTATCTTCTAGTTTATCCAATATATCTTTGATCTCTTTGTTTGTGTCCTCTTGCTTATCCAGTCTGGCATGGATTAAGGCATTCTCCTTCTTCAACTCTTCCAGAGTTTGCATGACTAGAGACGAAGCTGGTGTATCTTCAGGGGTTGCATGTCGTTCAAAACACTCTGCAACCTCTTCTGATTGAACAACTTCTTTTGTTGCAATCACCTTTTCTGGAGCAGTAGTCCGAGGGTGACTATCAGAATCTGGTTCAGTGGCTTCTGAAGGTTGGTCCTCTTTCTAGGGAGCATTATCTAGCAGAAGAATTTCTTTCTTGTCCCATTGGCTCAGAACTTGATATTTGAAGGCTCTCAGCTGATCACTAAAGTTCGGCTGAGCCCTTTCATAGCTCAATTCTTCCAGCTTCTGGGTTTCAGAGTTGAGCCATTTTCTGAATCTTTCCCACAGAGAATTAGAAGTAGCAGGATTAGAAATCTCTTGACTTGCTTGCTTCAAAGAAGTAATCCATTCCTGTATTTCTATTTCCAAAGTCAACAGATTCTTACCAACATCTGATTTGGTTGAGGTTGGTTTAGGTTTGGGGGTGGAAATTTTGTTTGAGGTGGAAACTAGTTGGTCCAGCACTTGTAGATCAATGACAAGTCTGAGGTTGTCAGCTGGACGGTTGATAGGTGAGGGAGTGGAAGAGTAAAAAATCAGGATTGGTGAGTGAGAGGTGTTTGGTGGAGTGGATTCATATGGTTAAGGTATTTCTGGAATATCATGAATGGAGAGAGGTAAACAAACCGTAAGAGGTTCTGTTATCCTAGGAATTGGGGTGGTATCAGAGTCTAAAAGGGAGTCTTCTGATTGGTTTGCGGTAGCATGTTGAATTTATGGTTCAGGTATTTCAGAAGATGGGTTTTCAGATTGAGGAGTGAGAGGGTTTTCATTTTCTGGTTGGGGTGAGTTAAGGTTTTGATGTTCTGGTTGAGGAGAGTATGGTTGTGGATTTTCTGGTTGTTGAGGTTGAGTGTTTGGATTTTCTGGGAGTGGTGAGGAAAAGTCTTGATCAAACAGTTCAATATCAGATAGAACACTAGCAAGTTCTGGTTGATGTTGTTCTGGATTTGGATTTGGATTTGGATTGGGGGAGTGAGGTTCATTCAAGAAATTTCCAAGAGTTACAGATGGGTCAAACTCTATGTCAAAATCCCCAAATGTTTGGGGTGAAGGATTTTCTGTTTATTGAGGGGGAATGGTTTCAGATGTTGGAATAACTATTGATTCTACAACAGAAACAAAGGAAAGGTTACCTTTCTTTTTCGCAGCTTTGGGTGACCTCTGAGAGGATCCTTCTCCTGCTGCCTTCCTCTTTTTGGATTTCTTTAGCACAACCTCTGGAGTTGGCTTGTGCAGATCTTGGATATTGATTTCTGGAATAGTCCCATCAACCTTGCAAGCTTCAAGGTATCTGACTATAATCTCTGGAGAGGCATCTATCTCAGAAAATAGTGGAAAATCCTTCAGAGGGATTCTCATAGAAGTGATGACCTAATGAGAAGAAATTGTTGGTTCCTTCTTAATGTTCTCAATAATCTTTATTTTCTTCTGATTCTTGGCATTTAAAGGTTTCCCAGCAGTTGCTTCCAGAGTACTAATTTCTTGAGCCTCTGTCAGATGTTCTATCAGCCTATTTTCTTTTAAAATATCTGAAATCAATCTTCCTAGAGGAATCCGATCCCTCTTAGTTCTTTCTTCTTCTCTTGTCTCTTTCACACTTGTTCTGAGATGGTTGAATAGAAAATGTGGAAGATTTATCTTGGTCTTCTTTACAATGAAGTAAATTAGAAATTGTTGATCAATATTGATATAATCAAGGGAGCTTGTAGGCTTCCTGTGATTGATACATCCCAGAATTATTCTAGCCCAGATTCTGTAATGGTCCTTCAAGTCTCTGATCTTGCTGGATGGCTGTTAGAAGTGAAGATTTCCCTAGCACTAGATTTTAGGTCAGAGTACTTATCAGCCATATCAATGCACCAGACTCCACCGCCATTGTATCCAATGAGTTTCCCAATAAAATCTTCTGTAATCACTATCTTCTTCCCTATAACATATGATGTGACCTGGTGGTTGGATGAGGTAGCATGAATCCAAAAATCTTTAACAAGAATGGGAAAAGTTAGACCCAAAAAACGATCAAAGTATTTGTTCCATCCCTGTGCAGTTGCATCTTCATACAAATTAAACCCATTTTCTTATAAGCTTTCAAAATCAAAGATCAATTCACAGAGAACTTCAAGGTTGTCAACCGTAGTGAGTAGCATTCTAATGGGCTCTTCATACTGTTCAGTTGATGAAGAATCAGGAGCACTGTTGAGATTCTTGAGACTTGATGATGATGCCATTATTCACATGGATTCTTTGAAGAAAATTGATGGAAGGGGTTTTTGAAAAAGAAACTAGAACAAGAGAGAATATTGAAGATGGTAAAACGTGAATGAATGAAATAGTAAATTGATTTTATATAAGTTCTTTAGAAAATGTAATCAGTAAGAAAGAGAAAAATAAGTAATGATTATATTGAATTAATGACACCTGAAATTAGGGGATTTAGAGAGATATTGAACAGTTAGAAATGACAAGTGTCTCAATGCATCCAATCAGAGCTTTGGACCCTTCAGAATTTGAACGCGTGTTCAGCCTCAGAAGGTAGCTTGTGAGAGGATGACAGATGTTTGATTGTGTGAGCCGCATGCCTCTATCCTTTAAAATGAAACGTTGAGATCTTCACAGATAAATTCTGAGGCAACTGTACTTCTAACTTCTGAAGACAAGTTGGTCAGATGTTCACAGAAAACAATAAAGTTCCGAGGGTTAGGATATGCAAATAAAACATTTTATTCTGGACACAATTTCATGCTGAGATGTTTAAAAATGAAATTGAATCTATCTTCGGAAAGGGGTTTAGTAAATACATCAGCCCATTGATGGTCAGTGTCAATAAATTTCAAAGTAAGAATTCCTTTCTGAATATAATACCTAATAAAGTGATGTTTTATTTCTATATGCTTATCCCTAGAATGCAAAACGGGGTTCTGGATAAACATATGGTAGATGTGTTATCGTAGAAGATAGGAATGTTACTCTCAAATATGCTGAAGTCTTCAAGTTGACTTTTCATCCAGAGCATTTGAGTGCTACATCCAGCAGCTGCTATGTATTCAGCTTCTGCTGTTGACAAAGCTATTGTGGAATGTCTCTTGCTAGTCCATGAGATCAAATTCTCTCCCAGAAACTAGAAGCTTCTAGAAGTGCTTTTACGCTCTACTCTATCTTTAGCAAAGTCAGCATCACAGTATCCTACTAAGCTATATTCATTGGATTTTCTATAAAACAAACCCAAATTAGTAGTACCTTTCAGATACTTGAAAATTCGCTTAACTACTGTTAAGTGAGATTCTCTAGGATCTGATTGGAATCTAGCACATAAGCAAACACTGGATAAAATATCAGGCCTTGAAGCAGTCAGATAAAGGAGAGATCCAATCATACCTCTGTAGATTTTCTGTTCTACCTTTTTACTTACCTCTTCCTTTTCCAGAATGCACGTGGGATGCATTGGAGTCTTTGAGGGCTTACATTCTGAGAGGTAAAATTTCTTCATAAGTTCTCTGACATATTTTCTCTGATGAATGTAAGTTCCTTCTGGAGTTTGGTTTATCTGAATGCCCAGAAAGAATTTGAGTTCCCTCATTAAGCTCATTTCAAACTCTGCCTGCATGCACTTAGCAAATTCTATTCCCAGAGAAGGTTTATTGGATCCAAAAATGATATCATCTATATAAATTTGACAAACTAAAATGTTATTCTTAAGTGTCTTACAGAACAAGGTTATGTCCACTTTCCCTCTGGTGAATTCCTTTTCTAACACGAAGTTACTTAGTCTTTCATACCAAGCTCTGGGAACTTGTTTCAGACCATAGAGTGACTTCTTTAGTTTGAAAACATATTATGGGTGTTTGGAATTTTAAAACCCAGGGGGTTGGTGCACATATACCTCTTCATCTATGTAACCATTTAAGAATGCACTTTTGACATCCATCTGATACAGAGTGATACTATTATTGATAGCAAAGGAGATTAAGAGTCTGATAGATTCTAACCTGGAGACTGGAGCAAAGGTTTCTGTATAGTCTATCCCCTCTTGCTGACTATAACCTTGTGCCACCAGTCGTGCCTTGTTTCTGATGACTTCTCCTTGCTCATTCAGTTCGTTTCTGAACACCCACTTTGTTCCAATGACGTTGAATCCTTTTGGTTTGGGAACCATATCCCATACGTCATTTCTAGTGAACTAGTTTAATTCCTCCTGCATTGCTAGAATCCAATCATTGTCCAGAAGAGCTTCATCAATAGATGTTGGTTCAATCAGAGAGACCAGTCCCATGAGCGATTCTTCAGAGTTTCTGAATGTTGATCTTGTTCTGATTGGATCATCCTTCTTTCCCAAGATCTTATCTTCTGGGTGAGCTATGCTACTTCTGGATAACCTCTTATGGAGTTGATCAACAGAAGGTACTGGATCACTTGTAACATTTCTTTTTGAAGTTGTTGGAGCGCCTCTGTTGAGAACTTCTGATGAGGTGTCTTCAGTACTTGTGAATTCAACTTCTATATCTGCAAAAGATTCATTCTGCTTTGACTTTTGAGGGTCAAGCTTATCATCAAATCTAACATTGATTGACTCTTCAACAATCCGTGTTTCTGTATTGTATACTCTATACCCTCTTGAGTGATCAGAGTATCCTAACATAATACACTTTTGTGCTTTAGAGTCAAACTTGCTCAGATGATCTTTAGTATTCAGAATGAAACATGTGCATCCAAATGGATGGAAATAAGAAATGTTGGGCTTTCTGTTCTTCCACAATTCATATGGAGTCTTTTCCAGAATAGGTCTTATAGAGATTCTATTCTGAATGTAACACGCTGTGTTAATTGCTTCTGCCCAGAAGATCTTAGCAATGTTAGTCTCATTGATCATGGTTTTGGCCATTTCTTGCAATGTTCTGTTCTTTCGTTCTACAACTCCATTTTGTTGGGGAGTTCCAGGACAAGAGAAGTCATGCAAGATGCCTTTTTCATTAAAAAAATGTTTCAAATATTTTATTTTCAAATTCTCCACCACGATCACTTCTGACTTTGACAATTCTAAGATCCTTTTCATTCTGAACTTGGTTACAGAATGCAACGAACACATAATGTGACTCGTTATTGTGTCTTAAGAACTTTACCCATGTCCATCTGCTATAGTCGTCTACAATCACTAACCCATAATTCTTGCCACTAACAGACGCAGTTTTCACTGGTCCAAATAAGTATATGTGCAGAAGTTCTAATGGCTTAGAGGTGGAAACAACATTTTTAGATTTAAAAGTAGGTTTTGCAAATTTTCCTTTCTGACATGCTTCACACAGAGCATCTGAGCTGAACTTCAGATTAGGAAGTCCTCTGACCAGATTGAGTTTGTTAATCTGAGATATTCTTCTCATACTAACATGCCTCAATCTTCTATGTCAGACCCATTGCTCGTTGTTAACAGAGAGAAGACATTTTACATTCTGACTTTTTAGTTCAGAAAGTTTTATCTTATAAATTTTGTTTTCCCTCTTTCCATTAAAAAGGATAGTTCCATCTTTCTGACTAACAACTTGGCATGAATTTTGATTAAAGATTATATCATAACCGTTATCACTTAATTGACTTATGGATAACAGGTTATGCATTAATCCATCAACTAAAATCACATTATTGATAGAAGGAAGATTACCATTACCTACTATTCCAGAGCCAATGATATTCCCTCTTTGGTTGCCTCCAAAGCCCACATAGCCTCTAGGTTTAAGTTTCAGGCTTTGGAACATATGCTTTCTTCCCGTCATGTGTCAAGAGCGTCCAGAGTCCAAGTACCATGACTAGTGTTTTAGCCTTGCTGCTAAAGATATCTTCTACATATATAATTTTGTCCTTAGGTACCCATATCTTTTTGGGTCCTGGTTTGTTAGTTTTTACCAAAATTCTGGTTGAATTTTGGTTTGACAGAGTAATCATTACTAGTGTATTTTAGGTCATGTGTGTGCCCATATGTGAAGTGTGATTTTAGTGGTGTGCGTTTTATAACAAGGTCCATGTCTTTATTAGGGGGGAGATGCCTTACCTTGGTATCCTATTCATTTTCTGCCATTCCTGCTAACTCCATAGATCATTGAAGCCATCTTGCTTCTATCTCTGTTTTTATCCAGAAACTTCTAAAAGTTGTGATCATACTCTTTGATGATCTTATCAGCACTTCTGGGAGTCTCTGAGATTATTTCTTTCTGAGAGTTTTGTAAATCATTTTCTAATTTTAAAATATTTTCTTTTAACTCAGAATTCTCTCATCTGAGACTCTCAGTTCTTTCAGAGTCAGAGACAAGTTCCCTTTTCAGGTTCTTGAATTTGACTCTGATCTGCCGATATCTTTCCAGAATTTCATTCATACTTTCTGCAAGTTCAGCCTTAGTAAAATTAATAGTGAAATCAGGGAATACCTCTTTTGTGTCTGATTTTGAGTCTGAACCAGAAGCTTCGTTGTCTTATGACACATTCGCCATGAGAGCTATGTTGGCTATTTCATCATCTGACTCTGAGTCAGCATCAGAAGTGTCTGAATCGTCCCATGTTGCCATGAGGCTTTTCTTCTTCTACTTGAAGAACTTCTTTTTGGGCTTTTACTTTTGAAGCCTTGGACAATCACAGTGCCATTTTTTATTGCACTCATAGCAGATGATGTCTTTGTTGTTTGACTTTCTGTATCCTGAAGAAGCTTCAGATCTCCTGTGTGTAGTGGAGGACTCAGACTTTCTGTATCTAGAGGAGGATTCATTTTGATTCTCTGATCTTCTCGAGTTTCTGAATTTTCTTTGTCTCTGCTTCCACAGTTGATTAACTTTTTTGGAGAGAAGAGACAATTCGTCTTCTTCTGATGAGGATCCATCAGAGGTTTCTTCCATAGCCTGCAAAACCTTATAATCATATTTTTTATTAGATTTTAATGCTAGAGGCTTACCTTTATTTTGAGGTTCTTCTTCTTCTAGCTCTATCTCATGACTTCTGAGGGAGATGACAAGTTCCTCTAGAGATATCTTGTTGAGATCTTTAGCTAGCTTAAGTGCAATGACCATTGGCCTCCATTGCTTGGGTAGACTTATGATGATCTTCTTTACGTGATCAACAGTAGAATATCCTTTGTCAAGAACTTTCAGCCCAACAACAAGAATCTGGAATCTTGAGAACATAGCTTCTATGGATTCACAATCTTTAATCTTGAATGCTTCATATTTCTGAATGTGCGCAAGGGCCTTGGTTGAAGGGGTGAAAAACACAAGAAGGGGGGGTTGAATTGTAAAACTGAAATCTAAAGCAATTGACAAGATATTTTTATCCTGGTTCGTTTGATCTCAAACTACTCCAGTCCACCCGTCAAGGTGATTTCGCCTCTCTCCAACGAGGTCTTAATTCACTATATTCAACTGAATATTACAGACTGCTTTAACAACTGCTAAAGCCTTCTTGATTCAAACCACAACCCGGTTTGTCAAGGCAACACTTTCTTACAAAGGTATAAAACAATGTGTGTGAATGTTTTCTACAAAACTTTATCACAACTGTGATGTATACACAAAATGAAGCTTAGAAACTAGATTGCTAAACAGAAATGGAATATCAGAGTTTGTTGTTTAGCAAAACAGGTTGAACGAAGATTATGGTTCAGCTTTGTGCGTGTAGAGATTTGGAGAGCATTAGCCATTATAATCTTCGAAGCCTTGTTTATATAGCACTTGAGAAGATGAACGTTGAATGCAATATTCTTGATTCAATGCTAATAACAAGCTTTCCTTATTGAGCAGATCTTGTCTGGAATGAAGCCGTTGGAATTAATTAGCGTTCAATGCACAATACCGTTGCTTCTTCAATGCACGTTCTGGCTTGGCTCATTCTGATTCTGCTTCGCTGCTGATGAACTATTGTGTTTCTGTATCAGAGTGTTTGAGCGCAGTTCTGTTCATCAAGCTTCAGCATGTTCGTGAGATGATTATCTGATCTTGACGTTCTGATGAAGCAACTTCTGATGCTGGTGTATGAAATCAAATTCTGATGCTGAAAAGACGTGTTCTTGCTTATACCAATCAGAGTATCTGCAAGTCAGAACATAATAATTTTAGGCAGCAGATAGTTCAAACATGAAACCTATGAATACTATATCTTTTCACTTTGTTATCATCAAAACTTAAATATAGGGTAGTAGATTCAAACATTGTTCTAACAATCTCCCCCTTTTTGATGATGACAAAAACTAGATATTTTAAATGAAAAATAACGTGAAAAGGTATCTGAAAATGTATCAGAATAAGAAGTAAAAGAATAAGGAGTAAGGAAATACTCCCCCTGAGTTTATTACTTCCCTTTGATTATGCGTGTTCTTCAGGATCAGATCTTTTTCTTTCTTTGAACATCAGTTTATCAGAGTCTTTGACTTATCAGAGAGCAGAGCTTCAGAGCTTTTCCTGTCAGAGCTTTGCTTTGGATCAGAGTGTTAGGTCGATCAGAACTTCATATTGATCAGAGCAACATTGATCAGAGCTTCTACATTTTGATCATCTTCTAGTCTTCAGAGTGTCCAGGAGCTTCCTTGTGCCTGTAAACTTTAAACAAAACAGAAAAACATTTCAAGTAATAGAGTTAGAATGTTTGAGAATTTCTGTCTAGTTAGCCGTTATTGATTTTAAATATCATTCTTGTTCTCCCCCTTTTTGTCAGCAATCAAAAAGTGTTGGTGATGTGCTAAAACAATTTGATCAGAAAAACTAATCATATTAAGATAGTTCAGAATCAGAGCAAGAAAATATTACAAAACATAGTCAAAACAGGACATCAGAAAATCAAGAAAACATGAAAAAGGTCATGCATGAAAAAGATTTAAGGTTGAGGAGGCATGCGTGAGAACAGGCTCTCCAACATCGCTTGAATCTTTTCAGAAGTTTCATTCTGCTTCTGAACCATGTTGACAACAGTGTCAATCTTGCTGTCCTGCACATCCATTCTTGCTTTCATCTTCTGATCATTGTCGTCCATTCGCTGCTGTAGACGCAAGTCATTCAGCCTTAATTCTTCCAGAGTCTGCCTGTCCAAGGCAGCTTGAGAAGCATCAGAAGGAGGAGGCTTCTCAGAACTTTCAGCAACATCTTCTGCTTGATTTTCTTCAGCCTGAATGATCTTGTCTTCTTCTGATGGTTGCACCGTTGCAGCTTGCTGTTTCTCAGACCAAGATTCACTGTCCAGAGGGAGCACAACTTCCTGAGGCAGATGACTTTCAACTTCCTTCAGCAGCTTACTGAAGTTCTGTTGAGCCTGCTCATAGTTGACGTCCTGCAACTTGAGGGTTTCAGCACGTACCCAAGATCTGAACTGTGACCAGAGCTGATCAGAAGCAGCTGGGTCAATCATCCCAGGACAGACTTGCTTCAAAGAAGCAATCCATTGCAGCACACCTGTTTCAAAATTCAAAATACCAGAGCCAACATCTGGTTGCTTTGGTTTTGGGATGGCAATTTTGTGTTTTAGATCAGCAAGACGCTCAAGACTTGTTAGGTCAATGAAAGTCCTGCTGGGGTTTTCAGCGGTTTTCTGAGAGGCTGTTTGTTTTGGAGGAGGGGTATCAGAGTCAGATATTTCGATTGGAGTAGGTGGTGTTTTGGGAGTTTTCGGTGGTGTTGATTCTTCTGAAGATGGTAACTGGGGCATGACAATAGTGGTTCCACATGGCAACTGGATTGCCAGCGGTGAAGGTTGAGGTGAGTGAGGGTCAGATTTATGAGGAGAAGGGGTTTCAGAATGGTGAAACTCTGTTTGTGGTGAAGGTGGATTTATTTCTGGTTGGGGAGATGGAGGTGGAATCTCTGATTGCTCAGGGATCAGAGGTTCTTTTAAGAGTGGTTGTTGTGGTTGTGGTTCTGGTTCTGGTTGTTGTTGTTGTTCTGGTTGTGGAGGAGGAACATTTGGTGGTTCAGAGTTTGGTTTAGCAGAGGCATGTTCACGCTCAATATCAGCTAGCACTTGGTCAAGTGCTGTTGTTGTTGAAATTGTTGGTTGTTTGGGGATTTTGGTTCTGGGTCTTCTGAGTAGTAAGGCCTCAGAAGGGTCTTCTGGTATGGTTTCATCAATGGTAGGGATTGGGATTGATATTCTATGGGAGGTTTGAGGAGCAGCAGATGCTGGAATAGTAAAAGATTTTGAAATAGGGGCAGCAGATGAAATACCTCTTTTCTTTGGAGTCTGATGAGATGATCCTTCTGATGGCACTTTCCTCTTCTTTGTCTTCTTCACAGTCACTTCTGCTTGGGGTTGACTCAGATCTTTGATCTTCAGCTTTGAACCTGTATCTTCTGCCTTGTACACATCTGGGTACCTGAGAAACATCTCTGGTTTGGATTCCATTTCAGAAAATACCGGAAAATCACTCAGAGGCACTCTTCTGCTGGAGATATCAGCAGTTGAAGTAGCTCTGGGTTCCTTCTGAATATTCTCTATCAGCTTCATCTTTTTCAGATTCTTAGCGTTCAGCGGTTTCCCAATTGTTGGTTCAATAGTGCTCAGCTCCTGAGCTTCTATCAGATGTTCAATCAGCCTATTCTCTGTCAGAATATCTGATATAAGCCTTCCAAACGGTATCCAGTCCCTCTTGGTTCTTTCTTCTTCCCTTGTTTCTTTTACACTGGTCTTGAGATGGTTGAATAAGAAGTGAGCCAAATTGATCTTAATCTTCTGATCAATAAAGTAGATCAGAAACTGCTGATCCACGTTTATATAATCAGGAGAACTTGTTGGTTTCCTGTGGTTGAAGCATCCCAGAATAATCTTAGCCCATACTCTGCAGTGATCCTTCAGATCCTTAATCTTGCTGCTGGGCATTCCAAGAGTGAAAATCCTGTTGGCTACCACACCTACATCAGCGCATCTTTCAGCCATGTCCACACAACGGACTCCACCACCACTTTGACCGATTAGCCTTGCAATAAGATCTTCATAAATCACAATCTTCTTCCCCATGACAGAGGAGATAACTAGATGTTTTGAAACCTTGGCGTGAATCCAAAATTCCTTGACCAGCGCTGGGAATGTTGGTCCAACCAACCTATCGAAATACTTCTCCCACTTTTGAGCCCTAATTTCTTCAGTTAGGTCAAAACCATTTTCCTTCAAGCTTTCAAAGTCAATGATTAACTCAGAAAGCACTTCAAGGTTCTTTACCGGAGTGAGAAGAGTTCTGAGGGGCACCTGATATTGTTCAGAGGTTTCTTTCTTCTGATTGCCTGCAGAAATGCTGGAGGATGCCATTTTTCACACTAAAAAAGCTTTGAGAATGAATTGAGAGAAAAAAGTTTGCAAGGATGAACTCAGAAATATGCAGAAAAAGCTTGAGAGTTAATGAGAAAGCGTAAAGAATAAGAATGAGAGATTAATGTCCTTAAATAGAGTTTTCAAAATTGTTTTGAAAAGATAAACGTTTTTAAGAGAGAGAAAAATAATGATTGCCATTTAAAAAGCGTGATTACTTTTCATTAAATGCTTGCTAATTTTGGGGGATTTGAGAAAGATACTTAAAAACGGTTACCAGACATGTGTCTCAATGCACCCAATCAGCGCTTTGCCTTCTCAGAAGCGTGCACGCGTTCTGCTTCAGAGATATGCTGATGATTGGATGACACTTGTTTGATGTAGTGATCAGCACGTCTGTCTTTGAGATTAGACTCTCAGATCTTTAGACTTGCATCTGATACAATCTGCATGTTCTATTTTTCTGAAAGAAGATTGATCAGAAGTTCACAGTAATATAATTACATTCTGAAGATAAATATATGGAATTAAAACATTTTCATTCTGGGCATACTTTCATGCTGAGATGTTTCAGAATGAAATTAAACCTATCTTCTGAAAGGGGTTTAGTAAAGATATCAGCCCATTGATGGTCTGTATCTATAAATTTTAAGTTCAAAATACCTTTCTGAATATAGTCCCTAATGAAATGATGCTTTGTTTCTATATGCTTAGCTCTAGAATGTAAAATAGGATTCTTACTTAAGCAAATAGCAGAAGTATTATCACAAAGTATAGGAATGTTACTCTCAAAAATCTGGAAGTCTTCAAGCTGACTTTTCATCCAGAGCATTTGTGTGCTACATCCTGCTGCTGCTATGTACTCAGCTTCTGCTGTTGACAGAGCAATTGTTGATTTCCTTTTGCTGGACCAAGAGATCAGATTTTCTCCCAGAAATTGGCAGCTTCCAGAAGTACTTTTACGTTCCACTCTGTCTCCAGCAAAATCAGCATCACAGTAGCCTACTAAGCTGTAATCACTAGATTTTCTATAAAACAAACCCAGATTAGTAGTACCTTTCAGATACTTGAAAATTCGCTTAACAGCTGTTAAGTGAGATTCTCTAGGATTTGATTGGAATCTAGCACAGATACAAACACTGAATAATATGTCAGGTCTTGAAGCAGTCAGATAGAGGAGAGAACCAATCATACCTCTGTAGACTTTCTGTTCTACACTTTTGCTTACCTCTTCTCTTTCCAGAATGCACGTGGGATGCATTGGAATCTTTGATGGCTTACATTCTGAGAGGTCAAATTTCTTCAGAAGATCTCTGATGTATTTGCTCTGATGAATGTAAGTTCCTTCTGGAGTTTGATTGATCTGAATTCCTAAAAAGAATTTCAGTTCCCCCATGAGGCTCATCTCAAATTCTGCCTGCATACACTTAGCAAATTTTCTTCCAAGAGAAGGATTAGTAGAACCAAAAATTATATCATCAACATAAATTTGACAGACTAAAATGTCACTCTTAACTGTTTTACAGAATAGAGTAGTGTCCACTTTCCCTCTGGTGAATTCATTTTCAAGCAGAAAGTTACTTAGCCTTTCATACCAAGCTCTGGGAGCTTGTTTCAGACCATACAGTGACTTCTTTAGTTTGAAAACATGTTCTGGATGTTTTGTATTTTCAAAACCTGGGGGTTGGTGAACATAAACTTCTTCTTCTATATAACCATTTAAGAATGCACTTTTGACATCCATCTGATACAGAGTGATGCCTCTATTAACAGCAAATGAAATTAAAAGTCTGATAGATTCTAACCTGGCGACTGGGGCAAAGGTTTCTGTATAGTCTATCCCCTCTTGCTGACTATAACCTTGTGCAACCAGTCGTGCCTTGTTTCTGATGACTTCACCTTGTTCATTTAGCTTGTTTCTGAACACCCATCTTGTTCCAATGACGTTGAATCCTTTTGGTCTGGGAACGAGATCCCATACGTCGTTTCTGGTGAATTGATTCAGCTCTTCTTGCATTGCCAGAATCCAGTCATTATCCAGAAGTGCTTCATCAATAGAAGAAGGTTCAATCAGAGACACAAGTCCCATAAGAGTTTCTTCAGAGTTTCTGAAGCTTGCTCTTGTTCTGATTGGATCTTCCTTTCTTCCTAGGATAGTCTCTTCTGGGTGATCCAAGCTGCTTCTGGGCAATCTCTTCTGAGGTTGATCAGCAGTTGTTGTAGGATTTCTAGCAGTGCTCCTTTCAGACGTTGAAGGAATGTCTGTGTTGAGAGCTTCTGATGACTTGTCTTCAGAACCTGCAAATTCAATTTCTATACCTGCAAAAGTTTCATTCTGCTTTGACTTTTCAGAGTCAAGCTTATCATCAAAACGAACACTGATTGATTCTTCCACAATCTGTGTTTCTGTATTGTATACTCTGTACCCTCTTGAGCGTTCAGAGTATCCTAACATAATACACTTCTGTGCCTTAGAGTCAAACTTGTTCAAATAATTCTTTGTATTCAATATAAAGCAAGTACATCCAAATGGATGAAAATATGAAATGTTGGGCTTTCTGTTCTTCCACAATTCATATGGAGTCTTTTCCAGAATAGGTCTTATTGAGATTCTATTCTGAATGTAGCACGCTGTGTTTATTGCCTCTGCCCAGAAAGTCTTAGCAACGTTTGTCTCATTGATCATGGTTCTGGCCATTTCTTGCAATGTTCTGTTCTTTCGTTCTACAACTCCATTTTGTTGAGGAGTTCTAGGACAAGAGAAATCATGCAGAATGCCTTTGTCATTAAAGAATGACTCAAAATCTTTATTTTCAAATTCTCCACCATGATCACTTCTGACTTTAACGATTCTAAGATCTTTTTCATTCTGAACTTGGTTACAGAAGGTAACAAACACAGAGTGTGACTAGTCCTTGTGTCTTAAGAACTTTACCCATGTCCATCTGCTATAGTCATCTACGATTACTAACCCATACTTCTTACCACTGACTGAAGCAGTTTTAACTGGTCCAAATAAGTCAATGTGCAGAAGTTCTAATGGCTTAGAGGTGGAAACAACATTTTTGGATTTAAAAGAAGGTTTTGCAAATTTGCCTTTCTGACATGCTTCACACAGAGCATCTGAATTGAACTTCAAATTTGGAAGTCCTCTGACCAGATTGAGTTTGTTAATCTGAGATATTCTTCTCATACTAACATGCCCCAATCTTCTGTGCCAGATCCACTGCTCGTTGTTAACAGACAGAAGACATTTTACATTCTGACTCTTTAGTTCAGAAAGTTTGATTTTGTAAATGTTGTTTTTCCTCTTACCATTAAACAGGATAGTCCCATCTTTCTGACTAACAGCTTTACATGATTTTTGATTAAAGATTATATCATAACCGTTATCACTTAATTGACTTATGGATAACAGATTATGCATCAATCCATCTACTAGCAGAACATTATTAATAGAGGGAAGATTTCCATTACCTACAGTTCTAGAGCCAATTATCTTTCCCCTCTGATTGCCTCCAAAGCCAACGTGGCCTCCAGGCTTAAGTTCCAGGCTTTGGAACATATGCCTTCTTCCCGTCATGTGTCGTGAGCAGCCAGAGTCCAGGTACCATGACTGGTGTTTCTGACTTGCTGCTAAAGATATCTGCAACATGTATTATTTTATCCTTAGGTACCCAGATTTTCTTGGGTCCTGACTTGTTAGTTTTACCAAAACTCTGGTTGAATTTTGGTTTCACAGAGTGCTTAGAGCTAGTATATTTGATATCATGTATGTGACCATACACAAAGTGTGAATTTAGAGGAGTGTGTTTAATGGTCAAGTCCATGACATTCTTCGGTGTAGGAACCTTACCTTGGTACCCTATACCTTTCCTGCCGTTTCTGCTAACTCCATAGATCATTGAAGCCATTCTGCTTCTATCTATGCTTTTAGCTAGGAACTTCTGGAAACTGTGATCATACTCCTTGATGATCTCATCAGCGTTGCTGGGAGTTTCAGAAATTGGTTCCTTCTGAGAGTTTTGTAAAGAGTTTTATAATTTTGAAATTTTATCTCTCAGCTCAGAATTTTCCAATTTGAGACTCTCAGACTTATTAGAGTCAGATTCAAGATTCCTTTTCAGGTCTCTGAATTTAGCTCTAATCTGCTGATAACGTTCCAGAATCTCATTGAGGCTTTCAGCAAGTTCAGCCTTTGTAAAGTTAACAGCGAAGTTAGGAAATACCTCTTCTGTGTCTGATTCTGAGTCTGATTCAGAAGCTTCACTATCTTCTGAAATGTTTGCCATGAGAGCTATGTTTGCCCTTTCATCATCTGATTCTGAGTCAGCTTCAGACGAGTCAGAGTCATCCCATGTGGCCATGAGACTTTTCTTCTTCTCTCTTCCAAACTTCTTTTTGGGCTTTTCCCTCTGAAGCTTTGGGCAGTCACTCTTGTAGTGTCCTTGCTCATTGCACTCGTAGCAGATGATGTCTTTGGTGTTTGGCTTCTTGCTACTGGAGGAGCCTTCAGATCTTCTGTATCCAGAGGAAGAATCTGTCCTTCTGTATCTGGAAGAGGACTCGTTCTGATCAGATCTTCTGGGATTCCTGAACTTCCTTTGTCTTTGCTTCCACAGTTGATTTACTCTTCTGGAAAGAAGGGAAAGTTCGTCTTCTTCTGATGAGGATCCATCAGATGTTTCTTCAACTGCCTGCAAAACTTTAGACTCAGATTTTCTGTTAGATTTTAAAGCTAAAGGCTTACCTTGCTTCTGAGGCTCGTCAGCTTCTAGCTCTATCTCATGACTTCTGAGGGAGCTTATAAGTTCCTCCAGAGTGATCTTGTTGAGATCTTTAGCTAGCTTCAGAGCAGTAACCATAGGCCTCCACTGCTTGGGTAAACTTCTGATAATTTTCTTGACATGGTCAGCAGTAGAGTATCCTTTGTCCAGAACTTTGAGACCAGCTACCAGAATCTGGAATCTAGAGAACATAGTTTCAATGGATTCAGATTCTTCCATTTTGAAAGATGTTCTTTGCTGTGTCTCTGTTGGAGATCTTTTCATACTCAGTATAGGAGATGGCACTGAGGAGGATGGTTCTAGCCTTGTGGTGATTCTTGAAGTCACGCTTTTGTTGATCAGTCATTGATTTTCTATCAATCTTCTGACCATTTGCATTCACAGGGTGCGTGTATCCATCTGTCACCATATCCCACAGATCAGCATCATGTGCTAGAAAGAAGCTTTCAATTCTGTCTTTCCAGTAATCAAAGTTTTCTCCATCAAAGACTGGAGGTTTGCCACTGAATCTGTCTCTGTCCTCGTTATTGTCATTGCTGAAGTGAGAATTGTTTCCTGCCATTGTGTTTTTCTGACGCTGGATCTTGTACTGACACGGTTAAGTGTTTTAGCTCAGAACCAGGCTCTGATACCAATTGAAGGGGTGAAAAACACAAGAAGGGGGGGTTGAATTGTAAAACTGAAATCTAAAGAAATTGACAAGATATTTTTATCCTGGTTCGTTTGATCTCAAACTACTCCAGTCCACCCGTCAAGGTGATTTCGCCTCTCTCCAACGAGGTCTTAATTCACTATATTCAACTGAATATTACAGACTGCTTTAACAACTGCTAAAGCCTTCTTGATTCAAACCACAACCCGGTTTGTCAAGGCAACACTTTCTTACAAAGGTATAAAACAATGTGTGTGAATGTTTTCTACAAAACTTTATCACAACTGTGATGTATACACAAAATGAAGCTTAGAAACTAGATTGCTAAACAGAAATGGAATATCAGAGTTTGTTGTTTAGCAAAACAGGTTGAACGAAGATTATGGTTCAGCTTTGTGCATGTAGAGATTTGGAGAGCATTAGCCATTATAATCTTCGAAGCCTTGTTTATATAGCACTTGAGAAGATGAACGTTGAATGCAATATTCTTGATTCAATGCTAATAACAAGCTTTCCTTATTGAGCAGATCTTGTCTGGAATGAAGCCGTTGGAATTAATTAGCGTTCAATGCACAGTACCGTTGCTTCTTCAATGCACGTTCTGGCTTGGCTCATTCTGATTCTGCTTCGCTGCTGATGAACTATTGTGTTTCTGTATCAGAGTGTTTGAGCGTAGTTCTGTTCATCAAGCTTCAGCATGTTCGTGAGTTGATTATCTGATCTTGACGTTCTGATGAAGCAACTTCTGATGCTGGTGTATGAAATCAAATTCTGATGCTGAAAAGACGTGATCTTGCTTATACCAATCAGAGTATCTGCAAGTCAGAACATAATAATTTTAGGCAGCAGATAGTTCAAACATGAAACCTATGAATACTATATCTTTTCACTTTGTTATCATCAAAACTTAAATATAGGGTAGTAGATTCAAACATTGTTCTAACATTGGTTTCTTTGACTTGTATGTTGCCTTCATGTATCATTCTCAGAGAGTCAAACATGTTTTTGGTTGTCTCTCTGTTTGAGATTTTCTCATATTCTGAGTATGAGATAGCACTGAGAAGTATTGTTCTTGCTTTATGATGGTTTCTGAAATCACATTTTTGCTGGTCAGACATCCTTTTTCTGTCTATCTTCTGACCACTTTCATCCACTGGATGTGTGTATCCATCAATTACCATATCCCACATATCAGCTTCATGAGCCAGAAAGAAGCTCTCAATTCTGTCTTATCAGTAGTCAAAATTTTCTCCATCAAAGACTGGAGGTTTGCCGATGATTCTGTCCTTGTCCTCGTGATAGTCATTGCTAATGTTTTGGCTTGGTCCCACCATAGTGTTTTTCTAAAGCTTGGATCTTGTACTGACACGGTTAAGTGTATGAACTCAGAACCAGGCGCTCTGATACCAATTGAAGAAGTGAAAAACACAAGAAGGGGGGTTGAATTGAAACTTAAAATCAAAAGCACAGTAGACACGATATTTTTATCCTGGTTCGTTTGATCTCAAACTACTCCAGTCCACCCTCCAAAGTGATTTCGCCTCTCTCTAATGAGGACTTAATTCACTAATCAAAACTGATTACAACACAACTTTGACAACTGCCAAAGTCTTCTTGAGTACAACCACAACCCGATTTATCTCAAGGAAAACTAGCTTAATCAAGATAAAATAATAAAATGTGCACTGTTGTTTTTCCTTACAAAAATTGTATCACTACTGTGATATTTTACACAATTTTGAGTGTATATATGAATATGTAAGATTGCAACGTTTGAGAGGTATTTGCAGTTGTGTATCAAAAATCATAAACAATTTGTCCTCTAATCTTATTTTTATAGGCGTGGAAATCTTGTCCAACATAAAGCGTGACAATGGATGTTCAATGCTATTTCCATATTGAGAAGATTCTTGTCTGAAAGAAGCCGTTGCATATGATGCCGTCTTAAATGAAAAGTAACGCTTTAGAACTTAGAATCTTTCATGTTGCAATTGCTTCAAAACATTAATGACTCAGAGATGTGAGGATCTGATGGTATATTAAACTTCTGTTTAGAGTCAGAGTATTCTTCACTTCAGCGCAAATTCTGATCATCATTCTTCAGCGCAGATTCTGATTACCTCAGCTTGAAAGCTTCTGTAGCTTAATTTCTGGTGTTGCTTCGGTCAGAACTTCTGCATACAAAATAACACAAATTTAGAGTGCATGTTTGTTCTTTGTGTTTGTTATCATCAAAACTCTAATTAAGGGTTGTAGAATCAAACTATGTTCTAAAATCAATTTGGCCAAGAAATCTACCTGAACAAAGTAGTGAGAAGTTTCTCTGAAACTAGACTTCTACAGATCAATATAGGTCACAATTCTTGAAAGTAACAGTATGGTTAGCTTCAGAGAAGTTCAATGAAGCTAACTGAATGGAGCTGTTGGTGTTTGAAGGTGAGAATGTAAGAAATCAGAATTTCAAATTCAGAGTTCGTGTGGGATCTGAACAGGGGTCAATTAGATATTAAAAGCTTTCCCAAATGAGTGAGGGATGATCCTTATTTATAGATGATCATGATGCAAGGCTCAAGCGTGTGAATTGGAGGCAAAATCAATGAAATCGTGTGGACCTGCTAAGTGTCAAAAGTTTGACTTCACATGGCTTAAAATGCAGCAAAATGAATGGTTTAAGGTTCGTTTCTTGTTATGACAAGTTCCTAAACATGATTAGACATGAAATTGATCTTTAAACATGCTTGTAATTGGATTTAAACCAATTTTCGAATCTGACTGAACTTGGAATTTCCATATTATGATACTACTTTCATAACCATGGTGCCAACAATGTAGGGCACCATATGATGTGATTTTTGAAGCATTTGAAAGATGAAGTCACAAGATTTACAATGTGCGAGGAGTGAGATCAATTGGATGTTTGATAAAGAAGTTGTGTTGAGTCAAAGTTGGAAGAAAAGGGTTGACATTCCACAGTTAGAAATATTTCAAGTTTTTCTTTAAAAGTGACCTATAATGTTTTGCATCCAAACATGGTCTTCCACTTGGAATTTTCTCTTGACCAAAAAATATGGCATGAAAATACCTCTTGAATGGTATTTTGAAACTTGAACCATTCAAAATATCCAAAAATTTAGAGAGTTATGAATTGGTAAAGTTGGCAGAAAATCATGAAATGACCTATAATCTTTTGTATCCTTAGGGCATCTCCCATCCATTTTCTAACTTTGCATATAAAAGAAGGAATAAATTTCATATTCTAAAGATCATTATGGAAAAAAAGTGGGCTCAAAGTGATAAAAATTTACCAAGTTATGATCATTTGAAGTCACACATGAGAAATTGGGGGTTCATCTAGAGGACTTGTAATCTTTCTTCATCATCATGTTTCTTCCACATGAAAACTCTCTGAAACTTTTGAAGTGATTTGTTAATAACCCTTTTAAGAGAAGTATTTCTTTGGAATCATTCAAAAATACCAAAATATGAGCAAGATATACTTCTTTGAAGTTCAGAACCCTAGCTCCTAGATCAAGAAAATGCTTTGAGGAAACTTAACAAATTTGAATCACCTTCTTGTACCAACACCCTTGCTTTGTAAATAGAAGTTTGTTGAGTATGAAAATGAGATCAACGGGAACAAGACCTTGTCCAACCATGACAACTTCTTCAATCAATCCCTTTCACTTTTGAATCAATTTTGATACCTTGGAAATGTAGTGAACCAAAATAACCTTGCCATGCCATCCCTTCCAAAACAACTTCAATGGTGAGGTGAGGTTTGGACTTCTCAAGCTTTATTTCCTAGGGCCTGTAAATAAACTCATGAACCCATGGAGCAACTTGTTAAACCTCATTGCCTTCACCTACATTAGTAACAATTAAGACAAACCAACATTTCATTTTATTAATTTAAAAAGGAAAATCAAGACAAAATATTCATGATCACAAAAGAAAACAAGTCAAGGTTCTTGGTGATTCCTCAAAGAGCAAAGCTAAAGATAGGGAGGAGAACCAAAAACCCTAATGTGGTCTTGTTGTGATTGAATAAATATGGTATGATGAAGGGATATTAGGGGAAAAAATTGGGGTACCACAGCTGCCCATATTTAAGTTTCTTCTATCCGGAGATGCGAAGGTTAAAAATCTTCGTGTCGACGCGATCGAAGATACTTAAATATAAAACAAAGCCTATTTTTGACCCTAAGATGCCATGCAATGCTTATGAGCATGAATGTACATGAACAAAATCAAAGAGACATAAAACACCGCTGGGGGTGTAACAAAGGAAATAAAGAAACAAAAGAGAAACCCGACCAGGAAGATAGATCACTGGTGAATCAAAAGACCTGACTTATAAAGGATGATAAAAAGTCAAAGGATACACTAACTTTTACTGAAAGCGAAACTACCAACTCTCACCGAGTGTAGAAAGAGGAAATAAATAACAACACCGATGTTTATTGACAGTGAGCTACCAACATTTACTGAAGGTAGCAAAAAGATAACAAGCACCAACTTTCACTGAAGGTGACCTACCAACTTTCACTAAAGGTAGAAAGAAAAGAAAATATCATAACACTGCCGTTCACTGACAGTGAACTACCAACGTTCACTGAAGGTAGCAAAAAGATAACAATCACCAACTTTCACTGAGGGTAACCTACCAACTTTCACTAAAGGTAGAAAGAAAAGATATCATAGCACATCCGTTCACTGACGATGAACTACCAACATTCACTTAAGGTAGCAAAAAGATAACAAGCACCAACTTACACTGAAGGTGACCTACCAACTTTCACTGAAGGTAGAAAGAGAAAATATCATAGCACCACCATTCACTACCAACATTCACTGAAGGTAGCAAAAAGATAACAAGCACCAACTTTTACTGAAGGTGACTGTAGGGGTAGAAATGTTTAAGGCTAAGCCATTGGATTGACTAGACTTGTACAAATCAAAATAAAATTGCCACCGCACTTTATTGTTTCCAAAGGAATGGGAAAAAAGCGAATAACCCAAAAGAGGGGGAAAGATTCAAGGTAAGGGGGTTGCTCATGTAAAGGGAAGGTATTAGCACCCTAAACATCCACGGTACTCTGCAGGAACCTCTTTGTAAAATTTGTATATTTTGGATATAAAAAATGTTGTGTAAAAAATGGATGGTGGAGGTGAGAAAAGAAATATATTTTTATGGTTTTTGCACCCGCCGCGGTTGCGAACCTTTAGTGCCTACGTACCACCTTTTCGTGCAATAGGGGATCATGGTACACATAGTTCCTCTTTAAAAAATTTAAAATGTAAGTGTGTTGGTTAATTTTATGAGATAAAACATCATCATCATTGTCCATGTGGAAAACATACCTACTATCCACAATCATAAGAAATGAGAATTTACATCATCTCAAAGTGGAAGGTATGGCTTAGATTTTAAAATCAACAATGCCTCACTCAACACCCAAGTGGAAAATATCTCTCTTCACTATATATTATAGAAGTATAGTTGTTTGCATCACTACAATGGTTGACAAGAGTCTAATCTTTTGAGAAAGGTTTTAAAATAAGAAAGCCAAAGTGGAAAAAATGATTTGAAATGAGATTGATTGACTTTTAGTCTTCTCACAAAAAAAATGATGTCAAAATATTATTAAGTGGATTGAAGTTTATTCATGAAAATGTTTTTGAAAATGCATGGACCTAAGTCCAAGTTTATTATGAAAGTGGTTCAAGTTTCAAAACAAGAAGAGTTTTCAAAAGGAGGAGGAAGATTTTTGAAATTAAAGAAGATGGGAGGAGAAGAAGAGATTATCCTAATGCATAAGGTAAGTGCTAAGGATAGGAACCATCTAACCAACAAGAAGCAAACACTTGACATTATGAGTCAAGATATAATTCTCATTCTTTGGATTGAAACCAAGCAAGAAAAGATACTGGACCTCTTGAAAGAACCAAACTTCAAGTGTATTAAGTCTTCATAAAAATTAGGCAGAGTAACAGCTGTATACGGGTGAATTCCATATTACAAACAAAGAATGTAATCACAAAAACCTGCACACAAAACAAACAAACAACCCAATATGTTGAGGTAAACCTCAAGAGCTCAAGACAAAATAATCAGATAAGGTCACAAGGTCTCCAATCATATGCCAAGGTTTCTAATCCTAAGTCCAAGAAGTCCAATGCTCCATAATGCCAAGGATAGTAACCAAATAGTCCAAGTATCATTAAGGATTTTATGGTTCATATTGATTATTAACTATCTTAAGAAAAGAAAAGAAAAGCTCAAGTGAGCAAAATAAAAATGACAAGAAAGTAAATGCTCAAATGAGCAAAGATGAAAATGGTATGAAATGTAAATTCTAAAAATAAATAGTGTATAAAAATAAATGGGGCATATAATAAAAATACAGGATAAAGTCAATTATTAGTGATTAGTGGTTAGTTGGATGATAATCTTGAAACTTGCATTTGTAACTTATTAGAGGATTGGTAGAACCAAAGCCTCCACACAATAAGTTGCATTATGTTTTTGTCAAGTATATCATCCATTTGGAATCCTCATAAGTATCATTTAATGATCAATGATTTTTAAGTGATCCGCGTTGACCAAAGATATTATATATCCATTAGAGGATTGGTAGAACCAAAGCCTCCACATAATGAATCTCAAAGTTATTGGATCAAAGAGATCAAATTAACATACTTGGGCTTGCAAACATAAGTTTGGGCCACGATTGATCATTTATTCGAATCGAGACAAAAGTTAACGCTATGTTAAGCAATCGTAAGTGGACTTATATAGAAGTCGCACCTATTTTGAGGTCAGTCAATAGCAATCTATGCACCATTTGTTTTGAGACATGATATAGAGATCATGCTCCAATAACACTTAGTGTAATAAGAAAGGGATGAGACGAAGAGGGGTGGGAGACAATTTACAAACCACTTTTGAATTAAATTTAATCAAACTATTATTAAAATCATTCATCCATTTTTGTGGAGTTAGACTCAACACCATGGATCCAATGATGTTAATAAAGTTCATGATCAAAAATTTAACCCAAGATCAGCTAGAAAATAGTCACGGAATAATATTGCATTTTAATATATACAAAAAAAGGTTTTAAAAATGTTTTAAAATAGAAATAAAAGAGAAAAATATCAACTATGTTCAAATTGATCAAGAAATAAAAAGTAAGACCATAGAAAAATCAGAAAAGGACTCAAATGATTTTATAAAATTTTTGGTAATTTTTTAAAGTCGGAAACTATTTTTTAAATTTAAAAGAAATGAGTAAAAGAAACCAAAAATGATAAAAAATAACAAAGTCAGAAACAAAAATAAAATAAGGTCACCAATATTTGTCACAATATCATTGGATCATTCCATAATTTTTTCAGAATTTAAAAATGCATAAAAGAATTTTTAAACATTTAAAATAATTCAAATAAAGTGAAAATTTATAAAAAATACCAGAACACAAAATTAAATTTGAAAAAAATAAAAATCAGAAAGAATAATCAAAAATATTTTTCATAATTTTTTCAGATTTTTTGGACTTAAAATGAGTTTTCTATGGTTTTTTGAAGTTTAAAACAATTAAATATATAAATCAAAAAAGAAAATCAAAACCAAAAAAATATGGGCCATCTGATCAATGTCAAAACGCGTTAGTAAACAGAACAAGTGGGCCTGGCGCGCTATGCATGTTATGGACTTTAGTGAATAATGCATAGGATCATTAATTAAATAAAATTTTAAAAAAAAACACAGATGGCGCGCCTTCATTGGTCGGTAGATGACACGTTGATCATCTTCGACCTCCAGCCAATCCCAAAACCAGGTTGCTCAATCTGTAAAATTAGAGCACGGGACCTATGCCATTCGCTTCGTCTCTTCAAGACGAAGACAACCACACCTTCGCGACAAACTTATATAAATTATAGCTTAAGCAATTTGGAAGGAAAGTTTTGAAAAGGGATTTGAAATTTCATGGTCAAAACGTGTTTCTAGTAAAAAGCAAGTGTTGCGAATAGAACCAGGGCAATGAGAGCATCACAATGATATCAAAGTTTTGAAGAATTGATGAAGGAATCTACCTATGGATGTTGAGTTGCAGAGCTCTGAAACTAGACTTCTATGGATCAATATATGGCACGATTATTGAATGTAATTATATGGTTAGCTTCAGGGAAGATCAAGGAAGGTGAATTGATGGAAAAATTGGATTGAAAAAGGCTTGAGAATATATTTCAAAGTTGCTAAATTTTGAGTTATGGAACAAGTTTTTGCAGGGTGATTCTGGCTATCCAAGCTTGAGGAAATGAATGGGAGATGACCCTCTATATATAGGGAATCAAATGGAATGTCCAAGTGTGTGAAATGATGAAGTTTGGAGGGAAATTGTGTGAAGTTGCAAACAAGAAAAGTGTGACTTCTAATTTGATCAAAACTCATCCAAAACGCGCGTTTTGTTGTGCTAATCAATTCTGGAACTTCACTAAACATGTTTAGAGGCAAAAACGCGTGGAAAATTTGTGATTAGAAACCAAAACAAAGATTTCAAAATCTGACTTGTGGGGAAACTTCAGTTCCAAGTTACCAAGTTCAATCCAATGGCATTCTCAGCTCAAGGGGTCTTAGGGCATGATTCTTGATGTTTAGAAAGATGAGGTTACAAGAGTTTCAATGGAAAAAGAATAGAATCAAATGAATGCTTGAGCTAAAAGATGTGTTAAGTCAAAGTTGTGAAAAAGAAGTTGACTTTCCATACTTAGAAATATTTCAAGTTTTTCTTCAAAAGTGAACTATAATGTTTTGCATCCAAACATGGCCTTCCAGTTGGATTTTGCTCTTGACCAAAAAAGATGGCATGAAATAGACCTCTTGAATAAAATTTTGGGACTTGAACAATTCAAAATCTCCAAAAATTGAGAGAGTCATGAATTGATGAAGTTGGCAAAAAATCATGAAATGACCTATAATTTTTGTATCCTTAAGGCAACTTCCATCCATTTTCTCACTTTGCTCATAAAAGAAGGAATAAAGTTCACATCATCAAGATCATTTTGGAAAAATAATGGGTTCAAGGTGATAAAAATTGACCAAGTTATGATCATTTGAAGTCACACATGGAAAATTGGGGATTCATCTGGAGGACTTGTAATCTTTCTTCTTCATCAAGTTTCTTCCACATGAAAACTCCTTGGAACTTTTGAAGTGATTTGTTGATAAACTTTAAAGAGAAGGGTGTCTTTTTAATCACTCAAAAATACCAAAAGATGAGCAAGAAATGCTTCTTTGAAGTTCAAAACCCTATCCCCAAGATCAAGAAAAATGCCTTGAGGAACTTTGACAATTTTGAACCAACTTCTTGTACCAAAACAAATGCTTTGTAAATATAAGTTGTTGATAATGATAATGAGAACTCATAGCAACCACAACCACTTCCATATCTTGAGAATTGAGGGAAATGTACATTTGTGACCAATGGGAACAAAGCCTTGTCCAAGCATGACAACTTGTCCAATCAATCCCTTGTGCTTTTGAACCAAATTTGATAATCTTGAAATGTTGTGTACCAGAATAACCTTTCCATGGAATTTATTCCAAAACAACTTCAATGGTGAGGTTTGAACTTCTCAAGCTTCACTAACTAGGGCATGGAAATAAACCCATGAACCCATGGATCAATTTGCTAAGCCACGTTGCCTTTACCTACATTATTAACAAGTAAGACAAACCCAAATTGCATTTTTTTTTAATTAGAAAGGAAATCAAGACAAAATATTCATGATCACAAAAGAAAACAAGTCAAGGTACTTGGTGATTCCTCAAAGAGCCAAGCTAAAGATAGGGAGGAGAACCAAGAAACCTAATACGATCTTATTGTAATTGAATCAACATGGTAAGATGAAGGGATCTTAGGGGGGATAATTGGGGTACAACAGCTGTCCTTATTTAAGTTTCTTCTATCTAGAGATAAGAAGGTTAAAAATCTTTATGTCGACGCAATCGAAGATACTTAAATATAAAACAAACCCTATTTTTGGCCCTAAGATGCCATGCAATGCTTATGAATATGAGTGCACATGGACAATACCAAAGAGACGGAAAACACCATTGGGGATGTAAAAAAAATAAAGAAACAAGAGTGTAACCCAACCAGGAAAATAAATCACTAGTGGATCAAAAAAACCTGAATCAGAGAGGATGGTAAAATGGTCAAAGGATACGCCAACTTCCACTGAAGGCGAAGCTACCAACGTTTACTGAAGGCAGAGAGAAAGAAACATCGACATTCACTACCGATGACTTACCAACTTTCACTGAAGGTAGAGAGAAAATATATCATAGCACCACTGTTCACTAACGATGAACTACCAACATTCACTGAGGGTAGAAAAAAGATAACAATCATCCACATTCACTGCTGATGACTTACCAACTTTCACTGAAGGTAGGAGGAAAATATATCATAGCACCTCCGTTCACTGACGATAAACTACCAACATTCACTGAGGGTAGAAGAAAGATAATAATCATCGATGTTCATTATCGATGACTTAACAACTTTCACTGAAGGTAGGAGGAAAATATACCATAGCACCGCCGTTCACTGATGATGAACTACCAACGTTCACTGGGGGTAGAAAAAAGATAACAAACACCAACTTTCACTGATGGTGATCTACCAGCTTTCACTGAAGGTAGATAGAAAATATATCATAGCACCACCGTTCACTGACGATGAACTACCAACATTCACCGAGGGTAGCAAAACGATAACAAACACCAACTTTCACTGATGGTGATCTACCAACTTTCACTTAAGGTAGAGAGAAAATATATCATAGCACCATCGTTCACTGACGATGAACTACCAACGTTCACTGAGGGTAGCAAAAAGATAACAATCATCGACGTTCACTGTCGATGACCTAACAACTTTCACTGATGGTGATCTACCAACTTTCACTGAAGGTAGAGAGAAAATATAAGTTTCCCCAAAATTCTGGCATTTCACCTAGAAAGGGTCTCAACTTCTTCTTTAACGGAGGTACTCTTCCTGGAAAGGATAATATATAAATTGTCTCAAATAAAGAGACTATCACCTGCAAAGATTTCACAACGAACTGTCTATGCAAATTTGAAAGTCTTGCCATCCATTGGCGTAAACTGACGACAAACTGCAAACTATCCACTCATAGAGGAGATAGCAAAAAAAGTTACATCGACTTTTACAAGGAAGCACAAGTTGCTCAAATAAAGGGACCTGCTACTTATTTTCATGGAGGATTGTAAAAAGAAATGGCTTCCTGGGGAAAGTTTTATGACTTCCTGGGGAAATGCCAATATATTCCTGCTGAGGAGATAAAGTCTTTTTGTTCAAAATAAATGAACAAACCAAAACTCAAAGCTTTCAGAAATCCAAAGTAAATAATATTGTTGTGGAACCAAAGATTCAAAACAGAAAGAAACTGGAATGAAACAGTCAACCAAAATACATCCTTTGAGAAATAAACTCCAAGGGGGAAAACCAAATCCATCCAAACAAGGAGCTGTACAGGAAGGCTAAAGCAAAAAACCTTCCATGAGTGATAACTCAGTGAGGAAATTGAAAGAATATACGCTTTCTGCTTAAGGCCAACACTCTATTGAAGAGAGGAAAACGTAACTCTGCAAAACAGAGTGATATGTCAATAAAAATATTAAAAAATGTTAACAAACAATGATTTGCCAATTTTAGCTATGCATGATGTATGTATGAATGTATGAGTGTTATCGTGCATATGCTGACAAAACAGATATACAACACTGGGAGTAACCAGGAAAAACCACCTCGGGCACAAACAACACTCGGCTAAATCACATCCAAGATGATCATCCCAAGAAAAATTAAATGCCAACTGAGGAAACAAAAACTACTGCCTGCTTTAGCTTTACTGGGGAGAAACATAATCCGGAAGTAAACAAAACAAAGTGACAGAATAGTACAGATACATGGATAGAACATCCTTCTCTTGGCTTCACCGGGGAAACAACTGTTTTCAAAAGTAACACTTTTACTAGGGATTGCAAAACCAATCTCAAGTAAAGTAGATGGACACCAAATCATCAAAACATTCACTGGGGAATTCAGGCCCACTTCATTGGGGAGGTTAATACCACATCCTCAAAAGGAAAACCACAATACGTTCTTCACTAGAGAAATCGGAGACCTGCGTTCTTAAAGAGTGATTATGGTACCAACTTCTCTAGAAAAAGAACTTCCATTAGACCGAACAAAAACTTCACTAGAGAAATCTCGGATTGAAACTTCACATCATGAAAACTCAGAATAGAGGAGAAATGAATCCCAACTTGACCGAGCATATCGGAGTCACGAATCCAATACGGTGAATCATCCTGAGTAAACCTTCCCGATGGGAAAAAAATTTTCTTAAAAACAATTGGAGTTTTTCCATTCTTGGGATCACCATTTTTGTTGTTGTTGTTGTTTTTTCGCATCACAAATTCTAAAGTAAAAGCAAATTGTAAATTATTTTTGAAAAATCGATTTTGTTATTTAATCTTTTTTCTTTGAAATTTATTATCGTTAATAAATGGAGTCTTTGCAAGCTAAATAAAATAAGAAACACAAAGAATTGGGTAACAGCTCAAACTTTATTAATAGAATGGTAGTATGCGAATGGCGAGACTCCATAGATGATTACAAAGTTCGGAAAATGGTAATATATAATGGAAAAGATACATTAAGATACAATGACCACTATCCCCTCTAACAATTTTTTTGAAATCCTGAGCAGTAGCTTCCATTGAAGTATGATGAGGATTCGAGAATATTGTTGCTTCAATGATCAGATCTTACATGATGCAGTTACTTGCCAACAAAAGTCCCTAATTTTTGCCTAAGCTTCCCTTGCGGGTTTTCAACTTAGCGGGAAATTTATTCTGTTTATGTCTCTAACTTTTGCCTAGACCACCCTTTCGAGTTTTCGGCCTACCGAGACGCTCTTTTTTGCCTAAGCCGCCCTTTCGGGTTTTCAACTTAGCGAGCTGTTCTTTTATTTCTTTAGGTGAAGCATTTCTTGACTGCATCAGCATTCATGGGATGTGGGAACCCCTCGCTATCCATAGTTTCAAGAATTAATGCACCTCCAGAGAAGGCTTTCTTGACAACATATGGGCCTTCAAAATTAGGAGTCCACTTGCCCCTAGAATCAATGTTAAAAGATATGATATTCCTGAGCACGAGGTATCCTTCTCTGATTTCATGAGGTTTGACCTTTTTATCAAAAGCTTTCTTCATTCTTTTCTGATATAACTGTCCATGACATAAAGCTGTCATCCTCTTCTCTTCGATCAGATTTAATTGGTCAAACCGATTTTGGATCCATTCAGCCTCTGTCAACATGGTTTCCATTATCACACACAAAGAGGGAATCTAAACCTCGACTGGGAGTACAACTTCCATTCCATACACCATGGAGAACGGGGTTGCTCCTATTGAAGTGCGGACAGATGTTCGATATCCATGCAAAGCAAAAGGGAGCATTTCATGCCAATCCTTATAAGTAATGACCATTTTTTGGATAATCTTCTTGATATTCTTATTAGCAGCTTCAACAGTCCCATTCATCTTTGGCCGGTACGGAGAGGAATTATGATGGACAATATTGAATTCTTCACACAGTTCTGTCATCATTTTATTGTTCATATTCAAGCCATTGTCGGTGATAATTCTGCTCGGCGCACCATACCGACATATAAGATTATTCTTAATGAAGCGTACAACCAACTACTTAGTAACATTAGCGTATGAAGCTGCCTCCACCCACTTGGTGAAGTAATCAATTTCTACCAGGATAAAACAATGTCCATTCGAAGCTTTGGGTTCTATCATCCCAATCATGTCAATACCCCACATGGAGAAAGTCCATGGGGAGGAAATCACATTGAGAAATGTCGGAGGCACATGGACCTTATCTTCATAAATCTGGCATTTATGACACCTCTTTGCAAATTTATAACAATCAGATTCCATTGTCAGCCAATAGTAACCTACCCTTAGCATATTTTTAGCCATCGAATGTCCATTTGCATGAGTTCCAAATGAACCTTCATGAACCTCATGCATCAACATGTCCGCTTCGTGTCTATCCACGCATCTGAGCAAGACCATGTCATAATTTATTTTATACAACACATTTTCACTGAGGAAGAAACTGCCAGCCAATCTTCTCAATGTCTTTCTATCCTTCTTCGATGCACTGATCGGGTATTCCTGAGTCTGAAGAAAATGCTTGATGTCATAATACCAAGGTTTTTCATCTGCTACCTCTTTTGTTGTAAGCACATGAGCGGGCCTATCTAGTCGCTGAACCATAATTCGAGGTATATCATTCCAAGTACTTACTTGATACATAGAAGCCAGAGTTTCCAGAGCATCTGCCATCTGATTTTCATCTCTAGGAATGTGATGGAATTTGACTTTATTGAAGAAGGGTAACATTCTTCTAGCATAGTCTTTTTAAAGGATCAAGCCGAGGTGACAAGTATCCCACTCTCCTTTAATTTGATTTATTACCAAAGCTGAATCGCCATACACATCAAGAATCTTAATTCTGAGATTAATAGCTTCCTCGAGACCCATGATGCAAGCCTCATATTCTGCCATATTATTAGTGCAATCAAATATCAACCTTGTAGTAAAAGGAATTTGCGATCCATGTGGAGTGACAATTACATCACCAATTCCTTTACCATAAGCATTCATAGCTCCATTAAATATCATACTCCAACGAGATTCAGGGTTAGGACCTTCCTCAGGCAATGGTTCATCACAATCTTTTACTTTTAGGAACATCACATCCTCATCAGGGAAATCATACTCCACAGACTGATGATCCTCCACTGGTTGGTGAGCAAGATAATCTGCCAATACACTGCTTTTAATAGCTTTTTTAGTGCGGTATCCGATATCATATTCAGATAACAAAATTTTCCAGAGGAAAATTCTCCCAGTAAGAGCAGGCTTCTCAAAAATTTACTTGATTGGATCCATTTTGGAGATCAACTAAGTGGTGTGATTCAACACATACTGCCGTAATCGCTTTGCCGCCCAGGCCAAAGCACAACATGTCTTTTCCAGCATGGAATACCGTGACTCACAATCAGTGAACTTTTTACTGATATAATAAATGGAAAACTCTTTCTTCCCTGTTTTATCCCGTTGTCCCATAATACAACCCATGGAATTATCTAACACTGTCAGATACATAATCAACGGTCTTCCTTCGACAGGAGGGAGCAAGATAGGAGGTTCAAGCAGATATTCTTTAATACTTTCAAATGCCATTTGGCAGTCATCCGTCCACACACAACCTTGATCTTTCTTTAACAACTTAAATATTGGTTCACATGTTGCAGTCATGTGGGAAATGAATCTGGAAATATAATTCAAACGCCCAAGGAACCCTCTGACTTGCTTTTCAGTTCTTGGTGCTGGCGTCTCTTGAATTTCTTTGACTTTATCAGGGTCAACTTCAATTCCTTTCTAGCTAACAATGAAACCTAGCAATTTTCCTAATCAAACACCGAAGGTGCATTTATTTGGATTCAAGCGGAGACGATACTTCCTCAAATGCTTAAACAACTTCAAAAAATCTTCTATATGCCCTTCTTCAGTCTGGGATTTAGCAATCATATCATCAACATATACCTCGATTTCCTTGTGCATCAGATCTTGGAATAGGGTTGTCATAGCCCTCTGGTACGTTGCACCAGTGTTCTTCAACCCGAAGGGCATCACTCTATAACAGAATGTTCCCCAGGGTGTGATAAACGTTGTTTTTTCCATGTCCTCCGGAGCCATTCTTATTTTATTATAACCAGAAAATCCGTCCATGAACGAGAAAATTTTGAATTTTGCTATGATATCCACTAACATATAAATGTGTGGCAATGGAAAATCATCTTTTGGACTAGCTTTATTTAGATCTCTGTAATCTATGCACATGCGGACTTTTCCGTCTTTTTCGGTACTGGGACAATATTGGCAATCCATTAAGGATACACTGACGTCACAAGAAAAACATCATTAATCTGCTTTAGAACCTCCTCTTTTATCTTTACTACCATATCTGGGTGAGTTCTTCTTAACTTTTGTTTGATTGACAGACACTCTAGTTTCAACGGTAAACGGTGCTCCACAATATATGTATCTAGATCAGGCATATCTTGGTAAGACCAAGCAAAAATATCCATACACTCTTTCAACAACTCAATCAACCTGCTCTTCACATTAGGATGCAGCAAAGCTCCAATCTTGACTTCCTTTGGATCTTCTTCTGAACCCAAATTGATCATTTCCAATGGCTCTTTATATGCCTGAATAGTATTTTCCTCGTGCTCAAGCAACCGTGAGACCTCTTCTGGATTCTCATCATAATATTCTTTTTCGGCCCCATACATAGGACATTCAAAGTTGGGAGAGGGTGCAGGGTCATGGTATTCAATGGTTTTTTTAATTAATATGCACATATGATTTATGATTGCTTTCAGAAACTGACACATATAACAAGTGATCATGGAGATTGAATTTAAGTTATTATTTATTTTGAAGGGTTTTTTCTGATTACCATTTTCCATGAAAAAGCAGAAAATAAAGACACAATTTGGGAAACAAAGACAACTTTGATTATTGATTTTAAAAGTCACAACAAACAGATAAGCCCTACAACATTAATACTTGCACCTTGGGCAAAGTGAAAGCTTTTCAAAAAGATTAACAAATCAAATTACTTTGAAACATATATGCAAGAGGGAACATCAATGGTGATCCAGTTCTGAACCCTAACTCTGTGCGTCACATAATTCGGCATTTCCTGCTCTGCTTCATCTTCCACAATGGCATTAATCTCGGAAATAGTTGGATGAAGATAACCCCTGCTAAGGAAGATGTCTTGATACTTTCCTACAGCTGACTTCAGCTTCATGCTCTTACCTTTGTCATTCTTCAAAGAGAACCCCAATCCGACTATGTTCTTGTTTACAGGTGGATCCACAATTTGTCCCCATACCTCGCTATGACCCTTTCGCATAACCTGTTGCGCATCCTTAAGCGAAACCATGGAATTATCATTTCCTCTTATGTTGTCAATGGATAAGGCTTGGAACTGGGTTCCAACAGCAGCTTCATCCGCCCCATAATGCTGAAAGAGGACAAATGAGATATCAATAGTGTCTGTTCCCTTTTTATGATCAAAACTTTCCCTTCACGTACAAATTTCAGCTTTTGGTGTAAAGTTGAAGTGACAGCCCTTGCCTCATGTATCCACGGCTGTCCCAATAAACAGCTATAAACGGGAACAATATCCATGACCTGGAAAGTTATATGAAACAAATGTGGGCCTGTATGAATAGGCAAGTCCACTTCACCAATAACAGATTTCCTTGATCCATCAAACACTTTCACAATGGTGCCACTTGGGCGCATAGGCGTTCCTTGATATTTCAACTTCATAAGCGTGCTCCTCGGTATGACGTTCAATGCGGATCCATTATCAATCAGTACATTGAATAGTAAATTATTCTTGCAATTCATAGAGATGTGGAGGGCCATGTTGTGATTCCTTCCTTCATCTGGTAATTCATCATCACAGAAACTCAAGTTATTACATGATGTAATCTTCCCTATTACGCTTTTGAATTGGTCTATTGGCATATCACTCTCCACAAAAGCTTGGTCCAATACCCTCGTCAAGGATTATCTGTGAGCAGATGAGTTCATCAATAAAGCCGAGATAGATATTTTTGAAGGAGTCTGCAGTAGATGATCTATAATTCTATAGTCGCTTGTCTTGATTATCTTCAAAATATCATCCACTTCTTTCTCTAACGTATCCCCACTAGTCTCACCCGTAGGCTTCTTGGGTTTAACATTCTCAGTAATTTTCTTTCTAGCACTAACATCTCCTCGAACAACTGGTGCAAACACACGATCGATGCGGGTCACCCTACTATGTTTAGCAATATTTCCAACATCAAGCATTGGCTGGATGGGAACTTCCACTCCATCCTCTAAGATTGCAGCGTTGTATTTGTAGGGAACAACCTTATCTGACTTGTAGTGGATAGGACCCGACAAACTAATCACCAATGGGGTAACATCTAGCTTGATATAATATTCAACTTCAAGATGGGTGGGTGCTCCAAAACAAGGCACAATGATGTTTACCCCTTCTTCAACACAATTAGTCATTATGGAGTTATCTCTGGAAAATAAATCCTCATCTAAGGAGAAATACTCATCTGTAGAGGCATACTCATTATTTGACTCTTCTTCAGCCAAACAGACCTCAATCACATCAACTTCATGGTAATCATCCCTTTGACCCGTAACCTTGATTTTTCCATTGTGTAACAACAACTAAACACCTTTTCTCACAATCGAACATCCACGGGAGTCCTGACATCAAATTCGGCAAGATCCATACTGATGTTCCACCTGACCAGCCATGTGGCAGAAAGTAGCATGCAATTGTACAAGATCCTCATTCATATAATCCACATAAAAAATTCTGAACTCTTTAGGACATCTAGAAACCATGTTCACTTCCTCTTCATACTCTTCCATAGGCCTGATTATATGAATGAGGCCCTCATCCATCATCTCCTGCAAATCGGCCTTTATCTTGTCGCAACCCTGTATGTCTGTACTGTAAATAGCACAACCAGCATGGTCATGCGTATAGTAGCTAAATTCACAGAGGTCTGCATGCATTTTCATCAAATCTCCTCTAACCAGATTGATATAAAAAATCCGGAAGTCGCCTGGACAATCGGCCACCATATTCACAGCATTTACTCATTCATGCTTGGGTAGAGGATTGTCTTTCACATTAGGGCCTACATCTTTGAAAGATAGAATATCATACTTCACCAATTTCCGCACCTCAGTCTTCAAAGGATAACAATTCTCAACATTATGCCCTAGTTCTCCCTGATGAAAAGCACATGTTTGGTCTGCCTTGTAATACCAAGGCAATGGTGATGGTACAATGGGAGGTGGTCGGGTCTGAACCAACTTCATCTGAATCAATGCCGGTAGTAACTCTGTATAGCTCATAGGAATATGGTCACAACTCTCCCTTCTATGATTATACCCTTGATTCCCTTGCTGGGACGGTCTCTGATAAGCAACGGTAGTTAGAGCTGCACCCATAACTGGAGTAATTGAGGCGACTTGCTGATGACACTGATAATTCATTCTAGGAGTATTAACCCTTCTCTCTTGCATAACATCATTTTCATCCCCTTCCTTCTTCTTGGTAAACTCATAAGATGGCTTCTTCACACCTCCAGATCCTTCACTTCTCGTTAAACGACCCTCTCATACAACCTCTTCTAAGCGGATGCCCATGCCTACCATTTCAGTAAAGTCACTTGGCGCACTTGCTACCATCCTCTCGTAGTAGAAAGCACCCAGAGTTTTCAAGAAAATATTAGTCATCTCCTTCTCTTCCATGGTAGGAATCACTTGGGCGGCTACCTCACGCCATCTTTGTGCATATTCTTTGAATGATTCCCAGTCTTTCTGAACCATGGCCTTGAGTTGATCACGATCAGGCGCCATTTCCACGTTGTACTTGTATTGTTTGATGAACGCTTCTCCCAAATCGTTGAAGTTATGGATGTTAACATTGTCCAAAATCATATACCACTTCAGTGCAGCACCGGTCAAACTATCCTAAAAAAAGTTAATCAGCAAACGCTGATCATCAGTATGGGTAGATATTTTCCTTACATACATCACCAAATGAGCACGAGGGAAAATGTTTCCCTTAAACTTCACAGGTATCTTAACATTCAAGACTGTAACACGGCGGGAGAACTGACTAGGTGTTTTTCGTTTTATCGCAATTGTGCGGATAGCAAGAGTCGCCACCGACTTTTCTTTTATCCAAAAGGAAAGGCTAAAAATAACAAGAAAGACCTTTAGAGATGTTTTCTTGAGTTCGGGGGGTAGATTATGAGAAGGGAAGGTATTAGCACCCTTTTCATCCATAGTTATCTACGGGCTCTTAGTTTCTTGCTAGATCAACTTGCTTTTATTTGATAATGTGCTTGTGGTGTGGGTTTTGAAAGTATTTTGAAAAGGTGACTTTGTAATGGTTCTCGTTTTTATAAGAATGCATACAAAGTGTTGTTTTGAAAATAGGTTAAAGAAGTGTTTATGGAATGTGTTTTTGAAAGTGATTTTGAAAAGGTATATTTGTAATGGCTCTTGTTTCTATAAGAATGCAAACAAAGTGTTGTCTTTTGAAAATGTTTCAAAGATGAGAGTGTTGGTTTATAAAATGTTTTGTTGTGAGCAAGCGAGCAACTAGGAGCGATGTACCTACTCAAAAGGTTTTGAATGTTTTTTTCTTCCTCCTTTAAATGTTGTTATCTTACCATTAATTTGGTAATAAGCCCCATCGTTGGATGTGAAGGGATGGGCGTGGGACATTTGTATAGTCATAGAAAGCAACCTATGGGACGTTTTAGCAATGTCGTTTCGGGGACTAGATCGTTTACCGAAGGCAACATTAAGGGTCACCAAGGGACTACGATCTTTTATCAAGGGTCTTTGCTAAAACACCTATATTTGAGGGACATGACTATTTTCTGAAAGGCAACAAAATGGGATTACCATAAGGGTGAGAGTGTGCAAGTGTGTTTGATTTACATGCATTTAGTCTTGATTAGGGTTATATATTTGTTGATTTCATGTCTTGCCACACACACCCTAATTACTAGCATTTACTTGAAAACAATAAATTGCGGAAATGTAAAGGTCCTATGTTATTACATCATTTAGGGATGGGGGTACATATTGACAAATGGGGGGTTACAAGAATGTAAATCCTAATTAACTAATACAACCATATTGAAATGTACAATGCAAGAAAGAAAAAGGACTTGTTTAGAAAATGGTTTTTTGTCTTAATGAATTAAGAAAAAATAAATAAATTATTTGATAAAGAGGAAATATTTTTATGTCTTTTTTATATTAATAAAAAGGGTATTAATATTAAAAATGATAAAAAGGGAAATAATGAGATAGAATTAGCATGCTGCTGAAAGCAAAACAAAGGGGGTCAGAAGTTTTGATGTCGAGCGCATTGTGGTTCAGAAAGAAACATCAGAGGAAATCAGAGGTTCTGGATTAATACACTCTGAGCTCCTGCAAGAAACATTAGAGGGAAAACACAGAAGTTATGGGTTGCTACGTGCTGAACTTCTGAGTGTTAGAACAATGAGAAAGTCTTAAAAGTTCTGTGTATTAAAACGGTGAGGAGAACTCATAAATTCGGTGTTGTGCTAAAGCAGTGAGTGAACGTCAGAAGTTCAGTGTGTTTAAATAGTGAGAAAATCATAGAAGTTATGTGTGTTAAAACATTGAGGAGAACTCAGAAGTTCTGTGTGGCATTTCAACTCCTTCCTTACATTAATCACCACATCAACAACTTATTCAGTTCTTAACAAACAGCAAATCAAAAAGATAAAAAAAGCACAACAGTTTATAGAAGTTCTAATCCTAATTCTCAGTCTAGCTTTATTCAAGAAGTTATGATCCACAATTTCTCCTACTTATGCAATGATACGGTTAACATAAATACAATGATATTTCCACATTAATGATGTTCTGAATGAAAAGATGCAAAGTCAGAAAGACTTACATTGAATCTGAAGCGTGTATTGGGGATTTGAGCGAGTGCCTTCAGGTGTTCTAGAGTCAGCAAGAGCAACGAGACAGAAAATGCTATGTTCTTTGATTCAAATGGAAGAACAAAGGTTTTGGTTTTGTTTGGGAATTCTGAGTTTACGAATGCTTTACTGTTTTCTTTTCTCTCTTTGATGATTCTCTCTTTCCAAAAGCCAGCCCCTTGAAAGTGTGATAGAGCAACTTATTTATAGGTGAATTTGATGTGGTTTTGGGGGGAAAAACAAATGGGATTTGAACATTTTTGGCATACTGTTCCATTGCTTTTTGATCACAGCTTTTTGTATTTGGTGCAAATATGGGATTTGGGAAAATGCAGGCGTGGACTGGATTAGCTGTTGGTTATAGGACTATGTTGTAGCAGTGTAGCGGGTTATTTAAACGAGGTTTTGGGATCTGGTGATGTTCTGATCGCAGAAGACCAGAAACGTAGCCTCCATATGCTGAAGAGCCAATGTTCTGACCGAATAACATTGCTTCCCTATGTTCTGATTAAAGGACATAGTTTCCATACGCTCTAATTGATGAGTCATGTTCTGAACCATGTTTGCAAATTCTGATTGCGCTTGCGTGGGGGGCTGGCGCAGAAGTTCTGAAGTACCATATTCTCTTAACACTTAGAAAAATTTCTAAATGCTTAGAAATTTGATCTTTTTGAAGCAATTTCTGACTTCTGATTTTGATGAACTAATTTCATGTCTTGATGAAATATAATTATTGAAAATTGATTTTTGACCCAAAAGTCAAAGCTTAACTTTTTAGCATGCTTTTGACCATTTTTCCCTTGTGAATGACTTTCTTGGAAAATTGTAATTTGAGACTTGAAATTTTCCAGAAGCAGACCTGAAGGTCTAGGATAATCTTTTGAGAAATGAGAGGGAAAATTTTGGGGGTGCAACAGCTACCCCTGTTCAATCTTCTTACACCTGAAGAGTTAGATGGACAAATCCGCCATTCATGACTTGAAGGTGGAAGATGATTGAACACTAGAGTGCCCAGAAATTTGCAATCGATGATGTTATGGTCTATTATGTAGGGAATGGGCTTAAAGATGCCATTTGGTAAGATGATAAATAGTTGTTGGAGATGGGCTTATAGATGCCATCGAAAGGTGATTGTTGACAGAAATTAGACTAAGTCTAAATTCTGACTTCAACTGGAGAGAAAATCAAAATAAATCTTTGGAGCGATTTATTTGAACCAGAGGAAATATCTACTAGAAAGAATCAGGATAAACCATTGAGAGATTTAAGCTGGACCAGCAGAGGTCTTGTATAAGTATCAGAATAATATAAATGAATTATATCTGACTCGTATCTGAGAGATGTACTGAATGGGCGTCAGAATGACATCCGTATCTGGATCGTATCCAGAATGTATTTGAATGAGTGACAGAATGACATCCGAATATGGATCGTATTCGAAATGTATTTGAATGAGTGATAGAATGACATCTGAATTTGGATCGTATCCGGAATGTATTTGAATGAGTGACATAATGACATCCGAATCTGGATCATATCTGGACTGTATTTGAATGAGTGACAGAATGACATCTGAATCTAGATCGTATCTGGAATGTATTTGAATGAGTGACAGAATGACATCCAAATCTAGATCGTATCTGGACTGTATTTGAATGAGTGACAGAATGACAACCATATCTGGATCACATCTAAATTGTCTCTAGATGAGAATCTGGAATAAGTGTCAGAATGTCAATCATATCTGGATCGCATCTGAATTGTCTCTAGAAGGAAATCTGGAATAAGTATTAGAATGTCAGCCATATCTGGATCATATCTGAACTGTTTCTAGAAGAGAATATGGAATAAGTATCAGAATGTCAGCCATATCTGGATCGCATCTGAACTGTTTCTAAAAGAGAATCTGGAATCAGTATCAGAATGTCAGCCACATCTGGATCACATCTGAACTGTTTCTAGAAGAGTGTATGGGAAGGAGCCTGTGTAGGATTTCTTCAGCTGGTCGTGTAGATAATTTCCCTGGCTTGTTACAGGTATTAATTTATGACCTTTTGAAGATTGTTGGTGATATCCATCTGTTGATTTGATCTTTCCTGAAAAGGTAAAGAGTTAGATGCATGCAATCTCATGATGTATGAAATGAATGGTGCAATGATGTTCTTAAAATAAATGAGATTATGTCATATGCACTTGTCATGTTTATACTATGATGTATGAAATGCGAAATATTGTTGGAATGTATTTTTTTTTGGAAAATAAATCCTTGACAAATGCTGGGGAGTCGCTAAATCCCGGACTGTTGAAGAGTAGGTGTGTCTTCAAAATTTTCTTAGAACGTTTCCACCGAGGATTCCTGTTTTGTTATTTGAGGAGAACTCCACTGGGTAATGTTGAAAACTCCGTGGAGAGTGTTGATTCTTGCTTGGGGAAAAAAAGTTCAGGAGTCTTAGTTGTCCGTTGCTCTACTGGGGAGTCGAAGTTGAACTGATATCTGGTCGGGTCCAGGCTTCACAGTAACTTGCTGGGGATTATAGAGTACTCTACTGGGGAAGAGGAGTTGTGGTCCTTTGATTTGTAGTAGTCGGAGAGGCAAACTCAAGCTGGAGAATTTGTAGTTTGTTGGGGAAATAAACCCTTTTGTCGGTCTGTTGGAGAGGTTGCAACTTCACTGGAGAAAAAATCCTCGAGGATTCTTGAGGTCGACTCAGTTGGGGAGAAGTTTTCAGAGATTGAAACTCTGGTTGGGAGTCATCCTATGAGAAGGATATTGTGGGGAATTCGTCATTGCCCCCAGTAGCAAGTGTTTGAGGCACTGCTAGAAAATGTTTGACTATACGTAACCCCTTTGTCGGGATTTGCATTCAATGCCCCAAGTGATGGAGATGGAGACCTGACCCTGATTATTTAACATTTCTTGAGAGATTTCTTGGAATCTTGACTGGACTGCCCCAGGTGTGTTGGATTGTGACATGTCATGCCGTGTCTTTTTTCTTAGGAGATTTGCCAATGGAAATGTCATCCCACTTGATGTGATTTTGTTCACTGGGAAAGCTTTCATTCATCGGATATTCGCTGTGTAAATTTCTCCGTTGTCAAACAAATAGCCATATGCAAACAATGATATTCAAATAATGCAAATTTTATGCTTGTATTGAAATTTTGAAAATGCGTTTTAGCAAGTAAAGAAGTTTTGTAAAAAAATTCAAACTCAGGATTTAGAGTAAAGCCTTACAGGAGTCAGGATACCTTTTGTAACAGTATGCTTTCAAACTAACCGAAGCTTCAATTAGGACTTTTGAAAGGTTTTAGGGTGGCTTGGTTCACGTTTTAAGAAACAAAGGATAAAGGCTCAGAGTGTATTTGTACCCACCCGCTCTTCGTGATGTTCTTCAGTCCTAAACTCAATTAATTGTGCATTTGAAATCCAACGATGTTTTGGTGATGGTTCAGACAAGTTTAGTTTGTCTGAAGGCAGTCATTTTTTGCAACATTTTTTATGTTGTCGAGGATTTGTAGTAACCTCTTTCTTTTGATTTATTATCCCTAATTTTTGTCTTACTGTTCTTGTTTTGAGATTTACAGTCAGCGAGATGCCCCAGTTTTCTTAAGTCTCCTTTGTAGGTTTTGACTTAGTGGGTTTTTCTTTTTGAGAGATAATGACTGCCTATGTGATAGGGAATCATCATTGTATTTTGATTCTAGAGGAATGTTTTTTGATGTCACTCATTGTATATGATGTGAAATTTTCCGATTGGACGCGCATTTGAATTAACTGAGAGACTACCCTGCCCTAGTTTTTGATTAAAGGTTTCAATTTGTGTAAAAAGGAAAACTTCTACTTCTTTGGCTTGAAGGGGTTGACTAGGGATTATCTTCCTTATAACTCCAGTGTTTAAGATTTGAAAGAACGCATGTACATCGTCAGCAAGGTCTTCCCAAAAGCATATTGTATGAGATTATGTCATTGTTTTCGTCATCCTCCCTCTAAAGGCTTGCAATTTTTTGAAACAAGAGTTGAATATCTTAAAGGGAGTAAAAAGCATAGTTTAAATATAATGAAAACGAATCGATTAATTCAAGATAAACATATGAAATGCATTGATGAAACAAATTTTAACACTAATCGATAAGTGTTTAAACAACAAAAGAGATTAAAACTTGAAAATTCAAATGAACAAAAGCTTTCAATGATTTGTCATAGGAGCAGTGATCATGTTTGGAGTCTCCGGAGGGTCAAACTCGATATCCTTGGCATCAATCATGTCTTGGATCTTGTTCTTTAGAGCCCAACAACTGTTCGTGTCAAGTCATGGACTATAAGTGTGGTATGCACACCTTTCATTGGGATGATAGGTAGGAGCGGAAGTGTTGGGGTTCCGGAGATGAGCCTTTAGTGTAATCAACTCTACCTTCAACATGTTTTGTAACGCTTGAGCCAATGACATATTGATCTTAGTGAATTGTCTTTTAGGCGCGACCTCTTTACACTGATGCCCTTGTCTTTGTTGAGCAGACGTAAGATTAGAGATCAAGATTGATCCTACGTGTTGGTCATGATGACTCTTTTGACCATACACAATATTGGACTCTTTCTTCCCAATGTATGGCTTTTTCTGAGCATCGGAGGGTGTAGCTCCTTGGATCTTTCCACTTTTGATGCCAGCTTCGACTCTTTCGCCAGTCAGTATTAGCTCAGTGAACCCGACCGAGGAGCTTCCAATTAGGTGCTTGAAGAAAGGTCTTGTCAAGGTTCCCATAAATATTTCAATCAGCTCCCTGTCAGTTAAAGGGGGCTGCACCCTACCAACCAGATCTCTCCACTTTTGGGTGTATCCTTTGAAGCTCATGTTGGAACCCATGGTCATGTTCTGCAATTGCGCACGAGTTAGTGCAAAATCAGCGTTGTACTGGTACTGCTTATAGAAAGCAGCAGCTAGATCCTCCTAGGCGTGGATGCAAGAACTCTCCAATTGATAGAACCATTCGAGTTGAGTCCCTACTAGGCTCTCTTAGAAGAAATGGATTCAAAGCTCCAGATCAGTTGTGTATGGTTGAATCTTACGAACATAATAATTTCAACGCATCTTAGGGCAAGAGACTCCATCGTACAGGGCAAAAGCAGGGATTTTGAATTTTGACGGGATGACCACCCCAGAAACCAAATCCATGCCTTCTAAATCCAAACTAGGTATCTGTTGAATCTCCATAGCATTGAGGCGATCCTCCAACTGTTTGTACTTATCATCAATGGGAGGATATTGTTCCTCAGAGTAGTCAGCTTCGACTTCATCAATCTCCAGATTGTTGTCTTCTTCATGACTATCCCCCATGTTGGATGAAGTTTAAAGATCTAGAGCTCCCTTGACTGGTCCTTTAAGTCTTCTTCCCAAGTCCAGGACTCCTACTGACTTCTTAGGCTTTTTCTCCCTGTCTTTGAGAAGGAGAGTCTTCAGGTCCTATTGCCCCTTAGCCATGTCCAGGAACATTTGTTGGAATTAAGCGTTTTGAGCTTGGAGATATTTCATCATTTGTTCCATATCCATCTTACTGAAATAAATAGTAGGAAGATAAGGAGACCTGGATGGGAGAAACCTGTCATGATGTGATGCATGATATGTGGATGCATGTTTTCAAGGATCTCACGGGGTTAGTGGTCACTTACAGTTTTGATTAGAGAACTTTGTATCGGTGGATGTCCTTCCACGAGAATTAAGCTCACTGTGTCGAGTGGGCCATAACCCTTGATTCAAATTGTTGTACTTTGATTTTTGACGGTGTTTTGGTTAGAGGAAAATAAAGCCTCTAGCCCCTTGATAGACATCTGGTTCGATGTAACCCTGCATCAAAGGCCCTCAAGATCCTTGAAATGGTTATTGAAAATGATATGGTATAATGTCTTGTACAAGTATGCAAAGTAAGCAAGTTTATGTACAAATAATCATATACACACAAAGCAGGCAAGTCCTTAGGTTTAGGCTTGCATGGGGTTTGTAGGTAAGTACCCTCTTGATGTTTAGTTGGCTCAACCTGTCCTAGTAATAGTAACCGGGTTCTAAGGGATCTCAATATCACAGACCTTTCCCACAAGCTTCGTTCAATAGGCGATTGACTCGCAACCATACAAAACTCAAGAGTTAAGTCTCAATGAGTGTAGCATCGAGTATCAACCAATCTTCGGTCAAAACCAAAGCTGGCTATCTCACTACTTCCTAATGGCCAAGGATGAGTCAATTAAGGTGCTAAGGTCAGTTGATGCTTTATGATACCACACAGAGGCACCGTATTCTCCTTTATTACTCAAGGGCTACCGGTACACACCAAAGTATTGCATCAACATAGCTACTGTTTCAACCGTGTCGGTATACCCCGCACAACTCTGTCACAGTTTATTGTTACTTACCTAAAAAGGTGCCCCAGATCCGGGTGTAGGATCTTTGACAATATCCCAAACAAGGACCCTAAAATGTAAAGCAAGAAAAGAAAATAAAGGTGATCTAACCCTAAGCTAACCCTACTTTTTAAGTTTTAATTCCGCAGCAGAGTCGCCAATTCTATAACGCGGTGGGAGAACTGACTAGGTGTTTTGCGTTTTATCGCAATTGTGTGGATAGAAAGAGTTGCCACCGACTTTTCATTTATCCAAAAGGAAAGGCTGAAAAGAACAGGAAAGACCTTTAGAGATGTTTTCTTGAGTTCGGGGGGTAGATTATGAGAAGGGAAGGTATTAGCACCCTTTTCATCTGTAGTTATCTACGGGCTCTTAGTTGTTTGCTAGATCAACTTGGTTTTGTTAGATAATGTGCTTGTGGTGTGGGTTTTGAAAATGTGACTTTGTAATGGTTCTCGTTTCTATAAGAACGCGTACAAAGTGTTGTTTTGAAAATAGTTCAAAGAAGTGTTTGTGGAATGTGTTTTTGAAAGTGATTTTGAAAAGGTATCTTTGTAATGGCTCTTGTTTCTATAAGAATGCAAACAAAGTGTTGTCTTTTGAAAATGTTTCAAAGATGAGAGTATTGGTGTATAAAATGTTTTGTTGTGAGCAAGAAAGCAACTAGGAACGATCTACCTACTCAAAAGGTTTTGGATGTTCTTTTCTTCCTCCTTTAGATGTTATTATCTTACAATTGATTTGGTAAGAAGCCCCATCGTTGGATGTGAAGAGACAGGTGTGGGACATTTGTATAGTTATAGAAAGCAACCTATGGGACATTTTAGCAATGTCGTTTTGGGGACTAGATCGTTACCGAAGGCAACATTAAGGGTCATCAAGGGACTACGATCTTTTATCGGCGGTCTTTGCTAAAACGCCCATATTTGAGGGACAAAACTATTTTCCGAAAGGCAACAAAATGGGATTACCCTAAGGGTGCGAGTGTGCAGGTGTGTTTGATTTACATGCATTTAGTCTTGATTAGGGTTATCTATTTTTTGATTTCATGTCTTGCCATACACACCCTAATTACTAGCATTTACTTGAAAACAATAAATTGCAGAAATGTAAAGGTCCTACGCTATTACATCATTTAGGGATGGGTGTACATATTGACAAATGGGGGGTTGCAAGAATGTAAATCCTAATTAACTATTACAACCATATTGAAATTTACAATGCAAGAAAGAAAAAGGACTTGATTAGAAAATGGTTTTTTTGTCTTAATGAATTAAGAAAAAATAAATAAATTAATTTATAAAGAGGAAATATTTTTATGTATTTTTTATATTAATAAAAAGGGTATTAATATTGAAAATGATAAAAAAGGGGAAATAATGAGATAGAATTAGCATGCTGCTGAAAGAAAAACAAACGGGGTCAGAAGTTCTGATGCCAGGCGCATTGTGGTTCAGAAAGAAACGTCAGAGGAAATAAGAGGTTCTTGATTAATACACTATGAGATCCTGCAAGAAACGTTAGAGGGAAAACACAGAAGTTCTGGGTTTCTATGTGCTGAACTTCTGAGTGTTAGAATAGTGAGAAAGTCTTATAAGTTCTGTGTATTAAAATAGTAAGGAGAACTCAAGTTCAGTGTTGTACTAAAGCAGTGAGTGAAAGTCAGAAGTTCAGTGTGTTTAAATAGTAAGAAAATCATAGAAGTTCTATGTGTTAAAACAGTGAGGAGAACTCAGAAGTTCTGTGTGGCATTTCAACTCCTTCCTTACATTAATCAGCACATCAACAACTTATTCAAATTTTTAACAAACAGCAAATCAGAAAGATAAAAAAAGCACAATAATTTATAGAAGTTCTAATCCTAATTATGAGTCTAGCTTTACTCAAGAAGTTCTGATCAACAATTTCTCCTACTTATGCAATGATATGGTCAACATAAATACTATGATATTTCCATATTAATGATGTTCTGAATGAAAAGATGCAAAATCAGAAAGACTTACCTTGAATCTGAAGCGTGTATTGGGGATTTGAGCTAGTGCCTTCAGGTGTTCTAGAGTCAGCAAGAGCAACGGGACATAAAATGCTATGTTCTTTGATTCAAAGGGAAGAACAAATGTTTTGGTTTTGTTTGGGAATTCTGAGTTTATGAATGCTTTACTGATTTCTTTTCTCTCTTTGATGATTCTCTCTTTCCAAAAGCCAGCCCCTTGAAAGTGTGATAAAGCAACTTATTTATAGGTGAATTTGTTGTGGTTTTGGGGGGAAAACAAATGGGATTTGAACATTTTTGGCATACTGTTCCATTGCTTTTTGATCACAACTTTTTGTATTTAGTGAAAATGTGGGATTTGGGAAAATGCAGGCGTGGACTGGATTAGCTGCTGGTTATAGGACTGTGTTGTAGCAGTGTAGCAGGTTATTTAAATGAGGTTTTAGGATCTGGTGATGTTCTGATCACAGAAGACCAGAAACGTAGCCTCCATATGCTGAAGAGCCAATGTTCTGACCGAAGAACATTGCTTCCCTATGTTCTGATTGAAGGACACAGTTTCCTTACGTTCTAATTGATGAGTCATGTTCTGAACCATGTTTGCAAATTCTGATTACGCTTGCGTGAGGGGCTGGCCCAAAAGTTCTGAAGTACCATATTCTCTTAACACTTAGAAAATTTTCTAAATGCTTAAAAATTTGATCTTTTCAAAGCAATTTCTGGCTTCTGATTTTGATGAACTAATTTCATGTCTTGATGAAATATAATTGTTGAAAATTGATTTTTGACCCAAAAGTCAAAGTTTGACTTTTCAGCATACTTTTAACCACTTTGACCTTGTGAATGACTTTCTTGGAAATTGTAATTTGAGACTTGAAATTTTCCAGAATCAGACCTGAGGGTCCAAGATAATATTTTGAGAAATGAGAGGGAAAATTTTGGGGTGCAACAGGGACCAAGCATAATTCATTCACATTCTGCCCAAATAGCTCTTTTCCTTTAAGGGCCTTCATCTATCTCTACATCTTGTCGAATTGCTCTTGAAAATCATCGATTCTGTCATAAAGACCCAAGTCTTCACTCGGTGGAGGGAAAGGACGACACACATCAGCGTTAACAAACAACCATATTCACTGAAGGAGGTGCAGCAGGAGCAGCATGCACCATATGAGGTGCCAGAGTAACAATAGTCTGAACAATTAGAGTATCTTGAGGACCAAGATTGAAACTTTCAGGCGAAAATTCTCTGGCATTCCCCAAGGGTAACCTTGAGGCATGCGATTTTGAACAACAACTAGAGTAGTAGATACCGCAACAGTCGGTGCTTCAGCAGTAACCCTTATTGGCTAAGTTTGAAAACTCGGTGGCTGATTCTGAGCAGCCACCAGAGATTCCATCAGAGTAGTAAGATTGGCCATGCCGACCTTCAAAGAAGAAACCTCCTCGCACAGCTCGCGATTCTCTTGTTCTAAGTTGTCCATCTTCTTTCTGAAATTAGCCCGAGTGTTGTAGTGATGAGTCAGCTTGCTGAACGAAGGAAAGAAGCTTAAACACCTGGATATGCAAGAAATATGTGCAATATGATGCATGATATGAAATGCACATTATTTTATTTTATTATTAAATATTTCAAGGGATTTAAAAGTTATAGACATATTGCAAATATCAAAGTAATAACGCATTTGAAATACTGAAAATTTTATTATAACAACTCCAAAATGGATTACAAGTTTCAATGATCCCAAGTACAAGATGAAAATAAAATCTAAAACCCTGAGAAGTAAAACTTATAGAGATCACTCTGTACGCTGTCGCTTCCCTGTGAGCCTGGTAATCTGAGCCTTCAACCTCTGGTTTTCTTCCGCATATCTGGTGGCAACCTTCTTCCAATCACCTGAATTAGGGAGTGAGAAAATGGCATCTGATAGAGGCTTAGGAGAAAATAAATCCCCTTGCCTCTCCATGGGGATCTCAATCAAGTCGCCTTTCTCCTTCAAATTTGCTCTATAAGATATCTCTAAAGTTCGGCACTTGTTCTTCCAAGCATCCTTTTCCTGTTGTATACTGACTAAAGCAAGTTGTAGCTCATCTAGATCATCCAATAAGGGAGGTGTGGTCTTCACAAAAAAATCAGGCATAGGATTTTCTCGAGAATACGATATCTTCAACTGAATAGCTCTCGTTTGGACCCACTGAAGATATGTCTGCAAAGAAACAACACCCCTAGGTCCCAAGTCTTTCCTACTCTTCTTATGAATGTGACGCCAGGCCTTCGCAATCTTCTCCCTAGCTCCCCTATGGTCTTCTCCCTCCTTCAAAAAGAAACTAATCAAATGAATACTATTTGGTTTATCCCTCATCGGATAACCGATCTGCCGTGGTGCAAGAACGGGGTTATAGTTAATTCCTCCCTTTGTACCAAGAAGAGGTACATTGGGGAAACTACCACAACTATCAATAATCTCTATATCATGGTAAGCTCGATGATACCAATCAATATTCGAGTGAGTAAGTGCCATGATCTTAGGTGCCCAACGGGGTTCCTTCTTGACATTCCAAAAAGCATCAGACTGAGGCATATGAGAGATAAACCACTGGTACAACAGAGGCGTGCAACAGATAATCATCCCTCCATGATGAGAATTCCGAAGATGAATAGAGTAATAATTATCACCCAACAACGTAGGAACTGGGTTTCCAATCATGAAGATTCTGATAGCATTAATGTCAACAAACTTGTCCACATTAGTAAATAAGAATAACCGGTAAGCAAGTCGAGCAAAGATGGCCTCAAAAGAGATTGTACTCTTCATCCTGGAAAAGTAACGAGCTTTCTCCAATAAGAACTGAGTTGGTAATCCTCTAATCCCTCATTTGGTAGTCATATGGGCTTCCACCTCAGACCTCCCTAGATGAATCAAAGCAGCAATCTCATATGGTTTTGACTCACCCTCCAAACCAGTAAAAGGAACACGATCGGTAACGGGTAAATCCAACAGATAAGAATACTCCTCTAGTGTAGGCATCAACTGATAGTCGGGAAAAGTAAGGAAATGATATATCAGATCATAGAACTGGACCAAGGTCGATAGAATACCCTCCTTTATCTTCAGCTTCATGAGAGGAATGATGGATCCATACTTCTTCCAAAAATCTGCATAACACTCAATCTCGGGAATTATACTGATCAACTCATCTATCTTGGGATCCTTGAAACTGTACTTCCCAGTCTTTCTCTTTCCAGAATTCATGGTCAAAAAGTACCTGAGATATTCACAAATGGTCAACTATTAAATCCCTTGAAATAAGATTTCTCCAAAATATGCTTATGAGTGCATGGATGCATGATGCAACAATCACACACAAGATCACACATATAGGGTTCATAGGTTTAACGTCACGAGCATGAGGTCGAAGGTACTACCCATAAGGTATGGTCTAAAAGTTATCACCTGCCGAACAAGGTTCTAGAGGTTCCCAGAGTCTACATCCTTCTTTCGGATATTACCAACTTCCCGATTAACTCGGTAATTAGTAATATTCTCAAGAAAAACTCGTCCGAGCATAGTATCGCATGACAACTATTTCCGAATTACTCCGTCATAGCTTCCGCACTACACCTAAAAAGCCATCATGGGTTAGGTATTCTACGGTCCTCAGCTTTAGCAGGCTCCCAGGTTGAAAGCAGTACGTCTTCCCGATTAGTCGGTAAACGACACTACAATCAAAGGGTCCTCCACTGAGTGGGGGATCTCATGTCTACTTTTTTGGGATTACTCCCTCAAAGTTAACATGACTATACCGCCCTTCCTATCTTAAAGTTTTCCCAAGTCCGGGTATAGGACTCATGAGTAATTACCAAGCACCCTAAAAACTAGGAAAATCCAGATAAACATATATACAACATATAACACATAAACAACAATAGCACATATACAAATATAAACAAAGATAGGCTCAACCCACTTAGGGATGGACCAGCAAGAGGTCAATCTTTCCCCAGTAAAGTCGCCATTTTTTTGTAGCGGTAGAAATGTTTAAGGCTAAGCCATTGGATTGACTAGACTTGTACAAATAAAAATAAAATCACCACCGCACTTTATTGTTTCCAAAGGAATGGGAAAAGAGTGAATAACCCAAAAGAGGGGGAAAGATTCAAGGTAAGGGGATTGGTTATGTAAAGGGAAGGTATTAGCACCCTAAACATCCACGACACTCCAGGAACCTCTTTGTAAAATCTATATATTTTGGCTATAAAAATGTTGTGTAAGAAATGGATGGTAGAGGTGAGAAAAGAAATGTACTTTTATAGTTTTTGAACCCGCCGCGGTTGCGAACATTTAGTGCCTATGTACCACCTTTTCGTGCAACAGGGGATCAGGGTACACGTAGTTCCTCTTTAAAAGTTTTAAAATCTAAGTGTGTTGGTTAATTTTTATGAGATAAAACATCATCATCATTGTCCATGTGGAAAACATACCTACTATCCACAATCATGAGAAAGGAGAATTTGCATCATCTCAAAGTGGAGGATATGTCTTTGATTTTAAAATCAACAATGCCTCACTCAACACCCAAGTGGAAAATATCTCTCTTCACTACATATTGTAGAAGTATAGTTGTTTGCATCACTACAAGGATTTACGAGAGTCTAATCTTTTGAGAAAGGTTTTAAAATAAGAAAGCCAAAGTGGCAAAAATGATTTGAAATGAGATTGATGGACTTTTACACTACTACGGAAAAGGGCTACTAAAGCGCTTATTTTGGCCTTTAAAAGCGCTTAAAAGCGCTTTAATAGCTGGCGCTGGCGTAGGTAACAAAAGCGCTTCTAAAAGCGCTCTGGTAGACCCCCCCTTTAAGAGCGCTTTCCTGGAAAAAGCGCTCTGGTAGGACCCCCTATAAGAGCGCTTTCCTGGAAAAAGCGCTCTGGTAGACCCCCCTTTAAGAGCGCTTTTCCCAGAAAGCGCTGCCAAAGACCAGTAAAAAAGCATAAAAAATTAAAAAAAAACGCAGCATACAAAAGCGCTTTTGGAAAAGCGCTCTGGTAGGCCCCCCTATGAGAGCGCTTTTTCTGGAAAAAGCGCTCTGATAGGCCCCCCTATAAGAGCGCTTTTCCAAAAGCGCTTTTGTATGCTGCGTTTTTTTTAAATTTTTTATGCTTTTTTACTGGTCTTTGGCAGCGCTTTTACTAAGAAGCGCTTTAGTAGGTGGACCTTTAAGAGCGCTTTTTAAAAGCGCTGTCGTTTCTAAATGAGGTATTTTTATGTGCAGCCTATAATTTAATCCTCCCAGTCGACCTGTAATGTTTTCGACCTGTAATATTTTCGACCTGTAATATATTTTTGACCTGTAATATATTTTCGACGCTATTATTTCAGCCATCAGTAAGACAATATATATACTAATATAATACCATTATAATATCCAAAATTATATATATACATCATTACATCAATAATATTATAGTTCAAATCGACACAAATCCTACATGAAAAATTGCTTAATATAATATTGACACAAATCTTCTTTAATTTCTTCCAACTTAAGCTTCGGGTACGCAGCAGCACGGAATTCGTCAAGGTACTACAAAACAAAAACATAATATAAATGATATATTTAGTTAAATGTAATAAATTATATGAAATTATCTTAAGTTATAAATTCATACCGTGAGCGGAATCTCTAATTGATTCGCCTGAAGGATTTCTTTCATGAACCTCAAAACAAAGTATCCGCAATCATGACTGTTTCGCTGTTGCGGACACTACATAATAAAACAAATAAGATTCTATAGTTGTCTTGTTTTACCAAGTAGCATAAATATTATAAGCAAAATTGTGAAAAGTAATGTACCTGCACTTGGATCCAAGTGATGTTGTTTGATTTAGTCCGGGATACCTGTGCGTCCCGTTGACTACGGAACACTTGTATTGATCTAATTATTAAATATATAAAAGCATATGTTTAAATCAATCCCACAAATAAGAAAATATATAAATATACACGAATATATATTTAGAACGATCCCACTTACAAATCAACGATTTCCTTCATAGCCGGATAATTGGTCCATTCACCATTTACCGAATTCAGATAATACACGACTTCTCTTATCGGGTTGATAGCAAGCAGCAACCAGTGTGCTCTATAAATTAAAACAATAGGTTATATGAAAATTTTGCTATACACAAAAGAAACAGAGATTAGATGAACCAAGAATGAGAAACTAACCCTACTGGTCGGGTATTATACGCCCAAAGATGCAGACTTTCTGTATTGCCGGTGGACATGAATCTATCTACTAAGCGCTGTCTAACTGATTCCGGTTCCGAAGCAATTGTCATTCCGCTGCAATGGGCGGAAGACACGAAACGGAATCTGTTAGACAATGCAGTCCCGCGCAACACTCTGTCATACAACAACCTTAAATAAAAGCATAATAAACATTAGATTATTTTCATTGAAATGTGTAAATAAATTATATTGTGGGACTAATTAAATAATATATTGGATGAGTGAATATTACCGGATGTATGAGTGCATATTACTGACGCCTAGTTGATCATGCCTAAAAATCTCTTCCAAGTCATCAAATGTAATATGTGACTGGAATTCAATACCGAAGACACTTTCATCCATGTTGATTTCACGTAAACCACCATCCTTCAAATCGGACATATCAACCATTGTTGCGAGTGTCGAACGGTATCGAGGCACAAAAGCACCGCCTTTTTTTGCCGCTTGCTTCGGAGGACCAGTGGGTGGTAAGCTACGAACCTGCTGCGTCACTTGTTGTGACTCCCGAGCGGATGCCTAAAAATCATATAAGTTAGGTAAAATATAAAATCATGCAGATTTAGATTCAGACTATATATTAACACTTTAAATGTACCTCTTTTAGTGATGCAACAGACTCCTCCTCCTGTAAAATCCCTTTACCCTTAATTGCGGGTTTTATAGGAGCAGTATAAAATTAAAATGTAAAAAATAATTAATAAACGGTTTAGAATTGACATTCGAAAACTAAATGATTCATAATCGTTTTCAGTATACCTCATCACTAATGGTAATGAGCTCCGAGGGCCATGCAACAAATGATCCTATTGCATCTCGCAGCAATGTCGTCTCTGAGACCATGTCAGGTACCGGTAGAATCGCATCACGATCTAATACAACATCCACCGATACTTTCAGGTGTCCATCCGGGAGGGGTCTGTGGTGAAGTAAATCTCCCGAAGTGTTGTGCACTTTTCCCTTGCCAACTAGTCGATAATTCGGTGACGATAAGTATAGTTGGCAAGATGAAATGCCCTAAACAAATAGAAAATATAAAGTCATTATCATTAATAAAATAGAACAATTTGTAAGGAAAAAAACTTATAATTACCTCGGGAAATTTCTTTTGATAGTTGATACTAGCCTTATCACTAGTTTCTCTCACCGATGAAGTGTTGCATTTTTCTCTCATATACATATCTTTATCTCTTTGCAATTCAGAGACCTGTGCTTGCAATTCCTGCAACTTTTGCAACACTTCTTCATTGGTAAGATTTGATCTTCTCCTAGAACTCTTATAAAAAGAGGTTGGAGTCACACCATGACCCTTACCCCTCACCCGACCGGGATACTCGGGAGCATCTAGTACTCTACTAAGTACGCTCTCCTCACCGGTGGATGCCGATTGCGACAAGGTCTCCTGTAATTCATTTACATTTAAATAATTATTAGTGGAGATAAAAAATCATTTATATATTAAAAAACATTTGATTTAATTAAAGACACAGTATTATACTTACACATTCAGTATAAACTCTCTGAACATCGGGATCGACAGCTTGATTCTTGCCCACACGAGCTTCCTTCCACAACACATGTACAGGAAGTGAAGCTTCCTCACTTTTAGTCTCCTCTAACTATGCATTGACACAAACGATAAAATCGTCAATTAAAACATGCACATGTAGACAATTAATTAAAACGCATTTCTATTTACTTACAATTTTATCCTCTAAGCGTGCATATCCCAAACGCCCTTTCTTGTATGGATACGCGGGTTTGGATGCTCTCTTACTATTCGTGGCACTCTTTTTCTGAAAAGCTTCATCTCTTTGCTTTAAAAACTCAGCCCAATCTGCTTCATCAATGAAGGTCGCATACTTTGTTGGCCGTCCCGGTGCCTCTTCAAGAAATTTTCCATCTTTATCCTTAAGATAGGTGTTTGTCAAAAAACTTTTCCACCCTCTATATCTTTTGCCGGCCAAACTAAGTATGTAGCTTTTACGTTCATCTGGTATCTCAAAAGTCCTCTGCAAAAAAACGTACGCATAGTGTGTTAGTATAAGTAATTTAAACAATTTATCGTCAAGATAATAACAACAATTAACCATATATGATATATACCTGAAGCTCTTCCCAAATCGCTTGTTTTTTCTCCTCCAATTCTAAATTTTTCGTTTTCGATTTCCAGGTAGCTACGGAGACCGGAATATGCATACGGACAAGTGTACCAATATAACTTGTCAACTTTGCAGAATTAGGACCAATTGGTTGTTTATCAGAATTCCATTCCAATCGGTATACTAATCCTTGGTCTCTATGTCGAATGATTCCCTTCATAATAGTGATGCCTCGTGCAACCTCTTTTGCTTCAGTATCAGGTGGAGCATTTGTATCCGAAGCAACTCTTTCTTGTGAGTTTTCTTGTGAGTTTTCAGGTGGGTTTTCAGGTGGAGCATCTCTATCTGGAGCCATTGAACCTGTATCAAACAAACTAAAGCACATTAGTACACTATTAACACTAACTTTATATGAGAAACATTTCAAAAAATTACAACATAGAAGTTATTATAAGAAGAAAAAAATCAATCCATTATTAATTGTTCAACGTGAAGATATTAATAAAATAAAAGCATGTGATACAATCAATATTACTTTTTCATGATATTTCTTTTAGGCAAAGATGAGGGGATGCATACTCTATCAATATTAAAAGCATGTTCATGATATTTCTTTTAGGCAAAGATGAGGGGATTCATACTCTAACAAAGTGACACAAAACCTTACACAATTCTAACCTCAAAACTCAACCCCTTTTACTAAAAATAATAAAGTATTTAACAACAAAAGAAACTAAACCCATAGATAATAAATAAGCAGTCCAGTAATATTTTTCTTGCTTTGAAGAGATACCTAAAACATAAAAAAAATGTTAGAAAAACATCTTAATATTAAAATAAAAACAAAACACTGTTGGAGGATATACTAAAAACAAAAATGAAAACTTTAAAACAAAATAAAAAGATAATACCTTTAATTCGAATTACCCCTTAACTCTTGAACAACTAGATAATATGTAGATGGTATATGAACCAGTAAGACAAAAATGAAGGAAAATGAAGGAGACAAAAATGACAAAAATAATATTAGATGATACTCATATTAAGATTGAAATAGAGAGAACATGTATATATTTGAACATGTACACCATTAAACTAACATTACAGTACCATCATCAATATCGACCTCATAGCGACATATAACAACAACAATCAAGTTTCATCATTGCAACAAGTCATCATAGCATACAAAATATATACTAATCCAATTCCAAGAAACATTGACACAGAAAAAATGCTTCAAATTTTGAACCTGTATCAAACAAACTAAAACATTGACACTATTAACACTAACTTTATCACTAACGTCTCTTTCTTTTCTTGGTAGGATTGTGTACTACGCGTCTCTTAACAATGCGGACGGTTGGATTGATCCAAATACCCTCATTATGATCATTTCTAATACAAGATTCATTCTCATTTTGATCGTTTCTTGTACAAGATTCAATGCCAACACCAATATCACCTTGATCTTCAATTTTTTCATCAACTATTTTGTTAGATAAAAGCACTATAGACCATTTCGTACTTGTCGGATCATTGACATAGAACACTTGTTTAGCTTGAGAGGCTAGAATGAAAGGCTCATCTTTGTACCCTACCCTATTGAGATCCACTTGCAAAAATCCTGACTTATCCATTCGTACGCCACTATTATTTTCAACCCACTTGCAACCAAATACAGGAATCTGAAACTTCGCGTAATCAAACACCAAAATGCGCTCGATAACCCCAAAATATGACAAATTTGAAAATTTCGGATTTAAGTCATTCGCACTTGATATGTGCATAGCTTCAGCTACCAAGGTAACACCACTATTTTGCATAGTACTTTTATCATCCTGTTCTTTGGTATAAAATGTGTATCCATTAATTGCGTATGCGCTATAAGAAAGCACAATTACAGATGGACCATAGGCTAAACATCTCAACCTTTCTGTTACTGAAGCAGGATCTGAACGATACTTTGAATAAATATGATCTCTAAACCACGGTATGAAACTTCGATTGTGCTCTCGTACTATCCAGTTCTCATTTCTATTTGGATTTAAATCTCGGAGAACAACTTTGTGCATTTCAACAAACGGCTCAACCTCAATCTCATTGTGCAGAACATACAAGTGCACTTGATCCCGTTCGACCATTGATATTGTCACAACTTTATTTCCAATTAGCCTTTTTCCTTCTTTTTTTTCGACAATATGAGATTTGGGGAGTCCAATTGATTGAACATTTGACAGATATTCAGTACAAAACTCAACCGCTTCTTCAGCAACGTATCGCTCGGCAATACAACCCTCTGGTCGACTTCTGTTTTTCACGTACCCTTTTAATATTTTCATATAACGTTCAGTAGGGTACATCCATCTCATATAAGCTGGTCCGCACAGTTGTGTCTCTTTCACAAGATGAACGACTAGATGAACCATTATGTCAAAAAACGAGGGAGGAAAATACATTTCAAGATCACATAAAGTAACAACTATCTCATTTTGCAATGTTGGTAAGATCGCGGGATCGACCACCTTACTGCAAATAGACCTGAAGAAGAAACACAACTTAGTTATTGCGCTTCTTACTTTTTCTGGCAGAATAGAACGTATACCTATTGGTAAAAAATGTTCCATTATAACATGGCAATCATGCGTCTTCAAACTCTTTAACTTGAGGTCTTTCATGGACACAAGTCTTCTAATATCTGAAGAGTAGCCTTCTGGAACTTTTACTTCACTGAGGAACTTACACATTGTTTTCTTCTCCTTTCTAGATAGAGTGTAAACAGCAGGTGGCAGATATGTTCGTCTTCCTTTCGTCACGGGCCCCAATTCAGTTCTCATCCCCATGTTTACCATGTCATTCCTTATGTTAACGCCATCCTTAGACTTTCCTTGTATATTGAGTAGCGTACCTATAACGCTGTCAAATACATTTTTTTCAATATGCATAACATCCAGGAAATGTCTTACATACAACGACTTCCAATATGGAAGTTCAAAGAAAATTGACTTCTTCTTCCACCCACCCTTGACAATTGAATGTGCAAAAGGCTTGCCAAACTGAGTGCTCACATCTTTCACCTTTTCAAAAATTTGATCACCTGACAAAAAAGGCGGGGCTGTACGATGTTCGGCCTCTCCATTGAATGCTTTTCTCCACCCACGGTAGTGATGATTAGAATTTAAGAATCTACGATGGCCGAGAAAGACATTCTTCTGACAAAGCGCCAATCGTGTCGTATCGGTTTCATCTTCACAAACAGGACACGCCTTTTGACCCTTGTTGCTGTACCCGGATAGATTTCCGTATGCTGGAAAATCATTAATTGTTCCAAACAACATCGCCCTCAAGTTGAAACTTTCTTTCCTATACCCATCGTAAACCTCCACACCTCTCTCCCACAAAAACTTTAAATCTTCGATTAAGGGTGCCAAGTATACGTCTATGTCATTCCCTGGTTGTTTAGGCCCAGAAATTAGCATAGATAACATCATGTACTTACGCTTCATACATAGCCACGGAGGTAAGTTATAAATCATAAGAATCACAGGCCATGTGCTATGCGAGATACTTTGAATACCATGCGGGTTCATTCCATCAGTAGACAATGACAACCGAAGGTTTCTTGCTTCTTTTCCAAATTCAGGATATTCAGTATCAACTTTACTCCATTGTGGTGAGTCTGCCGGATGTCGCAACTTTCCATCAATAATTCTTTCATCTGCATGCCAAGTCAAGTGTCTTGAATCGGTCTCACTACGATACATGCGTCTAAATCTCGGAATTATAGGAAAATACCATAAGACTTTAGCAGGAGACAACTTTTTCTTATATCGAGGGGCACCACATTTAGGACACTCATTCAACGCTGCATACTCGTTTCGAAACAAAACGCAATCGTTTGGACATGCATGTATCTTATCATAGCTCATTCCAATAGAAGACAACATCTTTTTGGCTTCATACGTTCGATTGGGAAGAACATTATCCTCTGGTAGCATATCTTTCATAAGGGCTAATAACTCTGTGAAACTTTTATCCGACCATCCATTGTCCGCCTTTAAGTTGTACAACTTTAACACCGCAGACAATCTTGTGAATTTTGAACAACCAACATACAACGGTTTCTCTGCATCGCTTACCAACCTCTCAAACATTTTGGGACAATCCGCAAGATCTTCTTCAAGCGCTTCTGCAATCTCTTCGACTCGATCACAATCGTATGTGTCTGTGCAATCGTCGTTTGAAGCATACTTCCTATTACAACTCGACTCAGCATTCCCGGTACTTTTCTCACCATGCATTGTCCAACATGTATAACTTCTATCAATTCCAAACCGTAGTAAATGAGATCCCAACTGATTCCCGTCAACCTTACCCCCGGCATAACAGCAACCCAAGCAAGGACACGGCATTCGAAGCGGGTCTTTGGAGTGCGCAACCGCAAACTCAACAAATTCCCATACCCCTTTCTCGTACTCTTTCGACAATCGGTTTGAATTCATCCATGTCTTATCCATGTCTTAATTAAGCTAAACAAAAACGGTCAAACTTTCACTCTTCACAAGTAACCCCTATGGCGAATTCAATTCACAAAGTTAGTAAGTACCTCACTTAACGATAGATAAATATATGAAATTAAAATTGTAAGAAATCTCTTTTAAATAAAAAGATGTTTTAAGTTTGAACTTAATTTTTGATAGTCTTGTTTAAAATTTTTATTGTATGTATAGTAGATGTGTCAACAAATATCAAAATACAATGACTAAAATTTATGATTACAGTTATATCAATATCAATTATACGCATTTTATCCCTTAATCCATATTTTCACTTCACTATACAAACTCAGCATTTAATTTCAGCAGATTCACACTCTTAACTATACAAACTCAGCATCTAAGCTTACTACTACTAAGCCATATGATGGATGTTAAACAATATCTAAAGAGCAATATTAGAGACATTGATTGATCTATCTATTTCAAGCATATTGAAAAGAAATTCAAAAAAAGATATATAATATAATGATATTCACCAAAAAAGCTACACTGTAAGGCATAATAATTTTAAACCACTGTTGCAAGACATTATGATATAGACCTCTAGTTATATTTATTAGGATTAGTTCAGTTCATTAAGATTTATTATTTTATTTATTTTTAGTTAGTATTTTTTGAATTTTTAAATTTGAATGTCCTATTTTTAAGAAAAGATTTAAGTTAAAACATAAGCTACCTATTAACTAGTAATTTTAGGAGAAACCAATCACAAACTCCGCCACTGCCGCCTGCATAGGTCTTAAGAACATATTTTCAGTTGGTTACAATACTTCCTTCCTACCACTTTATCAACAAAGGTCATGGCTACGGAATATCCTGAGCATGTTCAGGATATTCCGTAGCCATGACCTTTGTTGATGAAGTGGTAGGAAGGAAGTATTGTAACCAACTGAAAATATGTTCTTAAGACCTATGCAGGCGGCAGTGGCGGAGTTTGTGATTGGTTTCTCCTAAAATTACTAGTTAATAGGTAGCTTATGTTTTAACCTAAATCTTTTCTTAAAAATAGGACATTCAAATTTAAAAATTCAAAAAATACTAACTAAAAATAAATAAAATAATAAATCTTAATGAACTGAACTAATCCTAATAAATATAACTAGAGGTCTATATCATATGTGAAGCATAAGGAATTGAAGGTTGGCTTACAGATGACGTGTTAGTAATGCATTACGTTTTATCTTTATTACATGAGTTTTGTAACAGTCAAATTATTTGATTTTTGCGTGCAGATTGAGTTGGAAAAATATAGAGATAATGATCCGGATGCCTCTGGATCAAGAAAACTGGCTGAGAAAAAGAGAAGTGCGGTAAAGTTTATAGATTCTTTCATTTATAAATCATTCAACATCTTAAACATGAGACTGGTACTCACACCCAATAAGGGTCCACTTTCTAAGTTTGTAATTTAAGTGACAGTTTACTTGGTGAATGTGTCCCAATCCAATGACAAAGTTTACTAAGTTATAGTTTACCTTATGATAACAAGTGAGCCTCTAGTCTTTATATATAGCTACTTCTACCATTTCTCTTTCTCAATTAATTGCTTTCTTTGATATATCACTAGTCACTACCATCTTGCTGGCTACCTCTCATTTTCCTTATACTTTATCTCTATATAATAATATATAACATCTCTAATGGAAACCAAAGATGATTATACCCAAGATGGCACTGTTGATTTCCGTGGCAAACCTGTTGTTCCATCCAAAACTGGCAAATGGAAAGCTTGCGCTTTTCTCGTTGGTAAGACCATACAAACATTGTCAAACTATTTGTCCTAGTGCAAGGGAAGTGTGGACATCTCGGAATATGCTAATGATGTCAACAAGAACAATAACATTAGAAGCTAAGCCATTATTCAAACTACAAGACTATGCTAACGGTGTCAACAAGAACAATGACATTAGAAGCTAAGCTATTATTCAAACTACAAGGTCATATGTAAAACTACATTAGTCTACACTATAGTCATGTCGATGATACAAAGATGTGAGTAGATTCAATTCAAATAGCAAAATATAAATGAAGTAGAAAATAAGTGTTTTGAAGTGGCATAAATGATAACCATAAAGCTAAAAATCAATACCTATTTGCCAGTATAGCTTCGGAGAGGTAAATAAATTCCGTTGCAACTCGCCCTTAAACAGAACTAACTAAGTGCATATCCTGCAAAAAAAAGAGCCAAAAGTACATGGAATATGAACATCAGGGCTAAGAAACGCATCACAAAAATCAGTGTCATCACTAGAATCTATTACGCAACATGAAAAAGATATGAACTAATAATATTCATGAATTTACACATTAATATCATCTTCCAATCAATACCAGAGCTCATTCATAAACAATAATTGAACAATAGTATAAACAAAGGCCGACCCAAATTTGCATGCTACCACTATTGCACTCATCATCATAATTCACACAAACACACCCATGTTTTTCGTTCAAACATCTCTCTATTGGATCTGGAAAAAAACATACACTGTAATACCTCATGATGGAAGACAATGAGCAAAGCAAAGATGGAAGACGATGAGCAGTGCCGTTGAGAAGAAGACGATGAGAACAAGCAAAGATTGAAACGGTTGAGAACGGAGACGATGAGAACAAGCAAATATTGGAAACGATTTTGTGAGTTTTCTGAGAATGCAAGATTTTGTGCGTTTTCAGCAGAAATTAGGGATTTGGAAACGATCAAGAACGCGTTTAGTATAATTTTGTTTTAAAAAATTTTAATTGTAAAGAGGGTATGACAGCGCTTTTGAAAAGCGCTTTCGTAACTAAGGCTATACCAGCGCTTTTGAGGATAAAAGCGCTCTTGTACCCCACCCCCTATATCAGCGCTTTTGAAAGCGCTTTCATAAGCCCCCTATAAGAGCGCTTTCAGAAAGCGCTTTCATACCCCCCCCTCTATAAGAGCGCTTTTCAAAAGCGCCTTCGTACCCCAGCCTCTAAGAGCGCTTTCTGAAAGCGCTTTTGTAACCCCCCCCCCCCCCCTTTAAGAGCGCTTTTTTAGCGTGTTTTTTTATTTTGTTTTTAGCGCAACCTATACCAGCGCTTTTACAAAAAGCGCTTTAGTAGGGGTGCTGCTAAAAGACAAATTTGGTGTAGTGTTAGTCTTCTCACAAAAAAATGATATCAAAATATTATTAAGTTGATTGAATTTTATTCATGAAAATGTTTTTGAAAATGCATGGAACTAAGTCCATGTTTGTTATGAAAGTGGTTCAAGTTTCAAAACAAGAAGAGTTTTGAAAAGGAGGAGGAAGATTTTTGAAATTTAAGAAGATGGGGGGAGAAGAAGAGACTATCCTAATGCATAAGGTAAGAGCTAAGGATAGGAACCATCTAACCAACAAGAAGCCAACACTTGACATTATGAGTCAAGATAGAATCCCCATTCTTTGGATTGAAACCAAGCAAGAAAAGATATTGGACCTCTTGAAAGAACCAAACTTCAAGTGTATTAAGTCTTCATAAAAATTAGGAAGAGTAAAGGCTGTATACGGGTGAATTCCAGATTACAAACAAAGAATGTAATCACAAAAACCTGCACACAAAACAAACAAACAACCCAATGTCTTGAGGTAAACCTCAAGAGCTCCAGACAAAATAATCAGATAAGCTCACAAGGTCTTCAATCATAGGCCAGGGTTTATAATCCTAAGTCCAAGAAGTCCAATGCTCCATAATGCCAAGGATAGTAACCAAATAGTCCAAGTATCATTAAGGATTTTATGGTTCATATTGATTATTAAGTATCTTAAGAACATAAAAGAAAAGCTCAAGTGAGCAAAATAAAAATGACAAGAAAGTAAATGCTCAAATGAGCAAAAATGAAAATGGCATGAAATGTAAATGCTAAAAATAAATAGTGCATAAAAATAAAAGGGGCATATAATAAAAATACAGGATAAAGTCAATTATTAGTGATTAGTGGTTAGTTGGATGATCATCTTGAAACTTGCATTTGGAAATCATTAGAGGATTGGTAGAACCAAAGCCTCCGAACAACAAGTTGCATTTGCTTTTTGTCAAGTATATCATCCATTTGGAATCCTCATAAGTATCATTTAATGATCAACGATGTTTAAGTGATCCGCGTTGACTAAAGGTGTTGTGGATCTATTAGAGGATTGGTAGAACCAAAGCCTCCACACAATGAATCTCAAAGCTATTGGATCAAAGAGATCAAATTAACATACTCGGGCTTACAAACATAAGTTTGGGCCACGAATGATTATTTATTTGAATCAGGACAAAATTTAGCGCTATGTTAAGCAATCATAAGTGGACTTATATAGAAGTCGCACCTATTTTGAGGCCAGTCAATAGAAATCTATGCACCATTTGTTTTGAGACATGATATAGAGATCATGCTCCAATAACACTTAGTGCAATAAGAAAGGGATGAGATGAAGAGGGGTGGGAGAGAATATACAAACCACTTTTAAATTAAATTTAATCAAACTATTATTAAAATCATTCATCCATTTTTGTGGAGTTAGACTCAACACCATGGATCTAATGATGTTAATAAAGTTCATGATCAAAAATTTAACCCAAGATCAGCCAGAATATAGTCACAAAATAATATTGCATTTTAATATATACAAAAAAAGGTTTTAAAAAATGTTTTAAAATAGAAATAAAAGAGAAAAATATCAACTATGTTCAAATTGATCAAGAAATAAAGTAAGACCATAGAAAAATCAGAAAAGGACTGAAATAATTTTATAAATTTTTTGGTAATTTTTTAATGTCAGAAACTATTTTTTAAATTTAAAAGAAATGAGTAAAATAAACCAAAAATGATAAAAAAAATAACAAAGTTAGAAATAACATAAAATAAGGTCACCAATATTTGTCACAATATCATTAGATCGTTCCATAAATTTTTCAGAATTTAAAAATGCATAAAAGTATTTTTAAACATTTAAAATAATTCAAATAAAGTGAAAACTTATAAACAATACCAAAACACAAAATTAAATTGTTAAAAAATAAGAATAAAAAAGAGAATAATAAAAAATATTTTTCATAATTTTTTCAGATTTTTTGGACTTAAAATGAATTTTCTATGATTTTTTGAAGTTTAAAATAATTAAATATAAAAATCAGAAAAGAAAATAAAAACCAAAAAAATATGGGCCATTTGATCAGTGTCAAAACACATTAATAAACAGATCAAGTGGACCTGGTGCGCTGTGCATGTTATGGACTTTAGTGAATAATGCATAGGATCATTAATTAAATCAGATTTTTGAAAAAACACAGATGGCGCGCCTTCATTGGTTGGTAGATGACATGTTGGTCATCTTCAACCTCCAGCCATTCCCAAAACCAGGTTGCTCAATCTGTAAAATTAGAGCACGAGACCTATGCCATTCGCTTCGTCTCTTCAAGACGAAGACAAGCACACCTTCGCGACAAATTTATATAAATTGTAGCTCAAGCAATTTGGAAGGAAAGTTTTGAAAAGGGATTTGAAATTTCATGGTCAGAACGTGTTTCCAGTAAAAATAAAGTGTTGCAACTAGAACCAGGGTAATGAGAGCATCACAATGATATCAAAGTTTTGAAGAATTGATGAAGGAATCTACCTATTGAAGTTGAGTTGCAGAGCTCTGAAACTGGACTTCTATGGAGCAATATAGGGCACGATTCTTGAATGTAATTGTATGGTTAGCTTCAGGGAAGATCAAGGAAGGTGAATTGATGGAAAAATTGGATTGAAAAATGCTTGAGAATAGATTTTGAAGTTGTTGAATTTTGAGTTATAGAATAAGTTTGGCAGGGTGATTCTGGCTATCCAAGCTTGAGGATATGAATGGGGTATGACCCTCTATTCATAGGTGTCATACCCCAAAATTTTCCTACCCTTGACTTTTATCTTGCTTATACATTCTCGCATTTTTCTTACGCACATAACCCCCATTAGGTCATCTAACACATCATTCATTCATTAATCGATAAAACTTAGCATGGGATCAATAATCTTGCAAATTAGGGTTCCTATTGATTTGAGGTTTCATCCATTAAAGCTGATTCATCTGGTTCTTCCTGCAAGTGGTGAATTGTGGAATTAAGGTTTGTGATTGTGGTCATTACACACTTCATCCTTCACCAGGCTACGAGACTTTTAAAGTTTATTTCTCTATGTTTGATTGAAGATTAGAGGTTTTTGTCTACTATGCTTCAGTTGAGGTTTATTGGATTAAGGTTAATTATGTGCTTACCCTGAACAATTTTACTTCAATACCTCATTCTTGAATTTCATTTGAATACTTCTCTTAATTACCTACGTTACAAGTTAATACCAAGGTTTGGTGCATTGCGTCTTTATCAAGCATGAATGCATCTTAAAGTCTGAGCTAGGGATCAAAGTTTCACTTATCCGTCCTTCAACAATTAGGGTTTTCTTTAATAAAATGATGCGTCAAAGGCAAGGCATTGTGAATTGAAGATTCAAACTTGAATTAGGGTTCGTAAAAGTGCAAGCATGTCATATGAGTGCTCAATTGGGATTCAATTAGTGTGGAGATATGAAAGGTATATAAGCTTGGTTCCATGGTTTTCACCATGTTTCATATAGAGATTTATCCATGCAAAGGCTTCAAGACAAAGTTTCCTTCATTATTCAAATTTGATTCCAACTATATTCATAGTTATCATTCATACAGGAAATACAAAAACTATAGTCCTTACAAGGAACTTAGAGGCATAAGGATCAATTTGGAAAAGAAGATTACATCGAATATTTTACAAAATCGTTACAAGTTTATGCCTATGTCTTGTCTTGCTAAGATTCTAAGTCTTGAAGTACCATTTCTCTTCAAACAATTCCAGCTTTACACCATGCTTCATGGTTCTCATTACAAAAATCGGACCTTGCATCCATATATAAGCATAAACTCGCAGCCCTAAAAACCAAGAATCAAATTCAAAATTCACAATAAGTTCACTAATTATAGAAACAGATGCAAACAATCAGTAGTTAAAACCAAGCCCTGCATTCAACCATAAAACCAAACTCTTGCTTACCGTTTTCCAACTAATTTCCAGGAAAAAAAACTCCAAAACTAAACTATAACCAAAGTCCCAACTGTTTCCTGACCATTCCTAGCAAACTAAAACATAATTCTAACCACCTCCCAACTGCCAGAAATAACAAAAAAACAAAATTATGACTAAACCCCCACCAATTATCCACATCCCTGTAACCATATCCCAACTACTCTAACTACCAAAAACGAAATTCCTATCCTCTCAAAAACAGTCCAACAAACTTCAACTAACTCACCATTCACATCTCTTAACAGAATTCTAAACTTATCTTCTAACAATATTCTAACCAACTCCTAACCAACTTCTAGCAAACTTCATAAAAAGGAATCGAAAACCCACAATAGAATTCATCAAAAACGGGAAGAGAATAACAGAAAGAGGAGGGAGAGATTCAGGATCAATGATTCATACAGGAAAATATACAGAAAACTCACCAGAAAAATCTCTTTCCCTCTCTCTGAGCTCACCATCATCATTCACAAAAAATTCACAGAGATTCTTCTCCTCACCAATCTTCATTCTCTCTACCTATCAGTTCCTGGGAAAAACCTTCATTTTTTCTTGGATCCTTATTGTCCATTATTTCTCTACAAAGATCCTCCATCAACTGTGCATCTTCTTCCTCACCTTGCTTCAACACAGTGTCTTCAACCTTCATCATCAACGACACCACTGAACCTTCAACATTGAAGTGTTCCCCCCTGTAACAGCAATCTTCACTCACCAACGTAACCACTTCGAACTCCTGCAATCTGCATCATATCTTCAAAACTTCTTCACAATATTGCAACAGGATAACAAAAATTCAATAACACACACAGAAGCTCAGAGAATCAAAAAAGAGGAAAAGGCGAGGAAGAAGGGGAATAAAAATGTGCCTAAAGTGAATTGATAAAAATTTGATTTCAACACTGTACCACAACTCTCGGGTATTCAATTAGGTTCGAGTCACGTTTGTTCTTGATTCAATCGTATACACGTTGTCTTATCTGAATTACAACAAGCGTCTGCACTTGCTATTCGATCCATTCTCCCTTTCCTGTTTCATGAGATATTCAAGGTAGGCCTAAGTTTGGGAGGCAACTTCTGATAGGTTTGATGATGGGATCTTCGAGTGTCATCAAGCGTTAAGAGTTTCTGAATCCATGGTTAATTCGAAGGATAGTTGAGTTTGCGAATGACGATGGAATAGAAGAAGGAAAAATGACTGTAGGGTTGTCGTTCGTGAAACTGATGTGAAGAAGATAGTGCTATCGCGACTACCAGGCGTGGTGAAAATTGGAAGAAGAAGAAGGAAGTGATGAGGTTTGTGGCTAAGGGTTGCGGTCGAAGGGAAGATAGTGAAGAAGTGAGATAAAGAGAATCGGAGGTGATGATCTTCATAGAAAATCAGAGATATGGAGGTGATGAGCGGCATACAGTAGTCACACCCCATACAAAGGCTTTGTGTATCTGTTATTGATTAAAGAGAATCGTCGGCGACAGCGGATCATGATGGAGTTACAACAGTGAAGATGTTTGAGAGAGGTGAAGAAGTTTGAGAGCCGCGAAGGAAGTTGAGTCCGATATCGGCGACGTCTGCAACTTTGATGAAGAAGAAGAAGGAATCTTGCGTGAGGGCTCAACAGTAACGACCAATTCAACCCTAAAATTCTCCATACGTTTCCATACTTTTTTTTATTTTTGATTAATCTTTTTTTTCTTATTATTCAAGATAATCACATTATGCTGAGGATAAGTGGATAATGGTGATGGGCCTGGGCCGAATTTTCTTAGTCCTCTTCCTTGCGTTTTTACCTAATGTTGAAGTGCACACAAAAAAACTTTATGGATTCTGTGATGGGCCTAGTGTCATTCAGGTTTTTTACTTCTGCAGCATTCTGAGTTAGGCTTGCACCCCCCGAAGCTTCACGTTCTCTTGTGATTCCAATTCCATTTTTTTAATTAACGTGAATGAACTTTTATGACATTATAAAATAAAAGAGACTTGATTTTGAAGCAAGCTAAGAGATTATTTGTCATCAAGTAAATTCAAGGTGACTCTCGGTAGTGATTTCTCTTTGCTTGCATGGTTTCGAAGAGGCAACGGACCTTCTCTGTTAGGTATCATTGCAACCTCATTTTATTCCTCATTTTCGCACTTTATTGTTTTCTAGATATCATGAGAAGTACGGAATAAAGAGCGTGCGCTCGAAGTCACTATTTAAAGACCTATAGCAGGCATTACGCACTTCATTTTCTATATGTGTTGTGCTTGTGTTTGTTTCTTTGGTTGTTGATCGATGAGTCACTCAATTTAGGAATTGAGATCACGACTTCGCTCTCAGTGCATGCTCCCTATAGGATTTTATCGCTTTCCTTTATTTCTTGTTGATCGATGAGTCACTCAATTTAAAAATTGAGATCACAACTTCTCTCTCATTGCATGTTCCCTATAGGATAGTTTTGTTAGAATTTATTTGGCATGCTAACCTAGATAGGATCTCTCTAGGTGTGCTCTCTTGTGCTTATTATCTTTTTTTGCTTTATCCTTGTACATACCATGTTCCCTTAGAATGCACTAGCCCCGTCCGGATGCAAGTTAGACCTTAGGTTGTAAACCATGCATGCTAACATTAAGTAGAAATTTCCCCTTTCATCCTTGACGTAGGGCTACCATTGTATGATAACATTAGGTTAGGAATAGGCTAGTCTCCCTTAGACTATTTTCTTCCCCTTTTTGCATCTTTGCATTTAGAACTAATTCATTTTCTTAGCAAATAAAAAACATGCTAATCTCACTTAAACCCTTTTTCAAGGTAATAAAACACAAACCAATTCAAACCATTTTGTGCGCTCGAGCACATTTTCTCTAAAACCCTTTTCAGGTAAGGACATGATTAATTTACTTCTGTGTCAACGCATAAGTCTCCAAAGGTCGAGCTGCGGTAGAAGGCGGAATTAACATTGTCCATAAAAAACACAAACAAACAAAAACATGTGAGTCGAACTATGGTAGCTCTGATTCCTCAAAAGGATACGTAGGCATTGGGGTAGGGCCCAAGCGAGTATAATTTTATTTTCCCTACATTCTTTTCTTTTTTCTTTTGCATGCATTCTCCCTTAGGCAGTAGTAAATAGTAAGCATATATTAGACACATCCATAAGATAGATAATAAGAGTGGATACCATAGATTACTACGGGCGTGTGGGGTGCTAATACCTTCCCCTCGCGTAACCGACTCCCTTACCCGATCTCTCGGTTGCAAGACTGCGACTTCTCCCTTCTCAGGTTTTCTCGATGTTTACCTTTCCCTTCATGTGGGATAAAAGACGTTCGATGGCGACTTCATTGTTTGATGATTTTCAGCCGATTGTTTCAGCTGGCGACTTCACTGGGGATAGGTCGACCAAATGCTGGTCCATCCCAGAGTCTCTCCTAGCTATTGCTTTCTTTTCTTTGGGTGTTTATTTTTATGCTTTCAGTTTATTCACTCATTTTGTATATACTTGAGCATATGTATGCATTTCATTTTACTGCCTTCCATATACTACTGTTGTACTGAATCTGCTTCTTATTGGGTGGGTGTTACTATTGAGGTAAAAGGCCCAATACCCAGGCTAGAGTGCACCAGGACCCTAGGAATAAAGTGGAACATGAACGGCTAGTTTACGTAGGTTTTACTATTGCCGCCATGTCGTCCATGCTCAGATGAGGTGCAACTGAGGGGCTATCATTTTCACATAGGTGATACAGCAATAGTTTTCTTAGGAGTACCCTCGATTCTGAGTTACCATTGCCTTACCCTGACCTAGTCTTCACCCGTGAGTGGAGGGGATTATTATCACAGGTACAAATGGTGATTATGCTCATATGGTGACTATGTTTAGATGGTTAGTCATATTCAGATGGTTACTATGTTCAGATGGTTACTCATGTTCAAATGGTAACTATGCTCAGACAATGATTGTTGGTTCTAATGGTTATGTTCTGGATTTCTGTTAGTAAATTACTCAGATAGTGACTATATTCAGATGGTGTACTGTTGGTGACTATGGGGGGCTTGAATTTATTTTCTGAGTTCCTGACTTGTTTACTTGGAGGTTCATTCGAGCCTTCGATCTTGGTATTCCCAGCATGTCCAGAGAAGACTCAACAATATCTGGTTCCAGAAGCATTGATCCCGTACTATTGATAATCTACGGGGTACTTGGTTCTTGTATGTGCAGAAGCTATGTCAGACCTTTGATCTGATGATACTCATATGGTTTAGAAATAATACAACAGTCGTATTCATAAATAATGGAACTTTTATCCCATGCCTTTGCATACATAACACGGTTACCACACGCTTAACATACATGTTCTGTTATTTCCAAGGAATCATATTTGTAAGCCTTGTGTCGAACTTTTACATCTTTTACTTGCGTAAAATCAAGATTAAAGCGTGTAAATTCCTTGGAAACAACGGAACATGGCATGGTGTCCATTCATGCACCCCATGCATATTCATGTATTCATAACAAGTACCTGAAGATTGGGGATTCTTATTCAGACTAGGTGTTCTCCTCAGAAGTTCAAACTTGACTTCTTACTGTTACATGCTCAGAGATCAGTTATGGAATAAATTCAAGTGATATACATGTTAGCTTTGGCCCGTGGTCAGGAATTCTTCGAGAAGGAAGATAATTGATTGAAGAGTCAGATAAGCCAAGTCATGGAAGCTCTAATGATGATGTCAACAATCTTGCACCTACTACTACAGCAGAGGTCCCTTCTTCTCCTTATCTTTTGGGGAACACTTTCAACCAGGGAGTGTTATATAATCTTGAGTTCTTGGAACATCTTATCAGCAGATGGTTCCCATTTACTGTGGGATCTTATATCATTGCTTCATTCTTGTTTACCAACGTCAGATGTGGTTTCCACACTAGGGCATCAGACTTTTTAATTAGGGGCGTTCTCCAAATCCTTGCATTCCTTGACCTGTTCGACAACAATTAGTCTTGGTTCCCCTCATGGGGAAAATATTTTAAGCAAAGACAGAAGAAGCCTGATGAGCATGTTGATGCGACCCCAGTGCATTACATCCAGTTATTTCCTCTCCTGGTGGAAGTTCGACAAAGCTCTGATCTTTGGGGTTCTCCTCCCACAAATATCTCTTCTGATCACGATGCACATGCTAGATGTATCCCCTATTTTGAGGCACCCGGTTTTGATATCAAAGGCTGTAAAGGGGTTGAAGTATAAAGCCTAGCCCCTGTCTGGCGTCTCTTCCAAAGGTCCAATTCCTATTTGGCCAACTGTTGGACTCTTTCTCACCAGGTGGATGTTTCTGTTGTTCTGATAGAAGATGAACTGTATTATTTCTTTGAGGCATGAGATGCTTGGTGAAGCAATTTATACCAATTTTCTTGATAAATAATTCATTCTTTCTCCTGAAATAATCTTCTACACATATTTTGTGGCACCTGGCTATTCGATTGAAGATGGTATTCCATCCAGAGACAAGGTCTAAGACAAGATCAATACAAAGACTGTTGGGTTCACGTTAGATCAGAAGGGGAATTCCCTCGCACACTCGAGCATCAAGACTGTAGAAAGTCGTCAGAATCAACAAGTCCATATAGAGTCAAGTCTCCTCAACAATGGCAACCATTGGTCCTCTTTAGTGCATTTTCATTTGCATTCTTGCTTGTTTGTTTAAACATTGCTTGTATATAGAAACTTGTCTATTTTTGAATGAAAATCTTAATGCAATAAGTATGCTTGTCTTGAAGTGTCCTTTTGTTTTTATTCATTCATTCATTATCACTCTTTAAATGTTTTACTTGCATATTAATGCCAAGTCTCCAAGTCTTATGCTTAGGTAAAGATTGGAAGGAGGATGACGATAATCTAAAAACGCAAAAATATTTGGTTGGTATACTTTTGAGTAAGACCTTGCTGACGATGTACAGGCCTTGTTTCTATTCCTAAACACCAGAGATATAAGGGAGATATACCCTCGTTAACCCCTCTGAGCCTTCGAAGTAGGAGTTTCTTTTCTGTTCAGAAAAAATACTCATTTTAACCCTGGGGCGGGTAGTGTTCAACTAATCTGATCAAACATTCAGAACTCATCAAGAGTGTACATCCAAGGACACAACAATGGTTATCCATCAAAAGGTTGAGGAAAGTCAAAACCACAATGGTTAACCCTCATCTAACAACAACGTACGTCTATTGACAATATCCCAATGGGTATCTCTTGCACATCAGGAGGTCATCGGATGACGATACAACAATGGCTATCCCTCATCTACTAAAGACTCAGACAGTCACAATCACTTACGACAAATCAAAGACAATGCAAAGATCAACGACTTGTTCAAAATGGAAATTATGAATAAGAAAGAAACAAAAAGCCCTGCTAAGTCAAAACTTGAAAACAAGTCGCTTAGGCAGAAGTTAGGGTATCCCGCTGGACTTCCAAATCGAAATTCAAAAGAATTTGTCCATGAAAAAGTAAGGGAAAACGAGAAAGAAATTGAAAATCCTAAAAGGCAAGAAAAGGATTACCAATAAAATCCTTATCGAAAGAACAAGGTCGTGTGATCAGACTCCAAAATCAGAAGTTTGTGACTGTCGTGCCCAAGAGACCTCGGTGGTTCCTCAACCATCACAAACTCTTCTAGAGAGATGAATGCTTGCATCGGGTCAACTGAACATAGGAATGGAGAACATCATGGAGAATGGGTGGGAACCAAATAAATTTCAGCCTTAAATCCTTTTTTCTAAAACCGTGAACCATGCCACATTATAACCCATAAAAGTCCTAATTGAAGCATGGGTCAATTCGAAAGCGTGCTACAACGAGATAGCGTTTAACTGACTCCTAAGAGGTATGTTTTAACATACGTGTTGGCATCATATGCTTGCATTATCTTTCATAAAAAAGAATTTGCAAATGTTTCTCTCTAGCTAGTGACTCGTTCACAACAGAGTTATGACGTCATTTCATTCAAACTTTTTTCAAACTTCAAGACTTACATATGTGTTGCATTAAAATTATCATTCTCATAATAAACATTCTTATGCATACAAAACAACTGATCGACATAAAGTAAGTTTACACAATAAACAATTAGTAAAGAGCTCAATCTTGTCAGAGAAGAGAGGCTCGAATACCCTGTTGAAGCAAGAGTTAGCCATCACAAGAGAAATGACTTATCCAGGGGCATGTTAACCAGTGTTTCTGTCCAGAGAAAACATCTTGGTGCTTCACAGTATGAGTACCCTTTAGGGATGAAGTTAGCAGATTCCGCCAATCTGGGGCAAGCAAGTCGAGAGTCGATCTCTCCAAGCTCAGCCAAATCTAGGGCATTCCCTCAAAGCTGTCAAGTAGAGCCTATCACATCGATAAATCTCTTCAAGCTATCAATTAGAGGCTATCACATCGATAAATCTCTACAAGCTATACCCAATCAAAGGCTATCACGTCGATAAATCTCTTCAAGCACGATCAATCAGAAGCTATCACATCGAGAAATTTATTCAGAATTCATTCAACCTGGGGCAGTTACATCGAGATTCGATAAATCTCTCCAGGAAAGTTGTAATCAAGAGCAGTTTATTTCATGGTTCAAGAGATTGGGGTAGGTCACCTCATATCGTATTATGGCACGAATGTTCTGGTCTTCTATTCAACATAGATCTTCTTAGAGATCCTCCACACAGGGGCATTCCTTATCCGTACCTGCAAAGTTGCTCAAGCCAATTATGTTGTACGAAAGAATCAAGCTAAAAGCATCATAACTGTCACTCTGACCTACCCAGCGCACAGAGCATCCTTCATCCGCTACAGATAATTTCAAACCTGATTCCCCAAGTGAATTCAGAAAGTCCAGAGTCATTGTTTGACTCAACACGCGTAAGTGCATCCCTAGTGGAGTTAATCAAGTACATCCCCAATGCAGTAAACAGTGGCATTCACAGAACTAAACCTGGGCATTCGTAGGTGTCCATGCCCATCTCTTGTCCCCAAGTGATTCAAGAAGTAACTCCCCAGTGTGGCGTAAACTTGGGGCATGTATCCGAGAGATTCACATGGTGTTCAGTATCCATTCTTCGGCATATTCAGTTCTACCATCCTCTCAACTACTTAGGATGTAGGGAAGTCGGGCCAGATTATCTCTTTCCGAACAATGCAATTCAAAATTCAACAACGTACTTAAAGACTCGCTTCGTCAGCAATTCAATTTTCGATGAAGTCATCAGCAATCTTTGGTACTGCGGGTTTCCAGCGCCAGTATGTATTGGCATCCCCAGTGATGAGCAACGATTCCCAATGAGCCTTCACTTATCCCCATGAAGTCTATTTCTTTGTATTGCATATAGTTATCAATGAATAACATTGCATCCTTAAAAGCGCGTAGCCGATCCATCAGAATGGATCTTTACGGCAAAAGAAGTTCAAACATGCGTGCGAAGCATGAGCCAGATCAGGTACCTTACACGAAAGACCTGAATCATTCAAAGACAATAATACAGCCCCACAAGAGGGTATCACGTCCCAAAAGCCCCAACTAGTCACCTTCACCTCCACATATTCCCAATAAAATCAATACACCTTGTCATTCTAAACCCAGTTCTCGTCTGGTAGTCAGTTCCCATCCGACAAATAATTTAGTCTTCCAACACTCGTCTGTGTCGATTTCCTAAACACTCGTCTGTGTCAATTCCTAAACACTCGTTTGTGTCTACTCATAAACACTCATCTGTGTTAGTCTCCCAACCACTCGTTCGTGTTTAACCTTTTGATACTTGTCTATATCTTCTTTCAATACTCGCCCGGATTGATTCAAACACTCGTCCGTGCTTAACCTTTTGATAGTTGTCTATATCTTCTTTCAATACTCGTCCGTATTGATTCAAACAGTCGTCCGTGTTTAACCTTTTGATACTCTCCTGTATCTTCTTTTGATACTCTCCTATATCTTCTTTTGATACTCGTTCGTATTGATTCAAACACTCGTTCATGTTTAACCTTTTGATACTCGTCTGTATCTTCTTTCAATACTCATCCGTATTGATTCAAACACTCGTCTGTGTTTAACCTTTTGATACTCGTATGTATCTTCTTTTGATACTCGTCTGTATTAATTCCAACACTCGTCCGTGTTATTTCTTCCTTGATACTCGTCTGTATCTTCTTTTGATACTCGTCTGTATTGATTCCAACACTCGTCCGTGTTATCTCTTCTTTGATACCCGTCTGTATCTTATTTTGATACTCGTCCGCATTGACTCAAACACTCGTTCGTGTTTAACCTTTTGATACTCATTTGTATCTTCCTTCAATACTCGTCCGTATTGATTCAAACACTCGTCCGTGTTTAACCTTTCTTGATACTTGTATGTATCTTCTTTCAATACTCGTTTGTATCAATTCAAACACTCGTGTGTGTTTAACCTTTCCTTGATACTCGTTCGTATCTTCTTTTGATACTCATTTGTATCTTCCTTCAATACTCGTTCGTATTGATTCAAACACTCGTCTGTGTTATACCTTCCTTGTATTAGCATCACACTACGTTACAAGTTCGGTCCCTTCCTTGTATTGTCATCACACTACGTTACAAGTCTGATCTCTTCCTTGTATTGGCATCGTGCTACGTTACAAGTGCAATCTCTTCCTTGTATTGGCATTGAGCTATGTTACAAGTGCAATCTCTTCCTTGTATTGGCATCACGCTACGTTACAAGTCCGATCTCTTCCTTGTATTGGAATCAAACTATGTTACAAGTCAGATCTCTTCTTTGTATTAGCATCACGCCACGTTACAAGTCTTTTATGCCTTTGTGTTTGTATCATGCTATCTTCCTGTTGGCCATCATGTCCTGATCGATGTCTTCATTTTGGTTATCATGTCCTGATTGATACCTCTCTGGCAAATCATCGTGTCTTGATCGATGTATTCATGTGGGTCATCATGTCCTGATCGATGTACTCTGATGTCATCGTGTCAAGATCAACGTATACCTCTGGTTTAGTCCCACCTCTTTTAATTCCCCAGCAGATATCATAAAATAAAATAAAAAACAATAATAAATAAATAATCATTACCACCATCTTTCAGAATAAATTTTTGGTATTGGTATTTAATCATCTTCTACCTTGAATTTCCGAAAGCCAGGTGCCAATCGTACTTTCATGTTTAAGACAATTAAATAGGGGCAGCACCCGAGATCGCCCATAGGCTACGTTCTTCCTTAGACCATCTTAGAACCTGAGATCGCCCGTAGGCTAGGTTCTTCCTTAGATAATCTTAGAACATGAGATCGCCTATAGGCTAGGTTCTTCCTTAGATCATCATCGAACCTGAAATCGCCTATAGTCTAGGTTCTTCCTCAGATCATCTTAGAACCTGGGATCGCCCGTAGGCTAGGTTCTTCCTTAGATCATCTTAGAACCTGAGATCACCCGTAGGCTAGGTTCTTCCTTAGATCATCTTAAAACCTGAGATCGCCCGTAGACTAGGTTCTTCCTTAGATCATCTTAGAACCTAAGATCGCCCGTAGGCTAGGTTCTCCCTTAGATCATCGTCGAACCTGAGATCTCCTGTAGGCTAGGTTCTTCCTCAGATCATCTTAGAACCTGAGATCGTCTGTAGGCTAGGTTCTTCCTTAGATCATCGTCGAACCTGAGATTGCCTCTAGGATAGGTTCTTCCTCAGATCATCTTAGAACCTGAGATCACCCGTAGGCTAGGTCCTTCCTTAGATCATCTTAGAACCTGAGATCGCCCATAGGCTAGGTTCTTCCTTAGATCATCTTAGAACCTGAGATCGCCCATAGGCTAGGTTCTTTCTTAGATCATCTTAGAACCTGAGATCGCCCGTAGGCTGGGTTCTTCCTTAGATCATCTTAGAACCTAAGATCGTCCGTAGGCTAGGTTCATCCTTAGATCATCGTCGAACCTGAGATCGCCTGTAGGCTAGGTTCTTTCTTAGATCATCTTAGAACCTGAGATAGTCCATAGGCTAGGTTCTTCCTTAGATCATCTTAGAACCTGAGATCGGCCGTAGGCTAGGTTCTTCCTTAGATCATCTTAGAACCTGAGATCGGCCGTAGGCTAGGTTCTTTCTTAGATCATCGTCGAACCTGAGATCCCCTGTAGGCTAAGTTCTTCCTCAGATCATCTTAGAACCTTAGATCGCCCGTAGGCTAGGTTCTTACTTAGATCATCTTAAAACCTGAGATCGCCCGTAGGCTAGGTTCTTCTTATAGATCATCTTAGAACTTGAGTTCGCCCGTTGGTTAGTTTCTTCCTTAGACCATCTTGGAACTTGAGTTCTCCCGTAGGCTAGGTTCTTCGTATAGATCATCTTAGATTCTGAGTTCGCCCGTAGTCTAGTTTCTTCCTTAGACCATCTTAGAACTTGAGATCGCCCATAGGCTAGGTTCTTCCTTAGATAATCTTAAAACCAGATATTTTCCGTAGGCTAGGTTCTTCCTTATATCATCGTCGAACCTGAGATCTTTTGTAGGCTAGGTTCTTCCTCAGATCATCTTAGAACCGGAGATCGCCCGTAGGTAAGGTTCTTCCTTAGATCATCTTAGAACCTGAGATAGCCCGTAGGCTAGGTTCTTCCTTAGATCATCGTCGAACCTGAGATCTCCCGTAGGCTAGGTTCTTCCTCAGATTATATTAGAACCTGAGATCGCCCGTAGTCTAGGTTCTTCCTTAGATCATCTTAGAACCTGAGATCGCCCGTAGGCTATCTCTTTCCTATAGATCATTTTAGAACTTGCGTTCGCCCGTAGGCTTGGTTCTTCCTTAGACCATCTTGGAACCTGAGATCGCCCGTAGGCTAGGTTCTTCCTATAGATCATCTTAGAACCTGAGTTCACCCGTAGGCTAGGTTCTTCCTTAGACCATCTTAGAACCTGAGATCGACCGTAGGCTAGGTTCTTAGATCATCTTAGAACCTAAGATTTCCCGTAGGATAGGTTCTTCCTTAGATCATCGTCGAACCTGAGATCTCCTGTAGGCTAGGTTCTTCCTCAGATCATCTTAGAACCTGAGATCGCCCGTAGGCTAGGTTCTTCCTTAGAAAATCTTAGAACCTGAGATCGCCCGTAGGCTAGGTTCTTCCTTAGATCATCTTAGAACCTGAGATCTCCCGTAGGCTAGGTTCTTCCTTAGATCATCTTAGAACCTGAGATCGCCCGTAGGCTAGGTTCTTCCTTAGATCATCGTCGAACCTGAGATCGCCTGTAGGCTAGGTTCTTCCTCAGATCATTTTAAAACATGAGATCGTCTGTAGGCTAGGTTCTTTCTTAGATCATCGTCGACCCTGAGATCGCCTCTATGATAGGTTCTTCCTCAGATCATCTTAGAACCTGAGATCACCCGTAGGTTAGGTTCTTCCTTAGATAATCTTAGAACCTGATATCTCCCGTAGGATAGGTTCTTCCTTAGATCATCTTAGAACCCGAGATCTCCCATAGGCTAGGTTCTTCCTTAGATCATCTTAGAACCTGAGATCGCCCGTAGGCTAGGTTCTTCCTTAGATCATCTTAGAACCTGAGATCGTCCATAGGCTAGGTTCTTCCTTAGATCATCGTTGAACCTGAGATCGCCTGTAGGCTAGGTTCATTCTTAGATCATCTTAGAACCTAAGATCGCCCGTAGGCTAGGTTCTACCTTAGATCATCTTAGAACCGAAGATCGCCTGTAGGCTAGGTTCTTCCTTAGATCATCTTAGAACCTGAGATCGCCCGTAGGCTAGGTTCTTCCTTAGATCATCGTCGAACCTGAGATCGCCTGTAGGCTAAGTTCTTCCTCAGATCATCTTAGAACCTGAGATCGCCTGTAGGCTAGGTTTTCCTTAGATCATCTTAGATCCTGAGATCTCCCATAGGCTAGGTTCTTCCTATAGATCATCTTAGAACTTGAGTTCGCCCGTTGGTTATTTTCTTCCTTAGACTATCTTGGTACCTGAGTTCGCCCGTAGGCTAGGTTCTTCGTATAGATCATCTTAGATACTGAGTTCGCGCGTAGTCTAGTTTCTTCCTTAGACCATCTTAGAACTTGAGATCGCCTATAGGCTAGGTTCTTCCTTAGATAATCTTAAAATCGGATATTTTCCATAGGCTAGGTTCTTCCTTATATCATCGTCGAATCTGAGATCTTCCATAGGCTCGGTTCTTCCTCAGATCATCTTAGAACCTGAGATCTCCCGTAGGTTAGGTTCTTCCTTAGATCATCTTAGAACCTGAGATAGCCCGTAGGCTAGGTTCTTCCTTAGATCATCGTCGAACTTGAGATCTCCCGTAGGCTAAGTTCTTCCTCAGATTATCTTAGAACCTGAGATCGCCCGTAGTCTAGGTTCTTCCTTAGATTATCTTAGAACCTGAGATCGCCCGTAGGCTATCTCTTTCCTATAGATCATTTTAGAACTTGCGTTCGCCCGTAGGCTTGGTTCTTCCTTAGACCATCTTGGAACCTGAGATCGCCCGTAGGCTAGGTTCTTCTTATTGATCATCTTAGAACCTGAGTTCGCCCGTAGGCTAGGTTCTTCCTCAGATCATATTACAACCTGAGATCGTCTGTAGGCTAGGTTCTTTCTTAGATCATCGTCGACCCTGAGATCGCCTCTATGATAGGTTCTTCCTCAGATCATCTTAGAACATGAGATCACCCGTAGGCTAGGTTCTTCCTTAGATCATCTTAGAACCTGATATCTCCCGTGGGCTAGGTTCTTCCTTAGATCATCTTAGAACCTGAGATCGCTCGTAGGCTAGGTTCTTCCTTAGATCATCTTAGAACCTGAGATCGCCCGTAGGCTAGGTTCTTCCTTAGATCATCGTCGAACCTGAGATCGCCTGTAGGCTAGGTTCTTTCTTAGATCATCTTAGAACTTCAGATAGCCCATAGGCTAGGTTCTTCCTTAGATCATCTTAGAACCTGAGATCGGCCGTAGGCTAGGTTCTTCCTTAGATCATCTTAGAACCTGAGATCGCCCGTAGGCTAGGTTCTTTCTTAGATCATCGTCGAACCTGAGATCCCCTGTAGGCTAAGTTCTTCCTCAGATCATCTTAGAACCTTAGATCGCCCGTAGGCTAGGTTCTTCCTTAGATCATGTTAGAACCTGAGATCGCCCGTAGGCTAGGTTCTTCTTATAGATCATCTTAGAACTTGAGTTCGCCCGTTGGTTAGTTTCTTCCTTAGACCATCTTGGAACCTGAGTTCGCCCGTAGGCTTGGTTCTTCGTATAGATCATCTTAGATCCTGAGTTCGCCCGTAGTCTAGTTTCTTCCTTAGACCATCTTAGAACTTGAAATCGCCTATAGGCTAGGTTCTTCCTTAGATAATCTTAAAACCAGATATTTTCCATAGACTAGGTTCTTCCTTATATCATCGTCGAACCTGAGATCTTTTGTAGGCTAGGTTCTTCCTCAGATCATCTTAGAACCTGAGATCGCCCGTAGGTTAGGTTCTTCCTTAGATCATCTTAGAACCTGAGATAGCCCGTAGGCTAGGTTCTTCCTTAGATCATCTTCGAACCTGAGATCTCCTGTAGGCTAGGTTCTTCCTCAGGTTATCTTAGAACCTGAGATCGCCCGTAGTCTAGGTTCTTCCTTAGATCATCTTAGAACCTGAGATCGCCCGTAGGCTATCTCTTTCCTATAGATCATTTTAGAACTTGCGTTCGCCCGTAGGCTTGGTTCTTCCTTAGACCATCTTGGAACCTGAGATCGCCCGTAGGCTAGGTTCTTCCTATAGATCATCCTAGAACCTGAGTTCGCCCATAGGTTAGGTTCTTCCTTAGACCATCTTAGAACCTGAGATCGACCGTAGGCTAGGTTCTTCCTTAGATAATCTTAAAATCGGATATTTTCCATAGGCTAGGTTCTTCCTTATATCATCGTCGAATCTGAGATCTTCTGTAGGCTAGGTTCTTCCTCAGATCATCTTAGAACCTGAGATCTCCCGTAGGTTAGGTTCTTCCTTAGATCATCTTAGAACCTGAGATAGCCCGTAGGCTAGGTTCTTCCTTAGATCATCGTCGAACTTGAGATCTCCCGTAGGCTAAGTTCTTCCTCAGATTATCTTAGAACCTGAGATCGCCCGTAGTCTAGGTTCTTCCTTAGATCATCTTAGAACCTGAGATCGCCCGTAGGCTATCTCTTTCCTATAGATCATTTTAGAACTTGCGTTCGCCCGTAGGCTTGGTTCTTCCTTAGACCATCTTGGAACCTGAGATCGCCCGTAGGCTAGGTTCTTCCTATAGATCATCTTAGAACTTGAGTTCGCCCGTAGGCTAGGTTCTTCCTCAGATCATATTACAACCTGAGATCGTCTGTAGGCTAGGTTCTTTCTTAGATCATCGTTGACCCTGAGATCGCCTCTATGATAGGTTCTTCCTCAGATCATCTTAGAACATGAGATCACCCGTAGGCTAGGTTCTTCCTTAGATCATTTTAGAACTTAATATCTCCCGTGGGCTAGGTTCTTCCTTAGATCATCTTAGAACCTGAGACCGCTCGTAGGCTAGGTTCTTCCTTGGATCATCTTAGAACCTGAGATCGCCCGTAGGCTAGGTTCTTTCTTAGATCATCTTAGAACCTGAGATAGCCCATTGGCTAGGTTCTTCCTTAAATCATCTTCGAACCTGAGATCGGCCGTAGGCTAGGTTCTTCCTTAGATCATCTTAGAACCTGAGATCGCCCGTAGGCTATGTTCTTTCTTAGATCATCGTCGAACCTGAGATCCCTTGTAGGCTAAGTTCTTCCTCAGATCATCTTAGAACCTTAGATCGCCCGTAGGCTAGGTTCTTCCTTAGATCATCTTAGAACCTGAGATCGCCCGTAGGCTAGGTTCTTCTTATAGATCATCTTAGAACTTGAGTTCGCCCGTTGGTTAGTTTCTTCCTTAGACCATCTTGGAACCTGAGTTCGCCCGTAGGCTAGGTTCTTCGTATAGATCATCTTAGATCCTGAGTTCGCCCGTAGTCTAGTTTCTTCCTTAGACCATCTTAGAACTTTAGATCGCCCATAGGCTAGGTTCTTCCTTAGATAATCTTAAAACCGGATATTTTCCGTAGGCTAGGTTCTTCCTTATATCATCGTCGAACTTGAGATCTTTTGTAGGCTAGGTTCTTCCTCAGATCATCTTAGAACCTGAGATCGCCCGTAGGTTAGGTTCTTCCTTAGATCATCTTAGAACCTGAGATAGCCCGTAGGCTAGGTTCTTCCTTAGATCATCTTCGAACCTGAGATCTCCTGTAGGCTAGGTTCTTCCTCAGATTATCTTAGAACCTGAGATCGCCCGTAGTCTAGGTTCTTCCTTAGATCATCTTAGAACCTGAGATCGCCCGTAGGCTATCTCTTTCCTATAGATCATTTTAGAACTTGCGTTCGCCCGTAGGCTTGGTTCTTTCTTAGACCATCTTGGAACCTGAGATCGCCCGTAGGCTAGGTTCTTCCTATAGATCATCCTAGAACCCGAGTTCGCCCGTAGGCTAGGTTCTTCCTTAGACCATCTTAGAACCTGAGATCGACCGTAGGCTAGGTTCTTAGATCATCTTAGAACCTAAGATTTCCCATAGGCTAGGTTATTCCTTAGATCATCGTTGAACCTGAGATCGCCTGTAGGCTAGGTTCTTCCTCAGATCATCTTAGAACCTGAGATCGCCCGTAGGCTAGGTTCTTCCTTAGATCATCTTAGAACCTGAGATCGACCGTAGGCTAGGTTCTTCCTTAGATCATCCTAGAACCTGAGATCGCCTGTAGGCTAGGTTCTTCCTTAGATCATCTTAGAACCTGAGATCGCCTGTAGGCTAGGTTCTTCCTTAGATAATCGTCGAACCTGAGATCACCTGTAGGCTAGGTTCTTCCTCAGATCATCTTACAACCTGAGATCGTCTGTAGGCTAGGTTCTTTCTTAGATCATCGTCGACCCTGAGATCGCCTCTATGATAGGATCTTCCTTAGATCATCTTAGAACCTGAGATCACCCGTAGGCTAGGTTCTTCCTTAGATCATCTTAGAACCTGTTATCTCCCGTAGGCTAGGTTCTTCCTTAGATCATCTTAGAACCTGAGATCGCCCGTAGGCTAGGTTCTTCCTTAGATCATCTTAGAACCTGAGATCGCCCGTAGGATAGATTCTTCCTTAGATCATCTTAGAACCTGAGATCGTCCGTAGGCTAGGTTCTTCCTTAGATCATCTTCGAACCTGAGATCGCCTGTAGGCTAAGTTCTTCCTCAGATCATCTTAGAACCTGAGATCGCCCGTAGGCTAGGTTTTCCTTAGATCATCTTAGAACCTGAGATCTCCGATAGGCTAGGTTCTTCCTATAGATCATCTTAGAACTTGAGTTCGCCCGTTGGTTATTTTCTTCCTTAGACTATCTTGGAACCTGAGTTCGCTCGTAGGCTAGGTTCTTCGTATAGATCATCTTAGAACTTGAGTTCGCCCGAAGTCTAGTTTCTTCCTTAGACCATCTTAGAACTTGAGATCGCCCATAGGCTAGGTTCTTCCTTAGATAATCTTAAAACCGGATATTTTCCGTACGCTAGGTTCTTCCTTATATCATCGTCGAACCTGAGATCTTCTGTAGGGTAGGTTCTTCCTCAGATCATCTTAGAACCTGAGATCGCCCGTAGGTAAAGTTCTTCCTTAGATCATCTTAGAACCTGAGATAGCCCGTAGGCTAGGTTCTTCCTTAGATCATCGTCGAACCTGAGATCTCCCGTAGGCTAGGTTCTTCCTCAGATTATCTTAGAACCTGAGATCGCCCGTAGTCTAGGTTCTTCCTTAGATCATCTTAGAACCTGAGATCGCCCGTAGGCTATCTCTTTCCTATAGATCATTTTAGAACTTGCGTTCTCCCGGTAGGCTTGGTTCTTCCTTAGACCATCTTGGAACCTGAGATCGCCCGTAGGTTAGGTTCTTCCTATAGATCATCTTAGAACCTGAGTTCGCCCGTAGGCTAGGTTCTTCCTTAGACCATCTTAGAACCTGAGATCGACCGTAGGCTAGGTTCTTAGATCATCTTAGAACCTAAGATTTCCTGTAGGCTAGGTTCTTCCTTAGATCTTCGTCGAACCTGAGATCGCCTGTAGGCTAGGTTCTTCCTCAGATCATCTTAGAACCTGAGATCGCCCGTAGGCTAGGTTCTTCCTTAGATCATCTTAGAACCTGAGATCGCCCGTAGGCTAGGTTCTTCCTTAGATCATCTTAGAACCTGAGATCTCCCGTAGGCTAGGTTCTTCCTTAGATCATCTTAGAACCTGAGATCGCCCGTAGGCTAGGTTCTTCCTTAGATCATCGTCGAACCTGAGATTGCCTGTAGGCTAGGTTCTTCCTCAGATCATCTTACAACCTGAGATCGTCTGTAGGCTAGGTTCTTTCTTAGATCATCGTCGACCCTGAGATCGCCTCTATGATAGGTTCTTCCTCAGATCATCTTAGAACCTGAGATCACCCGTAGGCTAGGTTCTTCCTTAGATAATCTTAGAACCTGATATCTCCCGTAGGCTAGGTTCTTCCTTAGATCATCTTAGAATCTGAGATCGCCCGTAGGCTAGGTTCTTCCTTAGATCATCTTAGAACCTGAGATCGCCCGTAGGCTAGGTTCTTCCTTAGATCATCTTAGAACCTGAGATCGTCCATAGGCTAGGTTCTTCCTTAGATCATCGTTGAACCTGAGATCGCCTGTAGGCTAGGTTCATTCTTAGATCATCTTAGAACCTAAGATCGCCTGTAGGCTAGGTTCTACCTTAGATCATCTTAGAACCTGAGATCGCCCGTAGGCTAGGTTCTTCCTTAGATCATCATCGAACCTGAGATCGCCTGTAGGCTAAGTTCTTCCTCAGATCATCTTAGAACCTGAGATCGCCCGTAGGCTAGGTTTTCCTTAGATCATCTTAGAACCTGAGATCTCCCATAGGCTAGGTTCTTCCTATAGATCATCTTAGAACTTGAGTTCGCCCGTTGGTTATTTTCTTCCTTAGACTATCTTGGTACCTGAGTTCGCCCGTAGGCTAGTTTCTTCGTATAGATCATCTTAGATACTGAGTTCGCCCGTAGTCTAGTTTCTTCCTTAGACCATCTTAGAACTTGAGATCGCCTATAGGCTAGGTTCTTCCTTAGATAATCTTAAAATCAGATATTTTCCATAGGCTAGTTTCTTCCTTAAATCATCGTCGAACCTGAGATCTTCTGTAGGCTAGGTTCTTCCTCAGATCATCTTAGAACCTGAGATCTCCCGTAGGTTAGGTTCTTCCTTAGATCATCTTAGAACTTGAGATAGCCCGTAGGCTAGGTTCTTCCTTAGATCATCGTCGAACTTGAGATCTCCCATAGGCTAGGTTCTTCCTCAGATTATCTTAGAACCTGAGATCGCCCGTAGTCTAGGTTCTTCCTTAGATCATCTTAGAACCTGAGATCTCCCGTAGGCTATCTCTTTCCTATAGATCATTTTAGAACTTGCGTTCGCCCGTAGGCTTGGTTCTTCCTTAGACCATCTTGGAACCTGAGATCGCCCGTAGGCTAGGTTCTTCCTATAGATCATCTTAGAACCTGAGTTCGCCCGTAGGCTATGTTCTTCCTTAGATCATATTACAACCTGAGATCGTCTGTAGGCTAGGTTCTTTCTTAGATCATCGTCGACCCTGAGATCGCCTCTATGATAGGTTCTTCCTCAGATCATCTTAGAACATGAGATCACCCGTAGGCTAGGTTCTTCCTTAGATCATCTTAGAACCTGATATCTCCCGTCGGTTAGGTTCTTCCTTAGATTATCTTAGAACCTGAGATCGCCCGTAGGCTAGGTTCTTCCTTAGATCATCTTAGAACCTGAGATCGCCCGTAGGCTAGGTTCTTCCTTAGATCATCGTCGAACCTGAGATCGCCTGTAGGCTAGGTTTTTTCTTAGATCATCTTAGAACCTAAGATCGCCCGTAAGCTAGGTTCTACCTTAGATCATCTTAGAACCTGAGATAGCCCGTAGGCTAGGTTCTTCCTTAGATCATCTTAGAACCTGAGATCGCCCGTAGGCTAGGTTCTTCTTTAGATCATCGCCGAACCTGAGATCGCCTGTAGGCTAAGTTCTTCCTCAGATTATCTTAGAACCTGAGATCGCCCGTAGGCTAGGTTTTCCTTAGATCATCTTAGAACCTGAGATCTCCCTTAGGCTAGGTTCTTCCTATAGATCATCTTAGAACTTGAGTTCGCCCGTTGGTTATTTTCTTCCTTAGACTATCTTGGAACCTGAGTTCGCCCGTAGGCTAGGTTCTTCGTATAGATCATATTAGATCCTGAGTTCGCCCATAGGCTAGTTTCTTCCTTAGACCATCTTAGAACTTGAGATCGCCCATAGGATAGGTTCTTCCTTAGATCATCTTAAAACCGGAGATTTTCCATAGGCTAGGTTCTTCCTTATATCATTGTCGAACCTGAGATCTCCTGTTGGCTAGGTTCTTCCTCAAATCATCTTAGAACCTGAGATATCCCGTAGGCTAGGTTCTTCCTTAGATCATCTTAGAACCTGAGATCGCTCGTAAGCTAGGTTCTTCCTTAGATCATCGTCGAACCTGAGATCTCCCGTAGGCTAGGTTCTTCCTCAGATTATCTTAGAACCTGAGATCGCCTATAGTCTTGGTTCTTCCTTAGATCATCTTAGAACCTGAGATCTCCTATAGGCTATGTCTTTCCTATAGATCATTTTAGAACTTGCGTTCGTCCGTAGGCCTGGTTCTTCCTTATACCATCTTGGAACCTGAGATCGCCTGTAGGCTAGGTTCTTCCTTAGATCATCTTAGAACCTGAGATCGCCCGTAGGTTAGGTTCTTCCTTAGATCATCTTAGAAAATAAGATCGTCCGTAGGCTAGGATCTTCCTTAGATCATCGTCGAACCTTAGATCGCCTGTAGGCTAGGTTCTTTCTTAGATCATCTTAGAACCTAAGATCGCCCATAGGCTAGGTTCTTCCTTAGATCATCTTAGAACCTGATATCGACCGTAGGCTAGGTTCTTCCTTAGATCATCTTAGAACCTGAGATCGCCCGTAGGCTAGGTTCTTCCTTAGATCATCGTCGAACCTGAGATCGCCTATAGGCTAAGTTCTTCCTCAAATCATCTTAGAACCTGAGATCTCTTCTAGGCTAGGTTCTTCCTTAGATCATCTTAGAACCTGAGATCCCCCGTAGGCTAGGTTCTTCCTATAGATCATGTTAGAACTTGAGTTCGCCCACTGGTTAGTTTCTTCCTTAGACCATCTTAGATCCTGAGTTCGCCCGTAGGCTAGGTTCTTCGTATAGATCATCTTACATCCTGAGTTCGCCCGTAGGCTAGTTTCTTCCTTAGACCATCTTAGAACTTGAGATTGCCCATAGGCTAGGTTCTTCCTTAGATCATCTTAAAACCGGAGATTTTCCGTAGGCTAGGTTCTTCCTTATATCATCGTCGAACCAGAGATCTTCTGTAGGCTAGGTTCTTCCTCAGATCATCTTAGAACCTGAGATCGCCCGTAGGCTAGGTTCATCCTTAGATCATCTTAGAACCTGAGATCGCCCGTAGGCTAGGTTCTTCCTTAGATCATCGTCGAACCTGAGATCTCCCGTAGGCTAGGTTCTTGCTCCGATTATCTTAAAACCTGAGATTGCCCGTAGTCTAGGTTCTTCCTTAGATCATCTTAGAACCTGAGATCTCCCGTAGGCTATGTCTTTCCTATAGATCATTTTAGAACTTGCCTTCGCCCGTAGGCTTGGTTCTTCCTTATACCATCTTGGAACCTGAGATCGCCCGTAGGCTAGGTTCTTCCTATAGATCATCTTAGAACCTGAGTTCGCCCGTAGGCTAGGTTCTTCCTTAGACTATCTTAGAACCTGAGATCGCCCGAAGGCTAGGTTCTTAGATCATCTTAGAACCTGAGATTGCCCATAGGCTAGGTTCTTCCTTAGATCATCGTCGAACCTGAGATTGCCTGTAGGCTAGGTTCTTCCTCAGATCATCTTAGAACCTGAGATCTCCCATAGGCTAGGTGTTGTACCCCAAATTTTGACCTAAGATACCATCTCCCATCTGCATCATTGCATTGCAAGGGTTTTGACCTATTTTTATCAATTTTTTAAAGCAGATTAAAATTCATAAGTTTTTCAAGTCGAGAGCTGTTTATTTTTGAACGCTAAGTTTATTAATTGATTAATGTTAAAACAATGTTTATTAATTATTTATTATCTTAAATTTAATAATTGGAATTTATTTTCAGTTATTATATAATTGAAAGATTTATAAATAATATAATAAATATTGGAAAGGAAGTTCATTAATTGATCAACAATGTTATTTAATTATTTATTATCCTAAGTTTAATAGTTTAAATTTATTTTTTCAGTTATTATAATTTAGAGAATTATAAATAATAGAATAGATTGAAGAAAAGTTTATTGATCAAATGATGTTTATTTAATTGTTTATTATTCTGAATTTAAGTAATTGAAATTTATTTTCAGTTATTATATAATTTAAAGAATTATAAACGATAAAATAAATAATTAGAGAGAAGGAAAGAATTAATTGGCAAAATATTGGAATTTTATTCATTTTATTCTAATTGTACAATTGTTGTGTAAATATTGTATTTATTTACAACGTATTTACAATAATAATTTTTACAAAGTTTAAAATGAAATAAAAACTATTCTAATTTTTCCTAAATTCTAAATCTTCTATCCAATGCTTCTCTGTTTGTTCATTTAATTTTACCTGCAAAACAATTAAAAGAAAAAAGTCAGAAATAAATAAATAATTAAAAGCAGAAAATTATTTTTAGTGTTCATCATTAAAAACAAACGGCTGGAATCAGTTTTTTTTACCCTTTTTGCAAATCGCGGGATTTCTCCCGGTTCACAAAAAGGGATCAATTTTATTTTCAAAAATAAACTGCACAAATTTAAATATGCACAAATTCATTTCTTTTGTCAAAATTGCATTTTAATTGTAAACTGCATAATCTCAAATCATTTCATTTCAAAAGCCAAATGCATATTTCAAAAAGCATAGCAACAGCATATGCATTTTTCAAAGCCAATATGCAATTTCTTTCAAGAAATTCCAACGTAAACATGCAACAATATAGGAAGAAGTCAAAACACAAGGCTCCATGCAGTAGAAAAAGAAGTATGCAGTTTTAAAACCAATTTGCAAGCAATGTAATATTTCCATTTACATCATTTTCCAGCCTTGTGCTTTTTCAGAACAGTAAGGTACACATCACATTTTAGTGTCAATGGTACTAGAGAGAGAGAAGAGAGAAAGAAGTTTGGTTTTACAGGTTTTGGTTTAGGCAGGAAGAGGATAGAAACAGAACTGTAGCAGCATGCAGTAAGGAAAATAGAAAGCATGAAAAAGGAATACAAACAAACTGATGGAGAAGTAAGAAGTGCAGAGTATCAAAACAATATTAAAAATATTCAAACCTGATACCATAAGCCTCAAGGCAAAACTGTATAACATAACACAAACCCCTTCAAAATAAGAAGAGTCCATAACCTGTGAAACGCCTCAAACCAAAGCTGATTTCAAAACTGAAACTACAACATAAGCCATACACGCCTAACCTGCATAAAAACCAACATGGCCTAAAGAACCATAACCTGTTGAAACAAACCAATTTCCATCAACCTTAAACCATTTCAAAACCATAAGACCTGCTGTCCAGCCTAACCGAAACCAGAAAAGCATAAACCATGGCCTAAAAAACCATTAAACCTTCCACCTACTGTCAAACCAATAGCCTAACCAATAAACCAGAAAAAACAAATATGGCCTAAACCTAAACCTCAAACCTTTGTCAAAGGCCATAACCTGCACAAATTCATTTTCCTAGCCAAAGCCATCACAAAAAAAAACTTTGAAACCTTATGGCATAAACCAGTAAAACCTGTACCATCATCAAACCTTAAACCATAAAACTGTCCAACAAGAACCAGAATACCATAGCAACTCGAGCATTAAAACAATGTTCAAGGCAACCCTCAGGCCTCAGAAACATGTCATCATAGGCCAACATTAATAAAGCAACAATAGCAAGGCAAGAAGAAGAAGAGGAGTCGAGCTAGTCAAAACAAACATTCCAACAATAGCATGTTCAAGACAACAATAACATGTTCTAGGCGACATAGAAGCCTCAGAATGTCATCATAGGCAACAGTAAAGTACACAAAGGCTACCAAGAGGAGAAGACAAAGTTTGTTTTCAGTGTTCATCACTAAACAAAAGGGATAGAGAAGACAAACCAGGGTCACCAAAGCAAGCACGGCCTCATACAGATACGTTCCCCCTCCGCCAGCGAGCCTCCGACCCCACCTCTTCTCCATATCCAGAAAAACGAAGGTAACCTTGTTTCCTTTTTTTCCTTTTCATCATCTCAACGAAATCCCATGTAAAAGATAAAATCAGAATCCAAAATCGCCACAAATTCATAACATGCAAGAAAAATCATAAAAATTTAATGCGTTAAGAAGCGAGAGCATTACCTCTGTACTGTAACACTGAGCGGCGCATGAGGAGAACAGGCATTGGTGGCTCGGGCAAAGGGAAGGTTGGAGGCGGCCATTGAAGAACTCAGAGACTCATATGCGCGAAGAAGAACGCGAACGAAGAAGACAAGCAAGCGGCGCTGCGTAACCGAACCCTTAAGCCCTTTGTTAACCCTAACTAATACAACGTTTAACCCTAAAAAACCAATTAGGATATATGGACTTAACCCATGCCCCTGCCTAAAGCCCAACGACTCCTTACCACCTTTTGTTTCTGTTTTTTTTTCTCTTTTAATCAGATTTTGGGCCCTTTAAAAACCCTTTAGCCCATAATTTATTCATCTAACCTTTTATTTCTAATACACTTTTTTTTAGTTTCTTTTTTAGAACTATTATTAATTTAGTTTAGTTAATTAGACTTAATTAAATAGAGATAGTTTAATTAAACAATTTTTTTTACAATTTGACCATTGTTTATTAGGTTTAAATTTAGGTTTATTTAGTAATTTTAGTACCCCTTTTAATTAGACTTAAGTTAGTAGCTTTTAGGTTTAATTTAGTTTAATTATTCAATAACTCTTAAAATAACATTTTATATTAATATTAAAAAAAAACATATAAAAATAGAAACTTAAAAATATTTTATTTTTCTTAATTAATTCTCATGCTTTGTCCATATTAAAAAATGCATAAAAATTAAAACTTTAAAAAACATTTTCTTTTCATTAATATTAAACAAAAAATAAAAAATGCATGTTCGCACCATTTAGTCTATTATTTAATTGTTGCTATTTAATCATTATCTGCATAATTTACTATTTAATTATTTCATATTTACTTGCTTATTCCGTTTACGTTTAAATCCAAGGGAAAAACGATTAAATTTGTTGACTTCATGTCCTCAAGTCCGATCACGCGAATGTTTTTTTTGCATTTCATTAAAGCTTAAGACAATTTTCCCCCCAAAAAACTCAATCTTTTCAAAACTTATACCGTTCAAGCCAAAACTTCGACATTAGGTCGTCGCATCTTCGAAAACCCGTCCGTACCCCTTTTCGGCTAAAACAATTTATTTTTCAATCAAACGAACAATTTTAATAAACAGATATTTCAAAAGGTTCCTATAGAGTACTATAGATACATTGGGTGCTAATACCTTCCCACTGTATAACCAACCCCCGAACCATATATCTCTTTTCAAAACGCCCTGTATTTTTATTACTTTTAAAAAAGTATTATTTTACATTGCATATTTAGGGTTTTATTTCGCTCTTTTCCCTTTTCCCTTGGAAATAATAAAGCGCGGTGGCGACTCTTGCTTTTCCGAGACGAATTAATCAATAATTCGATCTCCGATTTACCGCGCTACATTTTTTATCGCTACAGAATTGGCGACTCTGCTGGGGATAGATTGACCTCTTGCTGGTCCATCCCTAAGTGGGTTAAGCCTAATTTGTCTTATCTGTTTTATTATTATTTGATTTGTTTGATTATGTGCTTAAATTGGGGTTGTTTGGGTTTTTTTGCAAAGGACGAATCCTATACCCGGATTAAGTAACACTTAAGGAATAGGACGGGTGGTACAGTCGTGTTAACTTTGGGGAGTAATCCCGAAGAAGGAGGCATGAGATCCCCCACTCAATGGAAGGCCCTCTTGAACTTAATATTTGTTTACCGAGTAATCGGGAAGACATTATTATTTTCGACCTAGGAGCCCGAGAAGTTGAGGACCGTAGAACCCTAACCCATCTTGGCCTTTTTAGGTGTAGCGCGGAGACTATCACGGAGTAATTCGGAAGTAGTTGTCACGCGATGCTACGCTCAGATGAGTTTCTCTTGAGAATATTGCTAATTATTGAGTAATCAAGACGTTGGTAATATCCAAAGGAGGAATGTAGACTCTGGGAACTCTTAGAACCTTGTCTTACAGGTGTGATTGAACCATTAGTACATACCTTGGGGTGGGCTTTACCCTCGACTCCATGCTGAACGTTGAACCTTTGAACCCCATGTTTGCAAACTTGTGTGTAACTGTTGCATTATCATTCGTTCATGCATTCATCAACATTTTTGTAAAAAACTTGTTTTTCAAGGAACTTCGGAATGATTTTTGCAGACATCTCAGGTTATTATGGAATTTGGAAGGAGAAACACTCGAAGCTTTAGTTTTAAGGAGCCCGAGATTGAAGAACTGAAGAGTTTAATTCCGAAGATCGAGAACCCGACGGATTTTCAGAAGAAGTATGGGTCCATTATACCTCTCATGAAGCACAAGATGAAGGAAGGCATTCTTAATACGTTGGTTCAATTCTACGATCCCTTGTACCGATGTTTCACCTTTCCGGATTACCAGTTGATGCCCACCTTAGAAGAGTACTCCTACATACTTGGTTTGCCGATCACCGACTGTGTTCCTTTTTCTGGCTTAGAAGAGGAACCCAAATCTCACGAGATAGCAACCATCACCCAGTTGAAGAAATCAGAGATAGAGGAGAACATGACTACAAAAGGGGGAATCTGAGGCTTGTCTGCGCAGTTTTTGTTGAGGAAAGCTCGTCATTTCGCTGAGATAAAAGATACTATTGCCTTTGAAGACGTCTTTGCTTTACTCGCTTATGGTCTATTCTTGTTCCCTAACGTTGATAAGTTTGTGGACATCAACGCCATCAGAATCTTCTTGATTGGAAATCCGGTCCCTACGCTGCTAGGAGATACCTACTACTCTATCCATCTTCGAAACTCTTATCAAGGAGGGATGATTATTTGTTGTGCACCGTTGTTGTATCAGTGGTATGTTTCTCATCTACCTGGGTCTGATGTTTTCTGGGATCTCGAGAAGGAGCCGCGTTGGGCGCCAAAGATTATGGCTCTCACTCATTTCGACATTGATTGGTATAATCGAGTTTACTATGACGTGAAGATCATCGATAGTTGTGGCGCTTTTCCTAACGTGCCTCTTCTCGGTACGAGAGGTGGAATTAACTATAACCCTGTTCTCGCGCGCCGTCAGTTTGGATACCTGATGAGGGACAAGCCGAACAACATCCATGTGAGTGGTTTCTTTCTACAGGAAGGACAAGATCACCAGACAGCTAAGAGGGAGATCGAAGGAGCTTGGCGCCACATCCATAGGAAAGGGAGAGATATGTTAGGACATAGGGGTGCCGTTTCTTTGGAACCTTACCTACAATGGGTCCGTGCTAGGGCTTGTGCTCTCAAGATGCCCTATAAACTTGAGAAACCTTTATTCCCTACCGTTGCATCATCATCTGTTGTTATCCCTATCGCGAATATAGGAGAATACCAAGGAAATCTGGCCAGGATGAATTCCGAGAGAGATGCTTGGAAAGAAAAGTATAATATGTCTGAATATGAGAATCGGGTCCTGGCTCGACAACTAAAGGAAAAGGAGGATTTACTCTTTATTCAAGACGGCTGGTTCATTGATCATGATGAGAAGCTTCGTCAAAAGGATGCTTTACTGAAGAAGTATGCTAGTGAAAGGAAGAGAAAGAAGGAAGGTTCGGTAAGCGTTGCTCTTGTTCCTAATCCGCAGAAGGAAATCATTGATCGACTGGTAGCTGAGAAGAAAGAGATGGAAGACTTTTATGAAGAGAAGATCAAGAAGCTCCAGTTACAGTTGGTGTTTGGTCCTTCATCTGATGATTCTGAGTGATCTTTAGCTTTTAGTTTTATTTTATTGATGTCATTTTGTAAAACTCTGTAAAAGGGCTTCATGCTCCGAAGTTGTAATTTACTGCTTTTATTAAGGGCTTCATGCTCCAAAGTTGTAATTTATTGCTTCATTATGGACTTCATGTTTCAAAGTTGTAATTTATTGCTTTATTATGGACTTCATGTTTCAAAGTTGTAATTTATTGCTCTATTATGGACTTCATGTCCCAAAGTTGTAGTTTACTGCTTTTATTATTGGGTTGTTATCCCAAAGTTGTAATTTATTGTTTTGTTATTCCAAAGTTGTAAGTTGTAATTTACTGTTTTTGATTAATGGATTGAGTTTTTGTTATTCCAAATTCCTTTACCATTGATGTGTGCAAAATTATCGAAGTTCCTTGAAAAACTATTAAAATGAATCATCATTTGCATCACACATCATGCATCATTCAACATTCCACTTCACATGTTTTCTAGAGTCTTATCCTTGTTTCTTTTTCCACTCCGAAGGTTGTCAAGCTGTCTCATCGATACGATACTCGAGCCAATCGTCAGAGAAAGATGGAGGATCTGGAACAGGAAAACCACGAGCTTCGTGAGGAGGTCGCTACCCTTCGTGTCGGTATGGAAAAGTTAATTGTGCTAGTGGAAAGTTTGGTGGCTGTTCAGAATCAGCCATCGACTACAGTTGCTGAGATTCAGACTTCAACTCCAGTGGTTTCCGAGATTGTCACCGTTCCAACATCTGTGACTCAAATCAACTCTCCGCTTCAACATCAGATGCCGAAAGGTTTTCCGTGGGGAATGCCTTACAACTTTGTGCCAGAGGGGTATCAGCCTGCCGTACAGCCTTTGTTTCAACCTGCTTTGTCTCTTCCTCAACCAGAGACAACTGCCATGCCGCCGGTAATCCCGTATGTAACACCTTTTTCGCAACCGGTAATGACAATTGTCGCTCCTGTGGTTCACTCCGTGCCATACTTGAATGAACCTACTTATCCTGCCGAGCCTGCTGAAAGTTTGGGTCTTTTTGATAGAATGGAAGAATTTCAAGATCAGTTCCAAGAAATGCAGAAGGAGCTCAGAGCGTTAAAGGGGAAGGATTTGTTTGGGAAGAACACGCATGACCTTTGCTTAGTTTCGAATGTCAAGATTCCAACAAAATTCAAAGTGCCAGACTTTGAAAGATATAAGGGTGATTCGTGTCCTCGAAGTCATTTGACTATGTACGTGAGAAAGATGTCTACGTATTCCGATGATCATAACTTGTTGATTCACTATTTTCAAGACAGTTTGACGGGTGCTGCTCTAAAGTGGTATATGGGTTTAGATAGTATTCGGATCCGCAACTTCAACGATCTTAGCGAAGCTTTTGTCCACCAGTATAAGTACAACGTTGACATGGCACCGGACAGGGATCAACTCCGGGCGATGTCGCAAAGAGACAGAGAATCTTTTAAGGAATACGCCCAGAGGTGGCGTGAAATTGCTGCTCAAATCTATCCACCTCTTGAGGAGAAAGAGGTGACTAAGATATTTTTGAAGACTTTAGGTTCCTTTTACTATGAAAGAATGATCGTCAGCGCACCCAGTGACTTCACCGAAATGGTAAGCATGGGCATGCGGTTAGAGGAAGGGATTCGTGAAGGGCGTTTGGTTAAAGAAGGAAGTCCGTCTAGCAGTACTATGAAGTTTGGAAGTGTTTTCCCGAAAAGAAAAGAGCAGGATGTTAGCGCATTGTTCCTGGGGAGACCGAGGAGAGGTTACTCTCACGTTGCGGCAGTCACTCCGGCTGTCCGCCTAGCTTTGATGACCCCAGCTCATCAAACCCCACCAACTCAACAACGGCCATTTCACCAGCAGCCTCGACACCAGGCTTATCCATTCAACAATCAGAACCGTTCACCAAGAAAACCGCAGTTCGATGCCATTCCTATGACTTATACTGAATTGTTCCCTGCTCTTATCAGAAAGAACCTCATAACAACAAAGCTTCCTCCTGTCGCACCAAATAGTACTTCTCCGTGGTACAAGGCGGATCAATTTTGTGAATATCATCAAGGGTCGCCGGGGCACAACCTTGAGAATTGCTTTGCTCTGAAGGCGGACGTGCAGAGGTTGATTAAGAATGGTATCTTGTCTTTCAAGGATGTTAATCCAAATGTTAGAGATAATCCTTTGCCTCGACATGGGGCAGCATCAGTGAATATGGTGGAAGGTTGTCCGGGGAAGTTTCGAGTTTTTCAAGTTGAACACATAAGAGAGTCGTTGATCAGGTTACATCAGAGTTTGAGAAGACTTGCCTTTGTTAGGCATCAGCATGATTATGATGTTTGTGAGTTTTGTTCAAGGGAGGTTGATTGCCCCATTGTGAAGGAGGATATTCAAAAGTTGTTAGACCAGAGAGTTATCACTATTACATATGACCAAAATCCGGAGGATGAAGTGAATGTTATAATACCGCAATTCAATTTGCCTGAATCAGTAGAGATCGTTTACGATAGTCAGACTGCACCTGTTGATCCTTTGATTATTTATCCACCTGGTCCTGTGCCTTACAACTCGGACCAAGCTGTACCGTATAAGTATAATGCCACAATGATTGAGAATGGGGTAGAAGTCCCTATACCGACAAGGCCATCTTTTGTTAACATTGCTGATGTGAGTAGAGTTACGAGAAATGGACGTGTCTTTGCAGCAGTACCTTCGAAGAGACCAGAAGTTCAGATTAGGAGGCCCATACCTGCAGAAATTCCAGTGAGAAATGTTGAACCAAGGGTTGAGATAGGCCGATCCAATGAACCTATCCCTCGCCCTGAGGATGATGAGATTCTGAAGCTTATCAAGAGAAGTGAATATAAGATTGTGGACCAACTATTGCAAACTCCTTCCAAGATTTCTTTTCTTGATTTACTGAGAGATTCTGGTGCCCATAGAGAAGCTTTGATGAAGGTTTTGAACCAGGCGTTCGTGGATCATGATGTGACGGTTGACCAATTTGATGGAATTGTGGGAAATATTACTTCGTGTAACAATCTTGGTTTCAGTGATGAAGAACTTCCGGAGGAGGGAAGGAACCATAATATGGCTTTGCATATCTCAATAAGTTGCGGAAATGATACCTTATCAAGTGTGCTGGTAGATACAGGTTCGTCGTTAAATGTAATTCCCAAAACTACATTATCTTGACTCTCATATCAAGGTTCTCCCATGAGACCTAGTGGAGTAATTGTTAAAGCGTTTGATGGTTCTAGGAAGACAGTCATTGGTGAAGTGGATCTTCCTATAGTAATTGGTCCATATACTTTTCAAATCACTTTCCAAGTGATGGATATTCGTGCTGCCTACAGTTGCTTATTGGGTCGTCCATGGATCCATGATGCAGGGGCAGTCACCTCCACGCTCCATCAGAGACTGAAGTTTGTGAGGCATGGGAAGCTAGTAATGATCGGTGGAGAGCAGGCTATGGTGGTAAGCCATTTATCATCCTTCTCTTTTATTGATGCTGATGAGGATGTTGGAACCCAGTTCCAAGGTCTATCTATTGCTAAGAATGAAGTGAAGAAGCAAGGGGCATCTATTTCTTCTTTTGAGGATGCGCGACGAGTGGTGGAAAGTGGTTCGGCCGAAGGATGGGGCCAGGTGTTGACTTTGCCTGAGAAAAAATCTGGAGAAGGTCTTGGTTTTCGTCCCGTGTCTGCGAGAGTCAAGCAGGAAGTGGTTACTCGTCTGATTCAAGAGGTTTTCTGAAGCGCTGGTTTTATCCATCCGACTCCTCTTGAGGTTGATGCTATCATAAAGGACGATTCCGAGGAGGATTTACCCGATTTTGTGACGCATGGATTGGCTTGCCAAAACTGGATTGTTGTTGATGTTCCTGTTGTGATGCACCTTTCCGAGTAATGTTTTGTTTTGTTTTTTGAAAAACTTTCGCTCTGCCCAAGGCGAAAAGTATTTTGTGTCGGGCTATGATAAAAATAAATCCTTTTGCTCTGCCCAAGGCAAAAGAGAAATGTATGGGCCCTTTGTTTCAAGTATTTCCCTTCAATGAATAAAAATGTTATTTTGTCCACTACTGTTTTATTTTTCACTTTTTTGGGAAATAGTAATGAAAATTAATTGATAGTAATAGGAAAATATAACAATATTTTGTTTTTCATTTGTACAACATTCATATTAATCGATTTCTAAAATAAAGCATAATCATATGTGCAGATTAATCCATGACTTAACCATTGAAAACAATGATCCTATGCCCTCTCCCAACTTTGAATTCCATGTGTTCAGAGCCGAAGAAGAGGATAGTGAAGAGATTCCTGTTGAAATTTCCCGTTTGCTTGAGCATGATGAAAAGATTATCCAGCCATTTGAAGAACCTGTAGAGTTAGTCAATTTGGATGATTAAGAAGATAGAAAGGAAGTCAAAGTCGGAGCATTGCTTATCCCAGAGGTTAAAGAGAAAATGTTGGAGCTTCTCAAAGAGTATGTTGATGTGTTTGCTTGGTCCTACCAAGATATGCCGGGTTTGGACAACGATATTTTGGAGCATCATTTACCATTGAGACCTGAATGCCCGCCGATTAAGCAGAAGCTGAGAAGGACTCGTCCCGATATGGCTGACAAGATCAAAGAAGAGGTTCAAAAGCAGATTAATGCAGGTTTCCTTGTTACATCGGTTTATCCTCAGTGGTTAGCCAACATAGTGCCTGTTGCTAAGAAAGATGGCAAAGTTCGGATGTGTGTAGACTATAGAGATTTGAATAGAGCTAGCCCAAAGGATGACTTCCCATTACCGCACATTGACGTATTGGTCGACAGTACCGCAAAGTTCAAAGTCTTTTATTTCATGGATGGTTTCTCTGGGTACAATCAAATCAAAATGGCACCAGAAGATATGGAGAAGACAACTTTCATTACACCTTGGGGAACTTTTTGTTATCGGGTTATGCCGTTTGGTTTGAGGAATGCTGGCGCAACATACCAAAGGGCCATGACTGCTTTGTTCCATGACATGATGCATAAGGAGATAGAAGTGTATGTGGATGACATGATTGCCAAATCACAAACTGAGGAGGATCACTTGGAGCATTTATTGAAGTTATTCCAGCGCTTGAGAAAGTATAAACTCCGTCTGAATCCCAACAAGTGCACTTTTGGTGTTCGTTCTGGAAGACTTCTGGGTTTCATTGACAGTCAGAAAGGTATTTAGGTAGACCCTGATAAAGTCAAAGCTATTCGAGAAATTCCCGCACCCAAGACGGAAAAACAAGTAAGAGGTTTCCTTGGGAGACTGAACTATATTTCTAGATTTATATCTCATATGACTGCTACCTGTGGGCCGATTTTCAAGCTTCTCCGAAAGAACCAAGGATGTGTGTGGACAGAAGATTGTCAGAGAGCTTTTGATAGCATCAAAGAATATTTTCTTGAACCTCCCATTTTGATTCCTCCGGTGGAAGGAAGACATTTGATTATGTACCTGACTATATTGGAAGATTCCATGGGATGTGTGCTTGGTCAACAAGATGAGACTGGAAGAAAGGAACATGCCATATATTATCTGAGTAAGAAATTCACAGACTGTGAGTCTCGATACTCATTGCTTGAGAAAACCTGTTGTGCTTTAGCTTGGGCTGCTCGCCGTCTACGCCAGTATATGATTAACCACACCACTTGGTTGATCTCCAAAATGGATCCGATCAAGTATATCTTTGAGAAGCCCGCCTTATCTGGAAGAATAGCCCGTTGGCAGATGTTGTTATCTGAATATGACATTGAGTATCACACTCAGAAAGCAATCAAAGGGAGTATTTTAGCCGACCATTTGGCTCACCAACCAATTGACGATTATCAATCCATCAAGTTTGATTTCCCAGATGAAGATGTTATGTACTTGAAAGCTAAAGATTGTGAAGAGCCGTTACCTGAAGAAGGACCTGATCCCGAATCCCATTGGGGTTTAATATTTGACGGAGCTGTGAACTCTTATGGAAATGGAATTGGGGCAATCATCGTCACTCCCCGAGGCACTCATATCCCGTTCACGGCGAGATTGAAGTTTGACTGCACGAACAACATGGCTGAATATGAGGCATGTATTATGAGGCTCGAAGAAGCAGTGGATCTAAGGATTAAGATTCTTGATATTTACGGAGATTCGGCATTGGTAATTAATCAAATCAAAGGAGAATGGGAGACTTGTCATCCTGGTTTGATCCCTTACAGAGACTATGCTAGAAGATTGTTAACTTTCTTCAACAAAGTGGAATTACATCATATCCCTAGAGATGAGAACCAAATGGCTGATGCTTTGGCTACTTTGTCTTCAATGTTTCAAGTGAATGGTTGGAACGACGTGCCTACCATCCGAGTTATGCGCCTTAAAATACCTGCTCATGTGTTCTCCATAGAAGAGGTTACTGATGACAAACCGTGGTTCTATGACATTAAACGTGTTCTTCAAACTCAAGAGTACCCGCCTGGGGCATCCAATAAAGATAGGAAGACATTGAGAAGATTAGCAAGCAGTTTCTTCCTCAATGAAGAAGTATTGTATAAGAGGAACTATGACATGGTCTTGCTCAAATGTGTAGACAGACGTGAAGCAGACATGCTGATGCAAGAAGTACATGAAGGATCCTTTGGCACACATGCCAATGGACATGCAATGGCTAAAAAGATGTTGAGAGCTGGTTACTATTGGATGACGATGGAATCTGATTGCTGTAAATATGTGAAGAAATGTCATAAATGCCAGATTTATACGGACAAGATGCACGTGCCGCCGACCCTCCTCAATGTTATCTCTTCACCTTGGCCTTTCTCTATGTGGGGCATTGATATGATTGGAATGATTGAACCCAAAGCTTCAAATGGTCATCGTTTCATCTTGGTAGCAATCGATTATTTTACTAAATGGGTGGAAGTAGCATCTTATGCTAATGTAACCAGACAGGTGGTAGTCAGATTTATCAAGAATCAGATCATTTGTCGATACGGTATCCCGAGCAAGATCATCACTGATAATGGTTCGAATTTGAATAACAAGATGATGAGAGAGCTTTGTGAAGAGTTCAAAATCGAACATCATAATTCTTCTCCTTACAGACCGAAGATGAATGGGGCTCTTGAAGCTGCTAACAAGAATATCAAGAAGATTGTCCAGAAGATGGTGGTAACTTATAAAGATTGGCATGAAATGCTTCCGTTTGCTCTGCATGGATACCGTACTTCAGTTCGAACTTCAACAGGCGCAACCCCATTTTCCCTAGTTTATGGTATGGAAGCAGTACTCCCCATGGAGGTTGAGATTCCGTCTCTGAGAGTGTTGATGGAAACTAAACTTTCTGAGGCCGAATGGTGTCAAAGTAGGTATGATCAGTTGAATTTAATTGAAGAAAAGAGATTGACAGCGTTGTGTCACGGTCAATTATATCAGCAGAGAATGAAGAAAGCTTTTGATAAGAAGGTTCGACCACGCGAGTTCAGAGAAGGTGACCTCGTGCTCAAGAAGATAGTATCTTTCCAACCTGATTCTAGGGGCAAGTGGGCTCCGAATTATGAAGGACCGTATGTCGTTAAGAAAGTCTTCTCTGGAGGTGCTTTGATTCTCACCAATATGGACGGTGAAGAGCTCCCGCGTCCCATGAACGTCGATGCAGTCAAGAAGTATTTCGCCTAGGTTTGAGTTGACAGTTTGCTAAGTTGAAAACCCGAAGGGGCGGCTTAGGCAGACTTTTGGTCAGACCAGTCTTGGCATTTGAGCACATTTCGAAATTCGAAGTTGTTAGGGAGAATAGTGATCATGGTTTTTTGTGTAACCTTTTTATTTCATGTACTATTTCCCAAACTTTTGTAAACCGTTGGAGTCGCATTGTTAGCGAACTACCATATTATTAATGAAATTTGAGCATTTACCTTTTGTGGGCAAAATTTTAATTTTTATGGAAATACTTGAAACAAATTTATTTAAAGTATTCTTATTTTTAAATGTGTCGTGAATCATGAAAGGAATATTAACAGTCGTTCCGAGGACGGTCAAGCCATGAAATGCAACAGTACAGTAATTTATCCTTGCATGATGAACATGTTTTATTTCAAAATCGTCATGAGGTGTTGGTTGTGTAAACTTATGTTTCTGGTGGTACTAAGTTTGGTGACTCCCCAGTTGTTCCAGTTAAGCGTTGTTTTGGTTACCTTTATTCGAGCAAATTTCTGAAGTGTGGTACGCTTCGTCTCATGCCAGTGGTCCATTGGTATTAGAGGATTGGATTTGAATATTTTTTCTCCTCAAAAGATTTGAGCCTTGTAGCGTGGTACGCTCTGACGTTGCTTTGTGTTTCCAGTTCCAGTTATCTTCCGTCTTTTAAGATTGGCCGAGTATCTATTATTCCGTGACATCTTATTGTCTTCCAGATATTCCGTCTACTCGTTTCGTCAGCATAACATTCATTTATTCATTTACACTTATATCACGCATGCATATTCACATTTACCGTTGATTTTAGGTTGTACTGTGTTTATTCAAACAACGTACATGTTTCTTTCCAAGTGGAAAGCTAGCTTAAGCAGAAAATGTGCTTCCTTTCTAAATTCCCCAACTGAGCTAATCCTCGTGGATGATTTTTGATTTAGCTCACCTTGTCCATTTCTGGATAGGATGAATTCCCCAATCGAGTTGCTTTCTCATTGGGTAGAGTCTTGTTTGACTGTTTTCTCTCTAGTTATTCCTGGATGAAGTTGTTGTCTCTTGCGTAGGCTATCTCATGATTTTCCCCAGTGAAGTCGCGACCTAGACGAATGGTGCATTTATTTTGCACATTTAAGTATGTGATCTCCTCGGGAAGGACTGACTCATGATTCTCTTTGACGAAGATTTTTATTCTCTGCCAGTGTCATCGCAACTTCCTTCTGAGTTACTTTTCGGAAAACGACAAGCGGCAGCTCTTCACGGGCAACTTGTACGTTATAGACATCGGAAAACGACAAGCGGCAGCTCTTCACGAGCAACTTTTGCGTTATTATTATTTTTGGAAAACGACAAGCGACAACTCTTCACGAGCAACTTGTGCGCTATCATTATTTTCGGAAAACGACAAGCGGCAGCTCTTCACGAGCAACTTGTACGTTATAGACATCGGAAAACGACAAGCGGCAGCTCTTCACGAGCAACTTGTGCGTTATTATTATTTTTGGAAAACGATAAGCGGCGGTCTCTTCATGAGCAACTTGTACGTTATAGACATCGTTAGAAAACGGCAAGCGACAGTCTCTTTATTTGAGCAACTTGTACGTTATTATCTTTCTGGAATACAGCAAGCGACAGCTTCTTTATTTGAGCAGCTCGTTTGTTATTGGTATTTTTTCTGGAAGACAGCAAGTGGCAGCCTCTTTATTTGAGCAGCTTGTAGGTTATTGGTATTTTCTTTGGAAAACAGCAAGTGGCGGCTTCTTTATTTGAGCAGCTTGTGTGTTATTGATACCCTTGGACGACAACAAGTGGCAGCTTCTTTATTTGAACAGCTTGCGTATCTACAATCTTATTATCTCAGCATTAATTGGTATATCTTGGAAATCTCGCAGAGAAGTTTGTCATGAATCGTTACCTTCAGAAGTCGGTAATCCGTCATCAGCAAATTTGATACTCTATGTCTATCTTTGACCTTGAGTTGTGAACTCACTGTTATTTTTGGGTCAATAATCTGTTTTATGGCCTACGCAAGATGCCTTCTTTGTTAGGGTCAGAGGTCGTATTCCCTCAATTTTATTCGCTGTCAGGAGTCTATCGTTTGAGGTCGATGGCTCGTTTCCCTAGTAGTGTATAATCCATGTCCCTGTGTTTTGTTGGTGTTTGATTTCTCCAGCATTGTCTTGTCTCATACAATATCTTTCTCTGTGAATTCAATCACTACATTCATATCAAACATAATGGCGGTATCTTAGAGCAAAATTTGCGTATTATGTATTTAAGTACCTTCAATCCCGTCGAAACGGAGATTTTAATCTTCATATCTCCGGATAGAAGAAACTTAAATAGGGGCAGCTGTTGTACCCCAAATTTTTACCTAAGATACCATCTCCCATTTGCATCATTGCATTGCAAGGGTTTTGACCTATTTTTATCAATTTTTTAAAGCAGATTAAAATTCATAACTTTTTCAAGTCGAGAGCTGTTTATTTTTGAACGCTAAGTTTATTAATTGATCAATGTTAAAACAATGTTTATTAATTATTTATTATCTTAAATTTAATAATTGAAATTTATTTTCAGTTATTATATAATTGAAAGATTTATAAATAATATAATAAATATTGGAAAGGAAGTTCATTAATTGATCAACAATGTTATTTAATTATTTATTATCCTAAGTTTAATAGTTGAAATTTATTTTTTCGGTTATTATAATTTAGAGAATTATAAATAATGGAATAGATTGAAGAAAAGTTTATTGATCAAATGATGTTTATTTAATTGTTTATTATTCTAAATTTAAGTAATTGAAATTTATTTTCAGTTATTATATAATTTAAAGAATTATAAACGATAAAATAAATAATTAGAGAGAAGGAAAGAATTAATTGGCAAAATATTGGAATTTTATTCATTTTATTCTAATTGTACAATTGTTGTGTAAATACTGTATTTATTTACAACGTATTTACAATAATAATTTTTACAAAGTTTAAAATGAAATAAAAACTATTCTAATTTTTCCTAAATTCTAAATCTTCTATCCAATGCTTCTCTGTTTGTTCATTTAATTTTACCTGCAAAACAATTAAAAGAAAAAAGTCAGAAATAAATAAATAATTAAAAGCAGAAAATTATTTTTAGTGTTCATCATTAAAAGCAAACGGCTGGAATCAGATTTTTTTACCCTTTTTGCAAATCGCGGGATTTCTCCCGGTTCACAAAAAGAGATGAATTTTATTTTCAAAAATAACTGCACAAATTTAAATATGCACAAATATATTTCTTTTGTCAAAATTGCATTTTAATTGTAAACTGCATAATCTCAAATCATTTCATTTCAAAAGCCAAATGCATATTTCAAAAAGCATAACAACAGCATATGCATTTTTCAAAGCCAATATGCAATTTCTTTCAAGAAATTCCAACGTAAACATGCAACAATATAGGAAGAAGTCAAAACACAAGGCTCCATGCAGTAGACAAAGAAGTATGCAGTTTTAAAACCAATTTGCAAGCAATGTAATATTTCCATTTACATCATTTTCCAGCCTTGTGCTTTTTCAGAACAGTAAGGTACACATCACATTTTAGTGTCAATGGTACTAGAGAGAGAGAAGAGAGAAAAAAGTTTGGTTTTACAGGTTTTGATTTAGGCAGGAAGAGAATAGAAACAGAACTGTAGCAGCATGCAGTAAGGAAAATAGAAAGCATGAAAAAGGAATACAAACAAACTGATGGAGCAGTAAGAAGTGCAGAGTATCAAAACAATATTAAAAATATTCAAACCTGATACCATAAGCCTCAAGGAAAAACTGTATAACATAACACAAACCCCTTCAAAACAAGAAGAGTCCATAACCTGTGAAACGCCTCAAACCAAAGCTGATTTCAAAACTGAAACTACAACATAAGCCATACACTAACCTGCATAAAAACCAACATGGCCTAAAGAACCATAACCTGTTGAAACAAACCAATTTCCATCAACCTTAAACCATTTCAAAACCATAATACCTGCTATCCAGCCTAACCGAAACCAGAAAAGCATAAACCATGGCCTAAAAAACCATTAAACCTTCCACCTACTGTCAAACCAATAGCCTAACCAATAAACCAGAAAAAACAAATATGGCCTAAACCTAAACCTCAAACCTTTGTCAAAGTCCATAACCTGCACAAATTCATTTGCCTAGCCAAAGCCATCACAAAAAAAAACTTTGAAACCTTATGGCATAAACCAGTAAAACCTGTACCATCATCAAACCTTAAACCATAAAACTGTCTAACAAGAACCAGAATACCATAGCAACTCGAGCCTTAAAACAATGTTCAAGGAAACCCTCAGGCCTCAGAAGCATGTCATCATAGGCCAACATTAAGAAAGCAACAATAGCAAGGCAAGAAGAAGAAGAGGAGTCGAGCTAGTCAAAACAAACATTCCAACAATAGCATGTTCAAGACAACAAGAGCATGTTCAAGACAACAATAGCATGTTCTAGGCGACATAGAAGCCTCAGAATGTCATCATAGGCAACAGTAAAGTACACAAAGGCTACCAAGAGGAGAAGACAAAGTTCGTTTTCAGTGTTCATCACTAAACAAAAGGGATAGAGAAGACAAACCAGGGTCACCAAAGCAAGCACGACCTCATCTAGCTACGTTCCCCCTCCGCCAGCGAGCCTCCGACCCCACCTCTTCTCCATATCCAGAAAAAGGAAGGTAACCTTGTTTCCTTTTTTTCCTTTTCATCATCTCAACGAAATCCCATGTAAAAGATAAAATCAGAATCCAAAATCGCCACAAATTCATAACATGCAAGAAAAATCATAAAAATTTAATGCGTTAAGAAGCGAGAGCATTACCTCTGTACTGTAACACTGAGCGGCGCATGAGGAGAAGAGGCATTGGTGGCTCGGGCAAAGGGAAGGTTGGAGGCGGCCATTGAAGAACTCAGAGACTCAGACGCGCGAAGAAGAACGCGAACGAAGAAGACAAGCAAGCGGCGCTGCGTAACCGAACCCTTAAGCCCTTTGTTAACCCTAACTAATACAACGTTTAACCCTAAAAAACCAATTAGGATATATGGACTTAACCCATGCCCCTGCCTAAAGCCCAGCGACTCCTTACCACCTTTTGTTTCTGTTTTTTTTCTCTTTTAATCAGATTTTGGGCCCTTTAAAAACCCTTTAGCCCCTAATTTATTCATCTAACCTTTTATTTCTAATACACTTTTTTTTTAGTTTCTTTTTTAGAACTATTATTAATTTAGTTTAGTTAATTAGACTTAATTAAATAGAGATAGTTTAATTAAACAATTTTTTTACAATTTGACCATTGTTTATTAGGTTTAAATTTAGGTTTATTTAGTAATTTTAGTATCCCTTTTAATTCGACTTATGTTAGTAGCTTTTAGGTTTAATTTAGTTTAATTATTCAATAACTCTTAAAATAACATTTTATATTAATATTAAAAAAAACATATAAAAAACAAAAAAACATATAAAAATAGAAACTTAAAAATATTTTATTTTTCTTAATTAATTCTCATGCTTTGTCCATATTAAAAAATGCATAAAAATTAAAACTTTAAAAAACATTTTCTTTTCATTAATATTAAACAAAAAATAAAAAATGCAAGTTCGCACCATTTAGTCTATTATTTAATTGTTGCTATTTAATCATTATCCGCATAATTTACTATTTAATTATTTCATATTTACTTGCTTATTCCGTTTACGTTTAAATCCAAGGGAAAAACGATTAAATTTGTTGACTTCATGTCCTCAAGTCCGATCACGCGAATGTTTTTTTTGCATTTCATTAAAGCTGAAGACAATTTTCCCCCCAAAAAACTCAATCTTTTCAAAACTTATACCGTTCAAGCCAAAACTTCGACATTAGGTCGTCGCATCTTTGAAAACCCGTCCGTACCCCTTTTCGGCCAAAACAATTTATTTTTCAATGAAACGAACAATTTTAATAAACAGATATTTCAAAAGGTTCCTATAGAGTACTATAGATACATTGGGTGCTAATACCTTCCCACTGTATAACCAACCCCCGAACCATAGATCTCTTTTCAAAACGCCCTGTATTTTTATTACTTTTAAAAAAGTATTATTTTACATTGCATATTTAGGGTTTTATTTCGCTCTTTTCCCTTTTCCCTTGGAAATAATAAAGCGCGGTGGCGACTCTTGCTTTTGCGAGACGAATTAATCAATAATTCGATCTCTGATTTACCCCGCTACATTTTTTATCGCTACACTAGGTTCTTCCTTAGATCATCTTAGAACCTGAGATCGCCCGTAGGCTAGGTTCTTCCTTAGATCATCTTAGAACCTGAGATCGCCCGTAGACTAGGTTCTTCCTTAGATCATCTTAGAACCTGAGATCGCCCATAGGCTAGGTTCTTCCTTAGATCATCGTCGAACCTGAGATCGCCTGTAGGCTAGGTTCTTCCTCAGATCATCTTAGAACCTGATATTGTATGTAGGCTAGGTTCTTCCTTAGATCATCGTCGAACCTGAGATCGCCTCTAGGATAGGATCTTCCTCAAATCATCTTAGAACCTGAGATCACCCGTAGGCTAGGTTCTTCCTTAGATCATCTTAGAACTTGAGATCGCCCGTAGGCTAGGTTCTTCCTTAGATCATCTTAGAACCTTAGATCGCCCGTAGGCTAGGTTCTTCCTTAGATCATCTTAGAACCTGAGATCGCCCATAGGCTACGTTCTTCTATAGATCATCTTAGAACCTAAGATCGTCCGTAGGCTAGGTTCTTCCTTATATCATCGTCGAACCTGAGATCGCTTGTAGGCTAGGTTCTTTCTTAGATCATCTTAGAACCTGAGATCGCCCGTAGGTTAGGTTCTTCCTTAGATCATCTTAGAACCTGAGATCGCCCGTAGGCTAGGTTCTTCCTTAGATCATCTTAGAACCTAAGATCGCCCGTAGGATAGGTTCTTCCTTAGATCATCGTCGAACCTGAGATTGCCTGTAGGCTAAGTTCTTCCTCAGATCATCTTAGAACCTGTGATCGCCCGTAGGTTAGGTTCTTCCTTAGATCATCTTAGAACCTGAGATCGCCCGTAGGCTAGGTTCTTCCTATAGATCATCTTAGAACTTGAGTTCGCCCATTGGTTAGTTTCTTCCTTAGACCATCTTGGAACCTGAGTTCGCCCTAGGCTAGGTTCTTCGTATAGATCATCTTAGATCTTGAGTTCGCCCGTAGGCTAGTTTCTTCCTTAGACCATCTTAGAACTTGAGATCGCCCATAGTCTAGGTTCTTCCTTAGATCATCTTCGAACCTGAGATCTCCTGTAGGCTAGGTTCTTCCTCAGATCATCTTAGAAACTGAGATCACCCGTAGGCTAGGTTCTTCCTTAGATCATCTTAGAACCTGAGATCACCCGTAGGCTAGGTTCTTACTTAGATCATCGTCGAACCTGAGATCTCCCGTAGGCTAGGTTCTTCCTCAGATTATCTTAGAACCTGAGATCGCCCGTAGTCTAGGTTCTTCCTTAGATCATCTTAGAACCTGAGATCGCCCGTAGGTTATGTCTTTCCTATAGATCATTTTAGAACTTGCGTTCGCCCATAGGCATGGTTCTTCCTTAGACCATCTTGGAAACTGAGATCGTCCGTAGGCTAGTTTCTTCCTATAGATCATCTTAGAACCTGAGTTCGCCCATAGGCTAGGTTCTTCCTTAGACCATCTTAGAACCTGAGATCGCCCGTAGTCTAGGTTCTTAGATCATCTTAGAACCTGAGATTGCCCGTAGGCTAGGTTCTTCCTTAGATCATCGTCGAACCTGAGATCGCCTGTAGGCTAGGTTCTTCCTCAGATCATCTTAGAACCTTAGATCGCCCGTAGGCTAGGTTCTTCCTTAGATCATCTTATAACCTGAGATTCCCCGTAGCCTAGGTTCTTCCTTAGATTATCGCCGAACCTGAGATCACCTGTACGCTAGGTTCTTCCTCAGATCATCTTAGAACCTGAGATCGCCCATTGGCTAGGTTCTTCCTTAGATCATCTTAGAACCTAAGATCGCCCGTAGGCTAGGTTCTTCCTTAGATCATCTTCGAACCTGAGATCGCTTGTAGGCTAGGTTCTTCCTTAGACCGTCTTAGAACCTGAGATCTCCTATAGGCTATGTTCTTCCTTAGATCATCTTAGAACCTGAGATCGCCCAATGGCTAGGTTCTTCCTTAGATCATCTTAGAACCTGAGATCGCCTGTATGCTAGGTTCTTCCTTAGATCATCGTCAAACCTGAGATCGCATGTAGGCTAGGTTCTTCCTCAGATCATCTTAGAACCTGAGATCGCCCGTAGGCTAGGTTATTCCTTAGTTCATCTTAGAACCTGAGATCGCCTGCTGGCTAGGTTCTTCCTTAGATCATCTTAGAACTTGAGATCGCCCGTAGGCTAATAATAGAAACAGATGCAAACAATCAGTAGTTAAAACCAAGCCCTGCATTCAGCCATAAAACCAAACTCTTGCTGATCGTTTTCCAACTAATTTCCAGAAAAAAACTCCAAAATTAAACTATAACCAAAGTCCCAACTGTTTCCTGACCATTCCTAGCAAACTCAAACATAATTCTAACCACCTCCCAACTTCCAGAAATAACAAAAAAAAATAGAATTTTGACTAAACCCCCACCAATTATCCATATCCCTGTAACCATATCCCAACTACTCTAACTGCTAAAAACAGAATTCCTATCCTATCAAAAACAGTCCAACAAAATTCAAGTAACTCACCATTCATATCTCTTAACATAATCCCCAACCTATCTTCTAACAATCTTCTAACCAACTCCTAACCAACTTCTAGCAAACTTCAGAAAAAGGAATCAAAAACTCACAACAGAATTCATCAAAAATGGGAAGAGAATAATAGAAAGAGGAGGGAGAGATTCAGGATCATTAATTCATACATAAAAATATACAGAAAACTCACAAGAAAAATCTCTTTCCCTCTCTCTGAGCTCACCATCATCATTCACAAAAAATTCAAAGAGATTCTTCTCCTCACCAATCTTCATTCTCTCTACCTATCAGTACCTGAGAAAAACATTCATTTTTCTTGGATCCTTCTTGGCCATTATTTCTCTACAAAGATCCTCCATCAACTTTGTATCTTCTTCCTTACCTCGCTTCAACACAGCGTCTTCAACCTTCATCATCAACGACACCACTGAACCTTGAACCTTGAAGTGTTCCCCCCTGTAACAAAAATCTTCACTCACCAACGTAACCAATTCGAACTCCTGCAATCTGCATCATATCTTCAAAACTTCTTCACACTACTGCAACAGGATAGCAACAATTCAATAAAACACACAGAAGCTCCGAGAATCGAAAAAGAGGAAAAGGCGAGGAAAAAGCGGAATAAAAACGTACCTGAAGTGAATTGATCGAAATTTGATTTCAATGTTGTACCACAACTCTCGGGTCTTCAATCAGGTTCGACTCACGTTTTTTCTTAATTTAATCGTATACACGTCGTCTTCTCTGAATTACACAAGCATCTGCATTTGTTATTCGATCCATTCTCCCTTGCCTGTTTCATGAGAGATTCACGGTAGGCCTAGGTTCGGGAGGCAACTTCCGATAGGTTTGATGATGGGATCTTCGAGTGTCATCAAGCGTCAACAGTATCTGAATCCATGGTTAATTCTAAGGAGAGTTGAGTTTGCGAACAACGATGGAATAGAAGAAGTCGAAATGACGGTATGGCCGCCGTTTACGAAACTAATGTAAAGAAGACAGTGTTATCGCGGCTACCATGGTGCGGTGAAAATCGGAAGAAGAAGAAGGAACTGATGAGGTCGTGGCTAAGGGTTGCGGTCGAAGGGAAGAGTGTGAATAAGTAAGACAAAGAGAATCGGAGGTGATGATCTTCATAGAAAACCAGAGATGTTGAGGTGATGAGCAGTGTACAGTAGTCACACCCGATACGAAGGCTGTGTATCTGTTATTGATTAAAGAGAATTGTCGGCAACAATAGATCATGATGGAGTTACAACGGTGAAGATGTTTGAGAGATGTGAATAAGTTTGAGAGCGGCGAAGGAAGTTGAGTCCAAGATCGGCGCCGTCTGCAACTTTGATGAAGAAGAAGAAGGAATCTTGCGTGAGGGCTCAACAGTCACGACCAATTCAACCCTAAAATCCTCCATATGTTTCCATACTTTTTTATTTTTGATTAATATTTTTTCTTATTATTCAAGATAATCACATTATGCTGAGGATAAGTGGATAGTGGTGATGGGCCTGGGCCGAATTTTCTTAGACCCCTTCCTTGCGTTTTTACCTAATGTTGAAGTACACACAAAAAAAGCTTTATGGATTTTGTGATGGGCCTAGTGTCATTCAGGTTTTTTACTTCTGCAGCATTCTGAATTAGGCTTGCACCCCCCGAAGCTTCACGTGATCTTGTGATTCCAATTACATTTTTTAATTATCATGAATGAACTTTTATGATATTATAAAATAAAAGAGACTTGATTTTGAAGCAAGCTAAAAAATTAATTGTCATCAAGTAAATTCAAGGTGGCTCTCGATAGATATTTCTCTTTGCTTGCATGGTTTTGAAGAGGCAATGGACCTTCTCCGTTAGGTATCATCGCAACCTCATTTTATTCCTCATTTTCGCACTTTATTGCTTTCTAGATATCATGAGAAGTAGGGAAAAAAGAGCGTGCGCTCGAAGTCGTTGTTTAAAGACCTGTAGCAGGCATTCCGCACTTCATTTGCTATATGTGTTGTGCTTGTGTTTGTTTCTTTGGTTGTTGATCAATGAGTCACTCAATTTAGGAATTGAGATCACGATTTCACTCTCAGTGCATGCTCCCTATAGGATTTTATTGCTTTCCTTTATTTCTTGTTGATCGATGAGTCACTCAATTTAGAAACTGAGATCACGACTTCGCTCTCATTGCATGTTCCCTATAGGATGGTTTTGTTAGACTTTCTATGGCATGCTAACCTAGATAGGATCTCTCTAGTTATGCTCTCTTGTGCTTATTAGCTTTTTTTGCTTTATCCTTGTACATACCATGTTCCCTTAGGATGCTCTTGCCCCGTTCGGATGCAAGTTAGACCTTAGGTTGTAAACCATGCATGCTAACATTAGGTAGAAATTTCTCCTTTCATCCTTGATGTAGGGCTACCATTGTATGATAACATTAGGTTAGGAATAGGCTAGTCTCTCTTAGACTCTTTTCTTCCCCTTTTTGCATCCTTGCATTTAAAACTAATTCATTTTCTTAGCAAATCAAAAACATTTTAATCTCACTTAAACCCTTTTTCAAGGTAATAAAACACAAACCAATTCAAACCATTTTGTGCGCTCGAGCACCTTTTCTCTAAAACCCTTTTCAGGTAAGGACGTGATTAATTTACTTCTGTGTCAACGCATTAGTCTCCAAAGGTCGAGCTGCGGCAGAAGGCGGAATTAACTTTGTCCATAAAAAACACAAACAAACGAAAACATGTGAGCCAAACTATGGTAGCTCTGATTCGTCAAAAGGATACGTAGGCATTGGGGTAGGGTCCAAGCGAGTATAATTTTATTTTCCTTACATTATTTTCTCTTTTCTTTTGCATGCATTCTCCCTTTAGCAGTAGTAAACAGTAAGCATAGATTAGACACACCCATAAGATAGATAACAAGATCAGATACAGTAGAGTACTACGAGCACGTGGGGTGCTAATACCTTCCCCTCGTGTAACAGACTCCCTTACCCGATCTCTCGGTCGCAAGACTGTGACTTCTCCCTTCTTAGGTTTTCTTGATGTTTACCTTTCGATGGTGACTTTGTTGTTTGATGATTTTCAGCTGGTTGTTTCAATAGGGAATCAAATGGAATGTCCAAGCGTGTGAAATGATGAAGTTTGGAGGGAAATCGTGTGAAGTTGCAAACAAGAAAAGTGTGACTTCTAATTTGATCAAAACTCATCCAAAACGCGCGTTTTGTTGTGCTAATCAATTCTGGAACTTCACTAAATATGTTTAGAGGAAAAAACGTGTGGAAAACTTGTGATTAGAAGCCAAAACAAAGATTTCAAAATCTGACTTGTGGGGAAACTTCAGTTTCAAGTTACCAAGTTCAATCCAATGGCATTCTCAGCTCAAGGGGTCTTAGGGCATGATTCTTGATGCTTTAGAAAGATGAGGTTACATGCTTGGAAATGGAAAAATAATGGAATCAAATGGATGCTTGAGTTGAAAGTTGAGTTGAGTCAAAGTTGGGAAAAAGAAGTTGACTTTCCATACTTAGAAATAATTCAAGTTTTTCTTCAAAAGTGGCCTATAATGTTTTGCATCCAAACATGGCCTTCCACTTGGATTTTTCTCTTGACCAAAAAAGATGGCATGAAATAGACCTCTTGAATGAAATTTTGGGACTTGAACCATTTAAAATATCCAAAAATTGAGAGAGTTATGAATTGTTGAAGTTGGCAAAAAATCATGAAATGACCTATAATATTTTGTATCTTTAAGGCAACTTCCATCAATTTTCTCACTTTGCTCATAAAAGGAACCATAAAGTTCACATCCTCAAGATCATTATGGAAGATGAATGGGCTCAAGGTGATAAAAATTTACCAAGTTATGATCATTTGAAGTCACACATGGAAATTTGGGGATTCATCTAGAGGACTTGTAATATTTCTTCTTCATAAAGTTTCTTCCACATGAAAACTCCTTGGAACTTTTGAAGTGATTTGTTGATAACCCTTTGAAGAGAAGTATTTCTTTGGAATAACTCCAAAATAACAAAATATGAGCAAGATATGCTTCTTTGAAGTTTAAAACCTTAGCTCTTAGATCAAGAAAAATACCTTGAGGAACTTTGACAATTTTGAACAAACTTCTTGTACCAACACAAATGCTTTGTAAATATAAGTTGTTGAGGGTGATAATGAGAACTCATAGCAACCACAACCACTTCCATATCTTAATAATTGAGAGAAATATGCATTTGTGACCAATGGGAACAAAGCCTTGTCCAAGCATGACAACTTCTCCAATCAATCCCTTGTGCTTTTGAACCAAATTTGATAATCTTGAAATATGGTGAACCAAAATAACCTTGCCATACCATTTCTTACAAAACAAATTCAATGGTGAGGTTTGAACTTCTCAAGCTTCATTAACTAGGGCATGGAAATAAACTCATGAACCCATGGATCAAATTTCTAAGCCACATTGCCTTTACCTACATTATTAACAGGTAAGACAAACCCAAATTGCATTTTGTTAATTAGAAAGAAAATCAAGACAAAACATTCATGATCACAAAAGAATACAAGTCAAGGTGCTTGGGGATTCCTCAAAGAGCCATGCTAAAGATAGGGAGGATAACCAAGAAACCTAATGTGATTTATTGTGATTGAATTAACATGGTATGATGAAGGGATCTTAGGAGGAAAATTTGGGGTACAACAGTGACCTACCAACTTTCACTGAAGGTAGAAAGAGAAAATATCATAGCATCGCCGTTCACTGACGATGAACTACCAACGTTCACTGAAGGTAGCAAAAAGATAACAAGCAACAACATTCACTGAAGGTGACCTGCCAACTTTCACTGAAGGTAGAAAGAGAAAATGTCATAGCACCGCCGTTCACTCATGATGAACTACCTACGTTCACTGATGGTAGCAAAAAGATAACAAGCACTAACTTTCACTGAAGGTGACCTACCAACTTTCAATGAAGGTAGAAAGAGAAAATATCATAGCACCGCCGTTCACTGACGATGAACTACCAACGTTCACCGAAGGTAGCAAAAAGATAACAAGCACCAACTTTCACTGAAGATAGAAAGAGAAAATATCATAGCACCGCCGTTCACTGACGATTAACTACCAACATTCACTGAAGGTAGCAAAAAGATAACAAGTTTTCCCCAAAGTTATGGCATTTCACCTAGAATGGGTCTCAAATTCTTCTTTAACCAAGGCATTCTGCCTGGAAAGGGTAATATATAAGTTGTCTCAAATAAAGAGACTACCACTTGCAAAGATTTCACAATGAACAGTCTTTTCGATATTGAAAGACTTGTCATCCACTGGAGTAATTTGACAATGAACTGCAAACTATCCGCTCATAAAGAAGATAGCAAAAAAAAGTAACGTCGACTTTTACGGGGAAGTACAAGTTCCTCAAATAAAGAGACCGACTACTTTCTATTGTGAAGGATTATAAAAATGAATTCCTGGGGAAAGCAATATAGCTTCTAGGGGAAAGAAATATGACTTCCTGGGGAAAGCAATATAGCTTCTTGGGGAAAGAAATATGACTTCCTGGGGAAAGCAATATAGCTTCTTAGGGAAAGAAATATGACTTCATGGGGAATGCCAACATATTCCTGATGAGGAGATAAAGTTTTCTCGTGCAAAATAAATGCACATTCTCAAACCAATGCTAGAAGCTTGCAGAATTCCAAAGTAATAGTATTGCTGGGAAACAAAGATTCGATCCAGAAATAAACTGGAGTAAAATATTCTACCAAAATACATTCTCTGAGAAATGAACTCAAAAGGGAAACCCAAATCATCCAGATAAAGAGTTGTATAGGAAGGCTAAAGCAAAAATCTTCCACGAGGGACAACTCATTGGGGAAATTGAAAGAACACACACTTTCTGCTTATGACTGACAGTCTATTGGAGCGGGGACAACACAAATCTGCAAAACAGGGCAATACGTCCACAAAACAATAACAAATGTGAATGAGCAATGATTTGCCAAATTTTAACTATGCATGATGTATGTATGAATGTATGAGTGCTATCGTGCATATGCTGACAAAATAGACATATAACACTGGGAGTAACTAGGAAAAACCAACTCGGGCACAATCAACACTCGGATAAATCACATTCAAGATGATCATTCCATAAGAAAAAGTAGGCGCCAACTGACGAAACAAAACCTACTGCATGGCTTAACTTCACTGGGGAGAAACATAATTCGGAAGTAAACAAAACATAGCGACAAAACAATACAGATACAGAGATATAACATCCTTTCCCAGGCTTTACCAGGGAATAGCACTCAGACTTCGACGGGGAAACAAATATTTTCAAAATTAACGCTTCTACTGGGGATTGCAAAAATCAATTTCAAGTAAAGCAGACAGACACCAAATCATCAAAACATTCACTCGAGAATTCAGTCCCATTTTAAAGGAGGAAAAACATACAAACTTTGCTAAGGCATATAATGTCCCATCATCCAGACATTAACCAGGGATTTCGTGCTGACTTCATTGGGGAGGTCAACACCACATTCTCAAAGGAAAAACCAATATACGTTCTTTACTGGAGAAACCAGAGACATGTGTTCTTCGAGAGTAATTATTGTACCAACTTCTCTGGGAAGAAAGAACTTTTATCAAGCAAGCGAAACCTTCACCAGAGAAATCTTGGATTGATTCTTCATATCACGCAAACTCATAAAAGAAGAAAAATGAACCAAAACTTGACCGGGGACCCTGGAGTCACAAACCCAATGCAGCAAAAACATCTTGAGAAAAACTTCTCCGGGAAACAAAACTTCTCAAAACAACTGGAGTTCGTTCATTCCTGGGATCACCACTTTTGTTTTTCTCTTGCGTCACAAATTTTAAAGTAAAAGAAAATTGTAAATTTTTTTTGAAAGTCAATTTTGTTATTTAATCTTTTCGCTTTGAAAGTTATTATCAATAATAAATGGAGTCTTTTCAACCTAAATAAAATAGAAATACAAAGAATTGGGTAAAAGCTCAAATTTCATTAATAGAATGGTAGATTGCGAATGGCGAGACTCCATGGATGATTACAAAGTTTGGAAAATAGTAATATATAATGGAAAAGATACATTGGGATACAATGACCACTATCCCCTCTAACAACTTTTGAAATCCTGAGCAGCAACTTCTGTTGAAGTATGATGAGGATCCGAGAAATTGTTGCTCCAACGATCAAGTCTTGTCTGATGTAGTTACTTTCCAAGAAAGACCCTAACTTTTGCTTAATCTGCCTTGCGGGTTTTCAACTTAGCGGGAAATTTTATTTTGTTTATGTCTCTAATTTTTTCCTAGACCTCCCTTTCGGGTTTTCGGCCTACCGAGACGCTCTTTTTTGCCTAAGCCGCCCTTTCAGGTTTCCAACTTAGCGAGCTGTTATTTTATTTCTTTAGGCGAAGTATTTCTTGACTGCATCAGCATTCATGGGACGTGGGAACTCCTCGCCATCCATAGTTTCAAAAATTAATGCACCGCCAGAGAAGGCTTTCTTTACAACATATGGGCCTTCAAAATTGGGAGTCCACTTGCCCCTAGAATCAGTGTTAAAAGACATGATCTTCCTGAGCACGAGGTCGCCTTCTTTGAATTCACGAGGTTTGACCTTCTTATCAAAAGCTTTCTTCATTCTCTTCTGATATAACTGGCCATGACACAAAGCCATCATTCTCTTCTCTTCAATCAAATTCAATTGGTAAAACCTGTTCTGGACCCATTCAGCCTCTAACAACTTGGTTTCCATTATCACACACAAAGAGGGAATCTCAACCTCAATTAGGAGTATCGCTTCCATTCCATGCACAAGGGAGAATGGGGTTACTCATGTGATAGTGCGGACAGATGTTCGATATCCATGCAAAGCAAAAGGGAGCATTTCATGCCAGTCTTTATATGTAACAACCATCTTCTGGATGATATTCTTGATATTCTTATTAGCAGCTTCAACAACCCCATTCATCTTGTTGTCTTATAATACAACCCATGGAATTATCTAACACTATCAGATACATAATCAACGGTCTTCCTTCAACAGGAGGGAGCAAGATAGGAGGTTCAAGCAGATATTCTTTAATACTTTCAAATGCCCTTTTGTAGTCATCTGTCCATACACAACCTTGATCTTTCTTTAACAACCTAAAGATCAGTTTATATGTTGCAGTCATGTGAGAAATGAATCTGGAAATATAATTCAAATGCCCGAGGAACCCTCTGACTTGTTTTTCAATTCTCGGCGCTGGCATTTATTGAATTGCTTTGACTTTATTAGGGTCAACTTCAATTCCTTTCTGGATAACAATGAAACACAACAATTTCCTTGATCGAACACTGAAGGTACATTTATTTGGATTCAAGCGGAGACGATACTTCTTCGAACGCCGAAATAACTTCAACAAATCTTCTACATGCCCTTCTTCAATTTTGGATTTAGCAATTATATCATCAACATATACCTCGATTTCCTTGTGCACCAGATCATGGAATAGGATTGTCATAGCCCTCTGGTACGTTGCAGCAGCGTTCTTCAACCCGAAGGGCATCACTCTGTAACAGAATGTTCCCCAGGGTGTGATAAATATTGTTTTTTCCATGTCCTATGGAGCCATTCTTATTTGATTATACCCGGAAAATTCATCCACGAACGAGAATACTTTGAATTTTGTTGTGCTATCCACTAACATATCAATGTGTGGCAATGGAAAATCATCTTTTGGACTAACTTTATTTAGATATCTGCTATCTATGCACATGCAAACTTTTCCGTATTTTTTCGGTATTGGGACAATATTGGCAATCCACTGAGGGTACACTGACGTCACAAGAAAACCGACATTAATATTCTTTAGAACCTCCTCTTTGATCTTTACTTCCATATTTGGGTGAGTTCTTCTCAACTTCTGTTTGATTTGCAGACACTCTGGCTTCAACGGCAAACGGTGCTCTACAATATCTATATCTAGACCAGGCATATCTTGATAAGACCAAGCAAAAATATCCACATACTCTTTCAACAACTCAATTAACTTTCTCTTCACATCAGGATGCAGCAACGCTCCGATCTTGACTTCTTTCGGATCTTCTTCTGAACCCAAATTGATTAATTTTAATGGCTCTTTATATGGATGAATGACATTTCCTTGCGCTCAAGCAACCGTGAGACCTCTTATGGAATATCATCATAGTCTTCTTCTTCAGCCCCATACACAGGTCATTCAAAGTTGGGAGAGGGTGCAGGGTCATTGTATTCAACAGGTTTTTTAATTAATCTGCACATATGATTTATGATTGCTTTTAGAAATTGACACATATAACAAGTGATCATGAAGATTGAATTTCAGTTATTATTTACTTTGAATTTTTTTTATGATTACCATTTTCCAAGAAAAAAGCAGAAAATAAAGACACAATTTGGGAAACAAAGACTACTTTTATTATTGATTTTAAAAGTCACAGCAAACAGATAAGCCCATAAAATATTAATACTTTCACATTGGGCAGATTTAAAGCTTTTCAAAAAGATTAACAAAACAAATTACTTTGAAACACGTATGCAAGAGGGAACATCAATGGTGATCCAGTTCTGAACCCTAACTCCGTGTGTCACGTAATTTGGAATTTCCGGCTCTGCTTCATCTTCCACAATGGCATTAATCCCGGAGACATTTGGATTAAGGTAACCCCCACTACGGAAGATGTCTTGATACTTGCCTGCAACAGACTTCGGCTTCATGCTCTTACCTTTGTCATTCTTCAAAGAGAATCCCAAGCCAGCTCTATTATTGTTTACAACTGGATCCATAATCTGTCCCCATACCTCATTATGACCTTTACGCATAACTTGTTGCGCATCCTTAAGCGAAACCATGGAATTCTCTTTTCCTCTTATGTTATCAATGGATAAGGATTGGAACTCGGTTCCAACAGCAGCTTCATCGACCTCCACAATGCTGAAAGAGGAAAAATGAGATATCAATAATGCTTGTTCTCCATTTATAATTACCACTTTTCCTTCACGTACAAACTTCAGCTTCTGGTGTAAATTTGAAGTGACAGCCCCTGCCTCATGTATCCACGACCTTCCTAGCAAACAACTATAAGTGGGTACAATATCCATGACTTGGAAAGTAATCTGAAACAAATGTGGGCCTATATGAATAAGCAAGTCCACTTCACCAATAACAAATTTCCTTGATCCATCAAACGCTTTCACAATAATGCCACTTGGGCGCATGGGCATTCCTTGATATTTCAATTTCATAAGTGTGCTCCTCGGTATAACGTTCAAATTGGATCCATTATCAATCAGCACATTGGATAGTAAATCATTCTTGCAGTTTATAGAGATGTGGAGGGTCAGGTTGTGATTCCTTCCTTCATTTGGCAATTCATCATCGCAGAAACTCAGGTTATTACATGACGTAATATTCCCTACTACACTTCTGAATTGGTCTATAGGCATGTCACTTCCACAAAAGCTTGATCCCATACCCTCATCAGAGATTCTCTGTGAGCAGAGGAATTCATCAATAAAGCCAAGATAGATATTTTTGAAGGAGTCTGCAGTAGCTGATCTAAAATTCTGTAGTCGCTCATCTTGATTATCTTCAAAATATCATCCACTTCTTTCTATAACGTAACTCCACTAGATTCACCCATAATCTTCTTGGGTTCAACATTCTCAACAATTTTCTTTCCAATGCTAACATCTCCACGAACAACTAGTGCAAATACACGACCACTGTGGGTCACTCTGCTAGTCTGAACAATATTTTGCAACATCAGGCATTGGTTGGATGGGAACTTCCACACCATCCTCTAAGATTGTGGCATTATATTTGTAGGGTATAGCCTTATTTGACTTGTAAGGGACAGGACTCGGAAAACTAATCACCAATGGGATAACAACTGGCTTGCTATAATAATCAACTTCAAAATGGGAGGGTGCACCAAAACAAGGCACAATGATATTTACCCCTTATTCAACACAATTAGTCATTATGGAGTCATCTCTGGAAAACAAATCTTCATCCGAGGAGAAGAACTCATTTGCAGAGGCATACTCATCATCCGATCTTTCTTCATCCAAACAAGACTCGATCATATCAACTTTATGGTAATCATCCCTTTGACCTGTAACCTTGATAGTTCCATTATCCAATAACAACTGAACACCTTTCCTCACGATTGAACATCCTCGGAGTCCAGGCAACAAATTCGCCAAGATCCATACTGATGTTCCACCTGACCAGCCACGTGGCAGAAAGTAGCATGCAATTGTACAAGATCCCCATTCATGTGCTCCACATCAAAAATTATGAACTCTCCAGGACATCTAGAAACCATGTTCACCTCCTCTTCATACTCTTCCCTAGGCCTGATTATGTGGATGAGGCCCTTATCCATCATGTCCTGCAAATCAGCCTTTATCTTATTGCAACCCTGTATGTCTGTACTGTAAATAGCACAACCAAAATGGTCATGCGTATAGTAGCTAAATTCACATAGGTATGCATGCATTTTCACCAAATCTCCTCTAACCAGATTAATATCAAAAATCCAGAAGTTATCTGGATAACCGGCCACCATGTTTACAACATTTGCTCCTCCATGCTTGGGTAGAGGATTGTCTTTCATATTAGGGCCCACATCCTTGAAAGATAGAATACCAGACTTCACCAATTTCTGCACTTCAGTCTTTAAAGGATAACAATTCTCAACATTATGCCCTGGTGCTCCCTGATGAAAAGCACATGTTTGGTCTGCCTTGTAATACCAAGGCAACGGTGATGGTTCAGTGGGAGGTGATAAGGTCTGAACCAACTTCTTCTGAATCAATGTCGGTAGTAACTCTGTATAACTCATAGGAATAGGGTCATAACTCTCCCTTCTCTGATTATACCCTTGATTCCCCTGCTGGGATGGTCTCTGATAAGCAACAGTGGTTGGAGCTACACCAACAACTGGAGTAACTGAGGCGACTTGCTGATGACGCCGACAATTTCTTCTAGGAGGATTAACCCTTCTCTCTTGCATAACAACATTTATATCTCCTTCCTTCTTCTTGGTAAACCCATAAGATGGCTTCTTTGCACCTCTAGATCCTTCACCCTTTGTTAAACGACCCTCTCTTACATCCCCTTATAAATGGATACCCATGCCTACCATTTCAGTAAAGTCACTTGGCGCACTTGCTACCATCCTCTCATAGTAGAAAGCACCCAGAGTCTTCAAGAAAACCTTAGTCATCTCCTTCTCTTCCATGGGAGGAATCACTTGGGCGGCTACCTCACGCCATCTCTGCATATTCTTTGAATGATTTCTGGTCTTTCTGAACCATGGCCCTGAGTTAATCACGGTCATGCGCCATGTCCACGTTGTATTTGTATTGTCTGATAAATGCTTCTCTCATATAATTGAAAGTATGGATGTTGACACTGTCCTAGCTCATATACCACTTAAGTGTAGCACCGATCAGACTATCCTGAAAAAGTGAATCAGCAGATGTTGATCCTCAGTATGGGTAGACATTCTCCTTATATACATCACCAGATGAGCACGAGGGTAAGTGTTTCCCTTGTACTTCTCAAACTCCGGGACCTTAAACTTTTGGGTATCCTAACATTCGGGACCAAACATAATTCATTCACATTTTTCCTGAATAAATCTTTTCCCTTGAGGGCCTTCATCTCTCTCTGCATCTTGTCAAACTGCTCTTGAAAATCATCCATTCTATCATAAAGACCCAAGTCTTCACTTGGTGGAGGAAAAGGACGACACACGTCATCATTAAAAAATGGAACCAAATTCACCGAAGGAGGTGCAGCAGGAGCAGTATGCACCACATGAGGTGCAGGAGTAACAGTAGTCTGAACAACTAGAACTTCTTGAGGACTAAGATTGAAACCTTCGGGTGAAAAATTCTCTGGCATTCCCCATGGATAACCTTGAGGCATGCGATTCTGAACAACAACTGGGGTAGCAGATACAGGAATAGTCGAAGCTTCTGCAGTAACCCTTGTTGGTTGAGGTTGAACACTCGGTTGTTGATTCTGAGCAGCCACCAGAGATTCCATCAGAGCAATAAGATTGGCCATACTGGCCTTCAAAGCAGAAACTTCCTCGCACAGCTCTCGAATCTATTGTTCTAAGTTGTCCATCTTCCTTCTGAAATTAGCTCGAGTGTTGTAGTGGTGAGTCATCTTGCTGAACAAAGTAAAGAAGCTTGGTAAGATACCTGGATATGCATAACAAATGCAAGAAATATGTGCAATATGATGCATGCAATGTAATGCTTATGATTTATTTTTATTATATTTCAAGGGACTTTAAGATTTATAGACACATTGCAAATATCAAAGTGATAACGCATTTGAAATACTGAAATTTTTTATTATAATAACTTCAAAATAGGTTACAAGTCTCAACAATCCCAAGTACAAGATGAAAATAAAGTCTAAAACCCTGAGAAGTAAAGCTATCGGAGATCACTCTATACACTGGAACTTCCCTGTAAGCCTGACAATCTGAACCTTCAACCTCTGGTTTTCTTCCGCATACCTGGTGGCAACCTCCTTCCAATCACCTTAATCAGGAAGTGAGTAATCAGCATCTGACTGAGGCTTAGGAGAAAATAAATCCCCTTGCCTCTCCATAGTCTCTACCGCTCGACTCTCAAGGATCTCAATCAAGTCGTCTTTCTCCTTCAAGTCTACTCTATAGGAAATCTATAAAGTTTGGCACTTATTCTTCTAAGCATCCTTTTCCTGCTGCATCCTGACCAAATAAAGTTATAGATCTTCTATATCATCCAATAAGGGAGGAGTGGTCTTCACAAACAAATCAAACATAGGTGTTTCCTGGGAATACGACATCTTCAAATGAATAGCTCTTGCTTGAACCCACTGAAGATATGGCTCCAAAGAAACAGCCCCCTAGGTCCCAAGTCTTTCCTACTCTTCTTATGAATGTGACGCCAGGACTTCACAATCTTCTCCTTATCTTCCTTATGGTCTACTCCCTTCTTCCAAAATAAACTACTTAAATTAATACTATTTGGTTTATCCCTCATCGGATAACCGAGTTGTCGTCGTGCAAGAACGGGGTTATAGTTAATTCTTCCCTTTGTACCAAGAAGAGGTACATTAGGGAAACTACCACAACTGTCAACAATCTCTATATCCTGGTAAGCTCGATGATACCAATCAATATCCGAGTGAGTAAGTGCCATGATCTTAGGAGCCCAACGGGGTTCCTTCTTGACATCCTAGAAAGCATCAAACTGAGGCATATGAGAGATAAGCCACCGGTACAACAAAGGCGTGCAATAGATAATCATCCCCACATGATAAGAGTTTTGAAGATGAATGGAATAATAAGCATCACCCAACAATGTAGGAACTGGGTTTCCAATCATGAAGATCCGGATAACATTAACGTCAACAAATTTATCCGCTTTAGGAAATAAAAACAAGCCGTAGGCAAGTAGAGCAAAGATGGCCTCAAAAGCGACTGTACTCTTCATCCTGGAAAAGTAACGAGCTTTCTCCAATAAGAATTGGGCGGTAATCCTCTAATCCATCCTTTAGAAGTCATATGGGCTTTCACCTCAGATTTCCCTAGATGGATCAAAGCAGCAATCTCATGTGGTTTTGGCTCACCCTCCAAACCAATAAAAGGAACACGATCAGTAACAGGTAAATCCAACAGATAAGAATACTCCTCTAGTGTAGACATCAACTGATTATCGGGGAAAGTGAAGCAGTGATACATCGGATTATAGAACTTGACCAAGGTTGAGAGAAGACCCTCCTTCATCCTAAGCATCATAAGAGGAATGATGGATCCATACTTCTTCCGAAAATCTGCAGAACACTCGATCTTGGGAATTAGACTGATCAACTCATCTATCTTGGGATCCTTGAAACTGTACTTCCAGATCTTTCTTTTTCAAGAATCCATGGTCAAAAAGTACCTGAGATATTCATAAATGGTCAACTTTTAAGTCCCTCGAAATAAAATTTCTTCAAAAGATGCTTATGAGTGCATGGATGCATGATGCAGCAATCACACATAAGATCACATATATAGGGTTCATAGGTTCAACGTCACGAGCATGAGGTCGAAGGTACTACCCATAAGGTGTTGGTCTAAAAGTTATCACCTGACGAACAAGGTTCTAGAGGTTCCCAGAGTCTACGTCCTTCCTTCGGATATTACCAACTTCCCGATTAACTCGGTAATTAGTAATATTCTCAAGAAAAGCTCGTCTGAGCGTACTATCGCGTGACAACTATTTCCGGATTACTCCGTCATAGCTTCCGCACTACACCTAAAAGGCCAAGATGGGTTAGGTATTTTATGGTCCTCAGCTTCAGCAGGCTCTCAGGTCGAAAGCAGTACGTCTTCCCGATTACTTGGTAAATGACACTACAGTCAAAGGAGCCTCCACTGAGTGGGGGATCTCATGCCTCCTTTTTTGGGATTACTCCCGCAAAGTTAACATGACTATACCGCCCATCCTATCTTAAAGTTTGCCCAAGTCCGTGTATAGGACTTATGAGTAATCACCAAGCACCCTAAAAACCAGGAAAATCCAGACAAACATATATACAACATATACCACATAAACAACGATAGCACATATACAGATAAAAACAAAGATAGGCTCAACCCACTTAGGGATGGACCAGAAAGAGGTCAATCTTTCCCCATTGAAGTCGCCATTTTTTCTGTAGCAGTAGAAATGTTTAAGACTAAGCCATTGGATTGACTAGACTTATACATATCAAAATAAAAATCGCCAGCGCACTTTATTGTTTCCAAAGGAATGGGAAAAGAGCGAGTAACCCAAAAAGAGGGGGGAAAGATTCAAGGTAAGGGGGTTGGTTATACAAAGGGAAGATATTAGCACCCTAAACATCTACGGTACTCCGTATGAACCTCTTTGTAAAATTTGTATATTTTGGGTATAAAATGTTGTATAAAATGTTGTATAAAAATGGATGGTGGAGGTGAGAAAAGAAATATATTTTTTATGGTTTTTTCACCCGCCGCGGTTGCGAACCTTTAGTGCCTACATACCATCTTTCATGCAATAGGGGATTAGGGTACACATAGTTCCTCTTTTAAAAAAATTTAAACACAAGTGTGTTGGTTAATTTTATGAGATAAGACATCATCATCATTGTCCGTGTGGAAAACATACTTACTACCCACAATCATGAGAAAGGAGAATTTGCATCATCTCAAAATAGAGGATATGGCTTGGATTTTAAATTAACAATGCCTCACACAACATCCAAGTGGAAAATATCTCACTTCACTACATATTATAGAAGTATAATTGTTTGCATCACTAAAGGGATTGACAAGAGTCCAATCTTTTGAGAAAGGTTTTAAAGTAAAAAGCCAAAGTGGCAAAATGGTTTGTAATGAGATTGATTGACTTTTAGTCTTCTCACAAAAAAAAAGTCAAGGTATTATTAAGTTGATTAGAGTTTATTTATGAAAATGTTTTGAAAATGCATGGACCTAAGTCCAAGTTTATTATGAAAGTGGTTCAAGTTTAAAAACAAGAAGAATTTTCAAAAGGAGGGAGAATATTTTTGAAATTAAAGAAGATGGGAGGAGAAGAAGAGGCTATCCTAAAGCATAAGGTAAAATCTAGGGATAAGAACCATCTAAACAACAAGAAGCCAATACTTGACATTATGAGTCAAGATAGAATTCTCATTCTTTGTATTGAAACCAAACAAGAAAATATACTAGACCTCTTGAGAGAACCAAACTTCGAGTGTATTAAGTCTTCACAAAAATTAGACAGAGTAACGACTATATACGGGTGAATTCCATATTACAAACAAAGAATGTAATCACAATAACCTGCACACAAAACAAACAAACAACCCAATGTCTTGAGGTAAACCTCAAGAACTCCAGACAAAATATCATTTATTCGAATCGGGACAAAATTTAGCGTTATGTTAAGGAATCGTAAGTGGACTTATGTTGAAGTCGCACCTATTTTGAGATCGGTCGATAGCAATCTATGTACTTTATGTTTGGATAAATGATATAGAGATCATCATCTCTTAACATGTAGCACAATCAAAAAAAAGAAAGGGATAAGATGAAGAGGGGTGGGGAAGAATATACAAACCATAATTGAATTAAAATTTAATCAAACTATTATTAAAATCATTCATCCATTTTTATGGAGTTAGACTCAACACCATGGATCCAATGAAGTTAATAAAGTTCATGATCAAAAATTCAACCCAAGATTATCCAGAAAATCATCATAAAAAAATATTACATTTAATATATACATTAAAAAGGGTTTTAAAATGTTTTAAAATGGAAATAAAAGAGAAAAATATCAACTATGTTCAAATTAATCAAGAATAAAAAGTAAGGCCATAGAAAAATCAGAAATGAACTAAAATGATTTTATAAATTTTTTGGTAATTTTTTAAAGTCAGAAACTATTTTTAAAATTAAAAGAAATGAGTAAAATAAACCAAAAATGATTAAAAAATAGAAAAGTCAGAAATAAAAAATAAATGAGGTCACCAGTATTTGTCAAAATGCCATTGGACCATTCCATATTTTTTTCAGAATTAAAAAATGCATAAAATTATTTTTAAACATTTAAAATAATTCAAATAAAGTAAAAATATATAAAAAATATTAAAACACAAAATAAAATTGTGTATAAATAAAAATCAGAAAGAGAAAACTCAAAAATATTTTTCATAATTTTTTCAGATTTTTTTGACTAAAAATGAATTTTCTATGATTTTTTGAAATTTAAAACAATTAAATATAAAAATCAGAAAAGAAAAGTAAAGTCAAAAATATATGGACCATTAGATGGGAGTCAAAACGCGTTAGTAATTAAATCCAACGGATCTAGCGCGCTGTGCATATCATGGTCATTACTAAATATCGCACCGGATCCAACACTTTTAAAATAAAACAACTTAAAATGTGGCTTGTTGGATGGAGTCTGACTCACAAAAGTAATCAGATCCAAGGGTTCCTGAGGAATGCGCATGGTAAGGCAAGCATATGGTATCCATTTCAAAAAAATAATGTGGCCTCATATCATTGGTTGAAGACGGACATGTCATTGTCTTCAACCTCCAGCCATCCCATAATTGAATCTTTCAAACTGTAAAATTAGCAAACCAGACCGGTACCATTAGATTCGTCTCTTCAAGACGATTCTAATGGTACCATCGCGCCAAATTTATATAAATTATGCAAGGTTGTGTTTGAAGAAAACCAGAAAAAATAGCGAGCACGAAAATATGGGATATCTAACTCAATTCTCAATGAAATTGCAAACTATAAAGAGCACGAGGTTCAGAAGAACACATGGAGTGGATTAGTCTTTCATTTGAATCCATTTGGCCAAGAAATATACCTGAACAAAGTAGTGAGAAGTTACTCTGAAACTGGACTTCTACAAATCAATATAGGTCACAATTCTAGAAAGTGGTTGTATGGTTAGCTTCAGAGAAGTTCAATGAAGCTAACTGAATGGAGCTTTTGGTGTTTGAAGGTGACAATGTAAGAAATCGGAATTTCAAATTCAGAGTTCGTGTGGGATCTGAACAGGGGTCAATTGGCTATTAAAATCTTGCCCAAAAGAGCCAGGGATGATCCTTATTTATAGATGATCATGATGCAAGGCTCAAGCGTGTGTATTGGAGGCAAAATCAATGAAGTCGTGTGGACCTGCTAAGTGTGAAAAGTGTGACTTCACATGGCTCAAAACACCGCAAAATGAATGGTTTAAGGGTCGTTTCTTGTTATGGAAAGTTCCTAAACATGATTAGACATGAAATTTATCTTTAAACATGCTTGTAATTTGATTTAAACCAATTTTCAAATCAGACTGAACTTGGAATTTCCATTTTATGATGCTACTTTCATAACCGTGGTGCCAACAATGTAGGGCACCATATGATGTGATTTTTGAAGCATTTGAAAGATGAAGTCACAAGATTTACAATGTTCAAGGAGTGATATCAATTGGATGTTTGATAAAGAAGTTGTGTTGAGTCAAAGTTGGAAGAAAAGGGTTGACTTTCCACACTTAGAAATATTTCAAGTTTTTCTTCAAAAGTGACCTATAATATTTTGCATCCAAACATGGCCTTCCACTTGGAATTTGCTATTGACCAAACAATATGGAATTAAATAGACTTCTTGAATGACATTTTGAAACTTGAACCATTCAAAATATCCAAAAATTGAGAGAGTTATGAATTGTTGAAGTTGGCAAAAAAATCATGAAATGACCTATAATCTTTTGTATCCTTAAGGCATCTCCCATCCATTTTCTCACTTTGCATATAAAAGTAGGAATAAAGTTCACATTCTCAAGATCATTATGGAAAAATAGTGGGCTCAAAGTGATAAAAATTGACCAAGTTATGATCATTTGAAATCACACATGAGAAATTGGGGGTTCGTCTGGAGGACTTGTAATCTTTCTTCATCACCAAGTTTCTTCCACATGAAAACTCCTTGAAACTTTTTAAGTGATTTGTTAATAACACTTTGAAGAGAAGTATGTCTTTGGAATAATTCAAAAATACCAAAAGATGAGCAAGATATACTTCTTTGAAGTTCAGAACCCTAGCTCCAAGATCAAGAACATGCTTTGAGGAAACTTGACAAATTTGAATCACCTTCTTGTACCAACACCCTTTCTTTGTAAATAAAAGTTTTTTGAGGATGAAAATGAGAACTCATAGACACCAAAACCACTTCCATATCTTGAGAATTGATAGAAATATGCACTTGTGATCAATAGGTACAAGACCTTGTCCAACCATGACAACTTCTTCAATCATTCCCTTGCACTTTTTAATCAATTTTGATATCTTGGAAATGTAGTGAACCAAAATAACCTTGCCATGCCATCCCTTCCAAAACAACTTCAGTGGTGAGGTTTAGACTTCTCAAGCTTTATTGCCTATGGCCTAGAAATAAACTCATGAACGCATGGAGCAACTTGCTAAACCGCATTGCCTTTACATACATTAGTAACAATTAAGACAAACCAACATTGCATTTTATTAATTTAAAGGGGAAAATCAAGACAAAATATTCATGATCACAACAGAAAACAAGGCAATGTGCTTGGTGATTTCTCAAAGAGCAAATCTAAAGATAGGGAGGAGAACCAAAAACCCTAATGTGATCTTGTTGTGATTGAATCAATATGGTATGATGAAGAGATTTAGGGGCAAAAATTAGGGTACAACAGCCTCAAAAGAGACTGTACTCTTCATCCTGGAAAAGTAACGTGCTTTCTCCAATAAGAACTGAGTTGGTAATCCTCTAATCCCTTCTTTAGTAGTCATGTGAGCTTCAACCTCAGAATTCCCTAGATGGATCAAAGCAGCAACCTTATGTGGGTTTGGCTCACTCTCCAAACCAGTAAAAGGTACACAATCGGTAATAGGTAAATCCAGCAGATAAGAATACTCCTTTAGTGTAGGAATCAACTGATAGTCAGGGAAAGTAAAGCATTGATACATCAGATCATAGAACTGGACCAAGGTTGAGATAATACCCTCCTTCATCCTAATCTTCATGAGAGAAATGATGGACCCATACTTCCTCCGAAAATCTGCAGAACACTCGATCTCGGGAATCAGACTCATCAACTCATCTATCTTGGGATCTTTGAAACTGTATTTTCCGGTCTTTCTTTTTCCAGAATCCATAGTCAAAAAGTACATGAGATGTTCAAAAATGGTCAACTTTCCAGTCCCTTGGAATAAAACTTCTTCAAAATATGGTTATGAGTGCATGGATGCATGATGCAACAATCACACACAAGATCATAAACATAGGGTTCATAGGTTCAATGTCACGAGGATGAGGTCGAAGGTTCTACCCATAAGATATGGTCTAAGAGTTATCACCTACCAAACAAGGTTCTAGAGGTTCCACGAGCCTACATCCTTCCTTCGGATATTACCAACTTCTCGATTAACTCAGTAATTAGTAATATTCTCAAGAAAGACTCGTATGATCATAGTATCGTGTGACAAATATTTCCGAATTACTCTATCATAGCTTCCGCACTACACCTAAAATGCCAAGATGGGTTAGGTATTCTATGGTCCTCAGCTTCAGTGGGCTCCTAGGTCAAAAGCATTACGTCTTCCTGATTACTCGATAAACGAAACTACAGTTAAAGGGGCCTCCACTGAGTGAGGGATCTCATGCCTCCTTTTTTGGGATTACTCCCTCAAAGTTTACATGACTATACCACCCATCCTATCTTAAAGTTTTCCCAAGTCCGGGTATAGGACTCATAAGTATTCACCAAGCACCGTGAAAACTAGGAAAATCCATACAAGCATATACAAAACTTATAACACATAAACAACAATAGCACATATACATATATAAACAAAGATAGGTTTAACCCACTCAGGGATGGACCAACAAGATGTCAATCTTTCCCCAATGAAGTCGCCATTTTTTTTCTGTAGCGGTAGAAATGTTAAGACTAAGCCATTGGATTGACTTGACTTGTATAGATCAAAATAAAAATCACCACTATGCTTTATTGTTTCGAAAGGAATGGGAAAAGCGTGAATAACCCAAAAAGAGGGGAAAATATTCTAGGTAAGGGGGTTGGTTATTCCAAGGGAAGGTATTAGCACCCTAAACATCCACGGTACTCCGCAGGAACCTCTTTGTAAAATATGTATATTTTGGCTATCAAATGTTGTATAAAATAGATGGTGGAGGTGAGTAAATAAGTATATTTATTATTTTTGCACCCGTCGCAGTTGCGAACCTTTAGTGCCTACATACTGCCTTCCGTGCAATATGGGATTAGGGTACACGTGGTTTCTCTTTAAAAAACATTTATAAAAAAAACAAGTGTGTTGGTTGATTTTATAAGATAAGAGATCATCGTCGTTGTCCGTGTGGAAAACATACTTACGATCCACAATTATAAGAAAGGAGAATTTGCATCATCTCAAAATGGAGGATATGGCTTGGATTTTAAAATCAACAATGCCTCACTCAACACCCAAGTGGAAAATATCTCACTTCACTATATATTATAGAAGTGTAGTTATTTGCATCACTACAAGGACTGACAAGAGTCCAATCTTTTTGAGAAAAGTTTTAAAGATTAAATCCAAGATGGCAAAGTGGTTTGAATGAGATTGATTGACTTTTAGTCTTCTCACAAAAATGTCAAGGTATTATTAAATTGATTAAAATTTGATTAAGAAAATTATTTTTGAAAATGCATGGACCTAAGGCAAAGTTTATTATGAAAATGGTTAAAGTTTAAAACAAGAAGAGTTTTGAAAAGGAGGGAGGATATTTTTGAAATTAAAGAAGATGGGAGGAGATGAAGAGGCTATCCTAAAGCATAAGGTAAAAGCTAGGGATAAGAACCATCTAAACAACAAGAAGCCAATACTTGACATTATGAGTCAAGATAGAATTCCCATTCTTTGGATTGAAACCAAACAAGAAAAGATACTAGACCTCTTGAGAGTATCAAAATTCGAGTGTATTAAGTCTTCACAAAAACTGGACAGAGTAACGGCTATATACGGGTGAATTCCAGATCACAAACAAAGAATGTAATCACAATAACCTGCACACAAAACAAACAAACAACCCAATATCTTGAGGTAAACCTCAAGAACTCCAGACAAAATATCAATTAAGATCACAAGGTATCCAATATAGGCCAAGGTTTCTAATCCTATGTCCAAGAAGTCCAATGCTCCATAATGCCAAGGATAGTATCCAAATAGTCCAAGTATTATAAAAGATTTTTTATTGTTCATGTTGATCATTAAGTGTCTTAGAAGAGAAAAGAAAAGGCTCAAGTGAGAAAAATAAAAATGACATGAAATGTAATGCTTAAAGTAAATGGTACATAAAGCATAAAAAATAAAAGGGCATAAAGTAAAAACAATTTAATAATTAGTGTTTAGTTGGATGACCATCTTGAAACTTGCATTTGGAACTCATTAGAGGATTGGTAGAATCAAAGCCTCCACACAACAAGTTGCATTTGCTTTTTGTCAAGTATATCATCCATTTGGAATTCTCAAAAGTACCATTTAATGATCAACAATGTTTAAGTGATCCGCGTTGACCAAAAGTGTTGTAGGTCCATTAAAGGATTGGTAGAACCAAAGCCTCCACATAATGAATCTCAAAGTTTTTGGATCAAAGAGATCAAATTAACATACTTGGGCTTGCAAACATAGGTTTGGGCCACGAATGATCATTTATTCGAATCAGGACAAAATTTAGCGCTATGTTAAACAATCGTAAGTGGACTTATGCAGAATTCACACCTATTTTGAGGCCGGTCAATAGCAATCTATGTACTTTATGTTTGGATAAATTATATAGAGATCATCATCTCTTAACATGTAGCAAAATCAAAAAAAATAAAGGGATAAGATGAAGAGGAGGGGGGGGGGGGGAGAATATACAAACCATATTTGAATTAAAATTTAATCAAACTATTATTAAAATCAACATCCATTTTTGTGGAGTTAGACTCAACACCATGGATCCAATGATGTTAATAAAGTTCATGATCAAAAATTCAACCCAAGATTAACCAGAAAATCATCATAAGATAATATTACATTTAATATATACATTAAAAAGGGTTTTAAAATGTTTTAAAATGGAAATAAAAGAGAAAAATATCAACTATGTTCAAATTAATCAAGAAATAAAAAGTAAGGCCATAGAAAAAATGAACTAAAATGATTTTATAAATTTTTTGGTAATTTTTTAAAGTCAGAAACTATTTTTAAAATTAAAAGAAATGAGTAAAATAAACCAAAAATGATTAAAAAGTCAGAAATAAAAAATAAACAAGGTCACCAGTATTTGTCACAATGCCATTGGACCATTCCATATTTTTTTCAGAATTAAAAAATGCATAAAAGTATTTTTAAACATTTAAAACAATTCAAATAAAGTAAAAATTTATAAAAAAATATTAAAATACAAAATAAAATTGTGTATAAATAAAAATCAGAAAGAGAAAACTCAAAAATATTTTTCATAATTTTTTCAGATTTTTTGACTAAAAATGAATTTTCTATGATTTTTTGAAATTTAAAACAATTAAATATAAAAATCAGAAAAGAAAAATAAAGTCAAAAATATATGGACCATTAGATGAGAGTCAAAACGCGTTAGTAATTAAATCCAAGGGATCTGGCGCGCTATGCATATCATGGTCATTACTAAATATCACACCGGATCCAACACTTTTAAACTAAAACAACTTAAAATATAGCTCGTTGGATGGAGTCTGACTCATAAAAGTAATCAGATCCAAGGGTTCTTGAGGAACACGCATGGTAAGGCAAGCATATGGTATCCATTTCAAAAAAATAATGTGGCCTCATATCATTGGTTGAAGACGGACATGTCATCATCTTCAACCTCTAGCCATCCCATAATTGAATCTTTCAAACTGTAAAATTAGCAAACCAGACCAGTACCACTAGATTCGTCTCTTCAAGACGATTCTAATGGTACCATCGCGCCAAATTTATATAAATTGTGCAAGGTTGTGTTTGAAGAAAACTAGAAAAAATAGCGAGCACGAAAGTATGGGATATCTCACTCAATTCTCAATGAAATTGCAAACTATAAAGAGCACGAGGATCAGAAGAACACAAGGAGTGGATTAGTCTTTCATTTGAATCAATTTGGCCAAGAAATATACCTGAACGAAGTAGTGAGAAGTTACTCTGAAACTAGACTTCTACAAATCAATATAGGTCACAATTCTTGAAAGTGACTGTATGGTTAGCTTCAGAGAAGTTCAATGAAGCTAACTGAATGGAGCTTTTGGTGTTTGAAGGTGAGAATGTAAGAAATCAGAATTTCAAATTCAGAGTTCGTGTGGGATCTGAGCACGGGTCAATTGGCTATTAAAAGCTTGCCCAAATGAGTCAGGGATGATCCTTATTTATAGATGATCATGATGCAAGGCTCAAGCGTGTGAATTGGAGGCAAAATCAATGAAATCGTGTGGACCTGCTAAGTGTGAAAAGTGTGACTTCACATGTCTCAAAACACCTCAAAATGAATGGTTTAAGGGTCGTTTCTTGTTATGGAAAGTTCCTAAACATGATTAGACACGAAATTGATCTTTAAACATGCTTGTATTTGGATTTAAACCAATTTTCAAATCTGACTGAACTTGGAATTTCCATTTTATGATGCTACTTACATAACCATGGTGCCACCAATGTAGGGCACCATATGATGTGATTTTTGAAGCATTTGAAAGATGAAGTCACAAGCTTTACAATGTTCAAGGAGTGATATCAATTGGATTTTTGAGAAAGAAGTTGTGTTGAGTCAAAGTTGGAAGAAAAGGGTTGACTTTCCACACTTAGAAATATTTCAAGTTTTTCGTCAAAAGTGACCTATAATATTTTTCATTCAAACATGGCCTTCCACTTTGAATTTGCTCTTAACCAAAAAAGATGGAATGAAATAGACCTCTTGAATGACATTTTGAAACTTGAAACATTCAAAATCTATAAAAATTGAGAGAGTTATGAATTGTTGAAGTTGGCAAAAAATCATGAAATGGCCTATAATCTTTTGTATCCTTAGGGCATCTCCCATCCATTTTCTCACTTTGCATATAAAATAAGGAATAAAGTTCACATTCTAAAGATCATTATGAAAAAAGAGTGGGCTCAAAGTGATAAAAATTTACCAAGTTATGATCATTTGAAATCACACATGAGAAATTAGGGGTTCATCTGGAGGACTTGTAATCTTTCTTCATCATCAAGTTTCTTCCACTTGAAAACTCCTTGAAACTTTTTAAGTGATTTGTTAATAACCCTTTGAAGAGAAGGATGTATTTGGAATCATTCAAAAATACCAAAAGATGAGCAAGATATACTTCTCTGAAGTTCAGAACCCTAGCTCCTAGATCAAGAACATGCTTTGAGGAAACTTGACAAATTTGAATCACCTTCTTGTACCAACACCCTTTCTTTGTAAATAAAAGTTTGTTGAGGATGAAAATGAGAACTCATAGCTACCAAAACAACTTCCATATCTTGAGAATTGATAGAAATATGCACTTGTGATCAATGGGAACAAGACCTTGTCCAACCATGACAACTTCTTCAATCAATCCCTTGCACTTTTGAATCAATTTTGATATCTTGGAAATGTAGTGAAAAAAAATAACCTTTCCATGCCATCCCTTCCAAAACAACTTCAATGGTGAGGTTTGGACTTCTCAAGCTTTATTGCCTAGGGCCTGGAAATAAACTCATGAACCCATGGAGCAACTTGCTAAACCTCGTTGCCTTTACATACATTAGTAACAAGTAAGACAAACCAACATTGCATTTTATTAATTTAAAGGGGAAAATCAAGAAAAAATATTCATGATCACAACAGAAAACAAGTCAAGGTGCTTGGTGATTCCTCAAAGAGCAAAGCTAAAGATAGGGAGGAGAACCAAAAACCCTAATGTGATCTTGTTGTGATTGAATTAATATGGTATGATGAAGGGATTTAGGGGGAAAATTAGGGTACAACAGCCTCAAAAGAGATTGTACTCTTCATCCTGGCAAAGTAACATGATTTCTCCAATAAGAACTGAGTTGGTAATCCTCTAATCCCTTCTTTAGTAGTCATGTGAGCTTCAACCTCAGACATCCCCAGATGGATCAAAGCAAAAAGCTTATGTGGTTTTGGCTCACTCTCCAAACCATTAAAAGGTACACAATCGGTAATAGGTAAATCCAGCAGATAAGAATAATCCTTTAGTGTAGGCATCAACTGATAGTCAGGGAAAGTAAAGCATCAATACATCAGATCATAGAACTGGACCAAGGTTGAGAGAAATGATGGACCCATACTTCCTCCGAAAATCTGCAGAACACTCGATCTCGGGAATCAGACTCATCAACTCATCTATCTTGGGATCTTTGAAACTGTATTTTCCGGTCTTTCTTTTTCCAGAATCCATAGTCAAAAAGTACATGAGATGTTCACAAATGGTCAACTTTTAAGTCCCTTGGGATAAAACTTCTTCAAAATATGTTTATGAGTTCATGGATGCATGATGCAACAATCACACACAAGATCATAAACATAAGGTTCATAGGTTCAACGTAACGAGGATGAGGTCGAAGGTACTACCCATAAGATATGGTCTAAGATTTATCCCCTACCAAACAAGGTTCTAGAGGTTCCATGAGCCTACATCCTTCCTTCAGATATTACTAACTTCTCGATTAACTCAGTAATTAGTAATATTCTCAAGAAAGACTCGTATGATCATAGTATCGTGTGACAACTATTTCCTAATTACTCCATCATAGCTTCCGCACTACACCTAAAAGGCCAAGATGGGTTAATTATTCTACGGTCCTCAGCTTCAGCAGGCTCCCAGGTCGAAAGCATTATGTCTTCCTGATTACTCGATAAACGACACTACAATTAAATGGGCCTCCACTGAGTGGGGGATCTCATGTCTCCTTTCTTAGGATTACTCCCTCAAAGTTAACATGACTATACCACCCATCATATCTTAAAGTTTTCCCAAGTCCGGGTATAGGACTCATAAGTATTCACCAAGCACCCTGAAAACTAGGAAAATCCAGACAAGCATATACACAACCTATAACACATAAACAACAATAGCACATATACAAATATAAACAAAGATAGGTTTAACCCACTCAGGGATGGACCAGCAAGAGGTCAATCTTTCCCCAGTGAAGTCGCCATTTTTTTCTGTAGCGGTAGAAATGTTAAGACTAAGCCATTGGATTGACTTGACTTGTATAGTTCAAAATAAAAATCGCCATTGTGCTTTATTGTTTCCAAAGGAATACAAAAAGCGCGAATAACCCAAAAAAGGGGGAAATATTATAGGTAAGGGGGTTGGTTATGCCAAGGGAAGGTATTAGCACCCTAATCATCCACGGTACTCCGCAGGAACCTCTTTGTAAAATATGTATATTTTGGCTATCAAATGTTGTATAAAATAGATGGTGGAGGTGAGTAAATAAGTATTTTTATTATTTTTGCACCCGTCGCGGTTGCGAACCTTTAGTGCCTACGTACTGCCTTCTATGCAATAGGGGATTAGGGTACACGTGGTTCCTCTTTAAAAAAATTTAAAAAAAAAACAAGTGTGTTGGTTGATTTTATAAGATAAGACATCATCGTCGTTGTCCGTGTGGAAAACATACTTACTGCCCACAATTATGAGAATAGAGAATTTGCGTCATCTCAAAGTGGAGGATATGGCTTGGATTTTAAAATCAACAACGCCTCACTCAACACCCAAGTGGAAAATATCTCACTTCACTATATATTATAGAAGTGTAGTTATTTGCATCACTACAAGGACTGACAAGAGTCCAATCTTCTTGAGAAAAGTTTTAAAGATGAAAGCCAAGATGGCAAAGTGGTTTGAATGAGATTGATTGGCTTTTAGTCTTCTCACTAAAATTTCAAGGTATTATTAAATTGGTTAAAGTTTGATTAAGAAAATTATTTTTGAAAATGTATGGACCTAAGGCCAAGTTTATTATTAAAATGGTTCAAGTTTAAAACAAGAAGTGTTTTGAAAAGGAGGGAGGATATTTTTGAAATTAAAGAAGATGTGAGGAGATGAAGAGGCTATCCTAAAGAATAAGGTAAAAGCTAAGAAAAAGAACCATCTAACCAACAAGAAGTCAATACTTGACATTATGAGTCAAGATAGAATTCCCATTCTTTGGATTGAAACCAAGTAAGGATACTAGACCTCTTGAGAGAACTAAACTTCAAGTACATTAAGTCTTCATAAAAATTGGACAGAGTAACAGTTGTATACAGATGAATTCCAGATTACAAACAAAGTATGTAATTACAACAACCTGCACACAAAACAAACAAACAACCCAATGTCTTGAGTTAAACCTCAAGAACTCTAGACAAAATATCAATTAAAGTCATAAGGTCTCCAACATGAGATCAAGGTCTCTAATCCTAAGTCTAAGAAATCCAATACTCCATAAGGCCAAGGATAGTAACTAAATAGTCCAAGTATCATTAATGTCTTTTATGGTTCATGTTGATTATTAAGTATCTTCAAAAAGAAGAAAAAAGCTCAAGTGAGAAAAAATACAAATGACATAAAAGTAAATGCTCAAATGAGCAAAGATGAAAATAGCATGAAATGTAAATGCTAAAGTAAATGGTACATAAAGTAAACTCATAAAAAATAAAAGCATAAAATAAAGTCAATTTTTATGAATTAGTGGTTAGTTGGATGACCATCTTGAAACTTACATTTGGAACTCATTAGAGGATTGGTAGAACCAAACCCTCTCAACAACAAGTTGCATTTTCTTTTTGTCAATTATATCATTCATTTTAAGAATCTCAAAGTAACTTAATGATCAATGATGTTTAAGTGATCCACTTTGACCAAAATTGATGAAGTTCCATTAGAGGATTGGTAGAACCAAAGCCTCCTAACAATGGGTCTCAAGGTTATTGGATCATAAGGTTCAGATTAACATACCTGGGCTTGCAAACATAGGTTTGGGCCACGGATGATCATTTTCTCAAATCGAGACAAAATTTAGCGATATGTTAAGCAATCATAAGTGGACTTATATATAAGTCGCACCTATTTTGAGGTCGGTCAATAGAAATCTATGCACTTCATGTTTGGATAAATGATATAGAGATCATCATCCCTTAACATGTAGTACAATAAGAAAGGGGGAAGATGGAGAGGGATGGAAAAGAGTGAACAAACCACATTTGAACCAAAATTTTAATTAAACTATTATTAAAATCATTCATCCATTTTTATGGAGTTAGACTCAACATCATGGATCCAATGATGTTAACAAAGTTCATGATCAAAATTTCAACCCAAGATCAGCCAGAAAATATACACAAATAAAAATTGTATTTAACATATAAAAATAAAAGTGTTAAAAAATGATAAAAAATGAAAATAAGAGATAGAAATGTTAACTATGTTCAAATTATCAAGAAAAAATAAGTAATACCATAGAAAAATCAGAAATGAACTCAAATATTTTTATAAATTTTTTGGTAATTTTTTAAAGTCAGAAACTACTTTTAAAATTAAAAGAAATAGGTAAAATAAATAAAAAAATGGTGAAAAATAATAAAGTCATAAATAAAAAATAAATGAGGTCATCAATATTTGTCACAATGTCATTAGATCCTTCTCTATTTTTTTCAGAATTTAAAAATGCATAAAAGTATTTTTAATTATTTAAAACAATTCAAATAAAGTGGAAAATTATAAAAAAAATATCAAAACACAAAATAAAAATGTGAAAAAATAAAAATCAGAGAGAGAAAAATTAAAAGTATTTTCCATAATTTTTTCAGATATTTTGGAGTTAAAATGAATTTTCTATGAATTTTTGAAATTTAAAACAATTAAATATAAAAATAAAAAATAAAAAATAAAGCCAAAAATATGTGGACCATTGGATGAGAGTCAAAACACGTTTGTAATTAAATCCAAGGGATCTGGCGCGTTGTGCATATCATGGTCATTACTGAATAAAGCACATGACTCAATATAAGATCAAAAATTCAAAAATTCAAAATGGTGTTGTTTCATTGGTTGAAGGATGACACGTTGGTCATCTTCAACCTCCATCCAGTCTCAAAACCAGGTCGCTCAAACTATAAAATTAGAGCACGAGACCGAAACCATTCGCTTTGTCTCATCAAGACGAAGGCAACCACACATTCGCGAAAAATTTATATAAATTGTAGCTCAAGCAATTTGGAAGAGAATTTTTGAAAAGGGATTTGAAATTTCATGGTCAAAACGTGCTTCCAGTTAAAAACAAATGTTGCGACTAGAACCAGGGTGATGAGAGCTTCACAATAGTATCAAATTTTGAGAGAATTGGTGAAGGAATCTATCTATTGAAGTTAAGTTGCAGAGCTTTGAAATTGGACTTCTATGGATCAATATAGGTCACGATTCTTGAAGGTAATTGTATGGTAAGCTTCAGGGAAGTTAAATGAAGGTGAATTGACAAAGAAAAATGATTGAGGGATGCTGCAAAAGCAAATTGGAAGTAGCTGGAAATTGGGTTCAGGAGAGAGTTTGGCAGGGTGATCTTGGATGTCTAAGCTTGAAGAAATGAATGAGGGATGATCCTTTATTTATAGGAGAATGAATGGGATCCTTAAGCGTGTGAAATGATGCAATGTGGAGGGAAAACGTGTCGGTCTGCAGCATGAACAAAGTGTGACTTGTTTAGCATCAAAACTCAGCTAAATCGTGCATTTCATGATGCTAAACACCTTTGCGAAGTTGCTAAACATGATTAGAAACAAAAAAGCATGGAAAATTTGTGATTAGAAGCCAAAACAAAGATTTCAAAATCTGACTTGTGATGAAACTTCATTTTCAAGTTACCAAATTCAAATCAATGGCATTCTCAACTCAAGGGGTCTTAGGGCCTGATTCTTGAAGCTTTAGAAAGATAAGGTAACGAGCTTTCTAATGGAAAAAGAATGGGACTAAATGGTTGCTTGAGGTGTAAGTTGCATTGAGTCAAAGTTGGGAAAAAGAAGTTGACTTTTCATACTTAGAAAATTTCTAAGTTTTTCTTCAAAAATCACTTATAGTGTTTTGTATCCAGTCATGGCCTTCCACTTGAAATTTTCTCTTGACCAAAAAAATGGCATTAAGTAGATCTCTTTAATGACATTTTGAGACTTGAACCATTCAAAATCTCCAAAAATTGAGAGAGTTATGACTTGTTGAAGTTGGCAAAAATTCATGAAATGACCTATAATATTTTGCATCCTTAGGGCATCTTCCATCCATTTTCACATTTTGCACTTTGAAGATGGGTTGAAGTTCACACATTCAATATCATTATGGAAAATAATATGTTAAAGGTGGTGAAAATTGATCAAGTTATGATCATTTGAAGTCACATAAAGGGATTTGAAGGTTCATCTGGAGGACTTGTAATATTTCTTCATCATCAAGTTACTTACACATAAAATTTCCTTAAGACTTTTGAATTTATTTGTTAATAACCCTTTAAAGAGAAGGATGTCTTTGGAATCAATCAAAAATACCAAAATATGAGCAATATATACCCCTTTGAAGTTCAAAACCCTAGCTCCTAGAGTAACAAAATGCCTTGAGAAATCTTTGCAATTTTGATCAACCTTATTGCACAAATACTTTTGTCATGTGATTATAAGTTGTTGAGGATTTTAAAGAGAAAATATTGGAAACAAAACCATTTCCAAATCTTGAGAATTGAATGAGATATGCACTTGTGATCATTAAAATCAAAGATTTGTCCAATTGAGTCAAACTTATTTAGCTATCCCTTGTACTTTTGAGCTAAATTGGACAACTTGAGGCATAATGAATCATGAAAGACTTTGTCATGATGTTACTCCAAATTATCTTTCATAGAGTCTTGAATCCCAGTGAAGCTTTGTTGAGGAATGTACAAAGAAGGAACTCATGAATCCAAAAGTTGACTTTGATGGAATGCATTGTGCTTTCACCTACATCATCAACAATTAGGATACACACACATTGTATTTGTTAGTTAAAGAGTAATCAAACATAGATGATCACAAAATACAAGTCACGGTGCTTAGTGATTCCCCATAGAGAAAGACCAAACATAGGGAGAGGAAATAAACCCTAGTGTGTGACTTTGTTGTGATTAAATTGATATGATATAAGGAAGGAATCTCAGGGGCAAAAATTAGGGTACAACAGAGGGATCCTCCTCAAAACCCAAACACTTCCTCTCCCCGCTACAATCCAAACGTACGTTGTGCTTACCACTCCAACAGTCTAGGGCATGACACAAATGACTGTTGGGCTCTGAAGAACAAGGTTCAAGACCTTATTGATTCAAATGAGATTTAGTTTAGCCCTCCTGAGACTCCCAACGTGATTACTGCACCAATGCCCAAGCATGACAAGGGTATCAATGTTGTTGATGATGTTCTTTTTGTTTCTTTCGTGAATGATCTGACTACTCCTCTTCTAGTTGTTAAGAAGAATCTGTTACGAGCCAATTTATTTCTGGGTTGTGGTGAAGATTGTTACCTTTGTACATCCCTTCCCAATAGTTGTATGTTGCTGAAGATAGGTGTTCAACGCCTGATGAACGACAGGGAAATTTTTTTTGAGAATATCCCCTCTGTGAAAAAATTATATGAAGATGTAAACTGTGAAGACGTGTCAATTATTACCATTTCTAATAATCCTACAAGGATATCCTCTAAAGGTCCTGTAAGGATTACCGCCAATCCTAAAGTTGCTCCCCTGATCATTACCTCTCTAGGGACAATACCATATTCCGCTGACAAGGTTGTTCCTTGGAATTATGAAGCTGGCGTCTACTACCATGGCGTCAAGCAAGACCTATTGGCTACCAAGAATGAAGTTGCTGAAGATATTGATCCTAACATTGACAATATTGTTAGAACCAGTAAGGTTACCAGAAGTGGAAGGATTTTCTCTCCAGAAATCTCTTCAAAGACTGTTACTACTCCTGTTGTTATCCCTGCTGTTGAGTCAACTGAGGCTCGGGGCAAAGAAGTATTGAGTGAGCCTGCCTGGACGAAGACACCAAAAGAAACCATTCTTGAGGCCTCCAAACAAGAAATGGAGGAAATTTTGAAGATCATACGGAAAAGTGACTACAATGTTGTGGAACAGTTGGGGCAAACCCCCTCTAAAATTTCAATGCTAGCTTTGTTGTTGTGCTCTGAGGCCCATGCTAAAGTTTTGGTGAAGTTTCTGAAGTCTTATCATGTGCCACAAGAGACTTCTGCCGACCAATTTGAGAACTATGTTCCCAGTCGAACTGCTGATATTTGACTAGGCTTCTCAGATGCTGATCTAACTCCTGAGGGAAGAAAATATAACAAGGCCCTGCATGTCTCCATTGAATGCAGGGGTACTACTCTAGCTCATGTGTTGGTTGACATTGGTTCATCTCTGAATGTCCTACCCAAGGGTGCCTTAGACAGATTAGATTGTGAAGGGCTTACATTGAAACCCAGTAACATTGTGGTGAGGGTTTTTAATGGTTCTAAAAGAATGGTATATGAGGAGGTGGACATCCCAATTAAAGTTGGTTCCCAAATATTTAACTCCACTTTCTATGTGATGGAAATTTTCCCGACTTACTCTTGCTTACTTGGGTGCCCTTGGATTCATGGGGCAGGCGCTGTCACCTCCACATTGCATCAAATGTTGAAATATCCCATAAACAGTAAGATTGTTACAGTCTTCTATGAAGAGGAGTATATGGTGATCCACCTGAATTCTTTTAGGTATGTCGAGATGGATGGTTAGCTTCATCCATCTCGTCGATTGCTGTTACCAAAGCTGTTATTTTTTGTTCCAAATATTACCAGGCCCCCACTGAATATGGCTTCTCTGAAGGACGACAAGGTTGTGGTTGAAGAAGTTCGGTGTACTATTTAGGGCCAACTCCCTGACATTCCCTATAAGTCTGAAAAGTTTGGTTTGATTTTCACTTCAAGAGCTCAATGGGTTGTTCGTCGTGCTTGCTCCAAAAGACCACCACTACACATCAGCAACCATGGAGTCAATGTTGTGGAGGACGCTGACAGTGACTGTGACCTGAATAGTTGGATCTTCCCTACTACCAATGGTGGACTCAACAATTGGACGGCTAAAGACTTTGTGCCAATCTATTTTATCCAGGAGTAATTATTCTTTTTTGATTTGGGGAGATGTAATTTTTGAACAAATTAAACTCTAAGCCTTGTGTCTTACCCGAGGCACAATGGTCTATTTGTGAGGTTATCATACTTCATTTTCATATGTCATTTTAATAAACCATTGGATGTTTTGCATTCAAATGTTGCGCTCTTTGTCTTTCTTTTTACTTTATTTTTCAAAATAGATATGTGCTCTTACACACACCCAAATATCAAATTTCAGATCCACATCCACCCTGGATCTCATTGATAACAGTTCTGCTATTGCCAGTCATGACTTTGAAAATCTGATCTACCAAGTCGAGGATGAAGGTGAGGAAGATTGTGATGTACCGGGAGAGCTTGCTAGACTATTACAACAAGATGAAAGAGAAATATAGCCTCATGAAGAGCCGGTCGAGGTGGTAAACTTAAGTACTAAGGATAATAAAAAGGAAGTCAAGATAGGTACCAACCTGGAGAACGGTGTCAAGAACAGTTTAATTCAAATGTTGCATGAATATGTTGAGCTCTTTGCTTGGTCGTACAAAGACATGTCAGGGCTTGACACTACTATTGTGGTTCACCATCTACCAACGAAAAAAGACCCTTTATCATGTACTTAACAGGGTGAGAAAGCTCAATAGGGTGTGTACTGGGCCAACATGACAAGTCTGGTCGAAAAGAGCATGCAATATACTACCTTAGAAAAAAGTTTACCGACTGTGAAACAAGATACTCACTGCTCGAGAAAACTTGTTGCGCTTTGGCATGGGTTGCTCGCCGAATAAGACATTATATGTTGACTTACACTACTCTATTGATTTCTAAAATGGATCCCATCAAATACACATTTGAGAAGCCCGCTCTCTCCGGAAGAATAGCCAGATGGCAAATGGTCCTGACAGAATATGACATTCAATACACCACTCAGAAAGCAATCAAAGGAAGTGAACTGGAAGATCATTTGGCTCATCAAGCCATAGACGACTATCATACTATGAATTTTGAGTACCTGGACGAGAACATTATGTCAGTAACAGACTGTGAAGAACCTTGACTGGATGAAGGACCTGAAAAAGGATCCCGATGGACTATGATTTTTGACAGAGCTTCCAACACGCTCGGCAATGGCATTGGTGCTGTAATTATCTCTCCCAAAGGTTGTCATACACCATTCGCTTCCAGACTATGTTTTGATTGTACCAATAATATGGCCGAGTGCGAAGCATGCATTATGGGTATTAAAGTTGTTGTTGACATGAGAATAAAGTTCTTGAAAGTATACAGAGACTCCACCTTGGTAATCATCCAGATTAAGGGAGATTAGGATACAAAGCATCCTAATCTCATCCCTTACCGAGAGCATGTGTTGAAATTGATCCCGTATTTTGAAGAGATTATCTTTGAACATGTTCCACGAGAAGAAAATCAGTTAGCAGACGCGCTAGCTACCATGTCATCCATGTTCAAGGTCAGATGGGATAACGAAGCCCCTCGTATCACTATTAAAAGATTAGACAAACCGGCATACTATAATGAGGTTGACACTGAGGGAGTAGAGGAAAAGCCTTGGTTCCATGAGGTGAAAAGGTACCTTGAAGCCTAAGAATACCCTAAGGGAGAATTCATCAATGACAAGAAGTTTCTAAGAAGACTCTCTACCAAGTTATTCCTTAGTAATGGATTTCTCTACAAGCGCAACCATGATTTAACTTTACTTCGTTGTATGGACAAGAAAGAAGCTGGGAAGATCATGGAAGATATGTACGAGGGTATCTTTGGTACTCATTCTAGTGGGCACATAATGGCTAAGAAGATTCTGAAGGAAGGTTACTATTGGTCCACTATGGAAACAGATTGCCATCACCACTCCCGGACTTGTCACAGATGCCAAATATATGCTGACAAAGTACACGTTCCTCTAGTTCCTTTAAACATCTTGACTGCTTCTTGGTCGTTTGCAATGTGGGGAATTGACATGATTGGAGAGATTATACCTACCTCTTCCAATGGACATTGCTTCATCCTTGTCACCATTGATTACTTCATGAAGTGGGCAGAGGCAGCCTCGTTCGTTTCTGTTACCAAGAACGTTGTGGCTCAGTTCATCAGACATAATCTTATCTGTCGGTATGGTATCCTAGAAATAATTATCACAGATAATGGTAGAAACCTCAATAATACTATTATCACGGAGCTTTGTACACAATTTAAGATCCAGCACCACAACTCTTCTCCATATCGACCAAAGATGAATGGTGCAGTGGAAGCCACCAATAAGAACATAAAGAAGATTGTGAAGAAAATGGTTGTGACCTACAAAGATTGGCACTAAATGTTACCATTTTATCTTCATGGATATTGTACTTCAACTCGAACATCAACTGGGGCAACCCCATTCTCCTTAGTCTACGGTATGGAAGCTGTCATACCTATCAAAGTCCAGATTCCTTCCCTGATAATTATGAAGGATGCAGGATTAAATGAAGACGAATGGATTCAGACTCGACTTAACCAATTGAACTCGATTGACGAGAAGAGGCTTGCGGCTATTTGTCATGGTCAGATATAGCAGAAACGTATGATCAAAGCTTTTAACAAGAAGGTCAGACGTCAGGTATATCAGGTTGGTGACCTGGTAATCAAGCGCACCATCCTTCCACAAGGGGATCCCACTCCTACATATGAAGGACCATTTACGATCAAAAACATATTTTTCGATGGAGCCATGATATTGACCACCTGGACGGTGACGACCTTCTACACCGTGTAAACACGGACATAGTTAGAAGATACTACGCATGAAAAGAGACCGCTAGGTTGACTGGCCTAGGCAAAAATAAGGGCATCCCGGCGAACCAAAAGGGTTCAAGAAAAAATTAGGGATATATATATATATATATATATATATATATATATATATATATATATATATATATATATATATATATATATATATATATATATATATATATATATATATATATATATATATATATATATATATATGGAAAAAAATCTGTACACCTCACAAGTCGAAAACCTGAAAAGGAGGCTTGGGTAAAAAAGGGGTATTCCGGTGGGCTGAAAACCCGAAAGGGAGGTCTAGGAAAAAGTTAGGGATTAAAAGCGTATGACTATGTCCTGTTAGATCACCTTACAACCCGACTTCGTTATCAAATTCGAACGGTACAGATCAATCCAGCCAACTTCTTCCAAAAGGCAAAGTGATGAGACACTCAAAGGTATAAAGGCAATAGCATAATTGAAACCCAATGGGATTATTTCATATAGTTGTTTTTCTTTGTGTACCACTTTGTATATTTCTCATTTTTATGACGACATTCCTCTTACTAGGATGTCCGTCTCTTAATACAAAAGCGCATGTTTATAGGTGAAACTTCCTCAAATTAATACAAAACTTCTCTCTTAAAGTTCAAAACTATTTGTTTTTATTTTTTTTGTTTTGTTTGCAAAAACGTTCAGTGATTATTTTAAATGAATATATGCATTTGAATGTGATTACTGTTTACAAAAATGTATGCATTAAAAATGGGAAAGACAGTTACTAAGGGCTCTAAGAGGTGAGACAATGTTAAAAGTCATCCATAAATCCCCATAGAGAAACCACTTCTAGAGGACTATCTTCACAAATTCGTCCTCAGCAAAGATACATTCCCTAGTAGGTACAGAAACATGGGCATCTTCCCGAAGTTCATCGTCATATCTTCAGCATATAGCCTAATGATTTCAGATGCTCCAACAGATCCTAACAGATAAAGAGGTTCAATCATTCCCCTAGCATCTTGGAGAATTCCCATGCATGTTCTATGGATTTCTTGGGTTCCTCAACAGAGTTTCATAAAACCCCCAAGCAGTTTATGAAGCTTCGTTCCCCAGTAGAGTTTATTTCTCTAGATACGGAAGTTCATCCCCCAACGGAGTTTATTTCTCCAAATTGGTAAATTCTTCCGACAAAATTCTTTTCTCTAGCAGGTTTAGCCTTCTCCATAAGATTAACTATTCATATCTGTGATACGGTGGCAGAACCGACTGTTAATACTTATTTTACATTTGTGCTTGCAAATTTTGCAGTAAGCAAGAGTCACCACCGACTTTTCTTTTATCCAAATTAAGGAAAGGGTGAAAAGAACAGAAAAAGACCTTTTTGAGAGTTTTCTAAGTAAGGGGGGTAGATTATGGAAAGGGAAGGTGTTAACACCCTTTCCATCCGTATTTTTCTATGGGCTCTTAGTTGCTTGCTAGTTCACTTACTTTTGTTTGAAAATGTGCTTGTGGTGTGGGTTTGAAAATATTTTGAAAACGTCTTTGTAATGATTCTCATCTCTATAAGAATGCCTACAAAGTGTTGGTTTTGAAAATAGTTTAAAGAGGTGTTTGTTTATGGAACATGTTTTTGAAAGTGATTTTGAAAAGTGTCTTTGTAATGATTCTCGTCTCTATAAGAATGCGTACAAAGAAATTTGACTTTTGAAAATGTTTCAATTGAAAGTGTATGTGTGAAAAATGATTTTTGTTGTTGTGAGCAAGCGAGCAACTATGAGCATCCTACCTACTCAAAAGGTTTAATGTTTCTTTCCTCTTCCTTTAGATGTTGCTATATTACCATTTATTGATAAGAAGTCTCATCGTTGGATGTATGAGGGACATTCAAAGAGACTTACAGTCATATTGGAAACAAATGGAGATGCTTTAGCAATTTGTTTAGGGACTAGATCATTTACCGAAAGGCAACTGTAGGGTCATCGAGGGACTACGATCTTTTGATTACTGGGTCTTTGCTAAAGCATCCCTGTCTCGAGGGACATGGCTGTTTTATTTCCGAAGGCAACCAAAGTGGGTTACCCTAGAGGTGTATATGTGCAATGTGTGTTATATTTAGCTATTTTTTATCTTTTGTGTTAGGTTTGCTAACATTTTGTTATTAGTCTTTCCATATAAGCCTAATTACTAACAACTAATATATATTACAGAAATTTAAAGTGCGGAAAGTTAAATATACACTATTACAGGGCTTTGCGGATTAATTACATGTCAAAGAATAAGGATAATAAAGCGAAAAATAAAATCCTAATTATTCTATTACAACCCTTGAGTAGTTACAATAATATGAAAAATGCAAGAATAGTTAAATGCGCGTGAGTTGAGAAAAGATATCTAAAAATCCTAAAGAAAAGGGAATCTTTTTATTGGCTTTTATTTATGAAGATGACTAAATTAAATATCCTAAAATTACTTAGAAAAAATAAAAATTAATTAAGGAATTAGTCTAAGTCCTTTTTTTATTGTTTTTTATTATGAAAAGAAAAGAAAATGATATAAATATAAAGCTATTCCTAATTCTGTTTTATTTTAATTTAAAAAGGAGTTAAAGTTTAATTAATTAATTGCTTATAGAAATTTAAAAAAATCTAATTCTAATTTTTGTGTGGTTTTTGGTTATTTATTTGCTGATAAAAGAAAGGTAAAAGAAATAAATAATAAAAACAAAATGAAGAGAAATTAAATGGGCCAGGATAGTAAAATTAAATGGGGCGTGTTGAAATTGAAATTGGTTAGGCCCAGCTAAAGGGAGCCCAAACTTCGTCTGGATCCAGTGAGGAGCAGCTTTGAGGGTGCATGATGAGCTTGCGTGTTGGATGCTTTGACTTGGATCAAAGATGCTTCTGATGGCTTAGACCTGATGCTGTATGATGAGAAAATAGCCTTGAGGAGCACTAGATCTGCATGAAATATGTTAGAAAAGATAAAATTCTGGACCTGGGATTCGATCCCAGGTCATTTCCCTTCTACACGCGCGCCTTTACCAACTTAGTTGCCGAATCATTCGAACTAAACGAAACTACCATTGGATCCTGCAAAATTTGTTAGTTCCAACATCTATCGAACCTATCCCCATCAAATTCGCCCCCTGAGCTCAAATATGGGGTTGTTTCGATTTGTGACGGATTATACCTTGAGTTTCGAAAATAATCTATATCGAAGGCCCCTAGCATTGGCATCCTAACATTTGTACGCTTCAACTTACGTATATCATGTTAAATCAATCACACACAAACAAGAATAACATGAATATGAAATCCAGCGAGTTTACATTATTGAATGATAAGAAGGAAATTTTACCGACTGAGGTACTTCGATCTGAGCTTGGGATGACTTGGATTTTGGACTGAAAATTATCTTTCGAGTTTTATAACTTCGGATTTTGTTTTTTGCAAATTTTCTATAGAGTTCCTCTAGGCACTCTCCGTCTGTCTGATGCTTGTGCATGTGACCTTTATATAGAGGAAAGGGTGCATGGAAATGGCAAGAGACAACCATTAACCAAGCTTTGAAAGTCATGAGACAAAAACAGACACATTAAAAGACTTCTTTTTTTGAAATATTCATGCCCCTTTGTGCCTTAGGATGAACCTGGACGCATTTGGTCCCTTCGAATACCCTCTAGTGTTGCTCTTCGATTGGCCCATCATTACTTCCTTCGAATGGATTTCTTTAAACTCAAACCAATTGAAACATCAACTCTCCATTTATAACTGGTCGAAGGTTGCTTCAGCTCTCTATCAATCGAAGGCTTTGTAGGAGCCTCCTCACTTTCTTTTGAATTGCCCTAGGCCTCATCATTGTAGCCTTTGATTGAGTCCCTATTTGCCTTGTTCTTCGATTGGCTCTGACACTAACCAACTAAACCAATTGAAAGACTTCAACCTGGCCAGTCGAAGCTTGATCAAAAGGGAGGGGGAAGCGCCCAATCGAAGCTTGTGAATCAAGCTTGCATCGAAGAGTCCCAAATGCCCAATCGAAACTCCTTGTCCAAATGTCAAACAAAAGATTTCATGTTCAGATGCTAATCGAAGGACCTTGTTAAAATGCCAATCGAAAGACCTTGTCCCAAGGCCAATCGAAGACTCCTGTCCAAATGCCAATCGAAGGCACCTTTTCCCAATGCCAATCGAAGACTCCTTCTTTATCTTCAAAATTTTTATTTTTTCTTTAATCAAGTGTTTGTAATCACCCATGTAAGAGAAAAATCTTGGAAAAAATATGAGAGGGGAATTTTTTGGTACAACAGCTTTCCCTGTTCAATCTTCTTAAACCCGAGGATTTAGATTAGCTTGTTCGCCTTTCGTGATCTGAAGGTGGAAGATGATTGGACACTAGAGTGCCCAGAAATTTGCACTTGATGATGTCATGGTTGATTGTGTAGGGAATGGGCTTAAAGATTCCATTTGGATAAGATGTCTGAGAGTTGTCCGAGTTGGGCTTAAAGAGGCCATCCAAAGTAGATGCTGACTTCATAAGAGGTCTCTTTATCGGGAATCTTGTTCCTTCTATTTGAGGAGAAGTCCACTGGGGAATGTTGATTACTGTTGTTCTCTTGCTTGAGGAAAACTTTGTGGGGAATAGAGTCTAGGAACTTCAGTTGTCCATGGCTCTACTGAGGAGCTATCTCTGGATTGGAGAGATGAAAGTTTTTTGTTTTTCTGGTTGAAATCCAGGTTTCACGGTAATCTGCTAGGGGAGAATGAAATTAAATACTATCTGGAGGTGTGCCTGTGTAGGGTTATTCCAGGATGAGTCCATGTTGGACTGCCTCTTGAGGGTTATATGAAGGAATCTTTGATGATTTCTACCTCAATATATAATGAAGGAATCTTGGACGATTGCTACCTCAAAAGATAATGAAGGAATCTCTGACAATTGCTACCTCAACAAATAATGAAGGAATCTTTGACGATTTATACCTCAACAGATAATGAAGGAATCTTTGATGATTGCTACCACAACAGATAATGAAGAAATCTTTGACGATTTCTACCTCAACAGATAATGAATGAATCTTTGATGATTGCTACCTCAACAGATAATGAAGGAATCTCTGACGATTACTACCTCAACAGATAATGAAGGAATCTCTGAAGATTGATACCTCAACAGATAATGAAGGAATCTTTGACGATTTCTACCTCAACAGATAATGAAGGAATCTATGACGATTGTTACCTCAACAGATAATGAAGGAATCTCTGACGATTGCTACCTCAACAGATAATGAAGGAATCTTTGACGATTTCTACCTCAACAGATAATGAAGGAATCTCTGACGATTGCTACCTTAACAGATAATGAAGGAATATTTGACAATTGCTACCTCAACAGATAATGAAGGAATCTCTGACGATTGCTACCTTAACAGATAATGAAGGAATCTTTGACGATTGCTACCTCAATAGATAATGAAGGAACCTTAGACGGTTGTTACCTCAAAAGATAATGAAGGAATCTTTGACGATTTCTACCTCAATAGATAATGAAGGGATCTTTGACGATTGCTACCTCAACAGATAATGAAGGAATCTTTGACGATTTCTACCTCAATAGATAATGAAGGAATTTTGGACGATTGCTACCTCAATAGATAATGAAGGAATCTTGGACGATTGTTAACTCAACAGATAATGAAGGAATCTTTGACGATTTCTACCTCAACAGATAATGAAGGAACCTTTGATGATTGCTACCTCAACAGATAATGAAGGAAAATTTGATGATTGCTACCTCAACAGATAATGAAGTAATCTTTAACGATTGCTACCTCAATAGATAATTAAGGAATCTTGGACAATTTCTACCTCAGTAGATAATGAAGGAATCTTTAACGATTGCTACCTCAACAGAGTACTAGAAATTCGTCTGTGTATAGACTTTACCTGAAAAGATAAAGTTTTAGCTGCATGCAATGTCATGATGCATGAAGTGCAAATGATGTTCTCAAAATTAATGATTTGTAATATATGCATTCGTGCTTCCTATGCTATGACATCTGTAAAATGATGTATAAATTCAATGCATGAACGTGACAGTCATTCCATTGTTGTATTGTTGAACTAGAGAAAATGAATCCCTGATTGTTGCTGGGGATGAAGAATGTATGTCTTCAAATTTTTTTGAAGTTGAAATGCTAGGAGATGAACTTCCATTGTTAGAGAAATAAAATCTGTTGGGGAAGGAAAACTCCATAAACTGCTTGGGGATTTTGTTGAAATCCTATTGGGGAATCCTGAGAAGCTTGGTGACTTCACTGGGGAATTTTCCTTAGATATCAGAGCAGTAGTTGGAGATTTTTCTCGGACGGGGATATAAGAACACCCGACCTCATTAGGCTGTATGCAGAGAACATGGTGGTGATCTTATAGTAGGATGCCATTTCCTCTGTACCTTCCTTAGAAAGTATCTGTCGGGGATTTTGTAGACGGTTTGATTGTTATCCCAAAATTTGGAGTCCTTGGCGAATGCAGATCAGGGTAATAAACCTTCTACTGATAGACAAGTGACGAGATGACGGTACATAGTCATACGCTTTAATCCCTAACTTTTTCCTGGACTGTCCTTTCAGATTTTCAGTCCATCGGGATACCCTTTTTTGCCCAAGCCGCCTTTTCAGGTTTTCGACTTGCCGGGTGTACAATTTTCATATGTATATTGTTGCACCCCAAAATTTTCCCTCCTAATTTCTTTTATTTGGATTAGCATTTTGCATTTATCTTCATGTATTTCATTAGGTCACTAACATAGCATGCATTGCATTCAATAAGGCGCTTGAGGTTCAAAGTTAAGTGTTTGTGCAATATAAAGGTTTTACACTGGTTAAGGCGTTCATATCCAATAAGGGCTAATTTTTTATTCAAGCATTGAGTAGTGGAATTAGGGTTATGGTTTGTGGTCATTAAGGATCTCTTCTTCGCGAATCTATAAGGCCAATCTCCACCCAGTTTTATCAATTCCAAAGATTAGGGTTTATTTCCATATGTATCTTATGGAATTGGAGTTTCTATCACATGGATGTCTTGCTATGCTTCCAGTTTCATCTGAGTCGAGGAATTTCCTCAAGGAAGGGTTTGGTTCCAACTCAAGGCTTACAGACTCAAAGATCATGGAATTAGGGGTTATTTCTCTAATCATGTGGTAGTCAGAGGATTTCCTTATAAAGTTTGGGTTCATCAATGAATTTCATTATCTAATGGATATTGCTCATTGCTCGAGTGGACTTTAGGGTCTTATGGGTTGACTTTACCATCGTGATGGTTCGTCTCATTAGGATTTCGTTTAGACTTTCTACCATTAATTGAGGTTTGGTTCACGATTACTCAGTTTACAAGATTTGTGTTGTGGATTTCGTGCAAAGACTAAATAGGAGTTCACATGGTGTTATTATTGAATCATCTCGAGTTTGAAGGATTTGCCAAAACTTTGACCTTTGGTCAAAATCAACCATGGAAGGTTGACTTTTGACCAAAGTCCTTCTTAAACCTTTTTGAGGCCTTCATCTAGTGGTTCATTCAAGTATAGTAAGATTGAAGAAAGGTTAGAGAATTCACATGAAGTACAAATTGAAAAGGTTTGGTATTCAATATTCAAAAGATACAAAGGAGGGAAATTGTTTTATTAAATTCACTTGGAAAAGTTTCATTACAAAAAAAGTCAACATACAAAGTACAAGAGTCAAGATACCCTGAGGAAGTACATTACAGGGATAAAGAAAAGTATAAAGAGTTATCAATTCTTAGACCTACTTTGACCAAGATTTTGACTTTATTTTATAACTTCCTTCAAGTTCCTTCTTCAAATTATCACCTTGTTTTGCACTTCGTAGCTTTCTCCAACATACTTCATAATTTTCTTCATGATTTAAGATAATGTGAAACATAAAAGACCTTTGTCACAACATTTCCAAACCTGTATGATTCACATAATTTGTGTTAGCCCTTAACCTGTAGTAAGACGACAAGTTCAGTTCGCGATCGAAAACGAAAACAATTACGCAAATGTTATCCTTGATAAAACTAAACCAACACAAAACATAAACAATCTAAATAAGTTCAACATGTTCATTTTAAGTCCAGTCCAGAATTCATCAATGTCACAAGCTTACTGTCCATAATTTCAAGTATATAGGCAGCAACAGATGTTATACCCTGTCTACCCGACATACCTTCAATATGTTTTCCAGGATGGGCACGGAAAGCCTACTGTGGGAATTTACCTGCACCAGCGTCAGACCCAGCCCTGCATTTTGTAAACCAGGAAAGTAGAAAGAATCAACATATAATACAAGCACTAAAGCCACTCCAGTTCACATATTCATTACAGAAAATTCAATCAGGAATTATTCATAATAGAAGTACTGGTTTTTTCCTAACTGAGTTCCTAACAAGCTTGGTAACCAAATTCGCCAGATTCGTCACTTTTCAGGATCTTTTCATCTTTTCTCCATGACTTCACTGACTTCTCTCCATAAACAAGTTGCAAAACCAATTGCCCTGAATTAATACAAAAAATGACAAGCAGTCCTGCACATTTCAGAAAAAACCAACAAAGCACAAAATCAATAACTAACTAACTTGCAGCAAATCAGAAATTAAACTAACCCCCTTACCGTTTTCTAAACCAATTTCCTAACTATTTTCCAGCTCTAACCTAATAATAGAAAAAATAAAAACTGAATGCTAACTGCCTAGCTAACTCCCTCTAACCTCCTAATAGAATTTCGGTAACCAACGAAACCTAACAGCTCAGCCAGGATTCCCTTACAGATTGGCGACTTCATTGATTTCATTATCAGTTCATTATTCAGCCGGTTGTTTCCGCTGGCGACTTCACTGGGGACAGATTGACCTATTGCTAGTCCATCCCGAAATCAATCATAACTCTTGCTTTCTTTTCCTTGGGTGTTTATTTTTATGCTTTATAGCTTGTTCATTTTGTACATGTTTATTTATGCATATGTTTGCATTTCATTTTATTGCTTTCCATATTGGTGATACTGTTATGCTAGCTCTGTTTTCATGATGGGGTGGGTGTTACTATGAGGTAAAAGGCCCAATACCCAGGCCAAGTGACAACCCTAGGCACCCTAGGAATAGAGTGGAACATGAATAGATAGTTGACTTAGGTTTCACTATTGTCGTCATGTCGTCCACGCTCAGATGGGGTACAAATAAGGGGCTATCGTTTTCACGTAGGTGATATGGCGATAGTTTTTCAGCAGTACCCTCGATTCTGGGTTACCTGACGTTACACTGACCTATTTTTAACCCGTGAGAGGGAACGGACTTGATTATTATAGGTACAAATGGTGATTATGTTCTGATGGTGACCGTTGTTCTGTTGGTGACTATGTGGGTCTCAGATTTATTTTGAGTTTCTGGATTCGGTATTCAGGATGGTTCTTTGGCTATGTGTCGAACCTTTTATCCTGATATATTCATCTTTCCAGAGATTATACAATGGTTATTCGCGGTACTTGGCTCCATTGTATGCTAAAATTGGTGTCGAACCTTTGATCATGTGATATCCAGATTATTCAGCAGATTTATACAGCAGTTATCCAGAGGATTGTACAGTTGTCATGCTGAACTTTTGAACCTATGTCATTGCACCTTGCATCATAGCATGTTTATTTTACACACAAAAAAAAAGAAATGTGAAAGATTGTATGTAAAAAAAAGATGTTTGAACATAGCATTGCATCCACTCATTCACCTCATGCATCTTCATGCATCCATAGCAGGTACTCAGAAGGGGGAATCCTTATTCAGACTCGGTATTTTCTTTTCAGATCTGCAAATCTTGACTTCCCGCCACTCCATGATCAAATTCAAGATATGGAACAACTTTGGGGGGAATTGTACGAGATGAAAGAGCATATGGGATTTTTGATGCTAGATATGCAAGATTTGGTCCGTGGACAAGAACATATGAAAGAAAAGAACACTCAATTGAAGACTCAATTGAATTTGGTTATGGAAATTATGGGGACAATGTTGAAGAAAGAACATGGTTTTATACCTGCTACAATAGGAGCTACCATTCCTCCCCATAATCTGGGGACTCTTTTAAGTCAAGGAGTATCTCCTCCACTACCTTGTGTTCCAAGATCTTCCCATCCGCAATCAGTTTTCATGTCCCAAGGGGACCCAAAGGGTAAAGTCCGCCAGCAGAGGCCAAAACAGCCTGAACGACAATTTGATCCTATTCCAATGTTGTATGCACAATTGCTTCCTCCCATTCTAGAATTTCATTTGGCTAAACTCTGAATCTTCACTACACATGAAAGGAACCCTCATGGCTTTGACGACAATTCTAGGTGTGAATTTCATTCTGAGGCACCCAGTCATGATACTGAAGATTGCATAGCTTTTAAGCACCAAGTCCAGGAATTGCTTGATGCAGGTACAATTCTCTTCACTCCCGAAGGTCTGAGCGTGCAAATCAATCTTTTGCCAACTGCTATAAAGAATAGGGTTACACCTTCTCCTCTTCAAAGTTCCATCTCACGACCGTAGTCATGTCATCCACAACCTATAATCCTAGAAAGTTCTCACTAGCAGTCATTTGCAAGTTATGGAAATCGATTGGTTAACCAAAATCAGAATGTTCCTCACGTTCATCCAGTTCGGTATGCTCCTCAACAGAAAACCTATCAACAGAGATGTATGCAACAAGGTAAGCAAAGGGATAGGAAGCTAAAGAGGGTGTTCGACATTGTTCCCATGACTTATGGCCAATTGTTCTCTCAGTTTCTCAAGCTTTCTTTGGTGGAACCCAAGCCACCGAAGCCTGTCATTCCTCCTTATCCTATGGATTTCAATCCTAATATGCAATGTCATTACCATGCTGGGGCACTAGGCCATTTCATTGAAGATTGTAGGGCTTTCAAAGAAAAATTGCAAGACCTGCTTGATGCAAAGGCTATCAATTTCGGGCCAGCCAGTTAAATTTGAAGTCTCCTTTAACTTAGTAAATGTCAAGACTGCCAGATCATCATCTGAAGTAACAAGTCCATACGAAGACTAGTCTCCTCAACATGGCAATTTCTAGTTTCATTTGAAATTCTCATTTGTAATCTTTCTTGCTTTGGTTAAGTACTTTCTTGTATGCAAAACTTGCTTATTATTGAATATTAATCACAATGCATTAAATTTGTTTGTCTTGAATTAATACATTCGTATTCACTCATTAATGTTTTTCTTTGCCTTTTGATACGTAACTCTTGTTAAATAAAGCAAAATACCTCTGGAGGGAGGATGATGAGTAATATACCAAAAATTTTAAACGGTGTGCTTTTGAATAAAAACCCTGCTGACGATGTACATGCCTTGTTTCAATTCCTAAACACCTGAGATATAAGGGAGATAGACCCTTGTTAACCCCTTTGAGCCTTGAAGTAGTGGTTTATTTTCTATTCAGAAAAAAACCCTCACATTTAACCTGGGGCAGGGTAGTTTTTAGTTAATTTGATCGAGCGTTCAAAACTCATTAAGAGTGCGCATCAAAGGATACAACAATGGTTATCCTTCAAAAGGTTGAGGAAGAACAACACCGCAATGGTTAACCCTCTTATCAGTAGTGTGCATCAAAGAAAATGATATCCCAATGGGTATCTCTCGTACGTCAAGAAAAACAAGTGATGATACAGCAATGGCTATCCCTCGTCTACTAAAGACTCAAACAGTCACAATCACATCCAATAAATCACAGACGATGCAAAGATCAACGACTTGTCAAAAGGAAAAAAGAATGATGAAAGAAAGAGACAAAAAGCCCCACTAAGTCGAAACTTGGAAAATAAGTCGCTTAGGAAAAAGTCAAGTCTTCCCGCTGGACTTCAAAATCAAAAACAAAAGAATTTGTCCAGGAAAAATTTAGGGAAACCAAAAATTGCGAAATGCGAGAAAGGATTACAAAAATCCTCTGCAAAGACCTAAGTCGTGTGATCAGACACCAAAAATGAAAGAGGTAAGTGATTGCCATGTCCGGGAAAAAAACTCGTTTGATTCCTTAATCATTGTAAACTCTTCTTGAGGAATGAGTGTTAGTATTGGTTTAACTGAATGTAGGAATGGAGAACATCATGAAGGGGGGTGGGAACCAAATAATTTTGAGCCAATCCTTTTTTCTGAAACCGTGAACCAGGCCACATTACAACCCTTAAAAGTCCTAACTGAAGCAAGGGTTAATTCAAAAGCAATACTGTAACGAGAGTACGGTAATCTGACTCCTAGGAAGGTTTGCCAATTTTTTGAGTTGGTATCATTCCATCTTTTCATCTTTTGTACAAAAAAATTCTATGTTACAAATATCTTTTCAAAAGAGTTTTTAAACTTCAAGACAAGCATGAGCTTTGCATTATAATTATCATTCTTAGAACAAACATTCTTTTCATATGAACAAGTGCTTAAACATCAAGTAAGCTTGCATAATGAGCATCAGATGGAAGTTTGATTATCTCAAGGGACAATTTGCTTCAGGATACCATTGAAAGGTAAATCATTTTTAAAAATGATCTTAATCTAGGGCAAACCTTCTATTAACTCCGTTGAGTAAAAGAAGACTAGTTTGAGAAATGATCTGAAGTAGATTGCAAAAGTTGAACGCCAAGAGTCTCTATCGAGTAGTGGTGCATTACTTTCAGTTGGTCCCAAGGGACATATTGCTTCAAGTATTTTCTCGAGAACGAAGCAGTTCAAGGCGAGAAGTATGGTTGTGAAGTAGCCTACTTTCAAGATGTAAGCCAGTCACCCTAAGGAGGTGTTGTTTTCATAAATCCTCAAGTTTCTAATTTCTCCTTAAGTATGAGATGAAGAAATTTTTTGTCAAGACTTTGTTGGAGAAGGGGAAATCATGTTGACTACTCTGTTGAGTAAGTGGTCAGCCAAGCTGAGGCATTCAAGTCGGGATTTTATCCCTCAAAAGTACAGTCAAACTGGGGCAATTATGTCGAAATTGGACAAATTTCTCCGAGAATCTGTTGATTAAAGGAGAATTTTTCCAGAATCTCAAGACGCATGGGCATTCAGGGGAGTGTTCTAAAGTTCATAACACTAGGGCTGATTATTTTTATGATACAGATCTCATGAAGTCCACTCGAGGAAATTTTATTCAAAATCCTTATAGACTGGGGCAAGAAATTATGCAGGGGCATTTTCTCCTCTTTAAGGGTTAATCAGATCAAATCCATACGCAGGCTAAATGACTCATGAATTTGAAAATCATGTTGGGAAGTCGGGATCTCTATCCTCGGCTCATCAGAGAATTGAGTCCATTTGTTGATGTTCCTTCATCAGAGGTCGAGATTATTATCTCCCATTGAAGTGTGGATCATTATTCTCAGTAGGATACGAGCAGCAACGCAAAGAGCATGTGAGGTTGTTACACATACGAGGTTCGTGGTGGAAACGTTATTTCTTAAAAGAGCTCTTTTCCCAGTAAAAGATCCGTGGCTACTTGACTAAAGTTTGTCTGCTAAGGGGTTTCTCTTTAGAGATATTTATTCCCTAGCAAAGCATTCATCATTTCACTGCAGGAGGAGAATGTTCTTCTCCCTGGAAATTTAGAAGTTGTTTGAAGTCAAGATGATTTATTTTCAATGGACTGTAATTTATTTTTATAGTAGCTTCTCCAAAGTCCATTCGCCAGTGGCATTCCTCCTCGGAGTCGACATGATGAAGTTGTAATCTTGCACCACAGTTCTTACTCGGTGATTGGTAGTCCGGATTGTTTATTCTTCGGTGAAGTTTGTCGTTCCAAACATGGGGCATATTGCCACAATTTCTATTTTTGCGAGTATTGTTGGTCTTTTAGGACAAGAAGCATACCAGCAAATGAATCAAGAAGGGTCTGTATGTGACTAACTATTATACCCTAATTTTTGCCCTTAAGATCCTTCATCATACCATATTGATTCAATCACAACAAGATCACATTAGGTTTTTTGGTTCTGCTCCCTATCTTTAGCTTTGCTCTTTGAGGAATCACCAAGCACCTTGACTTGTTTTCTTTTGTGATCGTGAATATTTTGTCTTGATTTTCCTTTAAATTAATAAAATTAAATGTTTTTTGTCTTACTTGTTACTAATGTAGGTAAAGGAAATGAGGTTTAGCAAGTTGCTCCATGGGTTCGTGAGTTTATTTCCATGCCCTAGGCAATAAAGCTTGAGAAGTCCAAACCTCACCATTGAAGTTGTTTTGGAAGGTATGGCATGGCAAGGTTATTTTGGTTCACTACATTTCCAAGATATCAAGATCGATTCAAAAGTGCAAGGGATTGATTGAAGAAGTTGTCATGGTTTGACAAAGTCTTGTTCCCATTGATCACAAGTGCATATTTCTCTCAATTCTCAAGATATGGAAGTGGTTTTTGTGGCTATGAGTTCTCATTTTAATCCTCAACAACTTCTATTTACAAATCAAAGGTGTTGGTACAAGAAGGTGGTTCAAAATTGTCAAGGTTCCTCCAAGCATTGTTTTGATTTAGGAGATAGGGTTTTGAACTTCAAAGAAGTATATCTTGCTCACCTTTTGGTATTTTTGAGTGATTCCAAAAACATCATTCTCTTGAAAGTTTTATTAACAAATCACTTCAAAAGTTTCAAGGAGTTTTCATGTGGAAGAAAGTTGATGATGAAGAAAGATTACAAGTCCTCCAGATGAACCCCTAATTTCTCATGTGTGACTTTAAATGATCATAACTTGGTAAATTTTTATCACCTTGAGCCTACTATTTTTCCATAATGATCTTGAGGATGTGAACTATAGTCCTTCTTTTATATGCAAAGTGAGAAAATGGATGGAAGATGCCCTAAGGATACAAAAGATTATAGGTCATTTCATGATTTTTTGCCAACTTCAACAATTCATAACTCTCTTAATTTTTGGATATTTTGAATGGTTCAAGTTTCAAAATATCATTCAAGAGGTCTATTTTGTTCCATCTTTTTTGGTCAAGAGCAAATTCCAAGTGGAAGGCTATGTTAGGATGCAAAACATTATAGGTCACTTTTGAAGAAAAAATTGAAATATTTCTAAGTATGGAAAGTCAACCCTTTTTCTCCAACTTTGACTCAATGCAACTTTCAGCTCAAACATCCATTTGACTTCATTCTTTTCCCATTGAAAGGATTGTAACCTCATCTTTCTAAAGCATCAAGAATTATGCCCTAAGACCCCTTGAGCTGAGAATGCCATTGATTTGAACTTGGTAACTTGGAACTGAAGTTTCTTCAAAATTCAGAATTTGAAATAATTGGTTTAGCTTCTAAAAACTTTGTTTCTGCGTGTTTTTGCCTCTAAACATGTTTAGTGAACTTCCAGAAGTGATTAGCACAACAAAACGCGTGTTTTGGATGAGATTTGATCAAATTAGAAGTCACACTTTTCTTGTTTGCAACTTCACACGATTTCCCTCTAAACTTCATCATTTCACACGCTTGGACATTCCATTTGATTCCCTATAAATAGAGGGTCATCCCTCATTCAATTTCTTAAGCTTGGATAGCCAGAATCACCCTGCCAAACTTGTTCCATAACTCAAATTTCTGCAACTTCAAAATCTGTGTTCAAGCCTTTTTCAATCCAATTTTTCAATCCATTTACCTCCCTTGATATTCCCTGAAGCCAACCATATAATTACCTTCAAGAATCGTGCCCTATATTGCTCCATAGAAGTCCAGTTTCAGATCTCTGCAACTCAACTTCAATAGGTACATTTCTTTATCAATTCTTCAAAACTTTGATATCATTGTGATGCTCTCATTGCCCTGGTTCTAGTCGCAACACTTACTTTCATCTGGAAGCATGTTTTGACCATGAAATTTCAAATCCCTTTTCAAAACTTTCCTTCCAAATTGCTTGAGTTATAGTTTATATAAATTTATCGCGAAGGTGTGGTTCTCTTCGTCTTGAAGAGACGAAGTGAATGGCATAGGTCTCGTGCTCTAATTTTACAGATTGAGCAACCTGGTTTTGGGACTGGTTGGAGGTTAAAGATGACCAATGTGTCATCCTTTAACCAATGAAATAACGCCATTTGGATTTTTTGAATATCTGATTTACATTTGATTCAGTGCTTTATTCACTAATGACCATGATATGCACAATACGCCAGATCCCTTGGATTTGATTACTAACGCGTTTTGAGTCTCATATAATGGTCCACATATTTTTGACTTTATTTTTCTTTTCTGATTTGTATATTTAATTGTTTTAAATTTCAAAAAATCATAGAAAATTCATTTTTAGTCAAAAAAATCTGAAAAAATTATGAAAAATATTTTTGATTTTTCTCTTTTTGTTTTTTATTTTTTCACGGTTTTATTTTTTGTTTTGATATTTTTTTATAAATTTTCACTTTATTTGAATTGTTTTAAATGTTTAAAAATACTTTTATGCATTTTTAAATTCTGAAAAAAAAATTATGGAATGATCCAATGATATTGTGACAAATATTGATGACCTCATTTATTTTTTATTTCTGACTTTGCTATTTTTTTTATCATTTTTGGTTTATTTTACTCATTTCTTTTAATTTTAAAAATAGTTTCTGACTTTAAAAAATTACCAAAAAATATATAAAATCATTTTAGTTCATTTTTGATTTTTCTATGGCCTTACTTCTTATTTCTTGATTAATTTGAACATAGTTGATATTTTTCTCTTTTACCTTATGCTTTAGGATAGTCTCTTCTTCTCCTCCCATCTTCTTTAATTTCAAAAATATTCTTCCTCCTTTTGAAAACTCTTCTTATTTTGAAACTTGAACCACTTTTATAATAAACTTGGACTTAGGTCTATGCATTTTTAAAACTTTTTCATAAATAAACTTCAATAAATTTAATAATACTTTGAAACTTTTTGTGAGAAGACTAAAAGTCAATCAATCTCATTTCAAATTCATTTTGCCACTTTGGCTTTTATCTTTAAACTTTTCTCAAAAGATTGGACTCTTGTCAATTCTTGTAGTGATGCAAACAACTATACTTCTACAATATATAGTGAAGAGGGATATTTTCCACTTGGGTGTTGAGTGAGGCATTGTTGATTTTAAAATTCAAGCCATATCCTCCACTTTGAGATGATGCAAATTCTCCTTTCTCATGATTGTGGCTAGTAAGTATGTTTTCCACACGCACAATGACGATGATATCTTATCTCAAAATTAACCAACACACTTGTGTTTAAAATTTTTAAAAAGAGGAACTACGTGTACCCTGATCCCCTATTGCATGAAAGGTGGTACGTAGGGACTAAAGGTTCACAACCGCGGCGGGTGCAAAAACCATAAAAATATTTATTTTCTCACCTCCACCATCCATTTTTATACAATATTTTATAGCCAAAATATACAGATTTTACAAATAGGTTTCTGCGGAGTACCGTAGATGTTTAGGGTGCTAATACTTTCCCTTTGCATAACCAACCCCCTTACCTTGAATCTTTCCGCCTCTTTTTTGGGTTACTCTCTCTTTTCCCATTCCTTTGGAAATGATAAATCACGGTGGAGGTTTTTATTTTGATCTGTATAAGTCTAGTCAATCCAATAGCTTAGTCTTAAACATTTCTACCGCTACAGAAAAATGGCGACTTCATTGGAGAAAGATTTACCTCTTGCTGGTCCATCCCTAAGTGGGTTGAGCCTATCTTTGTTTATATTTGTATATGTGCTAACGTTGTTTATGTGTTATATGTTGTATATATGTTTGTCTAGATTTTCCTGGTTTTCAGGGTGCTTGATAATTACTTATAAGTCCTATACCCGGACTTGGGCAAACTTTAAGATAGGACGGGCGGTATAGTCATGTTAACTTTGAGGGAGTAGTCCCAAAAAAGGAGGCATGAGATCCCCCACTCATTGGAGGCCCCTTTAACTGTAGTTTCGTTTACTGAGTAATCGGGAAGACGTGCTGCTTTCGACCTGGGAGCCTGCTGAAGCTGAGAACCATAGAATACTTAACCCATATTGGCCTTTTAGGTGTAGTGTGGAAGCTATGACATAGTAATTCGGAAATAGTTGTCACGCGATACTATGCTCGGACCAGTTTTTCTTGAGAATATTACTAATTACCGAGTTAATCGGGAAGTTGGTAATATCCGAAGGAAGGATGTAGACTCTGGGAACCTCTAAAACCTTGTTCGGCAGGTGATAAATTTTAGACAAACACCTTATGGGTAGTACCTTCGACCTCATGCTCGTGACGTTGAACCTATGAACCCTATATGTGTGATCTTATGTGTGATTGTTGGAAAAAGAAAGACCGGGAAGTACACTTTCAAGGATCCCAAGATAGATGAGTTGATCAGTCTAATTCCTGAGATTGAGTGTTCTATAGATTTTCAGAAGAAGTATGGATCCATCATTCCTCTTATGAAGCTTATGATGAAGAAGGGTATTCTCTCGACCTTGGTCCAGTTCTATGATCCAATGTATCATTGTTTTAATTTCCCTGACTATCAGTTGATGCCTACACCAGAGGAGTATACTTATCTGCTAGATTTACCTATTACCGATCGTGTTCCTTTTACTGGTTTGGAGGGTGAGCCAAAACCACATGAGATTGCTGCTTTGATCCATCTAGGGAAGTCTGAGGTGGAAGCCCATATGACTACTAAAGGAGGGATTAGAGGATTACCAGCCCAATTCTTATTAGAGAAAGCTCGTTACTTTGCAAGGATGAAGAGTACAGTCGCTTTTGAGGCCATCTTTGCTCTACTTGCTTACGGGTTGTTTTTATTTCCTAATGTGGATAAGTTTTTTGACGTTAATGCTATCAGGATCTTCATGATTGGAAACCCAGTTCCTACATTGTTGGGTGATGCTTATTACTCTATTCATCTTCAAAATTCTTATCATGGGGGGATGATTATATGTTGCACGCCTTTTTTACACCGATGTTTCATCTCTCATATGCCTCAGTATGATGCTTTCTGGGATGTCAGGAAGGAACCTTGTTGGGCTCCTAAAATAATGGCACTTACTCACTCAGATATTGATTGGTATCATCGAGCTTACCAGTATATAGAGATTGTTGACAGTTGTGGTAGTTTCCCCAATGTACCTCTTCTTGGTACAAAGGGATGAATTAACTATAACATTGTTGTTGCACCCCAAAATTTGCCCTCTCATTTCTCAAGGAATCACCCTGGATCCTCAAATTTTCTCTCATCCAATTCCAAGCCTTGAATTATCAATCTTTCTAAGCAAACCATTCACAAGGGCAAAATGGTCATTTGCACACTGAGAAGTCTAACTTTGACTTTTGGATCAAAATCAAATCTCAAAAATCATATTTCATCAAGACATGTTGGAATATGAAGTTTACTTCTTCAAAAGTTTCAAAAGTCAAATTTTACTTTGGAAAAATCAAATTCTAAAGACTTAGAAATTTTTCTATGTGTTTAAGAAATATGATAATTTTAGAACTTCTGGGTCAGTGTTCACACTCAGCAAATTCTGGATACTCTCAAGACAGAGTCTGGTCAGAACTTCTGGGCCAGTGTTCACAAAGGTTCAGTCAGAGTTTGCCAAGGTAAATCAAAGAAGATTACAAAAGGTGTTGCAAGCTTATTGGAAAGTCTGAAGGATCCTTCAGAACATGTTGAAGCCATAAGCTAAGAGGATCAGAAGATGAGGTGCTACGCTGAAGCAGAACTCTTAATCTAGAGTCAAGCAAGGATGCAGAGTTTCACATGGGAACTCATTTAATGCTCACAACCGCCTCTGAGTTTTTATCCAAGGTATTTTCCCCACGCGTACCCCTACTGTCTTGGGAAGATAAACTTCTGTACAAAAGTATGCTAGACCCATGCACTGTTTCTACTTTTCCTTAATTCACGCTGCCAAATCCAGCTGAGGCGCTTTTAACCATCCAACTTGATGCATCAAACCCCTACTTTTTTAAGCTTACTTCAAGAGTAAGTCAGCATCTAGCACATGATGTTATCACCCATTGACATCTCCAAACTACAAAAACTTTGCCTATAAATAGAAAACCATTGGCCACTGAGAAAGGGTCCAAAAAAACTTGTGAAAGAGGTGAGAAAATTGAGAAGAAATCTTTGAACCACTGAAAAAATTTCAAGAACCCAGGAAACTATAAACACAAAATACCAAAATCTTAGCATTGATTCCTTACATTCAAACTCCATTATTTTCCTCAAGTGTTCTTGACTAAAGCCATCCACGTAGCTGCTGATTCATACATCAGAAGCTACCTTAACTTCTATATTCCTATTTCCATACACTCTCCATTCATTTCCACCTCAAAGGAGTTAGAATTTCACCTCTTGGTTGTTCTAGAAGTTGTAAACTTCCTTCCTACTGAGTACGTGAAGAAGTTTCTCAGAACATCACCAGAATTCAAGACCAACCTCCTGTTCATAGAATCCTTTCCAGCTGTAAGGTAAGTTTTCTTTTGACTCTCATCATACTGATTAAGCATTGTCACATTTTGCATATTTAGCACAATGTAGATATTCTGATCCTAATGATGTACATATTGTGAAAACTCATGCATTTTCCTGCCTAAGTAGAAGAAACCCCAATTCAGAGTTTCATAAAGAAATTAGGACTCAGAATTAGAATTAGCAAATACATGTTGCTTCTGATTTGTGCTTCTGATATTTCAAGAAATTTGTCATAATTATTATGTATGCAACTTCTGTTCTGTAAGAAATGACTAAGCTGCAGATGTTCTGACTGGAATGGAGAGAGACAAAGTTCTGACAGTTGCGTCAGAACTTCTGAAAACTTCTGAATTCTCAGAAGATCCAGAACTTTTGAACTTCCATATTTTTACTAACATGTTTCTGTTTGTGCAGCACGTCAGAGTCAGAACTTCTGGCCTCTTCTACTCTCATGCATTTGCGCTGATTTTGGTTTTCTTTCTCTTTTATTATTTTGCCATCATATTATTTTTTATTGTTAATCAAAAAACACCAAAAATATTTTATATTTTTTGCATATTATATTTTCTTTTAACATAAAAAGACAAAAAATATTTTCTTAAACAAAACTTACTTCTTTTCTTAAAAAAAATAAGCATTTTACATTTCTTGTACATTATTATCTATTTCAATATGGTTGTAATAGTAACCTAGAATTTTAACTTGCAACCCCCATTTGAAGTTTGTACACCCCACCCCCCTAATGTTTGTAATAGCGTAGAATCTTTATTTTTCCGCACTGTTATTGCTTTCAACATATGCTAGTAATTAGGGTGTGTATAAACAAGATATGAAAATTGACAAATAGATCACTCTAATCAAGACAAATTATGCATGCAATCAAATACACTTGCACACTAGCACCCCTAGGGTTATTCCACTTGTTGCCTTACAAAAATGGCCATGTTATGCATGTGGGATGTATTAGCACAAACAAATCGAAAAATACAAGATCATAGTCCCTCAATGACGCTATCAAAATTGCCTTTCAAAATGATCTTAGTCCCTAAAGAAAAAGTGCTAAGTCATCTCACAGCATTGCTATCATGGTCATACAATGACCCAATGCTCGTCCCTTCACATCCAACGATGGGGCTTCTTGCCAAATCAATGGTAAGGTAGCAACATCTAAAGGAGGAGGAAAAGCACATCTAAGACCTTTTGAGTAGGTAGATTACTTTTAGTTACTTGCTCACTCTCAAAACAAACATCCTTTCTATTTTCAAAAAAACAATCACATGCACTTTCAAAACATCTCCAAAACATTTTCCAAACCTTGAAATATTTTCAAAAGCTCAACACTTTGTATACATTCTTACGAACGGGAATCATTGCAAAGTTTGCCTAAACGATGGCACCTTTTCAAAATACTTTCAAAAAACCACACTAAGCACATTTTCAAATAAAAGAAAGTGGTCTAGAAAGTAACTAAGAGCCCATGGAATACCATGGATGAAAAGGGTGCTAATACCTTCCCTTTTCATAATCTACCCCCCGAACTCAAAAACATCTCTAAAAGGTCTTTCCTGTGCTTTTTCACCTTTCCTTATTGGATAAAAGAAAAGCCGGTGGTGACTCTTGCTAAACCGTAACATTTGCAAACACAAACACAAAACCTCAAGTCAGTTCTCCCACCGTATCACAGAACTGGCGACTCTACTGGGGACGATTCTTAAAAGTGGGGTTACCTTAGGGTTATATCACATTTACTTGCTTACATTGTTTGATTTGTTTGCTTTACATTTTGGTTCCTTGTTTGGGTTTATTTTAAATCTTACACCCGGATTTGGGGATACCTTTTAGGTAAGTAGCAATAAACTGTGAGGGAATTGTATGGGGTATACCGACACGGTTGAAGTAGTGGCTACATTGATGTGGCACTTTGGTTGGTACCGGGAACCCTTGAGTCACTCAAGGAGAGTATGGGGCCACCGCGTGGTGTCATGAAGCATCAACTGACCTTAGAACCTTACTTGACCAACTTGGCCATTAGAAAGTAGCGAGATAACCAGCTTTGGTGTAGTCCGAAGTTGGTTGATACTCGATGCTACACTCATTGAGGTTTGAATCTTGAGTTTTGTTTGGTTGCGAGTCAATCGCTTATTGAACGAAACTTGGGGGAAAGATCAGTGATATTGAGATCCCTTAGAACCCGGTTACTATTAACTAGGACAGGTTGAGCCAACTAAACTTTAATAGGGTACTTACCTACAAACCTCATGCGAGCCTAAACCCAAGGACTTGTTTTCTTTGTATACATACACTTGTACATAAACATCATAAGCATCATACCATAAGCATTATCACTAACCATTTCAAGGATTTTTGGATTTATCTTTGTTCTGTTTTGTAGGACATGGCTTCAACTCGTAGGAGCACTATCCAAGTCAGCATCGTGAAGATACCTCCACGACTCAAGGATTTAGTATCAAGGGTCCCTGAGGATTCTCCGTTCACCAAAAGACATGGTTGACTCCTTAGTCTGGTTACCTCAAGTATTGAAGAAGATATGGTAAAGGTGCTTGTCCAATTCTTCGACCCTTTGTATCATTGCTTCACTTTTCCCGATTACCAACTTGTGCCCATTTTGGAAGAATTTTCTCAACTCATGGGGATCCCTATTCTCAATCAGTTACCTTTCAACGGTATTGAAAGAGACCCTAAACCTGAGGAAATTTCTCAAGGAGTTTTTGTTGGAGAAGGCCCAAGAATGTTGGAATACTTTGGATCTACAAGCCTTTGAGGAAATTTTGGCTCTTCTCATCTATGGATTGGTACTATTTCCCAATCCTGACCAATTTATAGATGTGAATGCGATCAAAGTTTTCATATCTCGTAATTTGGTGCCTATATTGCTTAGAAACATCTTGCATTCTCTTCACTCTCGCACTTTGAAGAAAAGGGGGACTTTGATGTGTTGCACTCCCCTTTTGGCTAGGTGGTTTATTTCGCACCTACCTCAATCCATGGTGAAGAACGAACAAGGTATGAGGTGGTCTAAAAGATTGATGTCACTTTCACATGCTGATATCCATTGGTATTATCGCTCTTCGGAAGACATTACCATCATTGACCGCTGTGGGGAATTCCCTAATGTACCTCTACTTGGCATTAGGGGAGGCATTACTTACAACCCTTGTTTAGCTTTGCGACAATTTGGACACGCCAGAAGAGATGGCCCTCATGAGGTACTCATCCAAGGAATTGCATTCGACTACGAAAGTGATACCCAAGGTTACCGCCAAATATTTATACGAGCTTGGGGTATGGTTAACAATTTTGATAGAAAGACATTGGGGCATAATAATTCCATTCCTTTGGAACCTTATCTTAAATGGGTGAGGGCTCGCGCACAAAGTCTTAAGATGCCTTATGAATCCGTCTTACCTGTTATCATGGAGCCAGTAGTTGAGGGAGACGTTCCACATACTATCCTCTATCCTGATATGCCTACTACTCTTGAAGATTTACAAAACGCTTGGATTCAGTTAAAAGGAGAGCGAGACTCTTTGAAGCTAAGTTCCGTGTGGGCGAGAGGAAGATATTAGAGCTTACAAGGGAGCTTCATGAAGAAAGGAGCTTAAACACCTACATTGCGCCAAAGAGGATGCGCACAACTTTTCTGTCTTAGGAATTTACTTTATGTATATTTCTGTTGTTGTAAGCCCAAGAGGCATGTTTGTATTCAAATCAGAACTCTTTAAATACAAGTTAACATTTATTCACTCTTTGTCTATACAAATTTAAATTCTTTAAATCCTTGAAATCATTTTCATATTGCATATTCATGCATCATGACATAACAGGCTTCCGCATAACAGGTTTCCTTATCTCTCGGCTGTTTATTTCAGCAAGATGGATCTAGAGAAAACTGTGACGAAACTCCAGGCCCAAAATTCTCAATTTCAGGAAGCCTTACTCTCCCTGGCCAAGGGGCAGCAGGATATGATGGCCTTGTTGGCCGCTAAGAAAAAGCCAAAGAAGAAAGCTCTACTCAACATGGGTAAAAGGTTCAAAGAGACAATCCGTCAAATTCCAATAGAGGATGATTCATCCGAAGAGGACGAGAACCAAATTGGTGAGGTCAATAGTACTCAGGCCGACTGTATCAATGACCAAGAATCTAATGATGATTATTTCAATGAACAATATCCACCCGCGGACATCAAATACAAGCATCTAGAAGACAGATTGAAAGCGGTTGAAATCCAAGCCATTCCCGGTTTAAATTTTGACGATTTGGGCTTAATCTCTGGGGTAGTCATTCCCCACAAGTTCAAAATACCAACCTTTTCAAAATACGATGGGGTTTCTTGCCCAAAGCTCCATTTGTAGTCCTATGTGTGCAAGATACAACCGCACACTGCTGATAAAAAACTCTGGGTTCACTTTTTCCAAGAGAGTCTGGCTGGAACACAACTTGAATGGTTTTATCGGTTGGATGGCTCTCACATCAATACTTGGGAGGATCTAGCTACTGCCTTCTACCATCAATATCAGTACAACATCGACTTGGCACCGACAAGGGTTCAATTGCAAGGTATGACCATGGGGAAGAATGAGGGATTTAAGGAATATGCGTAGAAGTGGAGAGACCTTACTAGTAGGGTCCAACCTCCCTTGACTGATAGGGAACACATTGACATGTTCATGAGCACATTATCTGGTCCTTTCTTTACTCTGTTGGTTGGCTGCTCTTTTTCTTGTTTCACCTAATTAATCCTAACCGGTGAAAGATTTGAAAGTGGCCTTAAAAGTGGAAAGATCTTTGTAGCATCTTGTTGCACCCCAAAATTTACCCTCTTGATTTAGGCTTATGTTTCATCATGAATATCATATTGCATTGCATTCATACATTGTGTTGAGATCAAAGTACTTTGATTATTAAGTCTTCCTCAATCTTTGAAGGTTGATTGCATTGACAAGTTGCTCAAGTAGAACCTTGTCATCTAAATCTATGGATCTTTCAATCTCAAAAGTTATTGCATATCTAAAGATATATTATCCATCTCTTTGGATCATCAGAGGATTGAAGTTTATGTTTGATTATAAGAAGAATCACTCTTTTGATTCACCAGTCAAATTAGGGTTTTGTTTGATCAAGGCTATTGATCAATGTGCAAGTATTGATTTGGAACCTACAACATCTCATTGGTAATTGGAAAGTCTTTGTACAAGAAATTGGTCAAGATGCCCAAAGGATTTGAAATTTTGGACATGATTCATCAGTCTCCTAAGGTGTTAACCAAAACTAGGGTTTGGGATTTCATCAAGATTTATTGAGAATTTTGAAGTGAAACTTTGTACATGACCTCTATATACTTGGAAGATCATATGTTTGATGTTTTGATCATCAATTTTGAAGGGAAGTGGATCAATTGATTCAAAGGGGCAAAATGGTCATTTTGTTCAAAATCAGTCAAAGTCAAGATTGACCAAGGGAATTTTTGTCCAACCATCAATTCAAGGGTGTACTTTTCATATTACAAGTCCATTTTGATCATTGGATCAAAAAGATTGAGGTTTGGGTTGAAACTTGTTCTAAAGAAACCCTAAAAGTTTCTAATTTTGGAAAATGAGGACTTAAATTCAAAAATTCATATTTTATTCACCTTTGATCAAAAAAATGAAAATGAAACATGCTTGGAAGGATAAGAGGATGATATTTTATCTCCTTTTGGTCTCATGTCCAAATTGGAAAAGAATCAATAGTTATGGTCTTTGGAAGTTCATGTCTCAAGCTAAAATTATAGATCATTTTCCAAAATTAGTGAATTTCATTTCAAATTTTGAGGACCTTAATGGATTAAATTGAAAAAACACAAAACTAAGGGATTGTAGATCTTTTCAATACCTTTCCAAATTGTACTCATTTTTGTCCAAATTCAAAAGTATGAGCAAGTTATGAACTTTGGAATTTTGAGGCATTTTATTAAAATTTGACAAGTATGCAAAATGGCCATTTCTTGAGAACTTCATTTTCAGCTATTCTCTTCACTTCTAATCAAGCCCATGAACAATTTGTGACATGCTGAGGCCCATTACACTCACCATTTCGTGCCCCATATGGTATTGCACTTGTTGGATTGAAAAAATAGAAAACATGCTCAATTTTGCAAATTCACCAACACTTCTTCATTTCAAACAATCATGAGCTGGCATTTTGAGCATGTATTTCTGACTTCATTTGGCTCACAAAACGCATAAAAGGCAAGCAAATGCACGAGTGAAACACAGGCCCCATGTGCATCCTGATTTTTGGTCAAAACTACCAAACTTGCCCTCCAACGGCTTTGAGTGCCAAATACCACTTCTATCCTCTTCCTCTCGTGCTATATAACAAGAATCAAGGCTCAGTTGTGAGGGAGGAGACTCACAATTGCTACATTGCAAATCTAAAATTTTTGAAGCATCTCTGCAAATTGCTTCGAATCTCACTTCTCCTTGGATCATTCTTCAAAATTCTTGGTGTTTCAGCTTCAGTAAAGTAAGGAGATCAAGGCTGCCCCATTGGATTACTTCTGGAGTGGAGGAATCGTGTTTCCAGTTTTCACATCCATGTGATTTTCTTGAACTTTGATTTCTGTGTTTCAGCTTGAATTGATGATGTAAATCATGTCCATTGAGTTGCTAGCTGGCCAATCATTAGGATTAATTTATATTTGAGCTTTGATTCAAGCAGAATGGATGAAATCGTGTTCCTGATTTTTTATGTTTGCAGTGAGTTTTTTCAGTTTTTGAGACTTTATTTCTTGATCCATGCTTGATCTTTGAGAGTGATTCAAATTGCATAGTGTAATATGATATGTTAGCTTTAATTTGCACTTGATTTCATGGATTTTGGCTAAGAAACGAGCATGATTGATGGATCTGAACATAGGCTCATGACCTGTTTTGTTGCATGCGTTTTTCCCTATGCTGGAGGTTGAAGACGAAGTGAGGTGGCGTGCTGTGATTGGCTTGTTTGAAATTTCAATGCATTTCATATTATTTGATTTTAATTTATTTTCTGATTTTTATTTCTTGATCAAAACAATTCAAAAAATTCTGAAAAAATTATCACAAGTCCATAATAATTTCTACTATCTTGTGTAATTTTATTGGAATTTTTAAAAATGTTTTGATTGGTTTAAAACTTCATAAGTTTAAATAATTGTTTGTTTAAAGATTATTTTTATTTTAATAGTACTTTTGATCTAAAACTACCACAAAAAATGTTTTGAACTCTTAAAATTATTTAGAATTTGATTCTGAAATTTGTTTGGTATTAATTCCTATTTTTGATAAGAAGATTAATTTGGGAGTTTTATTTGATTTCTTTTGTTTCACAATTTTATTTTAAATATTTTTCTTAATCCAAAAATCCTCAAAAAAATCACATAAGTTTGTTTTTAATCATAGAGTCTGAATATAATTTTATTTTGACCGTTTTATGACTTTTGGCTAGGGTTTGCATTTTTGTCATTAAATAATAGTTTAATCATTTAATTGTTTGTTTGATTTTATTTAAATATTTCCTTTAATTCAAAAATTCCACAAAAAATCAGGGATGTGTGTTTTTAATTATAATATTGGAACATAATTTTGGTTAGATATTTTTTTTATTTTTTATTAGAATTTTATTTTAAGATGTGATTATTTGTTTAATTGATTAATTGTTTGAATTTGATTTTATTTTTTACCTCTCTTTAATTCAAAAAATTTGGAAAAATAGGTATTCTGACCTCTTGAGTTGTGTCATGTTTGATGTATATTTTTTCTGATTTTGTTTTAATTTTGATCTTATCTAATTGATATTTAAGATTAAAAGTCAAATAATTAGGGTTTTGTTGCTTATTGTGTAAGTTTCAATTCAAAAACCATTATGCCCTGGATTTTCAATGGAATTTAGGTCTTGAGTATGGTTCATAGATGTATTGAGGATCCGAAAACCATTTTTCTTGAATTATTTGACTTGGTTTGATATTTTTCCACAAATTATTTTGAAAGCTTGTCTAGTTTGGTAGTTTGGCCAACTAGTTTTGAACTTTGGGCCTCATTTGATCCCCCCCTCAACTATTCATGAACTTAAGACTTTCTTTATGACTTCTACACACTTCAAAGATGCTAAGAAATTTTTGGTTTGAATTATTGAAATGCTTTTCTATTTTTGATGTATTTTTGAAGTGAAGGTACGCAATTAATGTTGCATATCTTGTTGCAATTTGTTTGATGGCCAATGAACTTGAGTGAGGCCTATGATTGGGCACCTAATGATCATGTTGGTCCTGTTTATCCATATAAACTCAAGTCATTTCACTTAATGACCCATGTTTGAATGATTAAACCTTTTGATGAATTGTGTGGGATTCCTCTTCTATTATGCTTGTGAGCTGTGATAAAGTAATTGAGCATGATTGAATTGTAGTTTCTACTGACCTTCATGGTATTTTCTTGTATTCTTCTCAAGCTCCCATGATCCTTGATTGATATTCAATTGTCAATTCAACATGGTGATAGAAAGGAGCAACATTCCTCTAACTATTGACCAAATTGTGCATATGCCTGTTTTCTTTTGTCTATCATATCTAATGTTTTGATAATTGCTATCATGCTTCATCCATCCCTTATGTGAGTCATCATTCAATTTATGGAATACTAACTTGGCTGTTGAATGTGCGAGGTACTTTGAGAAAAGTTTTCCATTTTTGACTTGAGGCTACTGTGTTTCACTTTATTTGTGGAACATAATTTATTATGTTGGCACTGCTCTTGTGCTTGGCATATTTGATAGTCTATGCAGGATATATGTGTGTGATTATGAATGTTATACATTGCCCATGGGATCTGTTCATATCTGATAATCTCAATACTTACATCCTGATGGCGTAATTTCTGACTTGATTTGTCTGCTGACGCCAGCTTGCTTAAAGTTCTATGGGTTTCTTTTATTCTTGCTCAGTTGCTACGGATAGTTATCCTTTTGGTATTGCATTATTTCCTTTCTTCTATTTTCATTTTGTATAGTCCTATGTTGCATGATGGGACCTCTGTTACTGATATATGTATGAAGGCCCTCTGTTTTTGTTTGACACATGTGTTGTGTTTGTTTGTTTCATTAATTGTTGATCGATGAGTCACTCAATTTAGAAATTGAGATCACGACTTCGCTCTCAGTGCATATTCCCTATAGGATGTTTATTGCTTTTCTTCTTTAATTGTTGATCGATGAGTCACTCAATTTAGAAATTGAGATCACGACTTCGCTCTCAGTGCATGTTCCCTATAGGATGTTTATTGTTTTTCTTCTTTAATTGTTGATCGATGAGTCACTCAATTTAGAAATTGAGATCACGACTTCTCTCTCATTGCCTGTTCCCTATAGGATAGTTTTGTTAAGCTTCCTTTGGCATGTTAATTAAGGTAGGAATCTATGTATGCTAACATAGGATAAGATTTTCCTTTATCCTCAATCTTAGGGTCAATCATTGTATGATAACGCTAGGGATAGTGCTAGGCTAGTTTCCCTTAGTTGTTTTTCTCTTCCTTTGCATTTTGCACCTCAAAACAAAAATTGTTTTCTTGGAAAATCATAATACACCTCTAATAAACTCAAACCCTTCTTCAAGGTAAAAGATACAAATCAATCTTATTTGTTTGTGCGCCTCTTGGCATTGTTTACTTAAACCGGGTTTACCGATGTTTCGCCATCGCACATTTGTCTGAAGCCGATGCTTCGCCATCGCACATATTAGTTATCCTACTTTGATTCTCAATATCATTGTTAGATGTGATGTTTTGTCATCCGTTTTATTGATGTTTCGCCATCTTTGCCATGATATCTTGTTATCTTTTACCCGATGTTTCGCCATCGCACATTTATCTGAAGCCGATGTTTCGCCATCGCACATGTTTGTTATCCTACTTTTATTCTCAATATCATTGTTAGGTGTGATGTATTGTCATCCGTTTTATTGATGTTTCGCCATCTTTGCCATGATATCTTGTCATCTTTTAGCCGATGTTTCGCCATCGCACATTTGTTTGAAGCCGATGTTTCGCCATCGCACATGTTTGTTATCCTACTTTGATTCTCAATATCATTGTTAGGTGTGATGTTTTGTCATCCATTTTATTGATGTTTCACCTTCTTTGCCATGATATCTTGTTATCTTTTAGCCGATGTTTCGCCATCGCACATTTTTTTGAAGCCGATGTTTCACCATCGCACATGTTTGTTATCTTACTTTGATTCTCAATATCATTGTTAGGTGTGATGTTTTGTCATCCATTTTATCGATGTTTCGCCATCGCATACTTGTTTGAAGCCGATGTTTCGCCATCGCACATGTTTGTTATCTTACTTTGATTCTCAATATCATTGTTAGGTGTGATGTTTTGTCATCCGTTTTATTGATGTTTCACCATCTTTAACATGTTACTTTGTTATTTAGCTGATGTTTTACCATTTCATTTGTTTGTTGTTTTATTCGATGTTTTGCCATCTTGACTGTTTTTGTTGTCTTAACTAAAAAACACAAGCCAACCAAAATATATAAGCCGAACTACGGCTGCTCTGATTCCTTAAAAGGGATACGTAGGCATTGGGGTAAGGCTTAATCGAGCATAACTTTTATTTTCCCTACATTATTTTCTTCTTTTCTTTCGCATGCATTCCCTTTTCTGCTTTAAGCCATAGACATAGGTTTTGACCACACCCATTTAGATTAGACAACAAGAGTGGATACCGTAGAGTACTACGGGCGTGTGGGGTTCTAATACCTTCCCCTCGCGTAACAGACTCCCTTACCCAATCTCTCAGTCGAAAGACCATGATTTCTCCCTCTTCAGGTTTTCTCGATGTTTACCTTTCCCTTTCGGCGGTATAAAAGACGTTTGGTGGCGAATTCATTGATGTTTCATTACATCCAAATGATAGGTTCAGCCGGGTGGTTTCAGCTGGAGACTTCACTGGGGAGACAGATTGACCTCTTGCTGGTCCATCCCGGAGTCGATCCTAGCTCTTGTTTGTTTTCTTTTTAGGTGTTTATTTTACCGCTTTGCATATTTATCTGTTTGCATTGCATCCTATGTGCGCTTTACTTTCTGCATACTGGATTTGGCTGGGCTATTTGGATTCTGGATTTCTTGGTGGATGGGTTGTTCCATGAGGTAAAAGGCCTCGTACCCAGGCTATGAGTGGACTCTATAGGAACTAGGAATAGAGTGGCCATGGCAGCTATGAGGCGGATGCTTTGTAGACCTGACCATGAGACCCATGACTTCAGAGGTAGTTCGGATAGGTGTTATCGTATGATGATACCGAAAGTCGAGGTCTTGTACTCTGATTTGGCTTTTAACCTTACCTTGACCTAGACTACGCTCGTGAGAGGGGCGGTAAAACTTTTCTTACAGGTACAGGTACTGTTGATGACTTTGTGTTGCGAAGGTGACTCAGGTTCCCATGATAGTTTTAAAGCTTTGGGATTTTCTTTTGATCTTGAGTGGTGCTGTTCTGTATTGGTCCAACCATGATCCAGTGTGAAACTTTGATCCTGTCATGTTGCATCATAGCATATTTATTTCAAAAAAAATGGTGTACAAAAAATAACTAGCATGTGCATGTCATATCCCAGGGACATTCAAGAGTCTTCTTTCCATCAGAAATGGTTGGCCTCCCGTCAGATGAGTTTGATTCAATTCGTGTTAAAGAGACCAACAAGCATACATTCTCTTATCAGATTCCTACTATTGATGTGTCCGAATTGAAGAGGTTGAGTTCTTATTTGAAGGGTGATGTTCTGAATAATTTCAACAAAAATTATGGCAATTTGTTACTAATCCTTAACACTCCAGTCAACCCAATGGCTTTGATCACCCTCTTCCAATTCTATGACAAGGAATTATGGTGTTTTACTTTTCAAGATTATCAACTGGTTCCCACACTAGAAGAGTACGCGTACCTACTTAATATCAAGTTGTCCGATGAAGTTCCTTTTGTCCAAGTGTCGGAGAAGCTGAAGTTCGAAGTTATTGCTGAAATTCTTCATTTGAGTTGGAAAGAGGTGAAAGACAATTGGAAATCAAGTGAGGATACTACGGGGTTTTATTTGGATTTCTTAGTAAAGAAAGCTGAAGACTGGGTAAAGAAAAGGAATTGGAATGATTTCAGCACTCTGTTTTCTCTCATGATATACGGGATCATCCTCTTCCCTCGTAAGAGAAATTTTATGGATTTGACGGCTATTTGTGTTTTTAGAAATAAGAATCCAGTACCGACACTCTTGGCAGATACTCTTTACACCATTCATTTCAGGCATGGAAAAGGAGGTAATGTAAGTTTATGTCATTCAATGTTGTATCTATGGTTTAAATTGCACCTACCGGTAAGTGGCCCTTTCATGGATATCAGGCATTCTCTCCAATGGTCATCAAGACTTGTCAACCTCACTTCATTTGATATCCGGTGGAATTATGACATGGGGGAAGTACGAAGTATTATCACTAGCTGCGAAGATTTCCCTAATGTTCCCCTCATAGGAACTAAGGGGTGTATCAACTATAATCCTGTGTTTGCTTATCGTCAATTGGGATATGCAATGGATGGACCGCCAAAGGTTGAGGAGGTGTCTGAATCAGTGTATTTTGTTAGAGGAAGTAATCATGTGGTGTTGAAAAGAATGACAAGTGCTTGGAAGCGGATTCACAAGAAGGATAAAACTACTTTGGACAAGAAGGTTCCTATTGCCAGGGTTCCTTACTTGGAATGGATTAGAGCCAGGGTTAAGATTTTACGGTTACCATTTGCAAGGTCGGCTCCTATATGTGAGCAACCTCCTACTGTTCTGAGTAACATGGTGCCTACCGAGGTGTTCACCCAGGTTCATGTTGAGAACATTCAACTTCGTGCAAAAGACCGTGAGGCAAGGATGAAACTCTATTGGGTATATCAAGAAAGGGCCGACTTAGTTCGCAAACTCAGAGAAGCTTAAGGGGAAACTTCTGATGCAACCAATTTTAGGAAGAGATCTCATGCTAAAATGGAAGAAGAGTTGAGTAAGACCCAACAAGAGTGCCAGAAGCTTCAGGCATCTGAGACTAGCTACAGGAAGAATATTCAAAACATTGATAAACAGCTCAAAGACAAAGATACTCAGCTTAAAAAGGAAGTGGCCCAGAGGCGTGTCGCAGAGGATCGGTTTCAAGAAAGTAAAGTAGTAGCATCACAACTTTTGAAGGAGAAAGCCAGGTGTCATACCCCAATTTTTGACCTAAGATACCACCTCCCATCTGTATCATTACATAGCAAGCGTTCACAAGTATTCAACCTATTTTTTTCCATTTCTCGAGTCAGATTTAAAAAATTCATAACTTCTTCAAATTTCGATATTTTTTAGTGTTTCTTTTATATATGATTCTCCTTGACAACATCTACAACTTTTCTTTACAAGTCAAGAGCTGATTATGTTTGAAAAGCCACGGAAGAATGAAAACGTTAGAAGTTGCTTTTATGAATTTAATGGAATTTGATCATGTCTTGTCCAACCTTTCCCAAATTGTGCATATCGCACATTTTTTCGTCTTTTATTTATCATTTTTGTCTTATTTGAAAAAATTCTAAAAAACATGTATTTTAGTTCGTGTCACTTTTTACTATCGCATTATTAGAAAAATCACAAAAATATTTATAATTAGCATTATAGTATTTTAAATTTGAAATTCTTAATTCAAAATATATCAAAAATTATTATAGTTTTATCGTTTTCATTTAGATTTATATTTTAGTATAGATTTTAATCCAAAAAATCTCAAAAAATATAGTTAATATCTTTTTCCTTTATTTTACATTTTTTATTCTTTTTAGTCATTATAGTTTTAGCTTCTTTTAATCCAATATTAATTTTGATTTGATTCTAATTTTAATTCAATTTTTAAAATTAAATTAATATTAAAATTAAAACAAAATTAATTTTGTTTGCCTCTTATTTTTATTATTATTATTCTATTTTTGTATTACTAACAAATACTCTTTTATCATTATTATTACTATTGTCTTTGTTTTATTGTTTTATGTCCATAATCCTGCTGCTGCAGTCCAAAACCTTGCTATTGTCCCTATCCTAACTGTCCATAAAATTCCAACATGCTACACAACAAAACCTGCATAATGCTCCAAGCATAATAGTTCAAACCATTACCAAAGTTTGCACAAAAATGGTTATACAAAAAACTGCATCATAAAGTAATAAATAAGTACCTCAAAAAAACAATTCAAAAGCACCAATCTTCCCTCTCAAAAATCCAGGGGATTCTTATCTATAAAAGGAGAGAAAAATTACTGATGGAGAAGGGGGGATCCACTGATATAGGAAGATAAAATATACACAGAAATATCATAAACATACCTCCGACCTCTGTTCCAATACACCTTCAAAAATATCTATGTTCATCCAATATCCAATTTCTGCTTAAAAAACCATCACAAACTTTTTTTTATTACGACAAGATATCTAAACTTCATCAAACTTCATAAATCTTCATCATAAAAAATCCCAAGTTGTTTCTATAACAGCAACTGTCATTCAACTGACAATTTCTGCGCCAAACATCTTCATTCAACCGACAACATCGGAGTAGCATATTTGCCAAAACAGAAGCAATGCTCGACATTGACACAGTGGTTTACGACAACAATGAAAACACAGAAAATATAGACGCCGATCAAAAGTACCATACCTGAGTAATATGGAGAAAATCTCCTCTCTGTCGGCAAACCCTTTTTAGTGTTACCTTTTATTTCATTGTTGTTGTTGATTCTGAACTATGAGCAAATTGATATTTTTGGTTGTTAACCTGTTGAGTGAGATTCGTGAATAGATGAGAGCTTGAAAGTGAAACCGAAAAAAATAAAAGAACAGAGGGTTTAAGGAACTGAGGTGTATTTTCTAAACCTAAAGATTTGTTGTCATAGAAACTGAGAGTGAAAGGAATCAAAACCAAAACAGTTTGTTGTTGTTGAAGGAGGAACCGAGAGAGATTTGAAAAAAGTAGAAGTGCAAGTTTTTGTTTATGTTGTTCCGTTTTTTTTTTGTAAGTGGTTTGAGAGGAAGATATTTGGTCTTGTGGTATTGATCGATTTTGAGGGATCGATGTGAACATACAACAAGAGAAAGATGAAGCGTGATTTAAGAGAGAGTGAATTTGGAATAATCTTTTTTTTTTATTTAATTAGTTAACTGGATTTGATTTGGTTTAAATTCTAATTATTTGGAGTTGGTGAGAGAAACAAGTGTGGAACGGCTGCATTGTTGTTTAGAACTTCTAGGGTTTTTTTCTTCTCATTAGAATTTTATTTGGGGCCTTGACCCACCAAACTAGGCTCAATCTGCTAGTTAACTATTTCTATCCTATGTTTCTGTTTCACACTCTTTTTTTTATAATTAACTAGCCTAGATTTAAATTGGTAATATTAGAATGATATTTTAGTTTAGAACTTTTTAGTATTTTTTTTAGTTAGCTTAGATTTATTTTAGTAACTTTAGAAATTTAAGTTAGTTTAGATTTAATTTAACAACTTTAGAATTTTAATTTTATAATTTAGTGATTTTATAATTAACTTAGTTTATATTTAAATTAGTTTATATATAATTTAGTAATTTTAGAACTTTAACAATTTTAGAATTTTATTTGACTTAGATTTAGTTTAGTAATTTTAGAATTTTACTTGATTTAGATTTAGTTTAGTAACTTTGGAATTTTTATTTGTTTTAGATTTAATTTAGCAACCTTAGGATTTTAATTTATTTTAGATTTAATTCACTAATTTTAAATTTTAATTTAGTTTAGATCTAATTTAATAATTTTAGAATTGTTTTTATAAGCTTAGAATTTTAATTTATTTTAGATTTAATTTACTAATTTTAAATTTTCAATTTAGTTTAGATCTAATTTAGTAATTTTACAATTGTTTTTATAAGCTTAGAATTTTAATTTAGTTTACATTTACTAATTTTAAATTTTAATTTAGTTTAGATCTAATTTAGTAATTTTAGAATTATCTTTTATATTCTTAGAATTTGTAGTTAGTTTAAAATTATTTTAGTAAGTAATCTTAAATTTTTAATTTAGTTCAAATAACTTCTTTAGATAATTAGTTACATTCTCTTTTATTTGTATTTAAATATCTCTGTCATTTTAATTTTTCGGTGCCTTTTGGTCATTAATTTGTTTCGTTAGATTCACTTTCTTGTGAGTTTTTCGAATGCTTATATTTTGAGGTCCATTTTATTTTGCTCGCTCGATTTAATCCAAGGGAAAGTATTAATTTGTTGACTTCATGTCATCGAGTATCTAATACGATTGTGCGAAACCCCTTCATATATTTTTTTTTAGTTTTATTAATCTTAAGACGAATCTCCTACAAATCAATTTTTAAACTCACACCCCTTTTAAGTTAAAACTTCGACACTAGGTCGTCGTATCTTCACAATCTCATCCACACCCATTTTGACCAAACAAACCATTTTAATCTAACAAATAATTTTAACCGAAAAACAGATATTTCAAAAGGTTCTTGCGGAGTACCGCAGATGCATTGGGTGCTAATACCTTCCCATTGCATAACCAATCCCCGAACTCTCGATCTATTTCAAAAACGCATTTTATTTTTCATTACTTTTAAGTATTATTTTACATTACAAATTTAAGGGTTTTATTTCGCTCTTTTCCCTTTTCCCTTGGAAATAATAAAGCGCGGTGGCGACTCTTGCTTTTGCGAGTCAAGTTAATTAATAGCTTGATCTTCGATTTTCACCGCTACAGAATTGTCGACTCTGTTGGGGAAAGATTGACCTCTTGCTGGTCCATCCCTAAGTGGGTTAAGCCTAATTTGTCATATATGTTTTATTTATTTATTATTACTTGTTTGTTTGATTATATGTGATATATTATGGTTATTTGGGTGTTGATGATATTCAAAAAGGACAAGTCATATACTCAGACTAAGTTACACTTAGGAATAAGACGGGTGGTATAGTCATGTTAACTTTGAGGGAGTAATCCCGAAGAAGGAGACATGAAATCCCCCACTCAGTGGAAGCTCCTTTGAATCTAGTATTTGTTTACCGAGTAATCAGGAAGACATTATTGCTTTCAACCTGGGAGTCAGAGAAGCTGAGAACCGTAGAACCCTTAACTCATCTTGGCCTCTTAGGTGTAGTGTGGAGACTATAACGGAGTAATCCGGAAGTAGTTGTCACGCGATGCTACACTCAGAAGAGTTTCTCTTGAGAATATTGCTAATTACTGAGTAATTGGGACGTTGGTCATATCCGAAGGAGGAGCGTAGACTCTGGGAACTTTTAGAACCTTGTTTTACAGGTGTGATTAAACCTTTAGTACATAGCTTGGGGATGGTCTTTACCTTTGATCCCACACTCGTGACGTTGAACCTTTCAACTTTGTTTGTGACATTGCTTATGTTTGTTGCATAGACATGCCTTCATGCATCCATGAAATCCTTTTCACTTGATTTTCAAGGAATTCGGAAGTCTTTCTTTGTAAATGTCACAAGTTTCGTCAAACTCAATGGATCTTGGGCGTTGATGGGGTGGAAACCCTAATCCACCAAAATGGATGATTGATCTTGATGATAACTTGATCAATGTTTTGATCCAATTTAAAATTCATCTTCTATCTTCATACTTTGATGTTTACAACTTAATATCTTGAAAATCAAATAAAAACACTCTTTTACATTCATATATCATGTATCATTCTACATTTTTTGTTTCACTTTCTAAGGTCATTTCCAAGTCTTAATTTTTCCTTTGGTCTCACTAGTACAACACTCGCGCTAAGAGGACAATGGAGAATATCAAGCAAGAGGTTTCTAAACTCCGTAGAGAGATGACTAATTTGAAAGCTAGTATAGAGAACTTAACTGGTTTGGTTGAAATTTTGGTTGCCGCCCAAGTCAATCCTTCTAGGAGGGAGGAAGCGATGATAAAAGTCTTCACTGAAACTCTAAAATCATTCTTTCATGAGAAGGTGATGATTAATGCACCCAATGACTTTCTTGACAAGGTGAATGTGGGAGTGCATCTAGAATAAAAAGTCTGAAAGATATGTTGATATGAAGATGGTGGCTCAGCTAGTGGTGTGAAGAAGTTTGATAATAACTTTTCCAAGAAGAGATTCAGAGGAAGAAATAATCATCGCCGGAATCATCATGTTTCTCCTATCATCCATGTGTTTAATTTACCTTCCGCAACTTTAGTTCATCAACATAATCAACAAGTTTCTAATCATAGGAAATCTCTGTTTGATCCAATTCCAACAACCTATACAAAGTCATTTCATGTCTTGATGCAGAGGAATTTGGTTCAGACCCAACCTCCACCAAAGGTTCCTGAGAAGATGCATTGGTATTACAAAGTTGATTTGACTTGTGCCTTTCATCAAGGTGCTCATGGGCACGACTTGGAGGGTTGCTTTGCTTCGAATATTAAGGTTCAGAAGATGGTCAGAGGTGGTATTTTATTATTTAAAGATGGCAGTCTTAACATTCAAGTCAACACCTTCGCTAAAGCATAAGTGAATCTCTGTTGATTTTGGCCTTGAAGTTTAGGAGAGGTTTCCTTCAGCACAAGTCTAGATGGAAAGCCTTCCCAGATTATTAACTTATTTCTGCTTTTTGTAATTTTTCTTGTTTATCAAAACATTATTTGCATGTAAGAACTTGTTTGCATCTGAATGATTATCTTAATACAATGAGTATGTTTGTCTTGAAGAAATTCATTTGTTTCACTCATATTTGTTTTCAAATTTTAAATTTCTTTTTGCATTATGATACCAACTTGTTGCCCATTCTCCTGCCTAGGCAGAGATTGAAGGGAGGATGATGATCTAAAGAACACAAAATCTCTGGTTGTATGCTTTTTGAATAAAATCTTGCTGAAGATGTACATGCATTGTTTCAAATCCCTAAACACCAGAGATATAAGGAAGATAATCTCTTGCTAACCCCTTTTGAGCCTTTGAAGTAGAAGTTTCTTTTCTATACGAAAAACCCTCAAATTTTAACCTAGGGCAGGGTAGTTTTCAGTTAATCTGATTGAGTGTTCAAAATTCATAAGAAAGATATTTCTGAAGAGAAACTACGAGGGCTATCCTTCATGTATAATGAATCCAGAAGATGTGGAACCACAATGTTATCCCTCATTCATCAAGAAACGAGGCAGTCACAATCCTCTCAACAAGTAAAGACAAGCTAATGTCACACATTTTGTTCAAAAGTAAAAAATTAAGAAAAAAAGCATGCTAAGTCGAAAACTTGAAAACGTGCGGCTTAGGAAAAAATTAGGGCATCCCGCTGGACTATCAATTCAAAAGAATTAGTTCAGGCAAAAGTTAGGGAAAATAAATATTTCAAAGAAAGGAATACAAAGAAAAGTCCTCTGCAAAGAACAAATTGGTGACTACAAACATGAAGACATAAGGGTGGTATCTACTCCAAAAGCATCGTCGTTTCCTTAACCGTCACAAAATCCTTTTGAGAGATGAACAATCATATTGAATTAACTGAACATAGGGTTAGAGAACATCATGAAGAATGGGCGGGCACCTATAAATTTCGAGCCTTAAAAATCTTTTTTCTAAAAACCATGAACCAGGCCATGTTACAACCCTCAAAAGTCATAATTGAAGCAAGGTTATTTTGAAAGCATACTTCAATGAGATAGTGTTCCTGACTCCCATGAATGTTTGCTAAATAGTTATGTTGGTATCATATGCTTTTTCTATACACAAATTAATGGTGCTCTAAATCGCAAAATTTGTGCGGTATCTTTTCAAAATCTTCAAGACTTACATAATTGTTGCATTAGAATTTTCATTCTCATAATAAACTTTTTCTAACTGCAAAACATTTGTTTGATATTAAGGAAGCTCACATATAAGCACTAGCGATGAGTTTATTCTTTTAAGGCGTAAAACTATGTTGAGTAATTGGCAAATCATTTCAAGAAAAAAATCATATCCAGGGGCATGTCACATGAAGACCTTAAGCACAGACATGTTGCTTCTCCCATTTAATGCTTTCCCAACTTGTTTACCCTTTTGGGGCAAAATTTGAAGACTTTATTATGCCAAGTACAATCAATCTAGCGCAATCACGTCGAGATTCGACAAATTTCTCTAAGAGTTTGAAGACCCTATAGCATGGCGGAGGCAAAGTCTTTTGTAAAATCCTCTTGAGATGATTTCTTCTCATCAACCATATAGCTTGGGGAATTTTAGAAGTGAAGTTATTCGCAAGAATTGTCGTGCATCACGCAGCTTATCAGCAGTAAACTTGGGGCATCCAAAATTAGTCTCAGGGGAAATCCAGATTTGTCAAGATATGTGATATGTATTACACACATTATCAGAGGGTGGTGTGCCCAGTATCTCCAACTAAGCAATACTTTTTTTCCAGCTGAAACATTGTTTGTGTTGTTATCCTTTCAATGGATTGTTGGTGATAGAAGACTGGACTTTAGGTTTTTCACCGAAAAATATCTTCCTCTCCAGAGATATTTAAGCCTTGTAAAAGGACTTTGCTCCAATGATGGCTTTTGTTCTATCTCCAGTAATGTTCCAATCTTGTTGAGATTAGCTGAGTGTCAGGTTGTGCTGGGACGTCTTATCATCTTCAGTTTATCTCATCTATCTATTTTGTCAGCATATACATGACATTCATTTATTCGTTCACACTTGCATCATGCACACGCATTCATATTTGTTGATGTTCTTGATTCGTATACTTTGGTTATCGTATTTCCTCTTTTCAAATAGAGTGTCAACTTAAGCTGAAAGTGTATCCTTTTTAATTCCCCACTGAGTTTATTCCTCATGGAAGAGTTGTTGCTTTAGCCTTCCTTTCTGTCTCAGGATAGGATAAGTCTCGGTTGAGTTTATTCCTCATCTGGTAGGGTCTTGTTTGACCGTTTCTCTCCAGTTTGTTCTTGGATTGCATTTTGTCTATTACAAATGTTGCTTTGTGAATCTGTCTAAGCTGTGAAACCTAGATGGAGAGTGCATTGATCTTGCGTATGTAAATACTTGGTCTCCTCAGGAAGGATTTATTCATGGTTCCCCATTGAAGATGAACTTTATTCCCTAGTAGTTTTATCATAACCTTCTTCTGGAATATCGACGTGACAACAAGCGACTGACTCTTTATTTGAGTAGTTTGATTATTTCTGAATTTCTTTATGTTATGACAAATGGTGGTCTCTTCATGAGCCGTTTTTCCATCCCCGATGAAATTATTGATTCTCACCTCCAGCAATATCTTCACGATATTTTGTTGGTATCTTTGAAAAACAGCAAGCGGCGGTCTCTTCATGAGCAACTTGTGTGTCATTGTTACCTTTGAAAAAACAGCAAGCGGCGGTCTCTTCATGAGCAACTTGCGTGTTATTGTTACCTTTGAAAAAACAGCAAGCGGCGGTCTCTTCATGAGCAACTTGTGTGTTATTGATACCTTTGAAAAAAACAGCAAGCGACGGTCTCTTCATGAGCAACTTATGTGTTATTGTTACCTTTGAAAAAAACAGCAAGCGGCAGTCTCTTCATGAGCAACTTGTGTGTTATTGTTACCTTTGAAAAAAACAGCAAGCGGTGGTCTCTTCATGAGCAACTTGTATGTTATTGATACCTTTGAAAAAAAGCAAGTGGCGGTCTCTTCATGAGAAACTTGTGTGTTATTGATACCTTTGAAAAAACAGCAAGCGGCGGTCTCTTCATGAGCAACTTGTGTGTTGTTGTTACCTTTGAAAAAACAAAAATCGACGGTCTCTTCATGAGCAACTTGTATGTTATTGACACCTTTGAAAGATAGCAAGTGGCAGCCTCTTTATTTGAGCAGCTTGTGTATCCCCAACAATAATGTTTACTCAGCAAACGACACCTCTTCGGAAAAGTTCCATGGGGAAGCTTGTATTTTATCCTTTTCAAGCGATATCTTGGTTAAAGAAGGAATTTGTTACCGTTCTTGGTAAAATTCAGAAGTCAGAGATGTTTATTTCCAGTCTCGGTACTAATGCCAATCATTTGCCAGTCTCGGTACTGATGTCAATCATTTTCCAGTCTCAGTACTGATGTCAATCATTTCTTTTTCCAGTCACAGTGCTGATGTCAATCATTTCCCTTCACCTGTTTTAGTACTGATGTAAATCATTTCCCTTCTCCAGTCTCCGTACGGATGTAAATCATTTATTTCTTCCCTCAAAGTTATTCTCTAATAAGAGTCTCTCATTTGAAGTATGTGGCTCTGTTCCCCAGTGGAGTTATAATCTCTTCCCCTGTGGGATTACTGTATAATGTGCTTGGTTTCTCCAGTAGTAGTTTGTCTCATACAACATCCTTCCTCATTAAATTCAAAATATTACATTCATATCAGATCATAAACATAATTGCGGTATCTTAAGGCTAAAAATTGTGTATTCTATATTTAAGTCCCTTCGATCTCGTCGAAATGAAGATTCCAATCTTCATATCTCCGGATAGAAGAAACTTAAATAGGGGCAGCTGTCATACCCCAATTTTTGACCTAAGATACCACCTCACATATGTATCATTACATAGCAAGCGTTCACAAGCAATTCGACCTATTTTTTCCATTTCTCGAGTCAAATTTAAAAAATTCATAACTTCTTCAAATTTTGATATTTTTTAGTGTTTCTTTTACATATGATTCTCCTTGACAACATCTACAACTTTTCTTTAAAAGTCAAGAGCTGATTATGTTTGAAAAGCCACAGAAGAATGAAAACGTTAGAAGTCGCTTTTATGAATTTAATGGAATTTGATCATGTCTTGTCCAACCTTTCCCAAATTGTTCATATCGCACATTTTTTCGTCTTTTATTTATCATTTTTGTCTTATTTGAAAAAAATCTAAAAAACATGTATTCTAGTTCGTGTCACTTTTTACTATCGCATTATTAGAAAAATCACAAAAATATTTATAATTAGCATTATAGTATTTTAAATTTGAAATTCTTAATTCAAAATATATAAAAAATTATTATAGTTTTATTGATTTCATTTAGATTTATATTTTAGTATATATTTTAATCCAAAAAATCTCAAAAAATATAGTTAATATCTTTTTCCTTTATTTTACATTTTTTATTCTTTTTAGTCATTATAGTTTTAGCTTCTTTTAATCCAATATTAATTTTGATTTGATTCTAATTTTAATTCAATTTTTAAAATTAAATTAATATTAAAATTAAAACAAAATTAATTTTGTTTGCCTCTTATTTTTATTATTATTATTATTATTCTATTTTTGTATTACTAACAAATAGTCTTTTATCATTATTATTACTATTGTCTTTGTTTTATTGTTTTATATCCACAATCCTGCTGCAGTCCAAAACCTTGCTATTGTCCCTATCCTAACTATCCATAAAATTCCAACATGCTACACAACAAAACCTGCATAATGCTCCAAGCATAATAGTTCAAACCATTACCAAAGCTTGCACAAAAATGGTCATACAAAAAAACTGCATCATAAAGTAATAAATCAGTACCTAAAAAAAACAATTCAAAAGCACCAATCTTCCCTCTCAAAAATCTAGGGGATTCTTATCTATAAAAGGAGAGAAAAATTACTGATGGGGAAGGGGGGAATCCACTGATATAGGAAGATAAAATATACACAGAAATATCATAAACATACCTTCGACCTCAGTTCCAATACACCCTCAAAAATATCTATGTTCATCCAATATCCAATTTCTGCTTAAAAAACCATCACAAACTTTTTTTTATTACGACAAGATATCTAAACTTCATCAAACTTCATAAATCTTCATCATACAAAATCCCAAGTTGTTTCTATAACAGAAACTGTCATTCAACTGACAATTTCTGCGCCAAACATCTTCATTCAACCTACAACATCAGAGTAGCATATTTTCCAAAACAGAAGCAATGCTCGACATTGACACAGTGGTTTATGACAAAAATGAAAACACAGAAAATATAGACGTCGATCAAAAGTACCGTACTTGAGTAATATGGAGAAAATCTCCTCTCTGTCGGTAAACCCTTTTTAGTGTTACCTTTTATTTCATTGTTGTTGTTGATTCTGAACTATGAGTAAATTGATATTTTTGGTTGTTAACCTGTTGAGTGAGAATCGTGAATAGATGAGAGCTTGAAAACGAAACCGAAAAAAAAATAAAAGAATAGAGGTTTTAAGGAACTGAGGGGTATTTTCTGAACCTAAAGATTTGTTGTCATAGAAACTGAGAGTGAAAGGAATCAAAACCAAAACAGTTTGTTGTTGTTGAAGGAGGAACTGAGAGAGATTTGAAAAAAGTAGAAGTGCAAGTTTTTATTGTTGTTGTTCCGGTTTTTTTTTTTGTAAGTGGTTTGAGAGTAAGAGATTTGGTCTTGTGGTATTGATCGATTTTGAGAGATCGATGTGAACATACAGCAAGAGAAAGATGAAGCGTGATTTAAGAGAGAGTGGATTTGAAATAATCTTTTTTTAAATTTAATTAGTTAACTGGATTTTATTTGGTTTAAATTCTAATTATTTGGAATTGGTGAGAGAAACAAATGTGGAACGGCTGCATTGTTGTTCAGAACTTCTAGGGTTTTTTTCTTCTCATTAGAATTTTATTTGGGGCCTTGACCCACCAAACTAGGCCCAATCTGCTAGTTAACTGTTTCTATCCTATGTTTCTATTTCACACTCTTTTTTTATAATTAACTAGCCTAGATTTAAATTGGTAATATTAGAATGATATTTTAGTTTAGAACTTTTTAGTAATTTTTTTAGTTAGCTTAGATTTATTTTAGTAACTTTAGAAATTTAAGTTAGTTTAGATTTAATTTAACAACTTTAGAATTTTAATTTTATAATTTAGTGATTTTATAATTAACTTAATTTATATTTAAATTATTTTATATATAATTTAGTAATTTTAGAACTTTAATAATTTTAGAATTTTATTTGATTTAGATTTAGTTTAGTAATTTTAGAATTTTACTTGATTTAGATTTAGTTTAGTAACTTTGGAATTTTTATTTGTTTTAGATTTAATTTAGCAACCTTAGGATTTTAATTTATTTTAGATTTAATTCACTAATTTTAAATTTTAATTTAGTTTAGATCTAATTTAATAATTTTAGAATTGTTTTTATAATCTTAGAATTTTAATTTATTTTAGATTTAATTTACTAATTTAAAATTTTCAATTTAGTTTAGATCTAATTTAGTAATTTTACAATTGTTTTTATAAGCTTAGAATTTTAATTTAGTTTACATTTACTAATTTTAAATTTTAATTTAGTTTAGATCTAATTTAGTAATTTTAGAATTATCTTTTATATTCTTAGAATTTGTAGTTAGTTTAAAATTATTTTAGTAAGTAATCTTAAATTTTTAATTTAGTTCAAATAACTTCTTTAGATAATTAGTTACATTCTCTTTTATTTGTATTTAAATATCTCTGTCATTTTAATTTTTCGGTGCCTTTTGGTCATTAATTTGTTTCATTAGATTCACTTTCTTGTGAGTTTTTCGAATGCTTATATTTTGATGTCCATTTTATTTTGCTCGCTCGATTTAATCCAAGGGAAAGTATTAATTTGTTAACTTCATGTCATCGAATATCAAATACGATTGTGCGAAACCCCTTCATATTTATTTTTTTAGTTTTATTAATCTTAAGACGAATCTCCTACAAATCAATTTTTAAACTCACACCTCTTTTAAGTTAAAACTTCGACACTAGGTCGTCGTATCTTCACAATCTCATCCACACCCATTTTGACCAAACTAACCATTTTAATCAAACAAATAATTTTAACCGAAAAACAGATATTTCAAAAGGTTCTTGCGGAGTACCGCAGATGCATTGGGTGCTAATACCTTCCCATTACATAACCAATCCCCGAACTCTCGATCTATTTCAAAAACGCATTTTATTTTTCATTACTTTTAAGTATTATTTTACATTACAAATTTAAGGGTTTTATTTCGCTCTTTTCCCTTTTCCCTTGGAAATAATAAAGCGCGGTGGCGACTCTTGCTTTTGCGAGTTAAGTTAATTAATAGCTTGATCTTCGATTTTCACCGCCACAAAATTGTCGACTCTGTTGGGGAAAGATTGACCTCTTGCTGGTCCATCCCTAAGTGGGTTAAGCCTAATTTGTCATATCTGTTTTATTTATTTATTATTACTTGTTTGTTTGATTATATGTGATATATTGTGGTTATTTAGGTGTTGATGATATTCAAAAAGGACAAGTCATATACTCGGACTAAGTTACACTTAGGAATAGGACGGATGGTATAGTCATGTTAACTTTGAGGGAGTAATCCCGAAGAAGGAGACGTGAAATCCCCCACTCAGTGGAATCCCATTTGAACTTAGTATTTGTTTACCAAGTAATCAGGGAGACATTATTGCTTTCAACCTGGGAGTCAGAGAAGCTGAGAACCGTAGAACCCTTAACTCATCTTGGCCTCTTAGGTGTAGTGTGGAGACTATAACGGAGTAATCCGGAAGTAGTTTTCACGCGATGCTACACTCAGACGAGTTTCTCTTGAGAATATTGCTAATTACTGAGTAATCGGGACGTTGGTAATATCCGAAGGAGGAACGTAGACTCTGGGAACTTTTAGAACCTTGTCTTACAGGTGTGATTAAACCTTTAGTACATAGCTTGGGGATGGTCTTTACCTTTGACCCCACACTTGTGACGTTGAACCTTTCAACTTTGTTTGTGACATTGCTTATGTTTGTTGCATAGACATGCCTTCATGCATCCATGAAATCCTTTTCACTTGATTTTCAAGGAATTCGGAAGTCTTTCTTTGTAAATGTCACAAGTTTCGTCAAACTCAATGGATCATGGGTGTTGATGGGGTGGAAACCCTAATCCACCAAAATGGATGATTGATCTTTATGATAACTTGATCAATGTTTTGATCCAATTTAAAATTCATCTTCTATCTTCATACTTTGATGTTTACAACTTAATATCTTGAAAATCAAATAAAAACTCTCTTTTACATTCATATATCATGTATCATTCTACATTTTTTGTTTCACTTTCTAAGGTCATTTCCAAGTCTTAATTTTTCCTTTGGTCTCACCAGTACAACACTCACGCTAAGAGGACAATGGAGAATATCAAGCAAGAGGTTTCTAAACTCCGTAGAGAGATGACTAATTTGAAAGCTAGTATAGAGCACTTAACTGGTTTGGTTGAAATTTTGGTTGCCACCCAAGTCAATCCTTCTAGGAGGGAGGAAGCGATGATAAACGTCTTCACTGAAACTCTAAAATCATTCTTTCATGAGAAGGTGATGATTAATGCACCCCGTGACTTTCTTGACAAGGTGAATGTGGGAGTGCATCTAGAATAAAATGTCTGAAAGAGATGTTGATATGAAGATGGTGGCTCAACTAGTGGTGTGAAGAAGTTTGATAATAACTTTTCCAAGAAGAGAGTCAGAGGAATAAATAATCATCTCCAGAATCATCATGTTTCTCCTATCATCCATGTGTTCAATTTACCTTCCGCAGCTTTAGTTCATCAACAGAATCAACAAGTTTCTAATCATAGGAAATCTCTGTTTGATCCAATTCCAACAACCTATACAAAGTCATTTCATGTCTTGATGCAGAGGAATTTGGTTCAGACCCAACCTCCACCGAAGGTTCCTGAGAAGATGCATTGGTATTACAAAGTTGATTTGACTTGTGCCTTTCATCAAGGTGCTCATGGGCACGACTTGGAGGGTTGATTTGCTTCAAATATTAAGGTTCAGAAGATGGTCAGAGGTGGTATTTTATTATTTAAAGATGGCAGTCTTAACATTCAAGTCAACCCCTTTGCTAAAGCATAAGTGAATCTCTATTGATTTTGGCCTTGAAGTTTAGGAGAGGTTTCCTTCAGCACAAGTCCAGATGGAAAGCCTTCCCAAATTATTAACTTATTTCTGCTTTTTGTAATTTTTCTTGTTTATCAAAACATTGTTTGCATGTAAGAACTTGTTTGCATCTGAATGATTATCTTAATACAATGAGTATGTTTGTCTTGAAGAAATTCATTTGTTTCACTCATATTTGTTTTCAAATTTTAAATTTCTTTTTGCATTATGATACCAACTTGTTGCCCATTCTCCTGCCTAGGCAGAGATTGAAGGGAGGATGATGATCTAAAGAACACAAAATCTCTGGTTGTATGCTTTTTGAATAAAATCTTGCTGACGATGTACAGGCATTGTTTCAAATCCCTAAACACCAGAGATATAAGGAAGATAATCCTTTGCTAACCCCTTTTGAGCCTTTGAAGTAGAAGTTTCTTTTCTATACGAAAAACCCTCAAATTTTAACCTAGGGCAGGGTAGTTTTCAGTTAATCTGATTGAGTGTTCAAAATTCATAAGAAAGATATTTCTGAAGAGAAACTACGAGGGCTATCCTTCATGTATAATGAATACAGAAGATATGGAACCACAATGTTATCCCTCATTCATCAACAAACGAGGCAGTCACAATCCTCTCAACAAGTAAAGACAAGCTAATGTCACACATTTTGTTCAAAAGTAAAAAATCAAGAAAAAAAAAGCCTGCTAAGTCGAAAACTTGAAAACGTGCGGCTTAGGAAAAAATTAGGGCATCCCGCTGGACTATCAATTCAAAAGAATTAGTTCAGGCAAAAGTTAGGGAAAATAAAAATTTCAAAGAAAGGAATACAAAGAAAAGTCCTCTGCAAAGAACAAATTGGTGACTACAAACACGAAGACATAAGGGTGGTATCTACTCCAAAAGCATCGTCGTTTCCTTAACCGTCACAAAATCCTTTCGAGAGATGAACAATCATATTGAATTAACTGAACATAGGGTTGGAGAACATCATGAAGAATGGGCGGGCACCTATAAATTTCGAGCCTTAAAAATCTTTTTTCTAAAAACCATGAACCATGCCACGTTACAACCCTTAAAAGTCCTAATTGAAGCAAGGTTATTTTGAAAGCATACTTCAATGAGATAGTGTTCCTGACTCCCATAAATGTTTGCTAAATAGTTATGTTGGTATCATATGCTTTTTCTATACACAAATTAATGGTGCTCTAAATCGCAAAATTTGTGCGGTATCTTTTCAAAATCTTCAAGACTTACATAATTGTTGCATTAGAATTTTCATTCTCATAATAAACTTTTTCTAACTGCAAAACATTTTTTTGATATTAAGGAAGCTCACATATAAGCACTAGCGATGAGTTTATTATTTTAAGGCCTAAAACTATGTTGAGTAATTGGCGAATCATGTCAAGAAAAAAATCATATCCAGGGGCATGTCACATGAAGACCTTAAGCACAAACATGTTGCTTCTCCCATTTAATGCTTTCCCAACTTGTTTAACCTTTTGGGGCAAAATTTGAAGACTTTGTTGTGCCAAGTACAATCAATCTGGTGCAATCACGTCGAGATTCGACGAATTTCTCTAAGAGTTTGAAGACCCTAGAGCATGGCGGAGGCCAAGTCTTTTGTAAAATCCTCTTAAGACGATTTCTTCTCATCAACCATATAGCTTGGGGAATTTTAGAAGTGAAGTTATTCGCAAGAATTGTTGTGCATCACGCAGCTTATCAGGAGGTTATCGCGAGACGGTATTCTTATTCTTCTATTTTTCTTATTCATAATTCAAGACGACTACTCATCGATATTCCACCAGAAACAAATTGCCAAGACAGATGGAACAAGTTCAAGCTGAACTCGCTGAAATGAGGTCCCAGATGGCTACTCAGATGACCCAGTTCATGGAGGTCATCACCAATGTAAGTCACCGACAGGAGGAACTAGCTGCCATTGTGAAGAACCAGCGCCGCTATCCAGGAGATGATGGAAATCAAGGGCTCTATCAAGACATTTCTGTAGGATTGGGGGATGTGCAAGATCAGCCTGTTTAAAATTTTCACGGGATGCCCGGAAATCCTTTTGTGCGTAACGTAGGGCAGTTTCCCCCATCTCCAGGACCTCGTCTTGTGGGGAACAGAAGAGATAATCAGGGCGGTGTAAGGAACTATTAGGAGCAGGATTATGACTTTGACCAGGATGAAGATCAGTTTTTTGTTCGGCGTTCAGAGCCGGAAGTTCAGGTTAAGGATAGGAAGTATCGGTTGTTGGAAGAACGTTTGAAGGTTGTGGAAGGGAAGGAGTCCTTAGTATGGATGCTAATGATCTCGGGTTGGTGTCTGGGGTGAAAGTTCCTCCAAAGTTCAAGCCTCATGTATTTGAAAAGTACAACGAAACATGATGTCCTGTTACTCATGCAACTGCTTATTTCCGAAAGATGTCAGTACATACTGAGGATCAGGGGCTTTTGATTCACTTTTTCCAGGATAGCCTATCTGGGGCATCCCTGGAGTGGTACATGAAGCTGGAGAAAACCCATATTCGTTTCTGGAATGATCTTGCTCGGGATTTTGTCAAACATTGTCAGTACAATATGGATATGGCACCTAATCGCACTCAGTTACAGAATTTGTCACAGGGACCAAGAGCATCTTTCAAGAAATACGCTCAGAAGTGGTGTGAGTTGGATGTGAGGGTTCAACCTCCACTCATGGAGAAAGAACTCATTGATATGTTTATGAGTATCCTGCAAGGGCCATTCTATGAGCACATGATAGCAAGTACTTCGGCAGGATTTGCAGACTTGGTTATGGCTGGTGAAAGAATTGAGGTAGGTTTGAAATTGGGGAAAATTCAGATCGGAGGTTCTAGTGGCTCATCAGGGGGTAGTAAGAAACCATTCAACACTTACCCTAATAAAAAGGAAGGTGACGCAAGCGCGGTTTAATATCATAGAGGAAGAAGAGAGGATCGTCAGCACCAACAAATCAATGTTATTTCTATTCCTGTTAATGCACCTCCGCAGCAGAGACCGAATACAGTGCCGCAACAACAGAGACAACAAGATGCTCCGCATTAGTATAATAATCAACAGCAGAGATAGATGAGAAAATCTGATCCCTTGCTGGTATCTCTTACTGAAGCACTCCACCATTTGCTCGATTTCAAGTTGATCGGTTTCAGAAATATGCCACCACCCCCCGCAAGACTTCCTCCTAACTATGATGCTAACGTAAGATGTGAATTCCATTCAGGCGGAGTTGGTCATTCTACTGGAAATTACTTTGCGTTGAAGTGCAAAATACAAGACTTGTTGGATGCTAAGGCAATCGAGTTTACTCCAGTGACTGGTCCGAATGCTACTCAAAATCCAATGCCTAGGCATGGAGGGGGTGTTGTTAATATGATTGATCATAATGGTGAAATGTTGAATTTAATCATGAATGTGGAACAAGTAACTACTCTGTTGTGGTATGTTAAGAGGTATTTGCTTGACAATTCTATTTTCCCAGGTTGTACTTCAGAGTGTGCCAAGTGTAGAGAGCAACCGAAGGGCTGTGATAATTTAAAAGCCGGTATTTAGTTGATGATAAAGGAGGGTTCCCTGCAGTTCGATAGAAAACCGAGCTACTGTAAGGTTACCGAAGAAGATGTTGCTGTGATATCTATTCCTTACACCCCTGTGTGCATTCCTACCCCATCTAGGGCGCCTCCTTTGATGATTATGGTACCTGGTCCCATGTCGTATACCAGTGAGAAGGCCATCCCATGGAATTATGGTGCTGATGTTTATTACCATGGAGTGAAGCAGGAGGTAAGTACTCGTTTGTCTGAGGAAGAACGTGCTGAAGATAATCAAGGGGAAGTTCATAATTTTTCTGGTGTGGGTCGAATGACTAGAAGCGGGAGAGTATTTGGTCCTTGAAATGTGCAAGATGCGATAGATGCTTCTGCAAGAGAAAAAGGAAAACAACAGGGGATGATTGTTAATCCAAGGGTTACACCAGCCAATGTGACTCAACCAATTCTGATACCAGAAGCTTCTTTAGTTCCCGATGAGGTTGAAGAGTTAATGCGAATTATCAGAAAGAGCAATTATAGCATAATTGATCATCTGAGCCATACTCCTTCTAAGATGTCTATCTTGTCTCTGTTGATTTATTCAGAACCTCACTGAAATTCTTTGATGAAATTGTTAAAGAATGCATTCGTGCCACATGAAATAACAGTCAATCAGTTTGAGAATGTTTGTGCTAACATATCTGTCGGGAATGGTCTGGGCTTCACAGATTTTGATCTTCCTCCGGAGGGGAGAGACTATAACAAAGCGTTGCATATTTCAATGGAGTGAAGGGGCACTACTTTATCTCGGGTTTTAGTAGACACATGGTCATCTTTGAATGTATTGCCTAAGTCAGCATTGGTGAAGATTGATTATTCTGGACTGGAGCTGCGCCCTAGTGATTTGATGGTGAAGGCGTTTGATGGGTTTCGAAGGTCGGTGTTTGGGGAGTCGGAGTTACCAATCAAGGTTGGTCCTCGGACCTTCACGGCTACATTTTTTGTGATGGATATACAACCAGCGTATTGTTGTTTGTTGGGGAGACCGTGGATTCATAAAGCAGGGGCAGTCACTTCTACTCTTCATCAGAAACTCAAGTATCCTGCAGAGGGAAAGGTGATAACCTTGTGCGGCGAGGAAGAGTACATCGTGAGTCATTTGACATCATTCCGCTATGTTGAAATTGAAGGCGAGATACATGAGACTCTGTTTCAGGCATTTGAGACAGTTCACGCTGTTAATTTTCCTCCTCCAGAGCAGAAAAGGAAACCTGAAACTGTTATGTCTTCTCTCAAGGATGCGAGAGCTGTGGTGGAAAATGGAAACCCTAAAGGTTGGGTTCAGGTGCTGGACGTTACCCCAAAATTTAATAAATTTGGTCTTGGTTTTAGCCCAGGTCAGCAGAGTACAACTCCTAGAGCATCTAGTTTATCTACTCCTGTGAAGTTTTCCCGTCCTTGTGCTGCTCAAGAAGGACACGTCAATGCAGTTGGCGACAATAGGGTTGATGGCTACAATATCGAGGATTGGATTCGTCCGAGTATTCCAGGCCAAACACTCAACAATTGGACTTTTGTGGATGTTATCCAAGTTTCAAGCGTTGAGGAGTAATTTTCTTGTTTTCTTTTATTATCATATCATAATTCCCACGCTCTGCCCAAGGCGTGGTGGATCATTTGTGTAGGGACACCATGTTTATTTTCAAAAGTTTATCATGAAATAAAGGACGTTTTTTACATTCAAAATTTTGCTCCATTTATTTCTTTTTTATTTGAATGGCGATGTTTCTCTTTTCACACATTATCACTAAAAAACGCCAAAATGTCGTTCATGCAGATTCACTTCCACCACCGATCATATTGATAACGACTCTTCTATGGCTCATTATGACTTTTATACTCCCATTTATCAAGCTGAAGAAGAAGCATATGAGGATTGTGATCTTCCTGAGGAATTAACAATATTGTTAAAACAAGAGGAGAAGGTTATCCAGCCGAATCAGGATTCGATTGAGGTGGTGAATATTGGCACAGAAGAGGTAACAAGAGAAGTCAAGATAGGGGCAGATCTCAAGGAAAGTATAAAGGTCAGATTGATTGAGCTACTCTGTGAGTATTCTGATATCTTCGCTTGGTCTTGTGAGGATATGACTGGGTTGAATACAGACATAGTGGTGCATCGACTACCGCTCAAAGAAGGTTATTCTCCTGTCAAGCAAAAGCTCCGAAGAACTTATCTTGAGATGTCCAAGAAGATCAAAGAGGAGGTCCAGAAGCAGTTGGACGCGAATTTCTTAAAAGTCATCAATTATCCGCCATGGTTTGCAAATATTGTGCCTGTGCCCAAGAAGGATGGTAAGGTCAGGATGTGTGTGGATTATAGGGATTTAAACAGGGCCAGCCCTAAAGATGATTTCCCTCTTTCGCATATTGATGTGTTGGTCGATAATACTGCTCATACCAAAGTGTTTTCGTTCATGGATGGTTTTTCGGGTTACAATCAAATTAAGGTGGCTCTGGAGGATATGGAGAAGACAACATTTATCACGCCTTGGGGAACTTTTTTCTATAAAGTGATGCCGTTTGGTTTGAAAAATTCAATGGCAACATATCAGCGTGCCATGGTCACTCTCTTTTATGATTTAATTCACAAAGAGATTGAGGTATATGTGTACGATATGATTGCTAAGTCTGACACGGAAGAGGAACATCTTGTTCATCTGAAAAAATTGTTCGAGAGACTGAGGCATTTCTTGCTGAGGTTGAATCCGAATAAGTGCACCTTCAGGGTGAGATCCGGTAAGCTATTGGGTTTTACTGTAAGTGAAAAAGGTATCGAGGTGGACCCGACAAAGGTAAAAGCGATACAGAAAATGCCTAAGCCAAGGACAGAGAAGAAAGTACGTGGTTTCTTGGAAAGGTTAAACTACATTTCTAGATTTATCTCTCATCTCACAGCCACCTGTGAACCTTTGTTCAAGTTGTTGAAGAAAAGTCAAACAGTGAAATGGAATGAGGATTGTCAGAAGTCCTTTGACAAGATAAAGGAGTATTTGCAGGAACCTCCGATACTCATGCTGCCAGTGGAAGGAAGGCCACTAATCATGTATCTAACTGTGTTGGAGAGCTCAATGGGTTGTGTCCTCGGTCAGCACGACGAGACAGGGAAGAAAGAGAAGGCTATTTACTACTTGAGTAAGAAGTTTACGGAATGTGAGTCGAGGTACTCATTGCTGGAAAAGACTTGTTGTGCGCTTGCCTGGGCCTCCAAACATTTGAGGTAATACATGTTAACTCACACCACCTACTTGATATCCAAAATGGATCCAATCAAGTACATCTTCGAGAAGCCAACTCTTACAGGCAGGGTAGCCCGTTGGCAGATGATACTCACCGAATATGATATCCAATACACTACTCAAAAAGAAATTAAGGGTAGTGTATTGGCCGACCATCTTGCTCATCAGCCCGTGAATGATTATGAACCGATGAAGTTTGATTTTCCCGATGAAGAAATTGTGTATATTCGGGATTGTAATATGCCAGACCCAGACGAAGGACCTGAGCCGGGATCATGTTGGACGCTTATTTTTGATGGTGCCTCCAATGCCATGGGCAACAGCGTCGTAGCTATTATCACTACCCCTGAGGGATACCACATTCCTTTCACGGCTCGTATTTATTTCGATTGCACTAACAACATGGCTGAATATGAAGCTTGCATTTATGGCATTGAAGCGGCGATCGAACTGCGCATCAAATTCTTGAAAGTTTATGGGGATTCCAATCTTGTTATCAGCCAGATTAATGGAGATTGGGAGACTCGCCATCAGAACCTAATTCCATATCGTGAGCATGTTATGAATCTGATTCCGTACTTTGAAGAGATCACGTCTGAACACATTCCCAGAGAAGAAAACAATCTATCTGATGCACTGGCAACTTTTTCCTCCATGTTCAAGGTTAAGTGGGCTAATGAGGCACCTTCCATTACCATCAGAAGTTTGAGTGAGCCAGCTTTCTGTTTTGAGGCTAGTTTGGAATAAGATGGTAATCCTTGGTTTTATGATGTTAAACGATATCTTGAAACACAAGAGTACCCTGAAGAGGCATCCATCAAAGATAAGAAGTTCTTGAGAAGATTTTCAGCCAAGTTCTTTCTCAGTGATGGTGTGTTGTATAGAAGGCATCATGACAGTTTATTGCTTAGATGTGTTGACAAGAAAGAAGCAGCTAGAATCATTGAGGAGATACATGAAGGTGATTTCGGGACCCATTCCAACGGGCATACCATGGCTAAAAAGATTTTGCGAGCAGGTTATTATTGGTCCACCATGGAGACTGACTGTTACAATCATGCAAGGGTTTGCCACAAATGTCAAGTCTATGTTGATAAAGTGAATGTGCCACCAGTACCTTTTAATGTATTGACTTCCCCTTGGCCGTTTGTGATGTGGGGAATTAATATGATCGGCAAAATTAAACCGACTGCGTCCAACGGACACCGTTTTATTCTTGTTGCCATCGATTATTTTACAAAATGGGTCGAAGTTGTATCCTATGCCAATGTCACCAAGCAAGTGGTAACTCGGTTCATTAAGCACAATATTATATGTCGCTATGGAGTGCCTGAAAAGATCATTACCGATAATGGGTCTAATTTGAACAACAAAATGATGAAGGAGCTTTGTGAGTCCTTCAAAATCAAGCATCATAACTCTTCCCCATACCGACCAAAAATGAACGGTGTTGTTGAAGCAGCCAATAAGAATATTAAGAAGATTGTACAGAAGATGGTGGTAACCTATAAATATTGGCATGAGATGCTGCCTTTCTCTTTGCATGGTTATCGCACCATTGTGCGTACTTCGATTGGGGCAACCCCATTTTCTTTGGTTTACGGCATAGAAGCAGTATTGCCGGTAGAAGTCGAGATCCCTTCTCTTAGGATCATGAGGGACGTTGAGCTGGATGAAAGTGAATGGGTACAGAATCGGCTAGATTAGTTGGAACTTATTGATGAGAAGAGGTTGACGGATGTATGTCATGGTCAGGTATATCAGCAAAGGATGAGGAAAGCTTTTGATAAGAGGGTACGGTCTCAGTGTTACAAGTCAGGTGACCTTGTGCTAAAAAGGATAATTCTCCCCCAGGGAGATCCCAGGGGAAAGTGGGTTCCGACTTATGAAGGTCCTTTCGTGGTCAGAAAAGTTTTCTCTGGAGGAGCAATGATGCTCACGACTATGGATGGAGAGTACTTCCCTCTCCCTGTGAATGTTGACGTAGTTAAAAAATACTTTGCATAAAAATAAAAATAAAAACCCGCTAAACTGAAAACCCGAAAGGGCGGTTTAGGCAAAAAGAGGGTGTCCTGGTGTATCGAAAACCCGAAAGGGCGATTCAGGAAAAATTTAGGGACTTAAAGAAAATGACTATGCTCAGCATGAGATCCTTTTGTTTCTTTCCTCCATTCCATCACCTGGCATAAGCTCGAGGCAAATCCAAGAATGATCTGTCTGAAAGCAGGAAGATCAGAGTCATAAGAGTCCTAGCAGAGTCGGGACTTGATGGATATTCACATTCACATTGCCATTTGTAAACACTTGTTTGCTTTGATTTTGTAATTACTTGCTTACAAATGTAAATGCCTTTTTCACAGGCTGATTTCTCAAAATCAATAGAATATCTTCTTTCAAGTATATGTATATGTTTCTTTTCTCCTATTTTTTACTATTTTGTTTGCAAAAAACATCCAATATTTTGATAAGCATGTGCATATAAACTTCGTGGGCCTTATATAGAAATGGTAATCTAAGTCATGGTCAGTTGATCGCTTGAAATAAGGATAACAAACACAACTACTACTGTGCAAGGGGCGTGTTTGGTTCTCTTATTGATAGGATTCTCATTCACTTTACTGGTGGATTCCTTGCCATGTTTGTTTCACAGCTCCATGTTGTTGGTGAAGGTCAGGGGTCAGGGTAATATCAAGATTACGGCAGGTCGACGAGATCGGCGAACCTAGTTGGAGATATTTCTTCCTCATAATGGATTTTATTACGTTTCTTTGCCCCACTTTCATGTGTTATCTTGATTAATTGTTTTATCATTTGTCTGCATATAGGATTTTGTTTATGGCCGAATGTCAGTCTTGATGCGTTGAATATTTTTGCCTTGAAAAAAATTGTTTCATTTTACTTAATCCATCCAGTATCACTCTTTAATCGAATTTTTGGGCATTTTGATACCAACTGTGCCAATTCTTTTGCTTAGCCAAGAGATTGGAGGAAGGAGTTTAGCTACAAACAATGATTGTAGTGGTATGCTTTTGAGTAGAACCCTGTTGATGATGTACAGGCATTGTTTCAATCCCTAAACACCGGAGATATAAGGGAGTTAGACCCTCGTTAACCCGTCTGAGCCTTCGAAGTAGGAGTTTCTTTTCCATTCAAAAAAAAACTTTTTTTAAACCAGGGGCAGGGTAGATGTTCAGTTGATTTGACCAAGCGTTCAAATTTCAGAAGGAATGTCCCATCTGAGGATCACCATATTGTTTGCATCATGAGATCAGATCATGTCAAAACCATGATGTTCATTTCCTCACAAAGTCCTGAGGTCGAGATCGAATCGATACAATAATGGCTATCCCTCGCCAACCAAGGAACGAGGCATTTGTTTTCTTCAAAAAAAAAGGGAGAAAGAAAGAAAAAGTTCAAAGACCTAAAGTCACATTGACTTGTTCGAAGTGGAAAGTGTGAATAAGAAAGAAACAAAAAGCCCCGCTAAGTCGAAACTTGAAAACAAGTCGCTTAGGCAAAAGTTAGGGTGTCCCGTTGGACTCCCATAATTGAAATTCAAAAGATGTTGTCCAGGCAAAAATTAGGGAAAAGAAGAGCCTAAAAGGCCGGAAAAAAAGATTATCAAATAATATTTTCATCAAAAGAAGAGGAACAATAATATCAAAAACAAAAGCAACAAAAGTTAAGTGACAATCATGTTGGAGAATTTGTCGTGATCACTCAATCGTTATAAATCCTTTTGAAAGATGAATGCTTGTGATAAGTCAGTTGAACTTAGGACAGAAGAATATCACGAAGGGGGTGGGCACCAAATAACTTGAGCCTTGAAAAACTTTTTTCTAAAAAACCTCGAACCAGGCCATGTTACAATCTCTAAAAGTCCTAACTGAAACAAGGGTTTAACTCAAAAACATACTACAACAGGATGACATTTCCTAAACTCCCAAATATGTGTTGCATATCCATTTTGGTATCTTACCACCCGCATCTTGACTCGTTTTCTTAAAAAAAGGCGGGAAGAAAAGTTTTGAAATTTTTTTTGCACTCTAGCCAGTGATTCATTCACGACAGAGATGCGACACTTTGTTAAGGTTTTTAAACTTTAAGGCTTAAATAATCATTGCATCAAGTCTTTTATTCCCAAAATAAATATCTTTCTGCATGCAAAACATTTGTTTGACATAAAAAAAAGAGTTTACGCGTTGAACGCCTGTAAAGAGCTTAATGATTGTCAGGAAGGGAATATTTGGCTTTCTTCTGTTAGACAGAGCCCATGTATGAATAGGACTTTGCCTATCCCCAGTGAAGTTTCATTTCTGCAGCGAAGTTTTGTTGCCCCAGGAATCTCCTTTTAAAGGCTTCATTATGAGACCCCGGATTTGAGGATGTCGCATATCCCCAACGGAGTTGCCAACAGAGATCCCTCGCCATGACCTCTCATTCCCAGCTGATCTGTTGAGTGGGGCATCCTTATGTTAAGATCTTTCCTTATCCCCAGCAAGGTCGATACTGTGTGACTATCTGCATGATCCGTCCAATGGTTGCATTCCAAAAGAAATCTCTATCCAACAAAAATCTTCAACAGAGATCTGTCTCCCCGGTGAAGTCCCGTCTCCTCAACAGAGCTTTGTTCCCCCAGCAAAGGTTTTCACCTCTCACGTCGGGTTTGTTGTCTTGGTGTCATCCTCAACACGGTCGTGCACTGTCTTTTCCAAAGATTACAATCTTGCCCTGATCTTCTCCCTCAATGTCTAATCTTCTCCAAAAGCTACGGTGTCGATCTAATCTTCTCTAGGAGTTTGCAGTTTATTTCTACAGCTCCCCTCAATGTTTGTGGACCATTTCTAATGGTTGCTCGGTTGTTATTCCCCCAAAGCTTCATCTCTTCGAGGTTCCCTCTATAGAGGTTCCCCATATTTTCTCCTCTCCTTTGGATTTTGCAATTTATTTTTGCAAGTCTTGTCAAATTCTAACTTCTTGGTTATCGGCTTCTCAATTGGCCATTCCCCAGCGAAACTTTTAAACATGCATCATTCCATTGCATCTACCAAAACGTGTAGCATTTCCATTATATGGAACATTGCGCTATATAAAAAAGAATTCAAACATGCATCCGAACATAAGCCATTATTGTTTCTGTTGTCCCTAGTGAATTTGCTAATACATCAGATTAAATCCCCAGCGAGGTCTTCGTCCTCATTATCTCAGTTTCCTCCCCATACCAATATCTTTTTAATGTCAATCATTAGTTTTTTTGAGTGTCCACTCTTAACTGTAGTTCAGTTTCGCCCTGGCACGGTCTTCTGGGGTTTAGTCTTCACTACCCTCTCCGGGTCATTCCAATGTCTATTGATGCACCTTTCGAATACCAGTTTCATCCTGATATTCACTTTCAGCAGGTTTTTAGGTGTACGCCCTAATCTCCTCGCTTTGGGTTGAGCTCAGAGTTTCGTCTCCTCACCTTGCGCATGAAATCCAGTTTTGTCCTGGTGCTCATCTAGTTTAGTTTCACCTAACTAGTTACTGAGTCGAGTTTCGTCTCATTTTTGCTTTCATACTTTGGATCCTTTGACGATGTTCGTTTACCGAGTGTAGTGTTCATACTGCGTCCCTGGTTTAGAATCAGTCTCTTTTGTTCCTTGGATCCTTTTATCAGTTTTCGTCATTGTTTATCCATTGACCTGAGACCAGCAGGTGCTCTGAGAAACATGCTCTCTCATCACTCTCGCTTTGGGTCGAGTTTCGCCTCGTCGCCTGTACATGAAATCCAGTTTCGTCCTGGTACTCATCTAGTTTAGTTTCGCCTAACTAGTTATTGAGTCGAGTTTCATCTCGTTTTTGCTTTCATACCTTGGTCCCTTTGACAGTGTTCATTTACCGAGTGCAGTGTTCGTATTGCGTCCCTGGTTTGAAATCAGTCTCTTTTGTTTCTTGGATTCTTCTATCAATTGTCGTTACTATTTATCCATTGATCCGAGACCAGCAGGTGCTCTGAGAAACATGCACTCTCATCACTTTGCTTTGGGTCGAGTTTCACCTCGTTACTCGTGCATGAAATCTGGTTTCGTCCTGGTACTCATCTAGTTTAGTTTCGTCTAAGTGGTTATTGAGTCGAGTTTCATCTCGCTTTTGTTCCTCTTTTATAAGATTCTTTCAGTTCCTTCATACTGTCAATCTTAGTTGAGATTAGCAAGTGCTCCTAGAATCACGCACTCTAGCCACTTTGCTTTGGGTCGAGCTCTGAGTTTCACCTCCTCACCCGCGTACATTTTCTTTTTCGGAGCTTAGTTTCGCCTATACTCTGTGGTTTGAGTTCTATCTCACCTTTTTTGAAGCCCAGTTTTTCCCTGGCACATATGTCCGGAAGTTTAGTTGCGTCTACTCTTCTTTTGTTTTCGTTCTAACCTGCGTTACAGCCTCATTCTGACGCATGTCTTTGGGGTTTTCTGCTTCTTTTTCTTTCTTCTTCAAGAGTGTAAATTTTAGGGTTCTTTTGCATTCAATCATCTTCAACTCTGAACGCTCAAAAGTTGTCACTTTTCTCACTTATCATGTTGAAGATATTTGAATAGGGGCAGCTGTTGCACCCTAAAATTTACCCTTTTGATTTAGGCTTAGGTTTCATCATGAATATCAAATTGCATTGCATTCATACATTGTGTTGGGATCAAAGTACTTTGATTATCAAGTCTTCCTCAAGCTTTGAAGGTTGATTGCATTGACAAGTTGCTCAAGTAGGACCTTGTCATCTAATCCTCTGGATCTTTCAAGCTCAAAAGTTATTGCATATCTCAATATATATTATCCATCTCTTTGGATCATCAGAGGATTGAAGTTTGTGTTTGATTATAAGAAGAATCACTCTTTTGATTCACCAGTCAAATTTGGGTTTTGTTTGATCAAGGCTATTGATCAATGTGCAAGTCTTGAGTTGGAAGCTACAACATCTCATTGGTATTTGGAAAGTCTTTGTACAAGAAATTGGTCAAGATGCCCAGAGGATTTAAAATTTTGGAGATGATTCATCAGTCTCCTAAGGTGTTAACCAAAACTAGGGTTTGGGATTTCATCAATATTTATTGAGAATTTTGAAGTGAAACTTTGTACATGACCTCTATATACTTGGAAGATCATATGTTTGAAGTTTTGATCATCAATTTTGAAGGGAAGTGGATCAATTGATTCAAAGGGGAAAATTTGTCATTTTGGTCAAAATCAGTCAAAGTCAAGATTGACCAAGGGAGTTTTTGGCCAACCATCAATTCAAGGGTGTAATTTTCATATTTCAAGTCCATTTTGATCATTGGATCAAAAATATTGAGGTTTGGGTTGAAACTTGTTCATGAAGAAACCCTAAAAGTTTCTAATTTTGGAAAATGAGGACTTAACTTCAAAAATTCATATTTTATTCACCTTTGATCAAACAAATGCAAATGAAACATGATTGGAAAGATAAGAGGATTATCTTTCATATCATTTTGGTCTCATGTCCAAATTGGCAAAGAATCAAGAGTTATGGTCTTTGGAAGTTCATGCCTCAAACTAAAATTATAGGTCATTTTCCAAAATTAGTTTATTTCATGTCAAATTTTGAGGACCTTAATGGATTCAATTGCAAAAACTCAAAACTAAGGGATTGTAGATAATTTCAATACCTTTCCAAATTGTACTAATTTGAGTCCAAATTCAAAAGTATGAGCAAGTTATGAACTTTGGAATTTTGAGGCATTTTATTGAAATTTGACAAGTATGCAAAATGGCCATTTCTTGAGAACTTCATTTTCAGCTATTCTCTTCACTTCTAATCAAGCCCATTAACAATTTGTGATATGCTGAGGCCCATTACACTCACCATTTTGTGCCCCATATGGTATTGCACTTGTTGGATTGAAAAAATACAAAACATGCTCAATTTTGCAAATTCACCAACACTTCTTCATTTCAAAAAATCATGAGCTGGCATTCTGAGCATGTATTTCTGACTTCATTTGGCTCACAAAACGAACAAAAGGCAAGCAAATGCATGAGTGAAACGCATGCCCCATGTGCATCCTCATTTTTGGCCAAAACTACCAAACTTGCCCTCCAACGGCTTTGAGTGCCAAATACCACGTATATCCTCTTCCTCTCGTGCTATATAACAAAAATCAAGGCTCAGTTGTGAGGGAGGAGGCTCATAATCGCTACATTGCAAATCTAAAAAAATTGAAGCATCTCTGCAAATTGCTTCGAATCTCTCTTCTCCTTGGATCATTCTTCAAAACTCTTGGTGTTTCAGCTTCAGTAAAGTAAGGAGATCAAGCCTGCACCATTGGATTTCTTCTAGAGTGAAGGAATCGTGTTTCCAGTTTTCACATCCATGTGAGTTTCTTGAACTTTGATTTATGTGTTTCAGCTTGAATTGATGATGTAAATCATGTCCATTGAGTTGCTAGCTGGCCAATCATTAGGATTGATGTATATTTGAGCTTTGATTCAAGTAGAATGGATGAAATTGTGTTCCTGATTTTTGATGTTTGCAGTGAGTTTTTTCAGTTTTTGAGACTTTATTTCTTGATCCATGCTTGATCTTTGAGAGTGATTCAAATTGTATAGTGTAGTATGATATGTTAGCTTTAATTTGCACTTGATTTCATGGATTTTGGTTAAGAAGCGAGCATGATTGATGGATCTGAACATAGGCTCATAACCTGTTTTGTTGCACGCGTTTTGCCCAATGCTGGAGGTTGAAGACGAAGTGAGGTGGCGCATTGTGATTGGCTTGTTTGATATTTCAATGCATTTCATATTATTTGATTTTAATTGATTTTCTGATTTTTATTTCTTGATCAAAAAAATTCAAAAAATTCTGAAAAAATTATCACAAGCCTAAAATAATTTCTACTATCTTCTGTAATTTTATTGCAATTTTTAAAAATGTTTCGATTGGTTTAAAATTTCATAAGTTTAAATAATTGTTTGTTTAAAGATTATTTTTATTTTAATAGTTCTTTTGATCTAAAAATTCCACAAGAAATGTTTTGAACTCTTAAAATTATTTAGAATTTGATTCTGAAATTTTTTTGGTATTTTTTCCTATTTTTGATTAGAAGATTAATTTGGGAGTTTTATTTGATTTCTTTTGTTTCACAATTTTATTTTAAATATTTTTCTTAATCCAAAAATCCTCAAAAAACTCACATAAGTTTATTTTTAATCATAGAGTCTGAATATAATTTTATTTTGACCTTTTTATGACTTTTGGCTAGGGTTTGCATTTTTGTCATTAAATAATAGTTTAATTATTTAATTGTTTGTTTGATTTTATTTTAATATTTCCTTTAATTCAAAAATTCCACAAAAAATCGAGGATGTGTGTTTTTAATTCTAATATTTGAACATAATTTTGGTTGGATATTTTTTCTGATTTTTTATTAGAATTTTATTTTAAGATGTGATTATTTGTTTAATTGATTAATTGTTTGAATTTGATTTTATTTTTGACCTCTCTTTAATTCAAAAAATATGGAAAAATAGGTATTCTAACCTCTTGAGTTTTTTCATGTTTGATGTATATTTGTTCTATTTTTTTTAATTTTGATCTTATCTAATTGATATTTAAGTTTAAAAGTCAAATAATTAGGGTTTTGTTGCTTATTGTGTAAGTTTCAATTCAAAAACCATTATGCCCTGGATTTTCAATGGAATTTAGGTCTTGATTATGGTTCATAGATGTATTGAGGATCTGAAAACCATTTTTCTTGAATTATTTGACTTGGTTTGATATTTTTCCACAAATTATTTTGAAAACTTGTCTAGTTTGGTAGTTTGGCCAACTAGTTTTGAACTTTGGACCTCATTTGATTCCCCCCTCAACTATTCATGAACTTAAGACTTGCTTTCTGACTTCTACACATTTCAAAGATGCTAATAAATTTTTGGTTTGAATTATTGAAATCCTTTTCTATTTTTGATGTATTTTTGAAGTGAAGGTACCCCATTAATGTTGCATATCTTGTTGCAATTTGTTTGATGGCCAATGAACTTGAGTGAGGCCTATGATTGGGAACCTAATGATCATGTTGGTCCTGTTTATCCATATAAACTCAAGTCATTTCACTTAATGCCCCATGTTTGAATGATTGAACCTTTTGATGCATTGTGTGGGATTCCTCTTCTATTATGCTTGTGAGTTGTGATAAAGTAATTGAGTATGATTGAATTGTGGTTGCTACTAACCTTCATGGTCTTTTATTGTATTCTTCTCAAGCTCCCATGATCCTTGATTGATATTCAATTGTCAATTCAACATGGTGATAGAAAGGAGCAACATTCCTCTAACTATTGACCAAATTGTGCATATGCCTGTTTTCTTTTGTCTATCATATATAATGTTTTGATAATTGCTATCATGCTTCATCCATCCCTTATGTGAGTCATCATTCAATTTATGGAATACTAACTTGGTTGTTGAATGTGCGAGGTACTTTGAGAAAAGTTTTCTATTTTTGACTTGAGGCTACTGTGTTTCACTTTATTTGTGGAACACAATTTATTATGTTGGCACTACTCTTGTGCTTGGCATATTTGATAGTCTATTCAGGATATATGTGTGTGATTATGAATGTTATACATTGCCCATGGGATCTGTTCATATCTGATAATCTCAATACTTACATCCTGATGGCGTAATTTCTGACTTGATTTGTCTGTTGATGCCAGCTTGCTTGAAGTTCTTTGGGTTTCTTTTATTCTTGCTCAGTTGCTACGGATAGTTATCCGTTTGGTATTGCACTATTTCCTTTCTTCTATTTTCATTTTGTATAGTCCTATGTTGCATGATGGGACCTCTGCTGCTGATATATGTCAAGAGGCCCTCTGTTTTTGTTTGACACATGTGCTGTGTTTGTTTGTTTCTTTAATTGTTGATCGATGAGTCACTCAATTTAGAAATTGAGATCACGACTTCGCTCTCAGTGCATGTTCCCTATAGGATATTTATTGCTTTTCTTCTTTAATTATTGATCGATGAGTCACTCAATTTAGAAATTGAGATTACGAGTTCGCTCTCAATGCATATTCCCTATAGGATGTTTATTGTTTTTCTTCTTTAATTGTTGATCGATGAGTCACTCAATTTAGAAATTCAGATCACGACTTTGCTCTCATTGCCTGTTCCCTATAGGATAGTTTTGTTAAGCTTCCTTTGTCATTTTAATTAAGGTAGGAATCCATGTATGCTAACATAGGATAGGATTTTCCTTTATCCTCAACCTTAGGGTCAATCATTATATGATAATGCTAGCGATAGTGCTAGGCTAGTTTCCCTTAGTTGTTTTTCTCTTCCTTTGCATTTTGCACCTTAAAACAAAAATTGTTTTCTTGGAAAATCATAATACACCTCTAATAAACTCAAACCCTTCTTCAAGGTAAAAGATACAAATCAATCTTATTTGTTTGTGGGCCTCTTGGCATTGTTTTTTTAAACCTGGTTTACCGATGTTTCGCCATCTCACATTTGTCTGAAGCCGATGTTTCGCCATCGCACATTTGTCTGAAGCCGATGTTTCTCCATCGCACATGTTTGTTATCCTACTTTGATTCTCAATATCATTGTTAGGTGTGATATTTTGCCATCCGTTTTATTGATGTTTCGTCATCTTTGCCATGATATCTTGTTATCTTTTAGCCGATGTTTCGCCATCGCACATTTGTCTGAAGCCGATGTTTCGCCATCGCACATGTTTGTTATCCTACTTTGATTCTCAATATCATTGTTAGGTGTGATGTTTTGTCATCCGTTTTATTGATGTTTCGCCATCTTTGCCATGATATCTTGTCATATTTTAGCCGATGTTTCGCCATCGCACATTTGTTTGAAGCCAATGTTTCACTATTGCACATGTTTGTTATCCTACTTTGATTCTAAATATCATTGTTAGGTGTGATGTTTTGTCATCCGTTTTATTGATGTTTCGCCATCTTTTCCATGATATCTTGTTATCTTTTAGCCGATGTTTCGCCATCGCACATTTGTTTGAAGCCGATGTTTCGCCATTGCACATGTTTGTTATCTTACTTTGATTCTCAATATCATTGTTAGGTGTGATGTTTTGTCATCCATTTTATCGATGTTTCACCATCGCATACTTGTTTGAAGCCGATGTTTCGCTATCGCACATGTTTGTTATCCTACTTTGATTCTCAATATCATTGTTAGGTGTGATGTTTTGTCATTCGCTTTATTGATGTTTCGCCATCTTTGACATGTTACTTTGTTATTTAGCCGATGTTTTACCATTTCATTTGTTTGTTGTTTTATTCGATGTTTTTCCATCTTGACTGTTTTTGTTGTCTTAACTAAAAAACACAAACCAACCAAAATATATAAGCCAAACTACGGCTGCTCTGATTCCTTAAAAGGGATACGTAGGCATTGGGGTAGGGCCTGATCGAGCACAACTTTTATTTTCCCTACATTTTTTTCTTCTTTTCTTTTGCATGCATTCCCTTTTCAGCTTTAAGCCATAGACATAGGTTTTAACCACACCCATTTAGATTAGACAACAAGAGTGGATACCGTAGAGTACTACGGGCGTGTGGGGTGCTAATACCTTCCCCTCGCGTAACAGACTCCCTTACCCGATCTCTCGGTCGAAAGACCTTGTTTTCTTCCTCTACAGGCTTTCTCGATGTTTACCTTTCCCTTTCGGCGGGTTAAAAGACGTTTGGTGGCGACTTAATTGATGTTTCATTACATCCAGAGTATAGGTTCAGCTGGGTGGTTTCACATCTACTTCCACTCCTAATTCTGTCAAGAAACCTTTTGCCACGAAGAAAGAAGTTAATGTTGTGTATGGAGCAAAGGCCCATACCAAAATGAATAATCATCCGTCTGTTAATGTTGTCTGAATCTCCAATCTGACTGCTACTCAAAGACCATTTGCAAATCATCAACGTGGTGAAGCTCCAAGAAGACAGTTTACAAGGTTAGGCATGTCATTATCTCAAGCCCTTCAACGTCTGCTCAGGGCCAATTTAGTGACATTGCGGGATCCTCCCGCCAACCCTGACACCTCGTCTCTAAGATATAATCCAAATGCAAAGTGTGCTTACCATTCAAACAGCCCCGAGCATGAGACTGATCAGTTTTGGGCCTTAAAGAACAAAATCCAGTATTTAATTGACAACAAGACTATTGAATTTGATCCTCCTCCGACGCCAAATGTAATTACCGCTCCAATGGTGAAGCACGACAAAGGTGTTAATGTTGTCGAAGACACAACTTTCATTGCCTCTGTTAAAGAATTAACTACTCCGGTGAATGTAATCAAGAGCAATCTGTTGAAAGCTGGAATTTTCCCTGGTTGTGAAAAAGACTGTGTGGGATGTATGGGACAATCCAATGGGTGTGAAGAACTGAAGAAAGGTATACAACGCCTAATGGATAGCCGCAAAATTCTATTCGAAAGGATCCCCGCCATCGAAAATTCAATCGACAAAGCTGAAGATTTGGCCATCATAACAATTTCAAACAAACCTCTTAGGATCTCATCAAAAGGTCCTATCAAGATTTCGAATGAACCAATCATTTCTCCTCTCATAATCACTTCTGCCGGACATGTTCCATACACCTCTGATAAAGCGGTACCATGGAATTATGGTGCCGAGGTTTATTACCATGGGGTAAAACAAGATTCTTGGATTGATAATAATGAAGTTGGTGTTACTAATATTACTGGTTCTAGTAAAGTCACAAGAACAGGAAGGGTCTTTTCCCCTGTTATCTCACCACCAACCACTACCACAGTTCCAGTCCGCATAACCAATGACAATTCTGATGACAGTACTAAAGGTAAAGGGAAAGAAGGTGGTCCTATTAGGGAAGAGGCACCTGCTAAAACGTCTGTTATGGGAGAACCATCCACTCAAGAGATGGAGGATATTTTGAAAATCATCAAGAAAAGCGACTTCAAAGTAGTAGAGCAGTTGGGGAAAACCCCTTCTAAAATATTAATGTTGTCCTTATTACTATGTTCCGACGCCCATGCACAAGCTTTGATTAAGTTCTTGAAAAAGGCTCATGTGCCTCAAGAAACCACAGCTGACCAATTTGAGAACTGCGTGGCAAGTCTGACAACTGACAATGGTTTAGGGTTCTCTGACGCAGATTTAACTCCCATGGGAAAGAATTACAATAAAGCCTTGCATGTTTCTGTTGAATGTAAGGGGACCACTCTGGCACATGTTTTGGTGGACACAGGCTCATCTTTAAACGTGTTACCTAAAGGCGCTTTAGATCGGCTAGGCTATGAATGTTTGGTTTTAAAGCCAAGTGATATTATTGTGAGGGCATTTGATGGGTCGAAAAGGATGGTTCATGGAGAGGCGGATCTCCCAATTAAGGTTGGTTCACAGATTTTCAACTACATATTCTATATAATGGACATACGGCCTGCATATTCTTGCCTGCTTGGGCGCCCATGGATCCATGGGGCAGGTGCGGTCACTTCTACCACTATGCCAAACAAGGGATTAGACAACACTTTTTTAGGCCTTTAACAGCGCTTAAAAGCGCTGCTAAAACCTTCGCTGCTAAAGGTATAGACAACGCTTTTTTTCAATCACTTTAGACAGCGCTTGGTAAAAGCGCTGTCTATTACCTCCCTTTAGCAGCGCTTTTCCTTTATTTATTTTTTTTTCAATCACTTTAGACAGCGCTTTTCATGAAAAGCGCTGTCTATTACCCCCCCTTTAGCGGCGCTTTTCCTCATTTTTTTTTTAATTTTTTTTTCAATCACTTTAGACAGCGCTTTCATGAAAAGCGATGTCTATTACCCCCCCTTTAGCAGCGCTTTTCCTCTTTCTTTTTTTTTAATTTTTTTTCAATCACTTTAGACAACACTTTCATGAAAAGCGCTGTCTATTACCCCCCCCCTTTAGCAGCGCTTTTCCTCTTCTTTTTTTTAATTTTTTTTCACACTTTAGACAGCGCTTTCATGAAAAGCGCTGTCTATTACCCCCCCTTTAGCAGTGCTTTTCCTTATTTTTTTTTTAAAAAAAAATTTCAATCACTTTAGACAGCGCTTTCATGAAAAGCGTTGTCTATTACCCCCCCCCCCCCCTCTTTAGCAGCGCTTTTCCTTATTTTTTTTTTAAAAAAAAATTTCAATCACTTTAAATAGCGCTTTCATTTAAAACAAAATGCTGCCTATCAAATTTATTCTCACCGTTTTTGCACCAGAAATTATAGCTTCATTATAACATTTTAAACAAAAACAACATTAATATATACCACAATGAAACAATATTATAACAACATCAATATTCATCTCTTAAATCCTTTTTGCACAATATACATAACAACAAGATTAATATATACCACAATGAAACAATATTATAACAACATCAATATTCATCTCTTCAATCCTTTTTGCATAATATACACAACAACAACATTAGTATATACAACAATGAAACAATATTATAACTACATCAATATTCATCTCTTCACTCCTTTTTGTACAATATACACAACAACAACATTAGTATATACAACAATGAAACAAAATCCACGATGAATATATAACTCTATCTTCTACATCGAGTTGCACCTATATAACCGAAAACAAAATCAAAAAATCAAAATTCATACAAGTTACCAAATAACAACAACAAAAACAATAATATTGTAACACAACTATAACGACATATATTATATTCTCAAAACTCAAAGTTATACCTTATAATAAAACTCTCAACTCCATAACAAATTGGCACCAATCCTCCGAAAGTTCATCCAATTGATCTTTTGAGTATGAAGCACACTTGAATTCATCAAAGTACTACATAATAATATAACATAGTATGATTTAATTAAAATACTAAGTCATTTTATGAGAAATATGAAAATAATTCCTAAGTTAGAAATTCATACCGTGGATGGAATCTCTAATCGGTCCAAAAGAATAGTTTCTTTCATAAACCTCAACATAAAATAACCGCAATCTACACCATTGCACTGACGAGGACACTACACATGGAAAGAAAATACGGATATACATCAAGATATACACCTTAACTTGTTTTATCAAGTATCATCGCTATATAATCAAAACTGTGAAAATCTATACCTCCACTTTGATCCAAGAAATATTGTTGACTCTACTCCTTGGTACTTGAATATCTCTTTGTGCTCGAAAACTTTGTAGAATGCTATAATAAAATAATAACGAATATTTAGAACTATCGCACATAAATAATTAAATATACACAGTAATATTTTGGAACAATGTCACTTACGTGTCAATCGTCTTCTTCATATCTGAGTATGTTGTCCAATCATTGCCCAATGAATCCAGATAATATACAATTTCTCTCACAGGATTAATTGCAACCAATAACCAGTGTCCACTGGAATATTAAACAAAGGTTAGATGGAAATTTTTTGCACAATGTTAAAAAACGAAAAATTATAATAGAGGTAATTTAGAATGAAAATCTTACTTGGGGCCAGTATTATATGGTAAAAAGAACAATTTTTCTGTATCTTTTCTGGCCATAAATAAACTGAGCACAAATGCTATTACTTCATCTGGTTTTGCAATTATTGACCCTGCGTGGACAATGTTGGGATTTATGAAAGCAAATCTGGACTCCAATCCACGCGGGCGAATCAACTTGTCATACAGAAACCTTAAATAAAAACATCATTAACATTAATTATTCATTGAAATGAGTAAATAAATTTTGCAATTAATTAAACAAAGTTGATTGGAGTATACCTGATGTATGTATTGATAACAGTCATGCCTAATGTCAAGTGTCCAGAAACTTGTTCCAAATCCTCCTTACCAATTATTGTCATGCCTTCAGAATCATAAATCCCTTCATGCAGGGGTATAAGAGAAGTACCACCTTGCGAAATAGTTGTGAAGCTTATAAATGTCTGAAGGCACGACCTATATTGTGAAGTAGTTTTCTTTCTAGCCCCGAACCTCTTAGCAACACTCTTTGTTTCTGTGGGAATGTTGCTAATTACAGGCTCCTTACCCCTACTTACAGCTTCAATCTCTTTAGCAGGAATAATCTAAATATCATAAAATTAGAGTGGTCAAGTATAGGACGACAAATTAACATTATCTAATCATAAATATCATATAACTTTGTTGTACCTGTTTTTTTGCTGTCACTGACTCCTCTGGCCGCGTAATCCCTTTATCTTTTGGTTTGGGTTTTGTAGGAGTCTAACATTACCGTGCAAAAAAAATGTAAGTAAAACGAACTTAAAAAATTTGAGTACTAAAAGGTTCATAAAGGTTTTAATTATACCTCATCATCTATGCGAACAAGCCTTGACGGCCATGCAACAAACGCTCATATTGCCTCTCCCACCAATGTTGCATCCGAAACTTCATCTGGGATTGGTAAAACGCACCCTCCTCTAAAGCAATATCAATCGACACTTTCAAATATCCAGAAGGGAGCGGTTTATGATGAAGTACTTCTCCCAGAGTGTTATGGACTTTTCCCTTCCCAACCATGCGATAAGTTGGTGTCTCTAAAAAGAGTTGACAAGGTGAAATGCCCTAAAATCAATAATAAATATGACATTGTTAATGTGTATATATGTCAGTTAAATAAATTACACTAATTTAATTTCATAATAATATATGTAAGTACCTCGGGAATACTCGGTTGAGCTGCACAATTGACACTAGCTATGTCACTAGCTTCTTTAACACCCGAAGCTTCCCTTTCTGATTGGTATTGTTTTGTTTTTTCCTTCCTCAATTCAAGAACTTCAGCTTCTAATGCATCCAACCTGGCCTGCAGTTCTTTATTGCTAGCAGATTTTGTCTTTGGATTGTTCTTTTTCAAGGAGGTTGGAGTAACCCCATGTCCTTTACCCCTCACCCGACCAGAATACTCACGAACATCTAATGCTCGACTAAGTAGGCTCCTGCAATCATCTGGTGGAGATGTAGACTGAGACAGACTCTCCTGAAATTCATATGAATATTGGAAAAACATGAATACTATATGTTAATAAAATTTTGATTTAATTAGAATTAATGTTATACTTACGCATTTTTCAAAAATTTGTTGTACATCTTCTTTGAGAACTCCATCCTTACCCACACGGGCAACCTTCCACAAAACATGCTCCGGAAGAGATGTTTCTGAACTACTCTCCTCTTTTAACTACACATTAACACAAAAAACAAACTCAGTTATAACTATTGATGAACAAGTATATCATTGCAATTTGTAAATACTTACTATTTTTTGTTCTAATCGTGCATATCCCAAACGACCTTTTTTGTATGGATATGCGGGAGATGATGCTCTTAGACGATTTACTTCACTAACACTCTGAAATTTTGGGGTTTTCCGTTTGGCTTTAAAAACATCCCATTCTTTAACTGAAATCACATCTGCATATTCTGCTGGACGCTCTGCATCAACAAATTTTTTTTCCGGCATCTCTAAGATATTTTCTGTTTAAATATGTTCTAAACCCTCTCAGTATTTTGCCGGCCAATCCAAGACAATAATCTTTTCTTTTGTCATCAATGTTGAAAGACCTCTACAAAAAACATACACAAAGTGCATTAGTATAAGTAATTTAAAGACATAATTTAAAGTACATAATCGTAATTTAAAGTACCTGTATCTCACTCCAGATTTTGTTTTTAGCATCATTCAGCTTATCATCTCTCCACTCATCACAAGTTATTGGAATTTCTCTCCTTACAAGTGTGCCAATGTAACTTGTCAATTTAGAACCGTTAGGCTCAATTAATTGGTCATTTGGACTCCAATGCACATCATATTTTATACCCTTATCTCTATCACGAATGATATTCTTCATTATTGTTTTTCCTCTTTTTATTTCTTTTTCCACTCCCTTACTGGATTTTCCTCCATCATTGTCTCCATCATTAATAGAATCATCGTGAGGGTGCTCCTCGTTACTAGCCATCTAACCTGTAATAAAGAAAAACATTAGTATCTAATGACAAATATTTAATTCCAAATATATAATTCCAAATATCTATTCAGTATATAAAATGACAAATATCAATTGAGTATATAAAATGACAAATATCAATTGAGTATATAAAATGACAAATATCAATTGAGTATATAAAATGACAAATATATAATTTATTAGAAGTTTGTTAAGTGTTAACAGGTATGGAGGAATATATATTACCTCTTTCACTAACATCTCTTTCTTTTCTTGGTTGGATTCCGAATTACTTGTCTCTTAAGAACGCGGACGGAGGGATTGATCCAAATTCCCTCATCATGATCTTTTCTGATATATGATTCATCCGTTGTAGTATCATCATCTCGATCGTTTCTAATATACGACTCATTCTCAACATCAACATCAACTTGATCCACACTTTTATCATCAATCACTTTGTTAGATAAAAGCACTATAGACCATTTCGTACTCTTCGGGTCTGTGACATAGAACACTTGTTTAGCTTGAGAGGCTAGAATAAAAGGCTCATCTTTGTACCCCACCCTACTAAGATCCACTTGCAAAAACCCTGACTTATCCATTCGTATGCCACTAGTATGTACCCACTTGCAACCAAAGATAGGAATATGAAACTTCTCATAATCAAACACCCAGATGTGATTGATGACCCTGAAATATGACAAATTTTCATATTTGGGGTTTAAGTCCTTCATACCAGAAATGTGCATTGCTTCACATACCACCGTGACACCACTATTTTGCATGGTACTTTTCTCATCTTGTTCTTTGGTATAAAATGTGTATCCATTAATTTCGTATCCTCTATAAGAGAACACAATCGAACTTGGACCATATGCCAAACATCTCAACCTGTCTGATATTGAAGCGGGATCTGAATGAAACTTTGAATATATATGATCCTTAAACCACTGTATAAAACTTTGATTGTGCTCTCGTACTATCCAATTTTCATTTCTACTTTGATTCTCAACTTGGAGTATAGCCTTGTGCATTTCAACAAACGGCTCAACCTCAGTGTCATTGTGCAGAACATACAAATGCACTTGATCCCGTTCATCCCTTGATACTGTCACAATTTCATTTCCAATTAATTTGTTACCTTCTTTTTTTTCGAAGAAATGAGATTTGGGGAGTCCAATGGATTGCACATTGGACAAAAAATCAGTACAAAACTCAACCGCTTCTTCAACAATGTATCGCTCAATGATACAACCCTCTGGACGACTTTGGTTTTTCACGTACCCTTTTAATATTTTCATATAACGTTCAACATGGTACATCCATCTCATATAAGCTGGTCCACACAATTGTGTCTCTTTCACAAGATGAACAACAAGATGTACCATAATGTCAAAAAATGATGGAGGAAAATACATTTCAAGGTCACACAGAGTAATAACGATTTCTTTTTGTAATACTGGTAAGATCTCAGGATCGATCACCTTACTACAAATTGACCTAGAAAAAAAACACAATCTAGTTATAGCGCTTCTTACTTTTTCTGGCAAAATAGAACGTATACCTATTGGTAGAAAATGTTCCATTATGACATGGCAATCATGTGTCTTCAGACTCTTTAACTTGAGGTCTTTCATGGACACGAGTCTTCTAATGTCTGAGGAGTAACCTTCTGGAACTTTAACTTCACTCAGAAACTTACACAATATTTTCTTTTCCTTTCTAGATAGAGTATAAGAAGCAGGTGGTAGATATGTTCGTCTTCCTTTCTTCATGGGTCCTAATTCAGTTCTTATTCCCATCTCTACCATGTCCTCTCTTGCTTTAAGGCCATCCTTAGACTTTCCTTTTATATTGAGTAACGTACCAATAACACTTTCAAATACATTTTTTTCAATATGCATAACATCAAGAAAATGTCTTACGTACAAAGATTTCCAATATGGCAATTCAAAAAAAATTGACCTCTTTTTCCACCCACCTGTGACAACTTTATGTGCAAAAGGCTTGCCAAACTGAATACTCATATCTTTCACCTTTTCACAAATTTGATCACCTGTCAATCCAGGTGGAGCTCTACGTTGTTCGGTATTTCCATTGAACGCTTTTCTCCATCCACGATATTGATGTTTTGAATTTAAGAATCTACGATGACCGAGAAAGACATTCTTTTGACAAAGTTTCAATCGTGTCGTATCGGTTCCATCTTCACAGACAGGACACACTTTTTCACCTTTAATGCTATACCCGAATAGATTTCCATATGCTAGAAAATCGTTAATTGTGCCAAACAACATCGCCCTCAAATTGAAACTTTCTTTCCTATATCCATCATAAACCTCCACACCGTTCTCCCACAAAATCTTCAAATCTTCGATTAAAGGTTTCAAGTATACATCTATGTCATTCCCTGGTTGCTTAGGCCCAGAAATTAACATAGATAACATCATGTACTTGCACTTCATACATAGCCATAGAGGTAGGTTATAAATCATAAGAATCACAGGCCATGTGGAATGTGAGATACTTTGAAGACCATGCGGGTTCATTCCATCCGTAGATAATGCCAAGCGAAGGTTTCTTGTTTCTCCTCCAAAATCAGGATAATCATTATCAATTTTCTTCCATTGTGGTGCATCTGCCGGATGTCGAAACTTTCCATCGATAATTCTTTCATTTGCATTCCAAGTCAAGTGTCTAGCATCGGTTTCACTACGAAACATGCGTCTAAATCTCGGAATAATAGGAAAATACCATAAGACTTTCGCTGGAGATAATTTTTTCTTATATCGAGATAAACCGCACTTTGGGCACTCATTCAATGATGCATATTCGTTTCGAAACAAAATACAATCATTTAGACATGCATGTATCTTATCATAGCTCATGCCAATAGAGCACAACATTTTTTTGGCCTCGTAGGTTCGATTAGGAAGAACATTATCCTTAGGAAGCATATCTCTCAAAAGGGCTAATAACTGTGTGAAACTTTTATCTGACCATCCATTGCGCGCCTTTAAGTTGTACAATTTTAATACCGCAGACAATCTTGTGAATTTGGGGCAATCTTTATACAACGGTTTCTCCGCATCGCTTACCAACCTCTCAAACATTTTGGGACAATCTTGAAGTTCTTCTTCAAGTGCTTCTGCAATATCTTCCACCCGATCACAATCATATGTATCCGTGGCATTGTCGTACGAAACATAGGTCGCATTACTTTTCACCCCCGGTTCAACATTCTCGATGCTTTTCTCACCATGAAATATCCAACACGTATAACTTCGATCAATTCTGCGCATTAGTAAATGCGATTTCAATCCATCTGCGTCAACCCGACCCACATAACAACAAACCAAGCAAGGAAATTTCATTTTATTCGGGTATTCAGCGTGTTCAACAACAAACTTAACGAACTCTAATACCCCATCCTCGTACTCTTTTGACAATCGATCGGCACACATCCATTTTTTATCCATGGTTTTAACTATTATCTAAGTTAAAGACTCTGTGTTGTCAACAAAAATCAAACATGTGATTAGAACAATTCTAGAAATGAGGATTGTTGTGGTCCTATAACATATTCAATCAATGATCGTCAACGTTACAATTTTAGAGACATTAGCTTAGTTGTGAACTCATTCTAAGATTCATGATTTGTGTTATTTTTTACTATTACTAAGTTGAATATTAGATGGGGGATTTACATGATGTGATTCCTTTGTTCCTTGCAGGCATGTCTACATGAGCTAAGCATACATTATGAGAAACAGAAAAGAAACAATGTAGGGAAATTAAGTGTCATGTTGAATGGTATTTTGACTAGTCCATAATATATCTTAGATTTAAAAAAATTCAAATTAAAAGTTTCAAAAGAGAGAATAGAAACCATAATACCTAAGGTTCCTCGGCTTTTACTCGCGGAGATTGTTAATTTTCTATTTCGCCGTAAGAAGAAAAAAAATAAGAAGATGAAGATTCCATCAATAGCAGAAGAAGCAATCAATGCTAGTAGAATTCTCTTATTCAAATTCTGGTGATGAACTATTATAACATCTTGATTTCCTGTATCATTCATTGTAAAAACAATACATAAAACTCATTAGTCTCGTTAAACCAACTCAGTTAATTGCTGTGCAGAAATATAAGATATATTAAAATTGACATATGGGTTTGCATGATGCATATTTTCCAGTTTTGTATGATGCATTTTTTTTCTTTGATTTTTACTGCATATCATCTGTTCTTGGGGTTAAACAAAATTATCTGTGAAACTATGCATAGGAAAAGGGGGTCAAACTAAAAGCTTATTATCATACTTGTACTACAAATGTATAAATAGTAGTTTAGACCCTTGGTTTACCTTACTTTGTTCAACATATGACAGTTATTTGAGATATGAAAAACATATCAACAAGTCAGTAACCATAATATATCCATAAAATGAAGAGTTTTACAAACAAAAGGACATAAGCGACAGTGGCCGCCGCACTTGCAGCAACATAAGTGGCCACCTCTTCTTTTGTAGGAAACACGTCTTGCTCATCATGCGTAATACAAATTCAACACACAAAGAAACAAATATAAATAAAACTGTGCCACAAACTAAAACTCACCCACATAACTTACCAAGAAGGAGAGCTGACATATGCTATAAGCGCTTATGCTATAAGTGCTTAATTGAACTATTTATCCTAAAAGGGCCATATATATATATATATATATATATATATATATATATATATATATATATATATATATATATATATATATATATATATATATATATATATATATATATATATATATATATATATATATATATATATATATATATATATATATATATGAACCCAATTCCGTAACTTTTCGCTAAATTTTACAATCTAACACCAAATCACATCAATAGTGAACAATTATAAATCAATAATCACTTAACTTAATTGATTTTCTTCAACTGCATAAGAATGATTTGGTAACGTGATTAATAAAAAACACACCTTAGGATCATTTTTGGATTGTAAATAAAGTTTTGATGAGAAAGAGATAGAAAGTGTTACCAAACGGGCACTTTGCGTCTGTTGATGCATACTCTTTTTAACGGTCAAACCAACAAGAAGAGGAAGTACATGTGTTCCTAAGACAGTTTACAACTACATAGTACATTCTCTGCCACCGTGGTCAAACTTCTATCGGTTTTCATAGCTTTTATTAAACTATTTGATCTCTACCTAACATAAGAATCAAGGTTTCAGGTCATCACCTCAGGTAAGAACTTTCACTTTATCACAACTTATGAAGTATACATTCCCAATTTGCAAAGACATATAGATAAATGTGATATTAACATGAACACTACAACAGATGGAGTCATTCTACCTGTTTGTGTGCCTAAATTGGAACCAACTGTTGTGCTATCTAATTACACTCATAATGATATCTATGCAAAGTTTCTCAACAATTCAAAGTACACTGGAGTTGGACTTAATTCTGAGGATGATTGGATGGTTCTTGTTCTTACTACTACTACACCTACTGGAACTTCGACGAGGCTTGAGTCTCCCACAACCTATTGATAGCTGTCAGGGTTTCTGCAGAAAGAGAAGGATCGAAGATACTGTCCTAGAAGAGATCAACACAGGATTTCACCTTAAAGATTATGTCGTCTTCTTTCAACCACTCGTAGGCATCTGACTCGTATTCCAACATACTAACCTCCTGCACTAGAGTTTCGAACTCATTCCATGTATTTTGATCAACACCATCATTACTGTTCACTAAATCGACCAACTTCCAGTTCCAAACATGATCGGACCAAACTCCTGCATCTGCTACACAACAAGCAGCATTGATGGATGCTGCAAAAATATCATGAAAAGCTTCTACGAAATTCTTATTACCCAGCCACTTTGAGTGCAAAAAAGAATTACCTTTGCCATTTTTGACAAAACACCAAACCAAACCTGCAAAACAAATAGCTAAACTAGAAACAGAATTATCGGACTTCACAAAGTCCCTCCACCAAATAGAATCCTTACTGAACGACACCCATTTGTGTCCGATGAACACCTTTAAAACGGGATTCTCCTATCTACTTTTGAGAATACTACTCCAAACTGCCTCCATCTCTGTCATTATTCTCCATTTCCAGTTATTCAGAAGAGCCAAATTCATGACTTCATAACACCTAAACCTCCTTTCTCACGGGTTTTACATACGGTCTTCCAACTCACCCAATAGACCATCCTTTTGTTCTCACACCCACTCCATAAGAAATTATTTTGAATCACATTAGCTTTTGTATGTTTTATTAGAAATATTGTATATTACAAACGCTTTCAAATTTTAAAATTTAAAATTTAATAGTATTTTTAGAATTTCACTATTTGAGTAATCCAACCTTGTATTTTTAATATTAATATTTAGTATGTTATATGCGTTATATATATATTCGTAAAAGTCGAATGAACAAATTGGATACCTAAGCATTTTAACCATAGCATATCAAATTTTGTTAAGAAAAACATTCAAATCTAACTGAACTACATGCTATTTGCCTTAAAAAGATCTTTAATTTCAAGCATGTGACCATAGCTGGACATAACCAAGTCGCACATAACATTGCTAAATATTTGAATTACATTTGAATTTCCACTCCACAATAATTACCACCAAAAATTACTGCTTTATGTAATTATATATGACCGACAAAAAATGGAAGTTTGAACACTTAGTATGTTATATGCGTTATATATATATATATATATATATATATATATATATATATATATATATATATATATATATATATATATATATATATATATATATATATATATATATATATATATATATATATATATATATATATATATATATATATATATTCGTAAAAGTCGTGCAAATAATTCGATACATGCTTTATTCAATGGTACAAGAGCAATGAGTAGTGGACTTGGCAATGCAACTCCTAGTTCAGGACCAAAAACAGTAGGAAGATGGTTGAAAGAAAGAAGAGAGAAAAAGAAAGAAGAAAACAGAAGCCATAATGCTCAAGTTCATGCTGCTATTTCTGTAGCAGCAGTAGCATCTGTCGTTGCTGCCATCACAGCAGCAACGACAACATCGTCTGTATCAAACAAGGATGAGAGAATGGCTAAGAATGATATGGCTGTGGCTTCTGCAGCAACACTGATTGCAGCTCAGTGTGTTGAAGCTACTGAAGCAATGGGAGCTGAGAGAGAACACCTTGCTTCTGTTGTTAGTTCTGCTGTCAATGTGAGATCTTATGATGATATTACTACTCTAACTGCTGCAGCTGCCACAGATATAGTTTTATTCATTCATTCATTCAGATTCAGCACCATTACTTGAAATATCGCAACATGGTATTTTCTTGATATATGCAGCTCTAAGGGGCGCAACAACATTGAAGGCAAGAGCATTGAAAGAGATGTGGAATATTAGTGCTGTGACACCACTAGAAAAAAGCATAGGAATCAGAATATGCGGCGGTAAAGCCAATACTAATAGTAGTTCTAGCACTAGTGATAGTGGTGGAGAGATTATCAATGCAGATAATTTTCTAAGTGCTTGCAGTCAAGAACTCCTTGCTCGAGGAACTGAATTACTCAAACGCACCCGCAAAGGTAGTTTTAACAAATCTAGTTTTGATACATTTTCATTTACTAAAAGATTAAACTTTATTTGGTTATCTCTGTAGGTGATCTTCACTGGAAAATAGTTTCTATTTATATACATCGAACCGGCCAGGTGATGTTGAAAATGAAAAGCAGACATGTTGCAGGAACAATTACAAAAAAGAAAAAGAGTGAGCTATAGCAATATACTAATACTATAAGTTAATTTTCCTTTCAACTTCATAGAAACCAATCATAACTCATTTGGTTAAATACAATGTTTTTCTTAAAATATTTCAGATGTTGTGTTAGATGTGTGCATGAATTTAGCAGCATGGCCGGGAAGGCATCTATTAGAGGATGGTGAGAAAAGAAGGTACTTTGGATTGAAGACAATCAAGAGGTTTAGTTGAGTTTGAATGTAGAAATCAAAGAGAATATGAATTGTGGACTCAAGGTGTTTCAAGGCTTCTTTCAATTGTTTCACATAGGAAAAACAGAAATGGGATCTAATATTTAGTTGCTAATCGAACTATATTATATCTATGTAGTTGGCTTTATTTTGCAACTAATGGATTTTATAACCTATATTAACTATTGGATTTCTCATAAGTGCTTATGTCAATAGATAAGTTCAGTTAAGTTGTTCTAAATAGGCCTTCTCTACTATAACTCAATCATGAAAGTTTCTTAAGTTTTTTTTTTCTTTCTTTCTTTCACAGGTTTATAAACCGGGTGAGTATAGTCGTGTTCTTATTGTATGTGGTCCTGGTAACAACGGTGGTGATGGTCTTGTGGCTGCCCGTCACCTGCATCACTTTGGCTATAAGTTATTGATCTGCTACGCGAAGCGTACTCCCAAGCCTCTTTACGCTGGGTTAGTTACTCAGGTACTATGGAAACTCGAGTTGACAAGATTTAGAATCACTTATATCACCATGACATTTATTTCTTTGGGTTTAATATGGAAAGAAGGAAGAGAATACTATTCACTTAACTATTGAACCCTAAATTCCTAAATCAAACCCCAAAGCTCACAGAATCCAGAAAATCTCAACACATAAATCACCTACATTCAACTAAACACTCTAGTCACGATGCACACCAAAACATGAATCCAGAAGCACAGGCTTTAATGATAGGAACACTTACTTGGATTGAAAAAATGAATTAGTCGTGGGCCGAAGATTCGAAGGTGATGCAACGGAGGAGGCTGCTGGTGTTGGTGATTGTGTCGTTGATGCGAGGCGGAGGGTAATGGTTAGAGGACAACGAAGGGATGAAGGATGGAGATGGTTGACAATTGATGGTGGTGGTTGGTAACGATTAAGATGAAGCGGTTGAGAGGAGGGTTTGAGAGATGACGGAACAAAGGGAGTAATGGAGTGAGACAGGGGGAGTTTGGGAGGAGACGAATGGAGAAGAAGATGAACAGCGATATGGGTTTAATTTTGTGTTTCTGGAAATCTGATTTAGGGGTTAGGGGTTTAGAAATAAATTAACAAACCAAAGGCAGCGCTTTCAAGAAGCACTGCTAAAGGTACCCCCCTTTAGCAGCGCTGTAGGCTTACCCCCCCTTTAGCAGCGCTTTTAGATTTACACAAAGGCAGCGCTTTCAAGAAGCGCTGCTAAAGGTACCCCCCTTTAGCAGTGCTTTAGGTTTACCCCCCCTTTAGCAGCGCTTTTAGACTTACACCTTTAGCAGCGCTTTTTGAAAGCGTTGTCTAAAGCATACCCTTTAGCAGCGCTTTTATTAATTTATTAATTTTTATTTTTTTTAAAACCCTATAGCAGCGCTTAGGGAGAAAAAGTGCTGCCTTTGATAAGGCCTATAGCAGCGCTTTTAATAAGCGCTGTCTAAAGTATTTTTTTTTGGATACCTACAGCAGCGCTTTTGCATAAGCGCTGTCTATGTAGCAGTGCCAAAACTCGTTTTTGGCGTAGTGTACTCTCCACCAGAAGTTAAAATATATGGTTCAAGGGAAGGTTGTCACTTTTTGCGATGAAGAGGAATTTATGGTAAGCCATCTCAATTCTTTCAAGTACGTAGAGATGGATGGCGAATTCATAGAAACTCCTTGCCAGGCGTTTGAAGTTGTGGCCACCACCAAAATCTCATCCGACACTCCAAGAGCTGATAAAGTTATCCCCAAGATGGTTTCTCTTAAGGATGCTCGTGCTGTGGTAAAAGAAGGAAACAATGAGATATGGGGTCAACTCCTCGACATCCCATTCAAGGCAGACAAGTTTGGGTTAGGTTTCACCTCCAAAGCTCAGAAAGAAATTAGAGGTGCTTGTACTGGAAAGCCGTCTCTCCACCTCAAGAGTCATGAAGTGAACACTGTAGAGGACTCCGATGATGAGTATGCTTTTGAAGACTGGATCTACCCAACAACCGAAGGGAAGCTCAACAATTGGCATGTAAAGGATTTCACTCCTATTTCTTTCATTGAGGAGTAATTAATGTTTACTTTTTCTGTCAATTCAGGAACTCTATGTCTGTAATATTATCTCCAAACAACGACTTTTAAGCCATATGCCTTTCCCGGGGCACTTGGGTCCTTTTGTCAAGGGTTTTATTTATGTTCATCAAATCATATGATCATTCAGCATATTGGACTCTTTTGCATTCAAATATTTATGTTCATTGTCTTTCTTTTCTTTTAAAAACATTTCCAAAAAATAGCCATGTATCTTATATGCACACACACACACACACACACACTCTTGCAGGTCTACATCCACTCTGGATCATATTGCCAACAACTCTATTATTTCCAACTATGACTTTGAATGTCCTATCAACCAAGCCGAAGACGAAAGCGAGGAAGATTGTGACATACCAGGAGAACTAGCTAGACTTCTGTTACAAGAGGAAAAAGCTATTCAACCACATAAAGAGTCAATTGAGGTTATCAACCTGGGTACTGAGTCGGATAAGAAGGAAATCAGGATCGGCACTAATTTGGAAAGCAGTGTCAAGAGCCACTTGGTTCAGATGTTGCGCGATTATATGGAAGTATTTGCTTGGTCATATGAAGATATGCCTGGGTTAGATACCAACATTGTGGTTCATCGTCTGCCAACTAAAGAAGACTGCCACCCTGTTAAACAAAAAGTTCGTCGCATGAGGCCTGACATGTCTGAAAAGATCAAAGCCGAAGTAATGAAACAATTTGATACAGGATTCCTAGATGTAACATCCTATCCTCAATGGGTGGCCAATATTGTACCGGTGCCAAAGAAAGACGACAAAGTTCGTATGTGCGTAGACTATAGGGATCTGAATAGGGCAAGCCCCAAGGATGATTTCCCTCTACCACACTGTTGTACCCCAAAATTTTCCCTCCCATATTCTTCAAGAAATTGCCAAGTCAAGCTTCAAAATCTCCCCAAGGGTTGCACAGTGCAAGGGTCTCCTGAACAGTCAAAATTAGGGTTTTGATTCTGATCAAGAAAATGAAGTTTCCAAAGGTCCAATCAAATCTCACATGCCAATAAATATGGTCAAGCATCCTCATATCAAGTTTCAAGACTTTCAGCACAAAATTGCACAGTCAAAACCCTAATTGCCCTACAGTCAACTGCAGGGGCAAAATGGTCATTTGACAGTAAAAAGTTCAAATTTTTGGTCAACATCTCATTTTGAAGTCAAAAACATCATTTGATCAATGCTTGATCATGATTCTCAAAGCTTGGCTCAAAAATCATCAAGATGCAAAAGTTTCCTTATTTGGACAGCTGAAAAAGTCAACTGTAAATTGACCAGGGCATAACTTTCACATGGATTATCAGAAAAATTCCATCCAAATCTCATTTTGAAGAGAAAGACATTTCCTACAACTCATCTTCATACTTCAAGTCCAAGAAATGCTCTCACAAAAAGTTATCAATTTCAACATTATAGGTCATTTTCAAAAGTCAACAAAAAGGGACTTTAAGTCAAAGGCCATAACTTGAGATTGGTAAATCAAAATGATATGGGACCAAAGCCATTGGTTAGAGGACTCAAAGACCTTTCCAAAATGTCCAAGAACATGAGCAAAGCTTAAAAATTGAGCAAGTTATGCCTTGTGGAAGTTGGGAAATTTTTGGATATTTTGAAATGTCAACATTGATTCAAATGACCTAAAATTGCTAATGGGCCTATTTTTCTTCCATAATTCATCATCCAATACATGTGCACGACCACTTGGCCCAAAGGGAAGTTTTTATTCATTTTTTATTTATTTATTTGAATTTTTATTAATAATAATTCATTTAAATCAATTAAATACATGAAAAATATTTAACCTAACTTTTTCAATCTTTTTGTGCATGAAATATACTCAATAATTCGTGCATGATCAGATATGGAAGGAATTGGATTGATTGGATATGATTGAGAGCAAAAGTGCATGAAAAAAGATTGAAAAAAGATCTTTGAAAATCAAATCTCAAAAACCATGAATGCCAAGGATTTGGATTGTTTTATTTGACCTAATTCACTCTATACTTAAGCCTGAACACAAACCTAATGCAAAAGACCAGGAAGTTGCGCTAGAGACCAAGACACAAACTTGAAATTTTTGCAAAAAAATTCAAAACTGAAAACACTTTTGCAGGGCGATTCAAGGCCAGATTTTTATCCCATCACCTTCCTGAAGCTTCAAGGAAGGATTTCCAATCAAAATCATTCATCAAAACATCAGGAATTGGTAAAACGAACATGACCTGTACCAAAAAAAATTCATGTTCTTGCATTTTGATTCATGCACTTTTCATAATTTTTAATGCTTGATTTGTGGTCATTGCAAGATTCTGAAGCTAACCCAATTGCTTAATTATGTTTTTATCACCTCTATACGAATCTACCATTGTCAAAATTTAGGGTTTGCAGAACTGTGAATTGGGCGTTTTCGGATAGTGTAAAATTAGACCACTACGATGCCATGGCTATGCTCAGCACACTTGGACGAAGAGGAACCCACCCTCACGCTCAATTTATGAGCGTTCTTGTGTTATTCGCTATTTTCCAGAAAATAGCCTAAGAGAACGCTTAAAAAACCGTGGCCTATGTTTTTATGTTTCAGGAAAAGTAAAACAACGCGAGGAAGATGATGATGTGTGGAGCGATGATTGGAGAGTTTAAAATTTCGCGCGCAGAAAGCATTAACGAATTATCTTATATTATAATATTTGTTCGTTATGTGATATACAGCAAACGCGTGTGGATCAATTGGCAAGGCTTACTATTGGTAATGTTCAGGACCTGGGATCGAGCCCCAGGTCTACACTCCTTTCCTTATATTTTTCCATTAAGCGTATTCTTGTGCAATGTCAATACAGGAGGTCCATCATGTTACCCACCATCCAGTTTGCCACGCGTGTGCCTAGATGAATTCAAGGGCCAGGATTTGTGGAACATGATACACCCTAGTCAATGCACCACACGCTGCTTGGAAAAAGTCAAAGAGGCCTCCAGTAATGGGCCAGAATTATTGGGCTTTCACCTCCACTTTGGGGACTAATACCCCCCTAGGTTTGCCATTTTATTTTTTTTCTTTTGCATTATTTCTATTTTTCTTTTTAATTATTGTTTTTAATTAATTTATTATTTTCATAAAATATAAAAAAAACACCATAAAAATCAAAAAAAGAGAAAAAATATAATAAATATTTTATTGTAGTATTTTTGTAAATAAATTCATAAATTAATTAGTTTTAAATTAGGTTTTAATTTTAACTTTTTTTAATAAAGATCTAAAAAATATAGAATTAGGGTTTAATTAATTTTCATCTTTTTTCTTTTATTCCATAATAATTAAATATTAGATATTTATTTTTATAATTAAATTTGCATGTAAATTAATTAGGGTTAATATTAGGTTTTAATCTTCTTTTTTTTAATAAATTAAAAATTGTAGAATTAGGTTTAATTTTAATTAATTCTTTTTTCATTAAAATCCTAAAATACTAAAAAATACCAAAAACATTTCCTTTTCATTTTTTTTTAATTTTAATTAATTCATCGTTTAATTTAATTTTGCAAAAAAGGGTCCAACGCCCTCGTTTCGATTTAATTCGCGCATACTTGTTTCTTTTTCTTATAATATTTATGTATCTCTCCCAAGGCCTTGTAACATTTTAATTTTCTCGCACTTTATTTTCATTAATTATTTATTTTTCTGTCAAATCGGGTTCGAGAAATTTTGGCGATGTGGACCCGCGCCTTTTGTAATAGCTTAGAATGTTTACCTTCTCGCAATTTTTAACTGTTAAATAATGGCATGAAAGAATGTATGGACCAAAATAAAAACAAACGCTAGATCACCAATAACATGACAAAAGACAAAAATAAATGAAAACGACACACAAAATCACACACCACCCCTAGGGTACGCCTCACTGTTGCCTTGCCTCGAAAGGTGATCGTCGAGTAGAGGATGTCTTAGTAAGTCCTCATGATCCGGGAACCTGGCATGAGGGTAGCTTCTAAGGTATCTTCCCATTGCTCTGGTGATCACCATATCCCGAACCTCGAATTGACCCGAACACCTCCAACGGTGGTGCTACCTACCTCTCAATGGTGGGATGGCACTACTTTAAAGGACATTTACACAGACGAATTCCTTAGGGTAGGTAGACGACTCTAGATACTTGCTCTAAATTTCAAAACAAAACAAAATACTTTTCACACCAACACATTTTCAAAAAGCTTTCGAAAGCAATTTTTCAAACACTCTTGAGGACCGATACAAGAGTCGAACTGGAATTTTCAAAGAAACTTTTTAAAACCCACAATTGAAAAGCAAACAAACCATTTTGAAAACACAAATGAGCAAGTATCTAAGAGCCCATAGATAACCATGGATAGAAAGGGTGCTAACACCTTCCCTTTTTATAACCTACCTCCCGAACCGAGAGCAATCTCTTTAAGGAATTTTTCTGTGCTTTTGTCCTTTCCATTTGGAGAAAATAAAAGACGGTGGCGACTCTTGCTTCCGCGACATTTCGCGAACCAGCGTTAAACAGTCAGTTCCAGATCCACCGATCACAGAACTGGCGACTCTGTTGGGGAATATAAACTTAAAGTGAGGTGTACCTTAGGGTTAGTTCATAACTGTGTTTTCAATTGTATTGACTTGTCTTCTTTAAATTTGTGGGTTGCATGGGAGTTACATAGATCCTAACCTGGATCTGGGGATACCCTGTTTAGGTAGCATAAGCTGTGAGGGACCTGTCCGGCGTAGACCGACACGGGTGAAACAGTGGCTACGTTGGTGTGGCACCTTGGTCTGTACCGATATCCCTTGTGTTGCAACGAGGAGAATATGGGTCTTCTAAGGAGTCATTAAGCACCAACAACCTTAGAACCTTAAATGACACAACTTGGCCATTAGAACAGTAGCAGTATGCTACGCCCATTGAGGCTAAACTCTCGTGATGGTTCTGGCCGCAAGAAAAGATTGCGATGCTGGAGTTATGACCGATTGAGGGTAGTCAATGATATTGGGATCCTCTAAGAACCCGGTTACTTTGATAGGACAGGTTTTGAGCCCACCAACTTCAAGAGGGTAGTACCCCAAACTTCATGCTGGCCTAAACTCTAAGGGCTCTTTCGTGTGACTTGTGTGCCTTCAAACTTGGATTACTTGCATGCTTGTTATCTGACATCTGAACTTCTTGCAGGTTTTGTTTATAGTCCTTAACTAGGACTCATAACAGGGTTTACTGAATTTCCTGCAGGTTTTGTTCATAGTCCTTAACTAGGACTCATAACCAGGTTTACCGAGTTTCTTGTAGGGTTTGTTTTAGTCCTTAATTGGGACTCATGACAAGTATATTGAATCTCTTGCAGGGTTTGTTTATAGTCCTTAATTGGGACTCATAACAGGGTTTACCTACATCACCCCATGCATAGCATGACATCATACCATTGCATACATCCTAACCCATTTCAAGGATCTCAAGGGCTTGTGATGCAGGTCATGATAAATCAAACATCTAGCAAGGGGCAAAGAGGATTTATTTTCCTCTAGCCAAAAGTTGTCAGGGGCTATGACCCACTTGATATGGTGAGCTTTGACTCCTGGAAAAGGTTCCCCTAACCAAGGTTGTTTGGAAGCCAGAACTAGACATGATGACTAAAGTCAGGAGCTATGACCCACTGGATATGGTGAGTCTTTGACCCTTTGAAGAGGGACTCTCAACAACATGTAGTTCCTTCAATCAAGCTACCGGACCCAAGTTCTAACAAATTTTCTTGTTTATCCTGCGAGGTCCTTGAAAACATTACATGCATGTCATACTCATCATTGCATAACAGGTATCCTTGTTGCAGGTCACTTACCTTTCCCGCTGTTTATTTCAGCAATGGCTTTCCAATAAGATAACCAGGACTTTCTTGCTCAAGAGACTCGGTTCGGGGAAATCCTCCTGAATCTATCCAAGGGGCAGGAGGAGCTGAGAACACTTCTCATGGAAACTTTTGTCAGGAACAGTGCTGAGGATGAAAGGCTGAAACACCTGCAAGCTGAGATGGATGCCTTGAAGGTCCAGATGCTGGGGCAGGTGACTGCCATTCAAGGGTTAGCTCAAAGACAAGATGAGCTCTGGTTTCTCGTCAATCAACTGCTTCAGGGTAACCAACTGGGGCAAAAGTCTAAGGGTAAAAAGCCAGTCACCGTTCAACCACCTTTGAGACAGGGAGGTAAGGGGAGAGCTCCTCAAACGGCTCCAGTGTCACAGACTCAACATCACAACCAACAAAAGAGCGAGAGAAGGAAGTTCACTCGGCTCAGCATGACCTTATCCTAGATATTGCCACAGTTGCTGGAGACCAAGCTGGTAACCCTAAAAGAAGCTCCGAAGAACCAAAATACAACGTCACCGAAGTATAACCCCAACGCCCGCTGCGCTTATCATTCTGACAGCCCGGGGCATACTACAGATGATTGTTGGAGCTTGAAAAATAAGATCCAGGATCTAATTGATGAAGGAGTAGTGGATTTCACTCAAGCGGGTCAGGCTGAATGCTCCTGCCATCCCTACAGGATCCACCATGTGAAATGACAAGCCCTGAGACTAGAAGATTTTTGTTCATTCGAATGTTCAAGTTAAAATTTTCCCTTGTTCAAACATTTATTCATGTTAAACATTGTTATTCCATTAATGCATCGCTTATGTCTATTTCGAAGCAATATATTCGTATTCACTATACGCAAATTATTTTCATATTTTTGTGATGATCAACTCTTGATTGAAAATTCTAAGCCTCTTGAGGGAGGATGACAAAAACGATACCACGATATACAGTATGCTTTTGAACAGACCCCGCTGATGAGGTACAGGCATTGTTTCAATCCCTAAACACTGGAGTTATAAGGAAGATAATCCCTCGTCAACCCCTCTGAGCCAAAGAAGTAGGAGTTTTTCTTTTCAAAAATTAAAACCCTTTATCATAACCTGGGGCAGGGTAGTTCTCTCAGTTGATCTAAGTGCATAACGAATGGCACCAAAGAGGTCCTTACAAAGCAAAGAAAAACAGTGATGGTTCCAAATAATCAACAAGGAAAGGCAGTCCTTATCTCAAAAATAAAAAACCCATTAAGTCAAAATCCATGAAGGAGACTTACAAAACTGGGGCATCCCGCTGACTGTAATCACAAAAGAAACAGTTCAGGCAAAATTTAGGGATAACAAAAATAAAAAAAAGAGGTCCTACAAACCCTCAGCAAAAAAAGGAGATGACTGCCTATTCAAATAAACGTTCAATATCCGAATCATCACTAGTATATCAAAGCAAAGACTCAAACAAGGTCTAACGTATGATCAACTGAGTTTAGGTTTGGAGAACATCACGAAGAGTGGGTGGGTACAAATAATTTGAGCCTTTATCCTTTGTTTCTTAAACCGTGAACCAGGCCACGTTACAACCCTTAAAAGTCCTAGCTGAAGCATGGGTTAGTTCGAACGCATACTGTTACGAAAGGTATCCTGACTCCTTAAGGCTCGCAATAAATAACGAGTTGACATCACGTTTTATAAACAATCACTTGTTTTATGGAAAAGAATGCATTTTCAAAATATTCAAGACAGACATAAGCTTTGCATTTTTAACATAACTTTGTTTGCGTGTGACTTTTGTTTGAACAGCATAGAAGTTCGCACGATGAAAGTTTAATGAACAGAAGCACTTCCAATCAAGGGGCACGACATGATCATGGTCCACCATCTGGGGCAATCCAATCAAGATTCGAAGAATCTCTCAAAGGCCAAATAGCCTGGGGCAAATCTCCGCCTAAGTCACTTGGGGGCATTCCAACAACGAACCTTGCCTGATCAAACACCTTCTGGTGGCATGGCAAAACACTTCTAACAGGGGAAACTCCCTACATTCTGAAAGTGTGGACATAGTCGAAAAGATACTACGCAAAATCAAAGACCCGCTAGGTCGACGTACCTAGGCAAAAATAAGGGTTTCCCGGCGAACCAAAAGGGTTCGGGCAAAATGAAGGGATAAAATGAAAAAATTTGTACACCCGGCAAGTCGAAAACCTGAAAAGGCGGCTTGGGCAAAAATGGGTATCCCGTTGGACTGAAAACCCGAAAGGGCGGTCCAGGCAAAAATTAGGGATCAAAGCGTACGACTATGTCCTGACATCTTGTCACCTGCCTACCAGAGGAAGGTTTGCCCATCAACAACTATCAGCACCCCACAGGTGCCTTCTCCCATAGAAACAGGGGCAATAATGGGTGGTCTAAGCAATCTGATTGTTCTGCCCTCCAGGGTATCAAGGTAGGTTTCATTGAAGAACACAACCAGATATCTTAATTCCCCAGAGAGTGAGCCAGCAAGTCAATACACTCTCCCTAAGCAAAGCTACTATCAATCTTAAGGGAAGTTGGGTGTCCTCCAGTGGATCTCAACATCTCCCCAGCAGCATATGTATTCTTAACAAGCATCCCCGGCAATCGTGGTCTAAAGATTGTTCCCCGGTGGCATATCAAACATTCAAAGGAATCACTTCCCCCGCAGTTCAAAAATTCCCCAGGAGAGTCCAATCTAGCTCCCCCAGGAAAGTTGGAATCATCTCCCAAGCAGTTAAGCTTATCCCTAGTAGATTCTGGAAGCTTATCCTCGCAGAGCACGAACGCGTCCCCCGGCTTTAGTCAAAGAGTTATTTCCCTACCAGGATATAACTGGGTTATCCTCAGCTAAAAGCCACGGAAAGATCGACCTCGACGGAGTCTTCTTATCCCCAGCGAAGTCTATTATTACTTCCAACACAATAAGGGTATCCCCAGCAAATTATCAACAACTCAGCAAAGCATCTCTCTCCCCACAGATTATTGCTTCCCAACAAGATCGTTAGAGTACTTTCCTCCCCGCAGAGTTATTCCATTCGCCAAGTTTATTCCCCAACGGAGTCATCTTCTCCTACCGGTATTCTTGCAACTATCACCCCCAGCGGAAGCAAAAATCTATTCTTCAACATCAGCCCAGGAGTGACTTCCCGGCACCCGTCAAGGATTTACTTTCCTAGACGAAAAACACATTCATAAAACATCACATACATCATTATAGCATGCATAGACGCATCATATCATACAAATCTCATTTATGTTGAGAACATCATTGCTTGATCCATATCATGCATTGCACTGACCTTTACCTTTCAGGAAAGATTCGGTTAAATTCTCAATCATATTTCAAGACCTAGACCGGTTCAGTTAATCGACTCCAAAGATTTCTTATCCAGTCCAAGGCCTTCTCTAGTCCAGCTAAATCGACCCCAAACAGATTTTTCTGATGAAGACTCAGTAGAAGTTATCAAAGGTTTTTCTCAAACGCCCGCTTTTGAGATTATAATTTCCTATGGTTCTCTCCCCAATGTTGTGGAGATGATAATTCCAACCCAGGTTTTTCTCAAACGTCCGCTTTTGAGATTATAATTTCCTATGGTTCTCTCCCCAATGTTGTGGAGATGATAATTCCAACCCAGGTTTTTCTCAAACGTCCGCTTTCGAGATTATAATTTCCTATGGTTCTCTCCCCAATGTTGTGGAGATGATAATTCCAACCCAGGTTTTTCTCAAACCTCCGCTTTTGAGATTATAATTTCCTATGGTTCTCTCCCCAGCGGTGCGGAGATGATAATTCCATTCCAGGTTTTTCTCAAACGTCCGCTTTTGAGATTATAATTTCCTATGGTTCTCTCCCCAATGTTGTGGAGATGATAATTCCAACCCAGGTTTTTCTCAAACGTCCGCTTTTGAGATTATAATTTCCTATGGTTCTCTCCCCAGCGGTGCGGAGATGATAATTCCATTCCAGGTTTTTCTCAAATGTCCGCTGTTGAGATTATAATTTCCTATGGTTCTCTCCCCAGCGGTGCGGAGATGATAATTCCATTCCAGGTTTTTCTCAAACGTCCGCTTTTGAGATTATAATTTCCTATGGTTCTCTTCCCAATGTTACGAAGACGATAATTCCATTCCAGGTTTTTCTCAAACGTCCTCTTTTGAGATTATAATTTCCTATGGTTCTCTCCCCAATGTTGTGGAGATGATAATTCCAACCCAGGTTTTTCTCAAACGTCCGCTTTTGAGATTATAATTTCCTATGGTTCTCTCCCCAATGTTGTGGAGATGATAATTCCAACCCAGGTTTTTCTCAAACGTCCGCTTTTGAGATTATAATTTCCTATGGTTCTCTCCCCAATGTTGTGGAGATGATAATTCCAACCCAGGTTTTTCTCAAACGCCCGCTTTTGAGATTATAATTTCCTATGGTTCTCTCCCCAATGTTGTGGAGATGATAATTCCAACCCAGGTTTTTCTCAAACGTCCGCTTTTGAGATTATAATTTCCTATGGTTCTCTCCCCAATGTTGTGGAGATGATAATTCCAACCCAGGTTTTTCTCAAACGCCCGCTTTTGAGATTATAATTTCCTATGGTTCTCTCCCCAATGTTGTGGAGATGATAATTCCAACCCAGGTTTTTCTCAAACGCCCGCTTTTGAGATTATAATTTCCTATGGTTCTCTCCCCAATGATGTGGAGATGATAATTCCAACCCAGGTTTTTCTCAAACGTCCGCTTTTGAGATTATAATTTCCTATGGTTCTCTCCCCAATGTTGTGGAGATGATAATTCCAACCCAGGTTTTTCTCAAACGTCCGCTTTTGAGATTATAATTTCCTATGGTTCTCTCCCCAATGTTGTGGAGATGATAATTCCAACCCAGGTTTTTCTCAAACGTCCGCTTTTGAGATTATAATTTCCTATGGTTCTCTCCCCAATGTTGTGGAGATGATAATTCCAACCCAGGTTTTTCTCAAACGTCCGCTTTTGAGATTATAATTTCCTATGGTTCTCTCCCCAATGTTGTGGAGATGATAATTCCAACCCAGGTTTTTCTCAAACGTCCGCTTTTGAGATTATAATTTCCTATGGTTCTCTCCCAAATGTTGTGGAGATGATAATTCCAACCCAGGTTTTTCTCAAATGCCCGCTTTTGAGATTATAATTTCCTATGGTTCTCTCCCCAATGTTGTGGAGATGATAATTCCAACCCAGGTTTTTCTCAAACGCCCGCTTTTGAGATTATAATTTCCTATGGTTCTCTCCCCAATGTTGTGGAGATGATAATTCCAACCCAGGTTTTTCTCAAACGTCCGCTTTTGAGATTATAATTTCCTATGGTTCTCTCCCCAATGTTGTGGAGATGATAATTCCAACCCAGGTTTTTCTCAAACGTCCGCTTTTGAGATTATAATTTCCTATGGTTCTCTCCCCAATGTTGTGGAGATGATAATTCCAACTCAGGTTTTTCTCAAACGCCCGCTTTTGAGATTATAATTTCCTATGGTTCTCTCCCCAATGTTGTGGAGATGATAATTCCAACCCAGGTTTTTCTCAAACGTCCGCTTTTGAGATTATAATTTCCTATGGTTCTCTCCCCAATGTTGTGGAGATGATAATTCCAACCCAGGTTTTTCTCAAACGCCCGCTTTTGAGATTATAATTTCCTATGGTTCTCTCCCCAATGTTGTGGAGATGATAATTCCAACCCAGGTTTTTCTCAAACGCCCGCTTTTGAGATTATAATTTCCTATGGTTCTCTCCCCAATGTTGTGGAGATGATAATTCTAACCCAGGTTTTTCTCAAACGCCCGCTTTTGAGATTATAATTTCCTATGGTTCTCTCCCCGATCCTGCGGAGATGGTAATTCCCACCAAGATTTTCTCAGCATTTGCTGTTGAAATTGAAGTCACCCAAGATTTTCTCAACGTTTGATGTTGAGGTTAAAGTCATCCAAGGTTCTCTCACCGTTCCTGCTGAGGTAGTAACCACCCCTGGTTCATTCATCATCTTTTGAAGCTCCAGATCCAGCTCCTGTAACCAGTCAGGACATATCTATACCAAGCATCTGAAGACCAGCTCCTGCAACATGTCAGGTACTCATTTTTTCTCTTGCAGGTATGCAGGTTCTCGCTAAGGAATCTCTTATGCGATCGACACCCAGATGGCATCTATAAGTCCATCATCCTATTCATCAAACTCCAAATGGCATCTATAAGCCCATTCCCATCATCACACTGCCACTATGTGAGCGCAAATTTCTGGGCACTCTCGTGTTCAATCATCTTCTACCCTCGGATTACGAAAGGCACGTCAGCCAATCTGCATCCTCAGGTCTAAGAAGATTGAACAGGGGCAACTGTTGTACCCCAAAATTTGCCCTCCCATATTCTTCAAGAAATTGCCAAGTCAAGCTTCAAAATCTCCCCAAGGGTTGCACAGTGCAAGGGTCTCCTGAACAGTCAAAATTAGGGTTTTGATTCTGATCAAGAAAATGAAGTTTCCAAAGGTCCAATAAAGTCTCACATGCCAATAAATATGGTCAAGCATCCTCATATCAAGTTTCAAGACTTTCAGCACAAAATTGCACAGTCAAAACCCTAATTGCCCTACAGTCAACTGCAGGGGCAAAATGGTCATTTGACAGTCAAAAGTTCAAATTTTTGGTCAACATCTCATTTTGAAGTCACAAACATCATTTTATCAATGCTTGATCATGATTCTCAAAGCTTGGCTCAAAAATCATCAAGATGCAAAAGTTTCCTTATTTGGACAGTTGAAAAAGTCAACTGTAAATTGACCAGGGCATAACTTTCACATGGATTATAATAAAAATTCCATCCAAATCTCATTTTGAAGAGAAAGACATTTCCTACAACTCATCTTCATACTTCAAGTCCAAGAAATGCTCTCACAAAAAGTTATCAATTTCAACATTATAGGTCATTTTCAAAAGTCAACAAAAAGGGACTTTAAGTCAAAGGCCATAACTTGAGATTGGTAAATCAAAATGACATGGGACCAAAGGCATTGGTTAGAGGACTCAAAGACCTTTCCAAAATGTCCAAGAACATGAGCAAAGCTTAAAAATTGAGCAAGTTATGCCTTGTGGAAGTTGGGAAATTTTTGGATATTTTGAAAAGTCAACATTGATTCAAATGACCTAAAATTGCTAATGGGCCTATTTTTCTTCCATAATTCATCATCCAATACATGTGCACGACCACTTGGCCCAAAGGGAAGTTTTTATTCATTTTTTATTTATTTATTTGAATTTTTATTAATAATAATTCATTTAAATCAATTAAATACATGAAAAATATTTAACCTAACTTTTTCAATCTTTTTGTGCATGAAATATACTCAATAATTCGTGCATGATCAGATATGGAAGGAATTGGATTGATTGGATATGATTGAGAGCAAAAGTGCATGAAAAAAGATTGAAAAAAGATCTTTGAAAATCAAATCTCAAAAACCATGAATGCCAAGGATTTGGATTGTTTTATTTGACCTAATTCACTCTATACTTAAGCCTGAACACAAACCTAATGCAAAAGACCAGGAAGCTGCGCTAGAGACCAAGACACAAACTTGAAATTTTTGCAAAAAAATTCAAAACTGAAAACACTTTTGCAGGGCGATTCAAGGCCAGATTTTTATCCCATCACCTTCCTGAAGCTTCAAGGAAGGATTTCCAATCAAAATCATTCATCAAAACATCAGGAATTGGTAAAACGAACATGACCTGTACCAAAAAAATTTTATGTTCTTGCATTTCGATTCATGCACTTTTCATAATTTTTAATGCTTGATTTGTGGTCATTACAAGATTCTGAAGCTAACCCAATTGCTTAATTATGTTTTTATCACCTCTATACGAATCTACCATTGTCAAATTTTAGGGTTTGCAGAACTGTGAATTGGGCGTTTTCGGATAGTGTAAAATTAGACCACTACGATGCCATGGCTATGCTCAGCACACTTGGACGAAGAGGAACCCACCCTCGCGCTCAATTTATGAGCGTTCTTGTGCTATTCGCTATTTTCCAGAAAATAGCCTAAGAGAACGCTTAAAAAACTGTGGCATATGTTTTTATGTTTCAGGAAAAGTAAAACAACGCGAGGAAGATGATGATGTGTGGAGCGATGATTGGAGAGTTTAAAATTTTGCGTTCAGAAAGCATTAACGAATTATCTTATATTATAATATTTGTTCGTTATGTGATATACAGCAAACGCGTGTGGATCAATTGGCAAGGCTTACTATTGGTAATGTTCAGGACCTGGGTTCGAGCCCCAGGTCTACACTCCTTTCCTTATATTTTTCCATTAAGCGTATTCTTGTGCAATGTCAATACAGGAGGTCCATCATGTTACCCACCATCCAGTTTGCCACGCGTGTGCCTAGATGAATTCAAGGGCCAGGATTTGTGGAACATGATACACCCTAGTCAATGCACCACACGCTGCTTGGAAAAAGTCAAAGAGGCCTCCAGTAATGGGCCAGAATTATTGGGCTTTCACCTCCACTTTGGGGACTGATACCCCCCTAGGTTTGCCATTTTATTTTTTTTCTTTTGCATTATTTATATTTTTCTTTTTAATTATTGTTTTTAATTAATTTATTATTTTCATAAAATATAAAAAAACACCATAAAAAATCAAAAAAAGAGAAAAAATATAATAAATATTTTATTGTAGTATTTTTGTAAATAAATTCATAAATTAATTAGTTTTAAATTAGGTTTTAATTTTAACTTTTTTTAATAAAGATCTAAAAAATATAGAATTAGGGTTTAATTAATTTTCATCTTTTTTCTTTTATTCCATAATAACTAAATATTAGATATTTATTTTTATAATTAAATTTGCATGTAAATTAATTAGGGTTAATATTAGGTTTTAATCTTCTTTTTTTTAATAAATTAAAAATTGTAGAATTAGGTTTAATTTTAATTAATTCTTTTTTCATTAAAATCCTAAAATACTAAAAAATACCAAAAACATTTCATTTTCATTTTTTTTAATTTTAATTAATTCATCGTTTAATTTAATTTTGCAAAAAAGGGTCCAACGCCCTCGTTTCGATTTAATTCGCGCGTACTTGTTTCTTTTTCTTATAATATTTATGTATCTCTCCCAAGGCCTTGTAACATTTTAATTTTCTCGCACTTTATTTTCATTAATTATTTATTTTTCTGTCAAATCGGGTTCGAGAAATTTTGGCGATGTGGACCCGCGCCTTTTGTAATAGCTTAGAATGTTTACCTTCTCGCAATTTTTAACTGTTAAATAATGGCATGAAAGAATGTATGGACCAAAATAAAAACAAACGCTAGATCACCAATAACATGACAAAAGACAAAAATAAATGAAAACGACACACAAAATCACACACCACCCCTAGGGTACGCCTCACTATTGCCTTGCCTCGAAAGGTGATCGTCGAGTAGAGGATGTCTTAGTAAGTCCTCATGATCCGGGAACCTGGAATGAGGGTAGCTTCTAAGGTATTTTCCCATTGCTCTGGTGATCACCATATCCCGAACCTCGAATTGACCCGAACACCTCCAACGGTGGTGCTACCTACCTCTCAATGGTGGGATGGCACTACTTTAAAGGACATTTACACAGACGAATTCCTTAGGGTAGGTAGACGACTCTAGATACTTGCTCTAAATTTCAAAACAAAACAAAATACTTTTCACACCAACACATTTTCAAAAAGCTTTCGAAAGCAATTTTTCAAACACTCTTGAGGACCGATACAAGAGTCGAACTGGAATTTTCAAAGAAAATTTTTAAAACCCACAATTGAAAAGCAAACAAACCATTTTGAAAACACAAATGAGCAAGTATCTAAGAACCCATGGATAACCATGGATAGAAAGGGTGCTAACACCTTCCCTTTCTATAACCTACCTCCCAAACCGAGAGCAATCTCTTTAAGGAATTTTTCTGTGCTTTTGTCCTTTCCATTTGGAGAAAATAAAAGACGGTGGCGACTCTTGCTTCCGCGACATTTCGCGAACCAGCGTTAAACAGTCAGTTCCAGATCCACCGATCACACACACATTGATGTCTTAGTCGATAATACTGCTCAGCATAAAGTCTTCTCATTCATGGATGGCTTCTCAGGCTATAATCAAATAAAGATGGCTCTCGAAGATATGGAAAAACTACTTTTGTTACACAATGGGGCACCTTCTGCTACAAGGTCATGTCGTTCGGGTTAAAGAATACAGGGGCCACATATTAAAGGGATATGGTTACTTTATTTCATGACATGATTCATCATGAGATAGAGGTATACGTGGATGATATGATTGCTAGATTACAAACCGAAGAAGAACATCTCGACCACCTGCACAAACTATTCGAAAGACTAAAGAAGTACAAGTTGAGGTTAAACACTCACAAGTGCACGTTTGGAGTACGCTCTGGAAAGCTTCTAGGTTTTGTTGTCAGCAATAAAGGCATTGAAGTTTATCCTGCCAAGATAAAGGCCATCCAAGAAATGCGAGTCCCTCATTCTGAAAAAGAAGTCAGAGGATTCTTGGGTCGTCTCAATTACATTTCCCGTTTCATATCACACCTAACTGCTACTTGTGAGCCACTCTTCAAACTCTTGAAGAAAGATCAGGTAGTCAGGTGGAACGATGAATGCCAAAGTGCTTTTGACAAAATCAAGGAATACCTACAAGAACCTCATATTCTCATGCCTCCAGTTGAAGGAAGACCCTTGATCATGTACTTGACAGTACTAGAGAATTCTATGGGGTGTGTTTTTGGCCAACATGACGAGTCTGGCCGAAAAGAGCATGCAATTTACTACCTAAGAAAAAAATTTACCGAATGTGAAACCAGATATTCACTGGTCGAGAAAACTTGTTGTGCTTTAGCGTGGGCTGCTTGCCGGCTAAGGCAATACATGTTGACTCATACCACTTTGTTAATTTATAAGATGGATCCGATTAAGTACATCTTCGAGAAACCTGCCCTTTCCGGACGAATAGCCAGATGGCAAACGATCTTGACTGAGTACGACATTCAATACACAAATCAAAAAGCCATCAAAGGAAGTGTACTAGCAGATAATTTGGCCCATCAAGTTGTGGATGATTATCAGTCAATGAACTTCGACTTCCCTTACAAGAATATTATGCTGGTAATCGACTGTGCGAAACTTAGACCGTATGACAGACCTGAACAAGGATCCCGTGGAATATGGTATTCGATGGGGCTTCCAACGCCTTAGGTAATGGAATTGGTGTTGTGATCATCTCTCCTGAAGGTTGCCACACTCCTTTCACTGCCAGACTATGCTTCGATTGCACAAATAATATGGCTAAGCATGAAGCATGCATCTTAGGTCTAAAAGCTGCTATTGACTTAAGGATCAAGCATTTGGATATATTTGGAGATTACGCCTTGGTGATTAGTCAAGTAAAAGGAGATTGGGACACTAAACACCCTAATCTTATCCTTTACAAGGAACTTGTGATATCCCTGATTCCTCACTTCGAAGAGATCACTTTTGAACATTTCCCTAGGGAAGAAAACCAGTTGGCTGACGCTTTGGTAACCATGTCCTCAATGTTCAAGGTCAGATGGGATAACAAAGCCCCTATGATTACAATTGAAAGATTTGATGAACCTGCACATTGCTATGAGATTGACACTGATGCGGAAAGGCCATGTTACCATGAGGTAATGAGATACCTTGAAGCACAAGAGTATCCAGAGGGAGCATCTATCAATGACAGAAAGTTCTTGCGAAGATTTGCAGCCAAATTCTTTCTAAGTAACGGGATATTGTACAAGCGCAACCATGATTCAAATCTACTCCGATGTATGGATAAGAGGGAGGTAGAGGAAATTATGGAATACATGCACGATGTCCTTTTTGGTACTCACTCAAGTGGACATACGATGGCTAAGAAAATCTTAAGAGCTGGTTACTATTGGTTAATGATGGAGACTGATTGCCATCAACATTCAAGAACTTGTCACAAATGCCAAATCTACGCTGACAAGGTCCATATACCTCCAATCCCTCTGAATGTCATGACCTCTCCATGGCCATTTGTGATGTAGGGTATTGACATGATCGGAGAAATCAAACCTACGGCTTCCAACAGACATCGCTCCATTCTTGTCGCCATCGACTATTTTACCAAATGGGTCGAAGCTGCCTCGTTTTCCTCAGTCACCAAGAATGTGGTAGCCAAATTCATCAGACACAACCTCATCTATCGTTATGGTATCCCTGAAAGGATCATCACCGACAATGGGACCAACCTAAACAATTCCATGATCAGGGAGTTGTGCACTCAATTTAAGATCAAGCATCACAATTCTTCTCTGTATAGACCGAAAATGAATGGTACAGTCAAAGCGGCCAACAAAATATCAAGAAGATTATACAGAAAATGGTAGTAACCTATAAAGATTGGCATAAGATGTTACCATTTACTCTACATGGCTACCGCACTTCAGCTAGAACATCAACTGGGGCAACTCCCTTCTCTCTAGTCTATGGCATGGAAGTTGTTCTTCCAGTAGAAGTTCGAATTCCCTCGCTGAGGGTTATGATCGAGGCAGGCCTAGGGGAAGATGAGTGGATTCAAACGAGATTGGATCAGCTAAACGTGATCGATGAAAAAGGATTAGCTGTTATTTGTCATGGTCAAACATATCAAAAACGGATGATCAAGGCTTTCAACAAAAAGGTCAAGCCTCAGGTATATCAAGTTGGTGACTTGGTGATAAAACACATCATTTTACCACAAGGTGACCCTAGAGGAAAGTGGACTCTCACCTATGAAGGGTCGTTTGTTGTCAAGAGAGTTTTTTCTGGCGGTGCCATGATACTGACCACCATGGACGGTGAAGATTTCCCACATCCTATAAACGCAGACACAGTTAAAAAATACTACGCATAAGAGACCCGTTAGGTTGACACACCTAAGAAAAATAAGGGCATCCCAGCAAACCAAAAGGTTTGGCCAAAAATTAGGGATATATGCAAAAGATTGTACACCCGGCAAGTTGAAAACCCGAAAAGGCAACTTGGGGAAAAAAAGGGTATCCTGGTGGGCCGAAAACCCGAAAGGGCGGTTCAGGAAAAAATTAAGGATTAAAAGCGTACGACTATGTCCTGTGAGATCAACACAGTCAATTCTATCACCAAGATCCAAGTTCAAATGGTCCAGGATCAATCCAATCACTTTCGATCAACGACAAAGGATGTTCGAAGACATTGGGGCAATAGTAGAGCTGGAAGGCAAGGAGATCATTTCACATGGCTATTTGTTTTCATTTCCAAATTTTGTCTTCCTTTTTGGCGATTTCCTCTTACTAGGATTTTCGTCTCTATGTATAAAAACGCTTATTCATGGGCAAAATATCAATACAAATACACTTTGAAGTGCAAAATTTTATGTCTTTGTTTTGAATGCAAATTTGTCCAATGACTAAAATTGAATGAATATATGCATATGAACATAATTAAAACTATTTAGCACATGGGTCCTGCTAAGCAGCAGCATCAACAAAGCATCAGCGCACAGTAGTAAGCATCTCTTTTAATGTATGTGAAATATCCCCACATAGTTATCTCATCATCATTATCCCCACCAGGGCGGTGACAATAAACCTTTCCTCAACGGAGTTGCCCACGAAATCTCCTTACACGGGATAATCCCCGGCCAGAGTCTCAACCTCTTGGAAACTTTCTCCCCAGCTAAATCAACTTTTACAAGATTGAAGCCTAGGAGATCTCTTCCTAAAGAGAATTCACCTCCTCAACGGGGTTTATTTCCCCAGCTGAGTATATACTCCCCAACGAGTCCAAATTGCCCAGCTGAGTCCATCTTCCCCGGCTGAATATATCTTCTCCAGCTGAACCCAAATTTCCCAGTTGAGTCCAAATTGCCCAACTGAGCACATCTTCTCCAACCGAGGTTATTTTCTCCAAACAGAATTTATCCTCCCCAGATGAGCCCTTCATCCCCGGCTGAGCCCATCCTCCCCAAGCTGAGTCTACCTTACCTGACTAAGTCTATACTCTCCAGTTTGAATTTCCCTTTCAAATGATTGCAAATCACAGGGCCACAACCCCTGATCCCCAGTAAAGCCTTTAACAAAGCTTTTATTATTACCAAGAAATGCTATGAAGCCTGGACCCGACCAGATAACAATTTGACTTCTTCAATTACTGAAACCTGGACCCGACCAGATAACAGTTTGAGTTACTGAAGCCTGGACCCGACCAGATAACAGTTTGACTTCTTCAATTACTGAAGCCTGGACCCGACCAGATAACAGATGATTTCAAAATGCTGTGAAACCTGGACCCGACCAGATAATAGCCTAACTCTTCAAATATATAGAAGAACCTAAACTTAATCTGACCAAGGTTTAACTTCTTTTCCCCAGTAGAGTTGTCTCTCTATCCCCAACAAATGGCTGAGAAACCCGGACCCGACCAGATATCAGTCCTCATTCCCATCCTTTCAAGAAAGTCATTGCGAATCCTGGATCCGACCAGATAGCAATCATCCTCAAAGATTCGTTGTGAAACCTGGAAACCGACCAGATAACAACTAAATCCCCAAGCAGTTTATTGTAAAGCCTGGACCCAACCAGATAACAGTTTTCAGCCAGTTTATTGTGAAGCCTGGACCCGACCAGATAACAATAAACTTCATCAAAGAAATCTGCAAAGCCTGGACCCGACCAGATTACAGTTTTCAAGCAGTCTATTGTGAAGCTTGGACCCGACCAAATAACAATTGACCTCATCAACCTCAGAAATCCGCAAAGCCTGGACCCAACCAGATAACAGTTTTCAAACAGTATATTGTAAAGCCTGGACCCGACCAGATAACAATTAACCCTGATTCCCAGAAAGACACTATGAAGCTTGGATTCGACCAGATAATAGTACAGCTTTCCAAAAGACCATGAAGCCTGGATCCGACCAGATGACTATTCAATTTCAAGGAATTTTCTGCAAAGCCTGGATCCGACCAGATAACAGTTAATTCATCTTTTCCTCCGGTAAGTTACTATGAAGCCTGGATCCGACCAGATAACAATTAATTCATCTTTTCCTCCAGTAAGTTACTATGAAGCCTGGATCCGACCAGATAACAGATAATTCATCCTTTCCTCTGGTAAGTTTCTGCAAAGCTTGGATCTGACCTGATAACGGTTAACCTCCGCATCCCCAGCAAGTTATTGTGAAACCTGGACCCGACCAGATGTCTATTCAATTTCAAGGAATTTTCTGCAAAGCCTAGATCTGACCAGATAACAGTTAATTCATCTCTTCTCTCAGTAGCTTGCCATGAAACCTGGATCCGACCAGATAGCAACCGACTACTTCATCCTCAACAACTGTGAAGCCTGGATCCGACCAAATAACAGCTGATATTTGAGTGATGTTCCCCAGCAAAAGCATCCCTTCAATAAAATTTGAAGATGTGCATATTCTTCATTTCCAACAGGCAATCAGGAATTCAACCACCAGAATTTCCACAGCAGCAGTCAGGGATTTATTTTCCCGGACGAAAACACACATTTCACATTCATACATCATATCATATACATACCAATGCATTTAGCACGATACCACATCTGGTGAACATCATGCAAGCATCTGCATTTTTCTAACCCCTTTTCTCACAGGTAAAACAACAAGTTTAGTATGAATCAACAAGAGATTTGTGCTAATACTTCTTACAGCGTTTACCAACATTCCTCCAAATGGCATCTATAATCCCATTCACATCCATCTTCGAGTGCAAATTTCCGGGCACTCTAGTGTTCAATCATCTTTCACCTTCAAGTCACGAATGGTGGATCCGCCAATCTAACTCTTCAGGTTCAAGAAGTTTGAACAGGGGCAGCTGTTGCACCCTAAAATTTGCCCTCTCATTTCTAAAGGAATCACCCTGGATCCTCAAATTTTCTCTCATCCAATTCCAAGCCTTGAATTATCAATCTTTCTAAGAAAACCATTCACAGGGGCAAAATGGTCATTTGCATACTGAGAAGTCTAACTTTGACTTTTGGATCAAAATCAAATCTAAAAAATCATATTTCATCAAGACATGTTGGAATGTGAAGTTTACTTCATCAAAAGTTTCAAAAGTCAAATTTTACTTTGGAAAAATCAAATTCTAAAAACTTAGAAATTTTTCTAAGTGTTTAAGAAATATGATAATTTCAGAACTTCTGGGTCAATGTTCACACTCAGCAAATTCTGGATACTCTCAAGACAGAGTTTGGTCAGAACTTCTGGGCCAGTGTTCACAAAGGTTCAGTCAGAGTTTGCCAAGGTAAATCAAAGAAGATTACAAAACATGCTGCAAGCTTACTGGAAAGTCTGAAGGATCCTTCAGAACATGCTGAAGCCATAAGCTAAGAGGATCAGAAGATGAGGTGCTACGCTGAAGTACAACTCCTAATCTAGAGTCAAGCAGGGATGCAAAGTTTCACATGGGAACTCATTTAATGCTCACAACCGCCTCTGAGTCTTTATCCAAGGGATTTTCCCCACGCGTACCCCTATTGTCTTGGGAAGACAAACTTTTGTGCAAAAGTATGCTAGACCCACACACTGTTTCTACTTTTCCTTAATTCACGCTGCCAAATCCAGCTGAGGCGCTTTTTACCATCCAACTTGATGCATTGAACCCCTACTTGTTTAAGCTTACTTCAAGAGTAAGTCAGCATCTAGCACATGATGTTAGCACCGCTTGACATCTCCAAACTACAAAAACTTTTCCTATAAATAGAACACCATTGGCCACTGAGAAAGGGTCCAAAACATTTTTGTGAAAGAGGCAAGAAAATTGAGAAGAAAGCTTTGAACCACTACAAAAATTCCAAGAACCCAGGAAACTATAAACACAAAATACCAAAATATTAGCATTGATTCCTTACATTCAAACTCCATTGTTTTCCTCAAGTGTTCTTGACTAAAGCCATCCACGTAACTGCTGATTCATACATCAGAAGCTACCTTAACTTCTGTATTCCTATTGCCATACACTCTTCATTCATTTCCACCTCAAATGAGTCAGAATATCACCTCTTGGTTGTTCCAGAAGTTGTAAACTTCCATCCTGGTGAGTACATGAAGAAGTTTCTCAGAACATCACCAGAATTTAAGACCAACCTCCAGTTCACATAATCCTTTACAGCTGCAAGGTAAGTTTTCTTCTGACTCTCGTCATATTGATTAAGCATTTTCAGATTTTGCATATTTAGAACAATGTAGATATTCCAATCCTAATGATGTACATATTCTGAAAATTCATGCATCTGCCTGCCTAAGTAGAAGAAATGCCTATTCATAGTTTCATAAAGAAATTAGGACTCAGAATTAGAATTAGCAAATACATGTTGCTTCTTATTTGTGCTTCTGATATTTCATGAAATTTGTCATAATTATTATGTATGCAACTTCTGTTCTGTAAGAAATGACTAAGTTGCATATGTTCTGACTGGCATGGAGAGAGACAAAGTTCTGACAGTTGCGTCAGAACTTCTGAAAACATTTGAATTCTCAGAAGATCCAGAACTTCTGAACTTCCATATTTTTACTAACATGTTTCTGTTTGTGCAGCACGTCAGAGTCAGAACTTCTGACCTCTTCTACTCTCATGCATTTGCGCTGATTTTTGTTTTCTTTCTCTTTTATTATTTTGACATCATATTATTTTTTATTGTTAATCAAAAAACACCAAAATTATTTTATATTTTTTTGCATATTATATTTTCTTTTAACATAAAAAGACAAAAAATATTTTCTTAAACAAAACTTACTTCTTTTCTTAAAAAAAATAAGCATTTTACATTTCCTGTACATTCTTATCTATTTCAATATGGTTGTAATAGTAACCTAGAATTTTAACTTGCAACCCCCATTTGAAGTTTGTACACCCCATCCCCCTAATGTTTGTAATAGCGTAGAATCTTTATTTTTCCGCACTGTTATTGCTTTCAATATATACTAGTAATTAGGGTGTGTATAAACAAGATATCAAAATTGACAAATAGATCACTCTAATCAAGACAAATTATGCATGCAATCAAATACACTTGCACACTAGCACCCCTAGGGTTATTCCACTTGTTGCCTTACAAAAATGGCCATGTTATACATGTGGGATGTCTTAGCACAAACAAATCGAAAAATATAAGATCATAGTCTCTCGATGACGCTCTCAAAGTTGCCTTTCAAAATGATCTTAGTCCCTAAAGAAAAAGTGCTAAGTCATCTCACAACATTGCTATCATGGTCATACAATGACCCAACGCTCGTCCCTTCACATCCAACGATGGGGCTTCTTGCCAAATCAATGGTAAGGTAGCAACATCTAAAGGAGGAGGAAAAGCACATCTAAGACCTTTTGAGTAGGTAGATTACTTTTAGTTACTTGCTCACTCTCAAAACAAACGTCCTTGCTATTTTCAAAAAAACAATCACATGCACTTTCAAAACAACTCCAAAACATTTTCTAAACCTTGAAATAATTTCAAAAGCTCAACACTTTGTATACATTCTTACGAACGGGGATCGTTGCAAAGTTTTCCTAAATGATGGTGTGATACGGTGGAAGAACTGACTTGAGGTTTTGCGTTTTGTGTTCGCAAATGTTTCGGTTTAGCAAGAGTCGCCACCGACTTTTTATTTTATCCTAAGGAAAGGTCAAAAAGCACAGGAAATACCTTTGAGATGTTTTCTTGGGTTCGGGGAGTAGATTATGAAAAGGGAAGGTGCAAGCACCCTTTTCATCCATGGTTATCCATGGGCTCTTAGTTACTTGTTTAGATCACTTGCTTTGCTTTTCCAATTGTTTGAAATGGTGCTTTGTGTGTGGTTTTGAAAGATGTTTTTGAAAAGAGGCCATCGTTGTGGCAACCTTTGTAATGATTCTTGTTTAAATTTATACAAAGGTGTTTTTGTCTTTTGAAAAGTTTTCAATATTTGAAAGTTTGATTTGGATAATGTTTTGAAATTGTGTTGTGAAGTGTGTTTGAAAATAGCAAGGATGTTTTCGCAAGCTTTTTTGATCAAGTAACTAAGAGCTATCTACCCTATTTTACTCAAAGATCTTTCCTAATGTTTTTAACCCTTTTGACAGTGTTGTTTCACCATTACATTTGGTGAACAACCTTGTGTTAGGATGTTAAACGGGACAGGCGCAGGTCATCGTATAGACCATGATAGCAATTGTGTTAAGTATCTTTGGCAACTTTTTGAGGGACTTGATCATTTTTGTTTAGGCAACCAAGATAGCATCATCGAGGGACTATGATCTTTTATTTTGTTTTTGTTTGGCCAAAGTACCCAACATTCATAACATGACCCATTTTTGAAGGCAACAAGTGGATTGTAACCCTAGGGGTGCAAGTGTGCATTGTGTTTGATTTTTATGCATTTTTGTCTTTGATTAGGTCAAACTATTTGTTGATTTGGATTTTTGCATACAATATAATTCTCTAATCATGGCATAATTAAAAGCGTAAAGTGCGAGAATTAAAATTCTAAGCTATTACAACATGATTATGGGGATGCGGGTACAATCCTTAAATCGGGGGTATTTGACAAGAAATATAAACCCTAGTTTACTATTACATCCAAATTAAATTCATAATGCATAAATATTTAAAAGGACAATATTTAAATAAACAAAATAAATAAATATCAAATAATATGTATTATGCAAAAAGAGTTTTTGTTTGTTTATGTATGTGAAAGTATTTTTAATGTAAAAAAGTATAAAGAAATAAAATATAAAAAAGATTAATTTTATTTGTTTAAGGGTAAACCCTAATTTCTTTAAGAAAATAAATACAATATATTATTTATATACAATAAAATATATTAATATATGTAAAAGTAAAATATACATAGAAAAAAGTATTTTTTTTTAGTATGAATAATAATAAAAATGAAAATGTAATATTTTTATATTTTTTATTCTAAAGTATTTAATAAAATAAAAAGTATATGCTTATATAAGTATATTAATCAACTTAAATATATACAATATAAAATAAAATATGTACAAAAATAAAATATATTTAGTAAAATATTTTTAGTATGAATAAAAATAAAGAACAAAAATAAAAGTATAAATTATATATTATTTTCAAGTTTAAATAAATAATATAAAAGTATTTAAATGCGTTTTATGTTAGAAAAATTAAAATAAAATGCCAAATAAATGTGAAAAAATTATGGAAATATTTTTGAGCATTTTTTATGTTTTGAAATAAATAAACAAAATCAAAAATGAAAACAAAAATGCAAAAATATGAAAATACAAGAGATTGGGCCAAGGGGTGCAAAAATGAAAATGGGAGGTGTCAAAAGCAGCCAGGCCAAGCCCAGCCCAAAACTTCATCTTTAACCTCCAGCATTTGAAAAACGCGCGCGTCCCCTGTACAAACTTGGATATCCTGCATACGAGCTATATTGCAAAACACATAATACCAAACTTGTAGAGAATTTCAAGACGATTCCAACCATGTAAAAAACTAATCCTAACTCTCAAAGACCAGAGAGAATTTCTCTGGCCCTAAAATCTGACCTAGTTTTTTCAGCATGTTCATGGATGAAATTCTCATAGCACACTTAATATAAATGAAAACTGAGCATATGTACAGCTTCATGGCAATGAACACTACATTTTTTATTCATAAACCTAAGGCTAAATGTTCCTAAATAGAGAGATAGAAAGTGAAGAAAAACCTGTTTCAGTTGGATTCGTGTAGGGCAATGTAGTGCTTTTCAACAAGGCTTGAGATGTCTGGTAGCTTGCCTGAACTTCACTTGACCTTCTCCAATAGCTAGCTTGCCTTGAATGTCCTTGGATATGTCTATAGAACTCAATCTGCACAAGCTCAAAATGAAAACGGTGAACACTTTAAATGGAGTTACAGTTAGTATTTGAGGTGTGGGATAGCTTGGGTGAGTTGAATGGAAGGTGTTTGAAGCAACTTGGGGCAAAACACACGAGCCAAATGAGCTATGGAACTCAAGTTGCAGGACCTGCCCTGTTTTGCCAAAGGAATGTGATTTCTAGCTATGGGGTGTTTTGAGGCTTAAGCAATCGTGTTTCTAACTCAAAGGGGTGTGAGAAAGATGCTCAAACTGTTTGTGTAAGTTAACATTGGCTGGTTTTCAAGTTCTCAATTTTTTGACAAGTTTCTTGTTTTTGAAGTAAGAAAGTGGAAGTTGGTATTACAGGCCTGTATAGGCTATCTAATATGCTTGCATACATTTCTCTTGGCCCCTCTGATTTGTGGATTTGTTTTGCTGCAAGAGATCTTAGACCAATGCTTAAGGATTGTTGGTTTGACATAAAGCATACTTAAGCAAAAATGGAAATTTGCCTTTTTCTACTTAAGGCTTAATCTTGTGTATAATGTCCAAATGATTAAAACAAACACTTAGACTGATGGATTGACATTAAATTATGGAGTGTGAAGTGGTTTAGAGGCCTGCAAGCTAGTGTAAGGCATGCTGATTTGAAAATGCAACTTGTATGAACATGAATATGCCATGGGTGAAAAGTAAGTTTTTTCCAACTTCAAGCCTTCGATTCTCCCTAACCACAAATGTGTTTGAGGAGTTCTTGGACAATTTGTAAATCTTGCAACATGCTCTATAATCCATCTTTGAAATGAAACTTGAGACTCCAAGTAGAACTATGTGAAAAATGGCCAAGAAGATAGGTCAAAATCCTGCCTAAAAACTAGGGCAAAATTTCAAAAAGTTAAAAGTTTTAGGGACCCTTGTTCCAAAAATCATAACTTGAGATCCAAGCTTCTTTTGAGAAAACTTTGTGAATAAAAGTTGTAGACTTTGTGGAGAACTACAACTTTCATGTTGGAGGCGTTGTTTGAATCCATTTGTATCATGGTGAAAATGTGGGGCAAAGTTAGGAAAAATTAAGAAAATTTCATAACTTAGAAAATTTCTAAGTTATGAAATTTTTCAACTTTAAACCCTAATTTGCAACTTTGGGTTTCTTGATGAACAAGTTTCCTAATTTGACACATCTTTATAAAAAATGACCCTTGGCACTTGAGTTTGACCAAAGAGTCAAAGTTTGACTTTTCAGTGTATAGTCAAATTTTGATCAGTTGACTAAAAAATTCATCTGTCAATCCAATGCATTTGAGATCTTTTGAACTTGTTGAATAATTCAAGATGATGTCATTGAGTCCTTGAGTCCATTGTTGAACCTAATTTGCCATTGGCTAGGTCAAAAAGTCAGAAATTACCTTTGTACAGTCAAAACCCTAAAAATGACCATTTTGCCCTTTTGATGATCTGATCAAATATTTTGTGGAGTTGTGGTCCAAACTTGATCCAATGGTTCATATGAGTTCATAATGTTGATGTGGGTCAAAATTCATGAGGTTTGATTGTAAATTGGCCACAGTTGACTTTTTCCCCAATACAGCTGATTTCTAGGTCAACTGTCCAATTGACTGGGCAAAAATTTGATTCAAGGCTTGAAACTTGGTGTGGGCAAACTTAGGAGTCCAACATGAAGCATTAAAGTCAATTTGAGCATTGAAGGTCCAAAAATCCTTGTGCAAACTCCAACCCTAGTTTAGGTCATCAGTGCAAGGAGATGTCTTGGGCAGTGCAAACCCTAGCTTAGTCTTGAGTTCCAAGAGCCTTGTGATGAGAAATGTTGATAAAAATGAGAGGGAAAATTTTGGGGTACAACAGTTGCCCTTGTTCAATCTTCTTGAACCTAAAGAGTTAGATTGGCAAGTTTTCCTTTCGTGACTCGAAGGTAAAAGAGGATTGGACACTAGAGTGCCCGTAAATTTGCACTCGTCAAAATGTAGCTGAGGGAATGGGCTTAAAGATGCCATTTGGAAATGGTAGACTCTTGCTGGAGATGGGATTAGAGATGCCATCCAAAACTTATTTGTTGAAAATCAGTAGAATGAACATCAGAATGGTATCTGTATTTGGAACGTATCTGAGTTGTATCTGGAGACTGGGTTTATATGAGCAAGGGAATGGGGTCTATGTCTAGAGCGTATCCGAGTTGTAATTGTATTTGATTCTTAAATGAATATCAGAATGACTGTCGCGTCTGGAGTGTATCTGTATTCAGAATGGGTAACAGAGAAACATATGTGTATTGAGCATCTATGTGCTGGGGATAAATTCCGAATGAGTGACAAAATGGCAACCAAGTATGGAGCGTATCTGAACTGTATCTGAAGTTGAGATCTGTATGAGTAGGAGAATGACTTCCGTGTCTGGAGCATATCCGTACTATAATTGGGATCCGGACAAGTGACAGAATGACTTTCGTGTCTAGAGTGTATCTGAATTTGAAGTTGATAGTTGAATCTGAATGAGAAATAGAATGGCTTCCGTGTCTGGAGTGTATCTAGTCTGTATCTGATTGTTGAATTCTGAATGAGTAATAGAATGACTGCCACGTCTGGGGTGTATCCATATTGTATCTTGACTTGAAATTCTGAATGAATAATAGAATGACCGCCGTGTCTGGGGGTGTATCCATATTGTATCTGAAATCTCTGAATAGCTGTCAACGATAGCTTTTTAATCTTATCCTGAAAAGGGTAGAATGTTAGCTAAGGCACAAAGTTATGTTGCATGATATGTATGATGCAATAAAATGTGCTCCATCAATGTTTATGATATATGAATGTAATGGATGTGCATGTAAGCTGATTAGCTGTCTTGCTGAGGAAAATAAATCCTTGATAGCTGGAGATAATGAAATCTTTGACTGCTGCCGGGGAAAGTGAATCCTTGACCGATGTTAGGGATTCCAAAAATCTCTGATTGTTGAAGATGAGAAAACCTTGCTGATTACTGTTGGGGATAGAAAATCCTTGGCAACCTGCAGAGATTATCAAAATTTTGACCACTTCTGTGGGGATGACTTTCCTGGGGGAAATAAGGAAAAATATGACGACCTCTATTGGGGAATTAAAACCTGGGAAGCTTCAAATGGAGAAACAAGAACTAGAATCTTTGTTCTTTCGGGAGATAACTCTGTGGGGAGAGTGTTCATTCTGTCGGGGAAATCAGGAGCTTGGGTTGTATGTCAATCTACTGGGGATTCCTTGTTTTGTGGAGAACTTTGCTGGTGATGAAAGTTTAGAGTATTCTGGCTCCGCTGGGGATCGGGAGTTTTTTAGAAACTTAACTTTGATGGGAATTTTGAAATTTAACTCCGTTGGGGATATGTACTTAAAGGTTTTAGCTTTGTTGAGGATATGAATGACATACTGTAGGGGATTTCTTCTGGAAGAGCCTAAAGACGTTTTCCTATACTTTCGACCTATGAGTAATTACCCTTTCTTTTATTTTGTTTTATTTGTAAGCAGTGATTATATTCAAATGCATATGCCTATTTAACAAACCATTGGGCGTTTTTAAATAAAATAAAATAAAATAAAAATAAAAAAAAGGCAAGCAAATTTTTTCCCTTTGAAGTATCTTTGTATTAACTTTGTAAGTATTTTTGTACAAAATAGACAGTCATCCTAGTAAGAGAATGTTGTCGTAAAAATTGAGAAAAATTTTATACAAAGAAAGATAGTTATGTGTAACAATTCCATGGGGTTCCCATTCTGCTATAGCCTTCACAACTCTGAGTATCTTTTCCATTCGTTGCTTCGTCTGCAGATGATTGGATAGATCAGAAGCTTGGAGCTTGTCCGTGAAGAGATTGTTCTTAAAGTGATCCGACGAGACATAGTCATATGCTTTAATTCCCTAACTTTTGCCTGGACCGTCCTTTCGGGTTTTCAGTCCACCAGGAAACCCTTTTTTGCCCAAGTCGCCCTTTCCGGTTTTAAACTTGCTGGGTGTACAGATTTTTTGTTTATCCCTAATTTTTGCCTGAACCGCCTTTTCGGGTTTTCGATTCACCGGGATGCCCATTTTTGCCCAAGTCGCCCTTTCGGGTTTTCGACCTGCCGGGTCGCTTTATGTGTAGTATCTTTTGACTATGTCTGCGTTTGCAGGGTGCGGCAAGTCGTCATCGTCCATGGTGGTCAGAATCATTGCCCCACCAGAAAAGATGTTCTTGATCATAAATGGTCCTTTGTAAGTAGAAGTCCACTTACCCCTGGGATCACTTTGCGGCAAGATGATTCGCTTGATTACAAGATCTCCGACTTGATATACCTGACACCTGACTTTCTTATTGAAAGCCTTGATCATCCGTTTTTGATACGCCTGACCATGACAAATAGCAGTAAGTCGCTTCTCGTCGATCAAATTAAGTTGATCAAGCGGGGTCTGAATCCAATCGTCTTCACTTAAACCAACATCCTTCATAATCCTTAGGGAAGGAATCTGAACTTCCATAGGTAAAATAGCCTTCATGCCATATACCAAAGAAAAGGGGGTTGCCCCAGTTGAAGTACGCGACGTGGTACGATATCCGTGCAGAGCAAACGGTAACATCTCATGCCAGTCCTTGTAGGTGACTGTCATCTTTTGAATGATCTTCTTGATATTTTTGTTCGCGGCTTCAACAACACCATTCATCTTTGACCGGTAGGGAGATGAATTGTGATGTTGAATCTTGAACTGCTCGCACAGAGCGGTGATCACAGTGTTGTTCAAATTTGTACAGTTGTCTATGATGATCCTGTCGGGGATACCATACCGACATATGAGGTTCTGCTTGATGAAGTGGGCAACCACATTCTTTGTAACGGACGCGAAGGAAGCTGCTTCGACCCACTTGGTAAAATAAGCAATATAGATCAAGATGAAGCGATGTCCATTGGATGTCGTAGGCTTGATCTCTCCAATCATGTCAATTCCCCACATCGCGAATGGCCAAGGAGCTGTTAGACGTTGAGAGGAACTGGAGGAATATGTACCTTGTCAGCATAGACTTGGCATTTGTGACAAGTACGGGAATATTAATGACAATCAGCTTCCATGGTAGACCAGTAGTAGCCTGCCCTTAGAATCTTCTTAGCCATCGTATGTCCGCTTAAGTGGGTGCCAAAGGTGCCACTATGTATTTCGGTCATGATCAACTCTGCTTCAACCTTGTCCGCACAACGAAGTAGAACACAATCATGGCTGCGCTTATATAAGATACCATTGCTCAGGAAGAACTTGGCAGAAAATCTCCTTAAGAACTTTTTGTCATTGACTGAGGCTCCTTCAGGGTATTCTCGAGTCTGGAGATACCTTTCGATTTCATGAAACCAGGGTTGTTCCACTACTTCTTCGATATTAATCTCATGACAGTGTCCAGGTTCGTCCATTCGCTCGATGGTGATTTGGGGAGCCTCATTATCCCAGTTGAGTTTAAACATGGAAGACATTATAGCCAGAGCATCCACTAGCTGATTTTCTTCTCGCGGGAAGTGCTCAAAGGTAATCTGCTCGAAATGAGGAAACAATGTCAAGACATGTTCTTTGTATGGGATAAGATTAGGATGTTTAGTGTCCCACTCTCCTTTGATTTGACTGATAACCAAAGCTGAGTCCCCAAATACAATCAGAGATTTGATTCCTAAGTCGATTGCGGCCTTGAGACCAAAGATACAGGCTTCATACTCGGCCATGTTGTTGGTACAGCTGAAGCAGAGTCTAGCAGTAAAAGGTGTATGGCAACCTCCTGGAGAAATAAGTACCGCACCGATACCGTTGCCAAGTGCATTTGAAGCACCATCAAAGTACAGGGTCCATCGGGATCCTTATTTAGGTCCGTCATACGGTCTGTTACCTTCACTATTGTCCAATGTCATAATGTCCTCGTCAGGGAAGTCGAACCTCATAGATTGGTAATCTTCGATGGCTTGATGAGCTAGATGGTCAGCTAGTATACTCCCCTTTATAGCTTTTTGAGTTGTGTAGTGGATATCATATTCACTCAGGATCATCTGCCATCTAGCGATTCTTTCGGATAAAGCAGGCTTCTCGAAGATATACTTAATCGAATCCATTTTAGAAATCAGCAAAGTGGTATGTGTCAACATATACTGCCTTAGCCGGCGAGCATCCCATACCAAAGCGCAACAAGTTTTCTCGAGCAGTGAGTAGTGAGTCTCACAGTCGGTAAACTTTTTGCTAAGGTAATAAATGGCATGCTCTTTTCGGCCAGACTCGTCATGTTGGCCTAGTACGCACCCCATTGAGTTATCCAAAACAGTCAGATACATAATTAAAGGTCTTCCTTCGACGGGTGGCATCAAGATAGGAGGTTCCAGCAAATACTCCTTGATCTTATCAAAAGCAACTTGGCAATCATTATTTCATTCAACCACCTGATCTTTCTTCAACAGCTTGAATATTGGCTCACAGGTAGATGTTAGGTGAGAGATGAACCTTGCCATATAGTTTAAGCGTCCCAAGAAGCCTCTAACCTCCTTTTCAGTGGGGGGAGCAGGCATTTCTTGTATAGCTTTGACTTTAGCAGGATCAACCTTAATGCCTTTGTTACTGATGATGAATCCCAAAAGTTTATCGGACCTGACTCTGAAAGTGCACTTGCTAGGGTTCAGTCTGAGCTTATATTCCTTTAACCTGACAAACAGCTTCTGCAGATGGTCGAGGTGTTCTTCTTCTGTTTGTGAACGGGCTATCATGTCGTCTACATAGACTTCAATCTCATGATGTATCGTGTCATGAAACAAATCTACCATGGCTCGCTCATAGGTTGCCCCAGCATTCTTCAGTCTGAGTGGCATCACTTTATAGAAGAAGGTACCCCACTGCGTAACAAAAGTAGTCTTCTCCATGTCTTCGGGGGCCATTTTGATCTGGTTGTATCTCGAGAATCCATCCATGAAGGAAAATACCTTGTGTTGAGTTGTGTTGTCAACCAAGATGTCGATATGTGGCAGTGGAAAATCATCTTTAGGGATAGCCTGTTTAGGTCTCTATAGTCCACACACATTCTGACTTTGCCGTCCTTCTTAGGCACCGGCACAATGTCAGCAACCCATTATGGATAGGAAGTAACAGCCAGAAAACTAGCATTGAATTGTTTCATCACCTCAACTTTGATCTTTTCGGACATGTCGGGCCTCATTCGGTGGACTTTTTGTTTAATTGGTGGACAGTCTTCTCTTGTAGGGAGACAGTGAACCACAATATCTGTATCTAGTCCCGGCATGTCTTCATAGGACCAGGCGAAGATTTCAACATATTCATTCAACAGCTGAACTAAGCGCTCCTTGACTCTTGGCTCCAGGTTGGCACCCACTTTAACCTCTTTCTTGTCCTCCTCTGTTCCCAAATTGATAGTCTCTAGCAATTCTTCATGGGGCAGAATAGTCCTTTCCTTTTGTTGCAAAAGTCTAGCTAACTCTCCAGGCACTTCACAGTCTTCATCACCTTCGTACTCGGCATGATTGACCAAATCTTCAGAGTCACCGAAGGCCAAAGCAGAATAGTCACCCATGGAATCCGGAGTGGATGGGTACCTGCATTTTGTGAGTGTGTGTGTGTAAGGGATAGCCATCCTTAAACAAAACAAAATGTAAAAGGAAAGAAAATGAACACAACAGTTTATAGATGAAAACGTCCAATGATTCATTAAAAATGGCATATGATAATGAAGAAATCAAGCCCTTACAAATGGATCTATATGCCCCGGGAAAGGCACAAGGCAAAAAGAATGTACTAATTGTTTAATTATTACAGACCAAACAGGAAATTATTCATAGATAAATTACTAATTGATGAAAGTGATGGGAACGAAGTCTTTCGCCTCCCAGTTGCTTAATCCTCCTTCAATGGTTGGAAAGATCCAATATTCAAAGTTATATTCTTCATCATCATCTTCTAAGGCATGAATTCCATGGTGAGTGACTTTTAAGGGTGGTCCTCCAGCCCTGGAGCGACACACAGCTTTCTGGCCAGCAACAGTAAAACCTAGTCCGAACTTGTCAGTCTTGTGAGAAAAATCAAGCAGTTGCCCCCATACCGTACTCCTTCCTTCTTTGTTTACAACCTCCGCATCTTTAAGGGATGTCATCCGAGACACAGGCTTGGAAATGATAGGCACATCAGTCATTGTCTTTGCTACTGCGACTTCAGGAGAAACCTCTTCAAAGTGTTGAAAAGGCGTTTCTATGAATTCTCCATCTAACTCCACATAGCGGAAAGAGTTAAGGTGACTTATCATATACTCCTCCTCACCATGAACCGTTATGATATTACCCTGAACCAGATATTTTAGAATTTGGTGTAGAGAAGAAGTGACTGCCCCAGCATTGTGGATCCATGGCCTTCCCAACAAGCATGAATATGAAGGACGGATGTCCATCACATAAAAAGTAGAGTTGAAAATTTCTGTACCCACTTTGATTGGAATGTCCACTTCTCTGTGAACCATCCTCTTAGAACCGTCGAAGGCTCTAACAACGATGTTACTGGGCTTTAGGGTCAAACCTTCGCAGTCCAATCTGTCCAACGCCTTCTTTGGTAGAACATTTAAGGATGAACCGGTATCTACCAGAACATGAGCAAGTGTGGTCCCCCTGCACTCTACTGAGACATGCAGTGCATCATTACACTTTCTTCCCTTAGAGGTCAAATCAGCATCAGAAAAACTAAGACTGTTATCGGCTGTAAGGCTAGCCACACACTCTTGAAACTGGTCCGCAGAAGTTTCTTGAGGCACGTGTGCCATCTTCAGAAATTTGATCAAGGCTTTGGCATGAGCCTCGGAGCAGAGTAAGAGAGCCAGCATGGAGATTTTTGAAGGGGTTTGCCCTAGCTGTTCCACGACATCATAGTCGCTCTTCTTGATTATCTTTAAGATTTCTTCCATCTTTTTTTGGGTGGTCTCAGGGATAACCACAGTCTGAGCCTTCATCCTGACAGGCTCTTCTTGTATCCCCTTTCCCTTATTGGTAGTAACATCAGAGGGTCTAACTTTGGGAGCATCAATTTCTTCAATTACCGGACTTTGCACAGATGATTTGACAGGTACAGAAACTCTCGAGGGTCCGAAGACTGCCCGTGGAGGAGCAATCTCTGGAGAGAAGATTCTTCCACTGCGAGTTATCTTGCTCGTTCCCGCAATATTCCCTATATCAGGGGTTTCATCATCGGAATTCTCTTGGACTGATTCAATCTTCTTGATACCATGGTAGAAGATTTCTCCTCCGTAATTCCATGGTATCGTCTTGTTAGATTTATACGGGATAGGCCCCGGCATGGTGATTTTTAGCGGCACAAACTTAGGATCAGGCGTAATCTTAACATGCCTTTTGCAGGTCTTGGGAAGATTGTCAGAGATGGTTATTATAGCAATGTCATTGATTGGAGTATCAAAGGTAATAGGAGTAACATGAGTGATAGTAGCAACAGGAGTCTTTTGAAAGAGGATCTCTTGGGTATCCATCAGGCGTTGGATGCCTGATTTCAATAGTGGGCAGTCAGTTTGCAAGTTTGAAAAAAAGTAACAGTCTTTTCCACAGCCTGGGAATATCCCGGCTTTCATCAAATTCACTTTAATCACTGGTAACGGAGTCAAGAGGTCATCAACAGTGGTTACATGAGGATCTTCCATAATGGCATGGACATTATGACCGTGCTTGGGCATCGGGGCAGAAATCACATTCGTCTTTTCGGGCACATCGAATTCTACCTCCTTGGCGTCTATTAAGTCTTGGATCTTGTTTTTAAGACCCCAACAGTTGTTGGTATCATGCCCTACACTGTCCGAGTGGTATGCACATTTTGCATTGGAGTGATAATAAGGAGAAGAGTTATTGGGGTTTTTCGGCGGTTCTTTCAAGTTGGTAAGGTTCAGCTTTAACAGATGAGGGAGGACTTGAGCCGGTGTCATGTTGATTCGGGTGAATTGTCGTTGTGGCCTTTCTACCCTTTGTTGATTAGCTCTTGGTTGATTGCTGCGAGGTTGGTCGGCTGAGGGGTTTTGGATCATCACAACCCTCAGCGTTGGTCGGCGCTCTGTTCTCCCTTGGTTTCTCTGGGTGTGAACAGCAGAAATTTCCTTCTTGGCTGGGAAGGTCTTCTTAATAGCAGTGGAAGCAGAGGCATCCTTCTGAATTTTACCACTTTTAATGCCAACTTTGACCCTTTCACCGGTCAGAATTAATTCAGTGAATCCTGCAGATAAACTCCCGATTAAATGATTGAAGAATGGACCTGACAGAGTCCCTAAAAAAATGTCAACCATCTCTCTATCCGACAATGGTGGCTGCACCCTTCCAGCCAAATCCCGCCACTTCTGGGAATACTCCTTAAATCCCTCATTAGAAGCCATACCCATACTCTGTAGTTGAGTACGAGTAGGCGCTAAATCTGTGTTGTATTGGTATTGTCGGTAGAAAGCAGCAGCCAAATCTTCCCAGTTGTGAACATCAGATCTCTCAAGTTGATAGAACCAGTCCAATTGTGTGGCTGACAAACTATCTTGAAAAAAGTGGACCCAAAGATACTTATCAGAGGAGTGAGGTTGGATCTTTCTGACGTAGGACCTCAGATGCATCTTTGGACAGGACAAACAGTCATACTTAGCGAATGTAGGTGCTTTGAACTTGGGAGGAATGACGATCCCAGCAACCAACCCTAGTTCTTCGAAATCTAAACCAGGTACCCTTTGCAACTCCATGGCTGCCAACCGATCCTCAAGATTTTTATACTTATCATCTGCCGGGGGATATTGCTGTTCGGAGTAATCTTCGTCCTCTTCCTCTTCTTCTTCTTCAGCTTCAGATTCGGAGGGTATTGCAACTCCTTTTCCTTTACCAACCCCTTCGTCAAACGTTGATGGAAATTCCAGAACTCTCTTAGCCTGATGCTCAAATCTTCTTCCCATAGTGGCTACCCCGACTCTTTTCTTTTTCTTCCTTTCTGGTTCCTTCTCTTTCTCTAACAGTGCTTTAAGATCTTCTTGACCCTCTGCTAAGGTCATGAGGAGTTGTTGGAATTGCGAATTCTGTGCTTGCAGATCTTTAACTGTCTGCTCCAAATCCATCTTGCTGAAATAAACAGCAGAAAGATAAGGAAAGCTGGTGTGAAGACCTGTTTATGCATGTGATGAATGATATGTTATTCATGTAATGCATTCAAGGATTCAGAAATTAAAATTTGTTGCAAACAAAAAGAACACATGTCATATTAATAAGAAGAAATTTGTTAGTACATAAATGCCCCATGGGCAAAATAATACAAAATTCTTAATGTAAAAAGACATTGCGCATCCTCTTTGGCGCGATGTAAGTGTTGAGAGTTTCTTCTTCATGAAGTCGGCGGGTAAGTTCCAAAACCTTCTTCTCACTGGCATATAAGTTGGCTTCAAAAGTATTCCATTCTTCTTTGAGTTGTATACAACTCTTTTATAATTCTTCCAATGATGTTGGCATGTTAGGATGTAGGAGGGTGTATGGAACCTCTCCTTCCATAACAGGCTTTTTGATCACGGGGAGAATGTGAGGGTATGGCATCATAAGATTCTGGGCGCGGCTTCGTACCCACTTGAGATAAGGCTCAAGGGGGATGGAATTCTTGTGCCCTAGTGTCTTACTATCCACTTTGTTGGGCATCCTCCAAGCTCTGATAGACCTTTGTCTAAGTCCTTGAGTGTCGTTGTCGAAGTTAAAAACCAAGTCAGGGATCAACATATCATGAGGACCATCCCTCCGGGAATATCCAAACTTCCTTAGAGCTAAACAGGGGTTGTAGGTGATGCCTCCCCTAATTCCAAGTGTGATACGGTGGGAGAACTGACTTAGGATTTTGTGTTTGTGTTCGCAAAATATTTCGATTTAGAAAGAGTCGACACCGACTTTTTATTTTATCCTAAGGAAAGGTCAAAAAGCACAGGAAAGACCTTTGAGATGTTTTCTTGGGTTCGGGGAGTAGATTATGAAAAGGGAAGGTGCTAGCACCCTTTTCATCCATAGTTTTCCATGGGCTCTTAGTTTTAGATCACTTGCGTTTGCTTTTCAATTTGTTTTGAAATGGTGCTTTGTCTGTGGTTTTTGAAAATGCTTTTGAAAAGAGGCCATCGTTGTGGCAACCTTTGTAATGATTCTTGTTTAAATGTATACAAAGGTGTTTTTGTCTTTTGAAAAGATTTGAAAGTTTGATTTGAAATTGTTTTGAAGTTGTGTTGTGAGGTTGTTTGAAAATAGCAAGGATGTTTTTGCAAGCTTTTGATCAAGTAACTAAGAGCTATCTACCCTATTTTACTCAAAGATCTTTCTTATGTTTTTTAACCCTTTTAACAGTGTTGTTTCACCATTGCATTTGGTGAACAACCTTGTGTTAGGATGTTAAACGGGACAGACGCGGGTCATCGTATAGACCATGATAGCAATTGTGTCAAGTATCTTTTAGCAATTTTCCGAGGGACTAGATCATTTTTGTATAGGCAACCAAGATAGCGTCATCGAGGGACTATGATCTTTTGTTTTGTTTTTGTTTTGCCAATAGATACTCAACATGCATATCATGGCCATTTGTTTAGGCAACCAAGTGGAGATACCTTAGGGGTGTTTATGTGCAAGTGCATTTTATTGCATGCAAGAGTTTATCTTGAATTAGGATTTTTTATTTCATTGATTTTATCTTGCCATACATATCCTAATTACTAGCATTTACTTTTGAAAGCAATAGAATGCATAAATGTAAAATCCTACACTATTACAGCATTTAGGGGATGGGGATACACATTTGTACATGGGGTGGTTCAACGAGAAAAATAGATAAGAAAAGAAAATAACAAAGGGAAGATAGAGAGAAAGAGAGAGAGGGCTAGCGCGCTGCTGAGAGGAAGTCAGAAGTTTTGACCCAGGCCTACTGCCAGATTATCAACCTTTTGGTGAAACTGTATGAGTCAGAACTTCTGACTCTGGCACCTGCAAAACAGAAACCTGTTAGTGGGAAGGTCAGAAGTTCTGACCCCCATGCGCTGCAAGGCAAAAGTTTGTTAGTGAGGAAGTCAGAAGTTCTGACCCTGCTGGAAATATAATAATTCTCAGAAGTTCTGATATTATTGACAGCAAAACAGGCTTCAGATGTGCTAACTTCAAAGTCAGAACTTGGTTTCTCCCTGTGCTAGCCAGAACATTTGCAGTTTTGTTATTTTTCCATAAAACAGGAAACATGCTTGGGACAACTTCAGCAAATGTCAAAGTGTTTCAGGAGACAGAACCAACAAGGTCACAGGCAGGTTCTACACTGATTCACTTCCTACTTAAACATTCTGAGGTATGAAAATCCTCAGAGCGCAAACAGCAGCAACATGATATTTACATTATGTTTATTGAGCATGCAAAGCTGATGATGCTTAGCAGCGTGATGAAAGTCAGTAGGTGCTTACCTGGCTGTTGAAAAAGTCTGTGAGTGGGAGCTAGCTTTTAGCTCTGATGGTGTTCTGGACAGGTTCTTTTTTAGAATGGGTGGATGGGGAAGATATGTGTATGTATGGTCAGAAACTGTAAGGGTGCTCTTTGGTCACAAAGCAAACTGGGTATTAATGAAGTTTGGAGGTAGGAAGTTCAAAGTTTGTGAAAAAAATACCAGGGATTTTGGAAAGAGATTCACAAGGTTTTTCTTTTACTAGAGTTTTCTGTTTCTTCTCTAGCAATTTTTTCTGGGTGTTTTTTTCACGTCCCCTTTGTGATGGACAATGGTGTCCTATTTATAGGCAAGGCTTTATGGATTTTTGAACGTTAAATGGCGCCAATACTATGCAGGAGAGGTTAACTTATTTTTGAAGGAAGTTCATGAAAAGTTGTGATGATGGACAACTTTTCAGCCTAGGCTGGAACAGTAAGCAAGGATTGAGGAGAAGTGACCTCTATAGGTGAAAAGTGGCGCATAGACCCATGCCTAAACCTGCACAAAGGTGTTTACCAAGCCACACGTGGAGAGACCCCTTGGATGAATGTTCAGGAGTGGTTGTGAGCATTAATGAGCATGAAATGATGATGAGATTTATCAACCTCAAAAATCTTGTAATAGGAGATTTTGCATCATTACCTAAAACCTGAGCCAGCAGTTCTGTTTCACCAAAAAAAAACGTAAACCAAGTTCTGACCTTGGCCTCTTGTTGTCTCAGCAAGTTCTGAGAGTTTTCCAGTATACTTCTTTGATTTGCCTTTAAAGACTCTGGACTTAGTGATCTTGCTTCAGTATTTTACCCAATCTGCTGATCCCATTACCTTCTGATCCCATTACGTTATGAAGGAGTTTCAGGTTTTGTTGCCTTCTTTACATTTCTCCAACAAACTCTGGCTGAACTTTGCGTAACTGTTGAAAGAGCCATGTTTTGACTGAATGTTATGTGCTGAGCCAAGTTTGCAACTTCTGACCGTTTCTGCCTGGAGGTTGGTTCAGAAGTTTTGAAGTGCCATCTTCTTCTTAAACCCCCCTTTTTTAGAGAAAATTCTAAGTATTTAGAATTTTAACTTTTCCAAGGCAAAATTTTTGCCTTTTAAGCTTGCACACGAATATTTTGTTCTTGTAAATTTTCTACTTGGAAAGGAATGGTAATAAAGGGCTTGGCTCTGTTTTAAGAGAAAATCTGAGAATTTATGATGGATTCCTGAAGGATGAGAGGGAAAATTTTGGGGTACAACAGTTTCCCCTGTCCAATCCTCTTGAACCTAAAGAGTTAGATTGGCGAGTTTTCCTTTCGTGACTTGAAGGTAAAAGAGGATTGGACACTAGAGTGCCCGTAAATTTGCACTCGTCAAAATATGGCTAAGGAAATGGGCTTAAAGATGCCATTCAGAGATGGTGGAACCTTGCCGGAGATGGGCTTAAAGATGCCATCCAAGAGTGTTTGTTGAACTGCAATGTGGTAGGTCAGAAGAATGAGCATCAAAATGATATCCGTGTCTGGAATGCATTTGAACTGTATCTGGAGACTGAGTCTGTATGAGCAAAGGAATAGCCTTCGTGTTTGGAGCGCATCTGGGTTGTGACTGTATTGAAATTTTGAATGAATATCAGAATGACTGTCGCGTCTGGAGTGTATCTGTATTGCATCTGAATTCTGAGTGGGCGGCAGAGAAACATCTGTGTATGGAGCATCTCTGGGCTGGGGATCTGAATAAGCAATAGATTAGCATCCGTGTCTGGAAGCATCCGTAAACTGTTTCCATGATCCTTGAAGTTGAATAAGCAATAGATTAGCATCCGTGTTTGGAAGCATCCGTAAACTATTTTCATGAGCTGAATCTTGAACAAGCGATAGATTATCATCCGTGTTTGGAAGCATCCATAAACTGTTTTCATGATCCTTGAAGTTGAATAAGCAATAGATTAGCATCCGTGTCTGGAAGCATCCGTAAACTGTTTTCATGAGCTGAATCTTGAACAAGCGATAGATTATCATCCGTGTTTGGAAGCATCCGTAAACTGTTTTCATGATCCTTGAAGTTGAATAAGCAATAGATTAGCATCCGTGTCTGGAAGCATCCGTAAACTGTTTTCATGAGCTGAATCTTGAACAAGCGATAGATTATCATCCGTGTTTGGAAGCATCCGTAAACTGTTTTCATGATCCTTGAAGTTGAATAACTTGTTAATCCTATTCTGTGAAGGGTAAAATATTAGCCGAAACACAAAGTTATGTTGCATGAAATGTATGATGCAATACATGTGTTTTATCAATTTTCATGATTCATGAATGTAATGTATGCGCATGTAAGCTGATGAGCTGTCTTGCTGAGGAAAATAAATCTTTGATAACTGGAGACAATGAAATCTTTGATTGTTGTCGGGGAAAGTAACTCCTTGACCAATGCTGGGGATTTAAAGATCTATGATTGTTGAGAATGAAAAAATCCTGGGACCACTGCTGGAGATGGAAAATCCTCGGCGATTTGTGGGGATTTACAAGGCCTTTGACAACTTCTGCAGGGAATGAGAATCCTTCATGGCTTTCCTGGGAAATAGGGAAAACTCTGAAAATCTCTACTGGGGAGTTAACACCTAGGAGGCTTCTGCTTGGAGAAATGAGACCGAGAGTCTTCGATCTGCTGGAAGATAACTCTAAGGAGAGAAATGTGCACTCATCTAGGGAAGTTGGGGAAGACTGAATAGTTCCCATTGGGGATTGATTGTTGGGAATTTGACTTCGCTGGGGAAGAAGATTTTAGACTATTTTGGCTCCACTGGGGATGGGATTTTCAAGGTTTTCGGGCTCCACTGGGGATTTTTGAAGCTTAACCCTGATGGGGATTTTGAAACTTAACTCAGTTGGGGAATCAAGTTTTAGAAAGTACTGGCTCCGCTGAGGATCTTGAAGCTTAACTTCGCTGGGGAAATATACTCCAAATTTAGCTTTGTTGAGGATCTGAATGATGTATCGTAGGGGATTTATTCTGAAATGGCACAAAGATATCTTCCTACACCTTCAACCTATCAGTAATTATCTTTTTTCAATTTTGTTTTATTTGTAAGCAGTGATTATATTCAAATGCATATGCCTTTTTTAACAAAACATTGGACGTTTTTAAATAAAACATAAGTGTAAAAAGAAAGGCAAACAAATTTATGCACTTTGAAGTATATTTGTATTTAACTTTTGTGAGCATCTCTGTACAAAGGAGACAAACATCCTAGTAAGAGAATGTTGTCATAAAAATTGAAAAATTGTATACAAAAGAAAGATGGCTATGTGTAATAATTCCATGGGATTCCCATTCTGCTATAGCCTTCACAACTCTGAGTATCTTGTCCATTCGCTGCTTCGTCCGCCGATGATTGGATTGATCAGAAACTTGGAGCTTGTTGGTGAAGAGATTGTTCTTAAAGTGATCCGACGAGACATAGTCATACGCTTTAATTCCCTAACTTTTTCCTGGACCGCCCTTTCGGGTTTTCGGTCTACCGGGAAACCCTTTTTTGCCCAAGTCGCCCTTTCGGGTTTTCAACTTTCCAGGTGTACAGATTTTTTTTGTTTTATCCCTAACTTTTTCCTGAACCGCCCTTTCGGGTTTTCGATTCACCGGGATGCCCATTTTTGCCCAAGTCGCCATTTCGGGTTTTCAACTTGTCGGGTCGTTTTATGCGTAGTATCTTTTGACTATGTCTGTGTTCGCAGAGTGCGGCAAGTCGTCACCGTCCATGGTGGTCAGAATCATTGCCCCACCAGAAAAGATGCTTTTCATCACAAATGGTCCTTCATAAGTAGGAGTCCACTTGCCCTTGGGATCACTTTGCGGTAAAATGATCTACTTGATTACAAGATCTCCGACTTGATATATCTGACGTCTAACTTTCTTGTTGAAAGCCTTGATCATACATTTTTGATACGTCTGACCATGACAAACAGCAGTAAGTCGCTTCTCGTCGATCAAATTAAGTTGATCAAGCCGGGTCTGAATCCAATCCTCTTCACTCAAACCAGCGTCCTTCATAATCCTTAAGGAAGGAATCTGAACTTCCATGGGTAGAACAGCTTCCATGCCATATACCAAAGAAAATGGGGTTGCCCCTGTTGAAGTATGTGCCTTGGTACGATATCCATGCAGAGCAAATGGTAACATCTCATGCCAGTCCTTGTAGGTGACTGTCATCTTTTGAATGATCTTCTTGATATTTTTTTTCGCGGCTTCAACAGCACCGTTCATCTTCGGCCGATAGGGAGATGAATTGTGATGATAAATCTTGAACTGTTCGCATAGAGCGGTGATCATAGTTTTGTTCAAATTTGTATCGTTGTCTGTGATGATCCTATCGAGGACACCATACCGGCATATGAGATTCTGCTTGATGAAGCGGGCAACCACATTTTTTGTAACTGATGCATAGGAAGCTGCCTCGACCCACTTGGTAAAATAGTCAATAGCCACCAGGATAAAACGGCGTCCATTGGATGTCGTAGGCTTAATCTCTCCAATCATGTCAATGCCCCACATCGCGAATGGCCAAGGAGCTGCCAGGACGTTGAGAGGAACAGGAGGGATATGTATCTTGTCGGCATAGACTTGGCATTTGTGACAAGTACGGGAATGTTGATGCCAATCAGCCTCCATGGTAGACCAGTAGTAGCCTGCCCTTAGAATCTTTTTAGCCATCGTATGTCCGCTCAAGTGGGTACCAAATGTGCCACTATGTATATCGGTCATGATCAACTCTGCTTCAGCTTTATCCATACAACGAAGTAGAACACAATCATGGATGCGCTTATAAAGGATGCCATTGCTTAGAAAGAACTTGGCAGCAAATCTCCTTAAGAACTTTTTATCATTGACAGAAGCTCCTTCAGGGTATTCTCTAGTCTGGAGATACCTTTTGATTTCATGAAACCAGGGTTGTTCCACTACTTCTTCGGTATTAATCTCATGAAAGTGCGCAGGTTCGTCCCTTCGCTCGATGGTAATTTGGGGAGCCTCGTTATCCCAGTTGAGTTTAAACATGGAAGACATTGTAGCCAGAGCATCTGCTAGCTGATTTTCTTCTCGCGGGAAATGCTCGAAGGTGATTTGCTCGAACTGAGGCAACAATGTTAGGACATGTTCTTTGTATGGGATAAGATTAGGATGCTTGGTGTCCCACTCTCCTTTGACTTGACTGATAACCAAAGCCGAGTCCCCAAATACGACCAAAGATTTGATCCCCAAGTCTATAGCAGCCTTGAGACCAAAGATGCAAGCTTCATATTCAGCCATGTTGTTGGTATAGCTGAAACAAAGTCGGGCAGTGAAGGGTGTATGGCAACCTTCCGGAGATATGAGTACCGCACCGATACCGTTACCAAGTGCATTTGAAGCACCATCGAAGTACAGGGTCCATCAGGATCTTTGTTCAGGTCCGTCATACGGTCAGTTACCTTCAATGTTGTCTAATGTCATGATGTCCTCGTCAGGGAAGTCGAATCTCATAGATTGGTAATCTTCGACGGCTTGATGAGCTAGATGGTCAGCTAGTACACTCCCTTTTATAGCCTTTTGAGTAGTATACTGGATATCATACTCAGTCAGAATCATTTTCCATCTAGCAATTCTTCCAGATAAAGCAGGCTTCTCGAAGATATACTTGATCGGATCCATCTTGGAAATCAGCAAAGTGGTATGAGTCAACATATACTGCCTTAGCCGGAGAGCAACCCATACCAAAATGCAGCAAGTTTTCTCGAGCAGTGAGTAGCGAGTCTCACAGTCGGTAAAATTTTTGCTAAGGTAATAAATGGCATGCTCTTTTCGGCCAGACTCATCATGTTGGCCCAGTACGCACCCCATTGAGTTATTCAAAACAGTCAGATACATGATTAACGGCCTTCCTTCGACGGGTGGCATCAGAATAGGAGGTTCTAGCAAATACTCCTTGATTTTATCAAAATCAGCTTGACAATCATTGTTCCATTCAACTACCTGATCTTTCTTCAACATTTTGAAAATTGGCTCACATGTAGATGTTAGGTGAGAGATGAACCTCGCAATATAGTTCAAGCGTCCCAAGAATCCCCTAACCTCCTTTTCAGTACGGGGAGCAGGCATTTCTCGTATAGCCTTTACTTTAGCTGGATCAACCTCAATGCCTTTGTTGCTGACGATAAATCCCAAAAGTTTACCAGACCTAACCCCAAAAGTGCACTTGCTTGGGTTCAGTCTGAGCTTATACTCCTTCAACCTGACAAACAGCTTTTGCAGATGATCAAGGTGTTCTTCTTCTATCTGTGATCGAGCTATCATATCGTCTACGTAAACTTCAATCTCATGATGTATCATATCATGAAACAAAGCTACCATGGCGCGTTGATAGGTTGCCCTTGCATTCTTCAGTCCGAATGGCATCACTTTGTAGCAAAAGGTACCCCATTGCGGGACAAAAGTAGTTTTCTCCATGTCCTCGGGGGCCATTTTGATCTGGTTGTATCCCGAGAATCCATCCATGAAGGAAAATACCTTGTGCTGAGCTGTATTGTCAACCAAGATGTTGATATGCGGCAGTAGAAAATCGTCTTTAGGGCTAGCCCTGTTCAAATCCCGATAGTCCACACACATTCTGACCTTGCCGTCCTTCTTAGGTACGGGCACAATGTTAGCAACCCATTATGGATAGGAAGTAACAGCCAGAAAGACAGCGTTGAATTGCTTCATTACCTCTGCCTTAATCTTCTCAGACATGTCAGGCCTCATTCGGCGAACCTTTTGCTTAATCGGTGGACAATCCTCCTTGTAGGGAGACGGTGGACCACGATATTTGTGTCTAGCCCTGGCATGTCTTCATAAGACCAGGCGAAGATTTCAACATATTCGTTCAACAACTGTATTAAGCGCTCATTGACACTTGGTTCCAGGTTGGCACCCACTTTCACTTCTTTCCTGTCTTCCTCTGTCCCCAAATTGATGGTTTCTAGCAACTCTTCATGAGGCAGAATGGCCCTCTCTTCTTGTTGTAGAAGTCTGGCTAACTCTCCCGGCACTTCACAGTCTTCGTCAACTTCGTACCCAGCATGATTGACCAAATCTTTAGAGTTATCGAAGGCTAAAACAGAATAGTCACCCATGGAATCCAGAGTGGATGGGTACCTGCATTTGTGAGTGTGGGTGTGTGTAAGGGATAGCCATCATTAAACAAACAAAAAATGCAAAAGGAAAGAAAATGAACACAACAGTTTATAGATGAAAAACGTCCAATGATTCATTAAAATATGGCATATGATTATGAAGAAAATAAAGCCCTTACAAATGGACATACATGTCCCGGGAAAGGCATGAGGTGAAAATAGTGTGCGAATTGTTTAGTTATTACAGACCATAAATGAGAAATTGTTCAAAGATAAAATTACTGGTTGATAAAGGTGATGGGAACAAAATCCTTTGCTTCCCAGTTGCTTAAACCCCCTTCAACAGTTGGAAAGATCTAATCTTCAAAGTGGCCCTCTTCATCTTCATCTTCTACAGCATTTATTCCATGGTGAGAAATCTTGGCGGGTGGTCCCCCAACCTTGGAGCGACGCATAGCCTTTTGTCCTGCAGCAGTGAATCCTAAGCCAAACTTGTCCGTCTTATGGGGAAAATCAGGCAATTTCCCCCACACTGTGCTCTTCCCTTCTTTAATCACAGCCTCTGCGTCCTTAAGAGATACCATCCTAGATACATGCTTGGGAACGACAGGCACTTCAACCATTATCTTCGCAACTGCTACTTCGAGAGAAACTTCCTCAAAATGTTGGAAAGGTGTTTTAATGAACTCGCCATCCAACTCCACATATCGAAAGGAATTGAGATGACTTATCATGTACTCTTCCTCTCCGTGCACTGTTATAATCTTACCCTTAACAGGATATTTCAGCATTTGGTGCAAAGATGAAGTAACTGCCCCGGCACAATGGATCCACGGTCTTCCTAACAAACACGAGTATGACGGACGGATGTCCATCACGTAGAAGGTGGAGTTGAAAACTTATGTTCCTACCTTGATAGGAATATCAACCTCTCCATGAACCATTCTTTTGGAACCATCAAAATCCCTAACAACGATGTTACTAGGTTTGAGGGTCAATCCCTCGCAATCCAAACGATCTAAGGCTTTATTTGGCAGCACATTCAGGGAAGAACCAGTATCAACCAAGACATGGGCGAGGGTAGTTACCCTGCATTCAACTAAGACGTGTAGCGCGTCATTGTGCTTCCTTCCTTTGGGAGTTAAGTCAGCGTCGGAAAAGCCTAGGCCATTTTCGGCAGCAAGACTGGCCACACACTCCTGAAACTGGTCAGCCGAAGTCTCTTGGGGTACATGTGCCGCCTTCAAGAATTTGATTAGGGCCTTATCATGGGCCTCTGAACAGAGCAGAAGAGCCAACATTGAAATTTTAGAAGGGGTCTTCCCTAACTGTTCTACAACGTCGTAATCACTTTTTCTGATTATTTTCAAGATTTCATCCATTTCCTTCTGAGTGGTTTCGGGGATAACCACAGCATGAACCTTCGTCCTGACAGGTACTTCCAGTATCCCCTTACCCTTGTCGATAATATCAGCAGATGGTCTTACTTCAGGAGTAACCAATTCTTCAATCACTGGGCCTTGCAGAGATGGTCCAACAGGTACAGAAGCTTTTAAGGGTCCGAAAACTGCTCGAGGGGGAGCAATCTCCAGAGAAAAGATCCGGCCACTGCGAGTTATCTTACTTGTACCCGCGATGTTCCCTATATCAGGGTCTTCTTCAGAAATATCTTGGACTGTTTCGATTTGTTTGATGTCGTGGTAGAAGATTTCTCCCCCATAGTTCCACGGTATTGTTTTGCTGGATTTGTACGGGACAGGTCCCGGCATGGTGATCTTTAAAGGTACACATTTCAGAGTTGGGTGTAATCCTGACAGGCCTTTTGCAAGCCTTGGGAGGATTGTCAGAAATGGTTATGATTGCAATATCGTTGGTTGAAGTATCACAAGTATCAGGAGTAATAGGATTGAAAGTGTCAACAGGGGTTTTCTGGAAAAGTATCTCTTGAGTATCCATCAGGTGTTGGACACCTGACTTCAACATTGGGCAATCGCCTTGTATGTTCAAACAAAAATAACAACCTTTCCCGCAGCCTGGGAAAATCTCGGCTCTCATCAACTTCTCTTTAATCACTAACAATGGAGTTAACAGATCAGCAACATCAGTAACATGGAGGTCCTCTAAAACGGCATGAACATTGTGGCCGTGCTTGGGCATCGGAGCAGATATAACATTGGGCTTTGTAGGAGCATCAAATTCAATCTCTTTGGCGTCAATCAAGTCCTGGATTTTGTTCTTGAGGGCCCAACAGTCGTTGGTGTCATGCCCTAAACTGTATGAATGGTAGGCACATTTAGCATTTGGATGATAATGTGGAGATGTGGTATTTACATTCTTTGGTGCCTCTTTTAAATTTGCAAGGTTCAATTTCAAGATATGTGGAAGGATCTGAGCGGGTGTCATGTTTACTGGAGTAAACTACCGTGGTGGCCTTTGCTGATAAGTTCTGGGCTGATCATTCCTCGGTTGATTGTTTCTAGGCCGGTCTGATGCGGATTTCTGAATTAATACGGCCCCCATTGTTGGCCGACGTTCCTCTCTTTCTCGATTTTTCTGGGTGTAAACAGCAGAATTCTCCTTCTTTGTCGGGAAGGTCTTCTTTATAGCGGTGGAAGCGAAGGCATCTTTTTGGATCTTTCCACTTTTAATACCGGCCTCAACCCTTTCGTCGGTCAAAATTAGTTCAGTAAATCCCGCGGAAGAACTTCCGATTATATGATTGAAGAAGGGGCCAGACAGGGTCCCCAGGAACATGTCAACTAACTCCCTATCTGACGGCGGTGGCTTCACCCTTCCAGCCAGATCACGCCACTTCTGGGCGTACTCTTTAAACCCTTGATTGGAAACCATCCTCATACTTTGTAACTGAGTACTAGTGGGCGCCAAATCAGCATTGTATTGATACTGACGATAAAAAGTGGCAGCTAAGTCTTCCCAATTGTGAACCTCTGATCTCTCGAGCTGATAGAACCAGTCCAACTGCGTGCCAGACAGACAGTCTTGGAAAAAGTGTACCCAAAGGTCTTTATCAGATGAGTGGGGTTGAATCTTCCTGACATACGACCTCAGGTGCATCTTAGGGAAAGACAGACCGTCGTACTTGGCAAATGTCGGTGCCTTGAAATTGGGAGGGATAACAATCCCAACTACCAGCCCTAGTTCCTCAAAATCCAAACCGGGCACCCTCTGCAACCCTATTGCTGCCAGTCTATCTTCAAGATTTTTATATTTATCATCCGCTGGTGGATACTGTTGTTCGGAGTAGTCTTCGTCTTCTTCCTCTTCCTCCTCTTCAACCTCGGATTTAGAAGGTACAACAGTCCCTTTCCCTTTACCGGCCCCTTCATCAGACGTTGAGGGGAACTCAAGAACTCTCCTGGCTTGATGCTCAAATCTTCTTCCCAAAGTGGCTACTCCAGGTCTCTTTTTCTTTTTCTCTTTATTCTTCTCCAACAAAACTTTGAGGTCCTCTTGACCCTTTGCCAAGGTCATGAGGAGTTGCTGGAGGTGTGAATTTTGTGCCTGTAGATCCTTTACCGTTTGCTCCAAATCCATCTTGCTGAAATAAACAGAAGAAAGATAAGGAAACCTGGCGTGAAGACCTGTTTATGCATATGATGAATGGTATGTTATTCATGTAATGCATTCAAGGGTTCAAAAATTCAAATTTGTTGCAAACAAAAAGAACGCACGTCATATTAAGAAGAAATTTGTTAGTACATAAGTGCCCCATGGGCGAATTATTACAAAATTCTTAATGTAAAAAGACATTGTGCATCCTCTTTGGTGCGATGTAAGTGTTGAGAGTTTCCTCCTCGTGAAGTCGGCGGGTGAGCTCCAAAACCTTCTTCTCACTGGCATAGAAGTTGGCTTCAAAAGTATCTCGTTCTTCCTTGAGTTGGATCCAACTCTTTTGCATTTCTTCCCATGATGTTGGCATGTCAGGATGTAGGATGGTGAATGGAACCTCCCTTTCCGTAACAGGCTCTTTGATCAAGGGGAGAATGTGAGGGTATGGCATCATAAGATTCTGGGAGCGGGTTCGTACCCACTTGAGGTAAGGCTCAAGGGGGATGGAATTATTGTGCCCCAGTGTCTTACTATCCACCTTGTTAGGCATTCTCCAAGCTCTGATGAACCTTTGTCGAAGTCCTTGCGCATCGTTGTCGAAGTCAAAAACTAGGTCAGGAATCAGCATGTCTTGAGGGCCAGCCCTCCGAGCATATCCAAATTGTCTCAAAGCTAGACAGGGGTTGTAGGTAATGCCTCTCCTAATGCCAAGTAGTGGGACATTATGAAATTCCCCACAACGATCAATGATGATGACATTTTCTCTGGACCGAGAACACCAATGTACATCAGAATGTGTGAGGGTCATCAATCGTTGTGACCACCTTAAACCCTGCTCATTCTTCAAAACTGATTGCGGAAGGTGAGAAATAAACCACCTTGCTAGGAGAGGAATACAGCACATGAGAACACCTCTTTTCCTCATTGTTCGTGTGTAAAATGAGTGTAGGATGTCCCCAAGCAATGTAGGTATAGGATTCTTAGATATGAAAATCTTGACAGCATTCACATCTATAAGTTGGTCAGGGTTTGGGAACAAGACCAACCCATAGATAAGGAGTGCCACAATATCTTCAAAGGCTTGTAGATCAAGAGAATTCCAGTAGTCTTGTGCCTTCTCAAACAGAAACTTTGCCAAGAAACCCTTGACACCACTTCTGGTTTCCCAATGCCCCTTGATGTCAGATGGTTGCAAGTGTAATGCTTGACCAACATCTTCAAGCTTTGGTTCTTTTTCCGTACCGTTGTAGGGTAGTTGACAGAGAATAGGAATTCTCAGGAGTTGAGAAAATTCCTCCAAAGTAGGCACCAATTGGTAATTAGGGAATGTGAAACAGTGGTGTAGGGGGTCAAAGAACTGGAAGAGAACTTTCACCATATCTTCTTCAATGTTGGAGTTGACCAAACTGAGAAGTCTACCATGTCTTTCACTGAAAGGATAATTCTCTGGAATCCTAGAAGTAAGCTCCTTGAGTTAAGGAGGGATTCTCACAAGGTTGACTTGAATTGTTTTCCTGCGAAGAGATTCCATGACCTATAAAACAAGAACAAAGATGAAGATCCAAACCCTTGAAATGGTTAGTGGATGCATATGATGCTTTATGATGTTCATGATGTATGCACAAACACATTTACAAGCAAGTCACACAAAACCCTAGTTTCAGGCTTGTATGAGGTTTCATATGTAAGTACCCTCTTGAGTTTAGTTGGCTCAAAACCTGTCCTATAAATAATAACCGGGTTCTAAGGAGCTCAATATCACTGAATTGTTTTCTATGTTCATTGTTTTGGTTTAGCCACTTAACTAGCGACCAAAATATTCCAAGAAAACAACCCTCAATGAGTGTAGTATCGAGTATCTACCAACTTCGGACTGCACCAAAGCCGGTCACCTCACTACCCCTATCAAAAGGCCAAGATGGTCAAGTAAGGTTCTAAGAGTTCATTAGTGCTTCATGACATCACATAGCGGCCCCGTATTCTCTTTGATTGACTCAAAGGCTACTGGTACTCACAAATATGTCGCACTAATATAGCTATTGCTTAAGCCGTGTTGGTATACCCCGCACAGTTTCCACAGCGTATTGTTATTTACCTATGAATGTTTCCCAAATCCGGGTGGAGGATTTCAAGCCCAAACAAGAGAACCAAAATGTAAAGCAATCAAAGTAAACAATAATCATGCAAAAGGGTGATCTAAGCCCTAATGTTACTCCACTTTTAAAGATTGTCCCCAGCAGAGTCGCCAATTCTGTGATACGGTGGGAGAACTCACTTGGGATTTTGCGTTTATGTTCGCAAAATGTTTCGGTTTAGCAAGAGTCGCCACCGACTTTTTATTTTATCCTAAGGAAAGGTCAAAAATCACAGGAAAAACCTTTGAGATGTTTTCTTGGGTTCGGGGAGTATATTATGAAAAGGGAAGGTGCTAGCACCCTTTTCATCCATGGTTTTCCATGGGCTCTTAGTTTTAGATCACTTGCGTTTGCTTTTCAATTTGTTTTGAAATGGTGCTTTGTGTGTGGTTTTTGAAAATGCTTTTGAAAAGAGGCCATCATTGTGGCAACCTTTGTAATGATTCTTGTTTGAATGTATACAAAGGTGTTTTTCTCTTTTGAAAAGATTTGAAAGTTTGATTTGAAATTGTTTTGAAGTTGTGTTGTGAGGTGTGTATGAAAATAGCAAGGATGTTTTTGCAAGCTTTTGATCAAGTAAATAAAAGCTATCTACCCTATTTTACTCAAAGATCTTTCTTATGTTTTTTAACCCTTTTAACAATGTTGTTTCACCATTGCATTTGGTGAACAACCTTGTGTTAGGATGTTAAACGGGACAGGCGCAGGTCATCGTATAGACCATGATAGCAATTGTGTCAAGTATCTTTTAGCAATTTTCCGAGGGACTAGATCATTTTTGTATAGGCAACCAAGATAGCGTCATCGAGGGACTATGATCTTTTGTTTTGTTTTTGTTTTGCTAATAGATACTCAACATGCATATCATGGCCATTTGTTTAGGCAACCAAGTGGAGATACCTTAGGGGTGTTTATGTGCAAGTGCATTTTATTGCATGCAAGAGTTTATCTTGAATTAGGATTTTCTATTTCATTGATTTTATCTTGCCATACATATCCTAATTACTAGCATTTACTTTTGAAAGCAATAGAATGCAGAAATGTAAAATCCTACACTATTACAGCATTTAGGGGATGGGGATACACATTTGTACATGGGGTGGTTCAACGAGAAAAATAGATAAGAAAATAAAATAACAAAGGGAAGATAGAGAGAAAGAGAGAGAGGGCTAGCGTGCTGCTGAGAGGAAGTCAGAACTTCTGACCCAGGCCTGCTGCCAGATTATCAACCTTTTGGTGAAACTGTATGAGTCAGAACTTCTGACTCTGGCACCTGCAAAACAGAAACCTGTTAGTGGGAAGGTCAGAAGTTCTAACCCCCATGCGCTGCAAGGCAAAAGTTTGTTAGTGAGGAAGTCATAAGTTCTGACCCTGCTGGAAATATAATAATTCTCAGAAGTTCTGATATTATTGACAGCAAAACAGGCTTCAGATGTGCTAACGTCAAAGTCAGAACTTGGCTTCTCCCTGTGCTAGCCAGAACATCTGCAGTTTTGTTATTTTTCCACAAAACAGAAAACATGCTTGGGACAAATTCAGCAAATGTCAAAGTGTTTCAGGAGACAAAATCAACAAGGTCACAGGCAGTTTCTACACTGATTCACTTCCTACTTAAACATTCTGAGGTATTAAAATCCTCAGAACGCAAACAACAGCAACATGATATTTACATTATGTTTATTGAGCATGCAAAGCTGATGATGCTTAGCAGCGTGATGAAAGTCAGCAGGTGCTTACCTGGCTGTTGAAAAAGTCTGTGAGTGGGAGCTATCTTTTAGCTCTGATGGTGTTCTGGACAGGTTATTTTTTAGAATGGGTGGATGGGGAAGATATGTGTATGTATGGTCAGAAACTGTAAGGGTGCTCTTTGGTCACAAAGCAAACTGGGTATTAATGAAGTTTGGAGGTAGGAAGTTCAAATTTGTGAAAAAAATACCAGGGATTTTGGACAGAGATTCACAAGGTTTTTCTTTTACTAGAGTTTTCTGTTTCTTCTCTAGCAATTTTTTCTGGGTGTTTTTTTCACGTCCCCTTTGTGATGGACAATGGTGTCCTATTTATAGGCAAGGCTTTGTGGATTTTTGAACGTTAAATGGCGCCCATACTATGCAAGAGAGGTTAACTTGTTTTTGAAGGAAGTTCATGAAAAGTTGTGATGATGGACAACTTTTCAGCCTAGGCTGGAACAGTAAGCAAGGATTGAGGAGAAGTGACCTCTATAGGCGAAAAGTGGCGCATAGACCCATGCCTAAACCTGCACAAAGGTGTTTACCAAGCCACACGTGGAGAGACCCCTTGGATGAATGTTAAGGAGTGGTTGTGAGCATTAATGAGCATTAAATGGTGATGAGATTTATCAACCTCAAAAATCTTGTAATAGGAGATTTTGCATCATTACCTAAAACCTGAGCCAGCAGTTCTGTTTCACCAAAAAACAACGTAAACTAAGTTCTGACCTTGGCTTCTTGCTGTCTCAGCAAGTTCTGAGATTTTTCCAGTATACTTCTTTGATCTTCCTTTAAAGACTCTGGACTTAGTGATCCTGCTTCAGTATTTTACCCAATCTTCTGATCCCATTACCTTCTGATCCCATTACGTTCTGAATGAGTTTCAGGTTTTGTTGCCTTCTTTACATTTCTCCAACAAACTCTGGATGAACTTTGCGTAACTGTTGAAAGAGCCATATTCTGACTGAATGTTATGTGTTGAGCCAAGTTTGCAACTTCTGACCGTTTCTTCCTGGAGGTTGGTTCAGAAGTTCTTAAGTGCCATCTTCTTCTTAAACCCCCCTTTTTTAGAGAAAATTCTAAGTATTTAGAATTTTAACTTTTTCAAGGCAAAAGTTTTGCCTTTTAAGCTTGCACACGAATATTTTGTTCTTGTAAATTGTCTACTTGGAAAGGAATGGTAATAAAGGGCTTGGCTTTGTTTTAAGAGAAAATCTGAGAATTTAGGATGGATTCCTGAAGGATGAGAGGGCAAATTTTGGGGTACAACACCAAGTAATGGGACATTAGAGAATTCCCCGCAACGATCAATGATGATGACATTTTCTCTGGACCGAGAACACCAATGAACATCATAATGTGTGAGGGTCATCAACCGTTGTGACCACCTTAAACCCTGCTCATTCTTCAAAACTGTTTGGGGAAGGTGAGAAATAAACCACCTTGATAGAAGATGAGTACAGCATATGAGAACACCTCTTTTCCTCATTGTTCGTGTGTGAAATGAGTGTAGGATGTCCCCAAGCAATGTACGCACAGGATTCCGAGATATGAAAATCTTGACAGCATTCACATCTATAAGCTGATCAGGGTTTGGGAACAAGACCAACCCATAGATGAGTAGTGCTACAATCTCCTCAAAGGCTTGTAGATCTAGAGAATTCCAGCAGTCTTGTGCCTTCTCAAACAGAAACTTTACCAAGAAACCTTTGACACCACTTCTGGTTTCCCAATGACCTTTGATATCAGATGGTTGCAAGTGTAAGGCTTGAGAAACATCTTCAGGATTTGGTTCTCTTTCTGTACCATTGTAGGGTAGTTGATGGAGAATAGGAATCCTCAGGAGTTGAGAAAATTCCTCCAAAGTGGGTACTAATTGGTAATCAGGGAATGTGAAACAGTGGTGTAGGGGGTCAAAGAACTGGAAGAGAACTTTCACCATGTCTTCTTCAATGTTGGAGTTGACCAAGTTGAGAAGTCTACCATGTCTTTCACTGAAGAGAGAATTCCCTGGAATCTTGGAAGTAAGCTCCTTGAGTTGAGGAGGGATTCTCACAAGGTTGACTTGGATTATTTTCCTGCGAAGAGATTCCATGACCTACAAAACAAGAACAAAGATGAAGATCCAAACCCTTGAAATGGTTAGTGGATGCATATGATGCTTTATGATGTTCATGATGTATGCACAAGCATATGTACAAACAAGTCACACAAGATCCTAGTTTCAGGCTTGCATGAGGTTTCATAGGTAATTACCCTCTTGAAGTTAGTTGGCTCAACTTGTCCTATAAATAGTAATTGGGTTCTAAGGAGCTCAATATCACTGGATTATTTTCTGTGTTCATTGTTTCAGTTTGGCCATTTAATTGGCGACCTAAATATTCCAAGAAAACAACCCTCAATGAGTGTAGTATCGAGTATCTACCAACTTCGGACTGCACCAAAGCCGGTCATCTCACTACCCCTAAAAAAGGCCAAGATGGTCAAGTAAGGTTCTAAGAGTTCATTAGTGCTTCATGACATCACTCAGCGGCCCCGTATTCTCTTTGATTGACTCAAAGGCTACCGGTACTCACAAATATGTCGCACTAATATAGCTATTGCTTCAACCATGTCGGTATACCCCGCACAGTTTCCACAACGTATTGCTATTTACCTATGAATATTTCCCAAAAATCTGGGTGGAGGATTCAAACCCAAACAAGAGAACCAAATGTAAAGCAATCAAGATAAGAATGCAAAGGTGATCTAAACCCTAAGGTTACTCCACTTTTAGATTCTCCCTAGCAGAGTCGCCATACAGTGGGAGAACTGACTTGAGGTTTTGCGTTTTGTGTTCGCAAATGTTTCGGTTTAGCAAGAGTCGCCACCGACTTTTTATTTTATCCTAAGGAAAGGTCAAAAAGCACAGGAAAGACCTTTGAGATGTTTTCTTGGGTTTGGGGAGTAGATTATGAAAAGGGAAGGTGCAAGCACCCTTTTCATCCATGGTTATCCATGGGCTCTTAGTTACTTGTTTAGATCACTTGCTTTGCTTTTCCAATTGTTTGAAATGGTGCTTTGTGTGTGGTTTTGAAAGATGTTTTTGAAAAGAGGCAATCGTTGTGGAAACCTTTGTAATGATTCTTGTTTGAATGTATACAAAGGTGTTTTTTTCTTTTGAAAAGTTTTCAATGTTTGAAAGTTTGATTTGGATAATGTTTTGAAATTGTGTCGTGAAGTGTGTTTGGAAATAGCAAGGATGTTTTTGCAAGCTTTTTTGATCAAGTAACTAAGAGCTATCTCCCTATTTTACTCAAAGATCTTTCCTAATGTTTTTAACCCTTTTGACAGTGTTGTTTCACCATTGCATTTGGTGAACAACCTTGTGTTAGGAAGTTAAACGGGACAGGCGCGGGTCATCGTATAGACCATGATAGCAATTGTGTTAAGTATCTTTGGCAACTTTTTGAGGGACTTGATCATTTTTGTTTAGGCAACCAAGATAGCGTCATCGAGGGACTATGATATTTTATTTTGTTTTTGTTTTGCCAAAGTACCCAACATGCATAACATGGCCCATTTTTTAAGACAAAGTGGATTGTAACCCTAGGGGTGAAAGTGTGCATTGTGTTTGATTTTCATGCATTTTTGTCTTTGATTAGGTCAAACTATTTGTTGATTTGGATTTTTGCATACAAACCCTAATTCTCTAATCATTGCATAATTGAAAGCTTAAAGTGCGAGAATTAAAATTCTAAGCTATTACAACATGATTATGGGGATGAGGGTACAATCTTTGAATGGGGGGTATTTGACAAGAAATATAAACCCTAGTTTACTATTACATCCAAATTGAATTCATAATGCATAAATATTTAAAAGGATAATATTTAAATAAACAAAATAAATAAATATCAAATAATATGTATTATGCAAAAAGAGTTTTTGTTTGTTTATGTATGTGAAAGTATTTTTAATGTAAAAAAGTATAAAGAAATAAAATAAAAAAAGATTAATTTTATTTGTTTAAGGGTAAACTCTAATTTCTTTAAGAAAATAAATACAATATATTATTTATATACAATAAAATATATTAATATATGTAAAAGTAAAATATACATAGAAAAATGTATTTTTTAGTATGAATAATAATAAAAATGAAAATGTAATATTTTTATATTTTTTATTCTAAAGTATTTAATAAAATAAAAAGTATATGCTTATATATGTATATTAATCAACTTAAATATATGCAATATAAAATAAAATATGTACAAAAATAAAATATATTTAGTAAAATATTTTTAGTATGAATAAAAATAAAGAACAAAAATAAAAGTATAAATTATATATTATTTTCAAGTTTAAATAAATAATATAAAAGTATTTAAATGCTTTTTATGTTAGAAAAATTAAAATAAAATACCAAATGAATGTGAAAAAATTATGGAAATATTTTTGAGCATTTTTTATGTTTGGAAATAAATAAACAAAATAAAAAACGAAAACAAAAAATGCAAAAATATGAAAATACAAGAGATTGGGCCAGGGGGTGCAAAAATGAAAATGGGAGGTGTCAAAAGCAGCCAGGCCCAGCCCAGCCCAAAACTTCATCTTCAACCTCCAGCATTTGAAAAACGCGCGCGTCCCCTGTACAAACTTGGATATCCTGCATACGAGCTCTATTGCAAAAATACAAAACACCAAACTTGTAGAGAATTTCAAGACGATTCCAACCATGTAAAAAACTAATCCTAACTCTCAAAGACCAGAGAGAATTTCTCTGGCCCTAAAATCTGACCTAGTTTTTTCAGCATGTTCATGGATGAAATTCTCCTAGCACACTTAATATAAATGAAAACTGAGCATATGTACAGCTTCATGGCAATGAACACTACATTTTTTATTCACAAACCTAAGGCTAAATGTTCCTAAATAGAGAGATAGAAAGTGAAGAAAAACCTGTTTCAGTTGGATTCGTGTAGGGTAATGTAGTGCTTTTCAACAAGGCTTGAGATGTCTGGTAGCTTTCCTGAACTTCACTTGACCTTCTCCAATAGCTAGCTTGCCTTGAATGTCCTTGAATCAGTCTATAGAACTCAACCTGCACAAGCTCAAAATGAAAATGGTGAACATTGTAAATGGAGTTACAGTTAGTATTTAAGGTGTGGGATAGCTTGGGTGAGTTGAATGGAAGGTGTTTGAAGCAACTTGGGGAAAAACGCATGAGCCAAATGAGCTATGGAACTCAAGTTGTAGGACTTGCCCTGTTTTGCCAAAGGAATGTGATTTCTGGCTATGGGGTGTTTTGAGACTCAAGCAATCGTGTTTCTAACTCAAAGGGGTGTGAGAAAGATGCTCAAACTGTTTATGTAAGTTAACATTGGCTGGTTTTCAAGTTCTCAAGTTTTTGACAAGTTTCTTGTTTTTGAATTAAGAAAGTGGAAGTTGGTATTACAGGCCTGTACAGGCTATCTAATATGCTTGCATACATTGCTCTTGTCCCCACTGATTTGTGGATTTGTTTTGCTACAAGAGATCTTGGACCAATGCTCAAGGATTGTTGGTTTGACATAAAGCATACTTAAGCAAAAATGGAAATTTGCCTTTTTCTACTTAAGGCTTAATCTTGTGTATAATGTCCAAATGACCAAAACAAAAGCTTAGACTGATGGATTGACATTAAATTATGGAGTGTGAAGTGGTTTAGAGGCCTGCAAGCTAGTGTAAGGCATGCTGATTTGAAAATGCAACTTGTATGAACATGAATATGCCATGGGTGAAAAGTGAGTTTTTGCCAACTTCAAGCCTTCGATTCTCCCTAACCACAAATGTGTTTGAGGAGTTCTTGGACAATTTCGAAAGCTTGCAACATGCTATATAATCCATATTTGAAATGCAACTTGAGACTCCAAGTGGAACCATGTGAAACATGGCCAAGAAGATAGGTCAAAATCCTGCCTAAACTAGGGCAAAATTTCACTAAGTTAAAAGTTTTAGGGACCCTTGTTCCAAAAATCATAACTTGAGATCCAAGCTTATTTTGAGAAAACTTTGTGATCAAAAGGTTGCCTAAAACAAAATGATCTTGGTCCCTCAAAATGCTAAAGATACTTGGCAACATTGCTATCATGGTCATACGATGACCCACGCCCGTCCCGTTTAACATCCAAAGATAGGGTTGTTTAACAAATCAATGGTAAATCAACAATGTCAAAGAAATAAAAATGTACAAGAAAGACTTTTGAGTAGGTAGAATGCTTCTAGTTACTTGACCAATTTCAAAACAATCCTTTCTATTTTCAAACAAACACACACACATTTTCAAAACATTTCCAAACAACTTTCAAAACATTGAAACATTTTTCAAAAGACAAACATCTTTGTATACATTCTTACGAACGAGAATCATTATAAAGATTGCCTAAATGATGGCCTCTTTTTAAAATACTTTCAAAACCACACAAAGCACCATTTCAAACAATTTCAAAAGCAAAAGAAAGTGATCTAAATAAGTAACTAAGAGCCCATGGAAAACCATGGATGAAAAGGGTGCTAGTACCTTCCCTTTTCATAATCTACCCCCCGAACTCAAGAAAACATCTCAAAGGTCTTTCCTATGATTTTTTGCCTTTCCTTTTGGATAAAAGAAAAGTCGGTGGCGACTCTTGCTAACCACGACATTTGCAAACACAAACACAAAACCTCAAGTCAGTTCTCCCACCGCATCACAGAACTGGCGACTCTGCTGGGGAGAATTATAAAAGTGGGGTTACCTTAGGGTTTTAGATCACATTTACATGCTTATCTTGTTTGACTTGTATGCTTTACATTATGGTTCTATTGTTTGGGTTTGAATCCTCTACCCGGATTTGGGAAACATTCATAGGTAAATAGCAATACGTTGTGGAAACTGTGCGGGGTATACCGACATGGTCTAAGCAATAGCTATATTAGTGCGACATATTTGTGGGTACCGGTAGCCTTTGAGTCAATCAAATAGAACACGGGGCTGCTGAGTGATGTCATGAAGCACTAATGAACTTCTAGAACCTTTACTTGACCAACTTGGCCTTTTAGGATGTAGTGAGATGACCGACTTTGGTGCAGTCCGAAGTTGGTAGATACTCGATACTACACTCATTGAGGGTTGGTTCCTTGGAATATTTTGGTCGCCAGTAAAGAGGCTGAATTGAAACAATGAACGAGGAAACAATCCAGTGATATTGAGTTCCTTAGAACCCGATTACTATTTCTAGGACAGGTTGAGCCAACTAAACTTCAAGAGGGTACTTACCTATGAAACCCCATGTAAGCCTAAACTAGGAACTTGTGTGATTTGTTTGTACATATATACTTGTGCATAATATCATGGACATCATGAACATCATATGCATCCACTAACCATTTCAAGGATTTTGGAGATTCATCTTTGTTCCTGTTTTGTAGGTTATGGATTCAATTCGTAGGAAAATTGTCCAAATCAACCTTGTAAGAATTACTCCACAGCTCAAGGAGCTAGCTTCAAGGATTCCTGATAATTCTCCATTCACTGAGAGACATGGTCGTCTACTTAACTTGGTCACCACCAACACGGAGGAGGATATGATGAAAGTTCTCTTCCAGTTCTTTGACCCTTTGCATCATTGCTTTACATTTCCTGACTACCAACTTGTGCCCACTTTGGAGGAATTTTCTCAACTCTTGAGGATTCCTATTCTCAATCAACTACCCTTCAACGGTATGGAAAGAGATCCAAAGCCAGAAGAGATTGCTCAAGCCTTGCACTTGCACTCATCTGATGTCACAACACATTGGGAAACTAGAAGTGGTGTCAAAGGCTTCTTGTCAAAGTTCCTGTTTGAGAAGGCCCAAAGTTGTTGGAATTCTCTAGACTTACAAGATTTTGAGGAGATTGTATCTCTTCTAATCTATGGGATGGTCTTATTCCCTAACCCTGACCAACTCATAGATATGAGTGCTGTCAAAATCTTCATGTCTTGCAACCCGGTGCCTACATTGCTTGGGGATATCCTCCACTCTTTTCACACTCGTACAATGAGGAAAAGAGGTGTTCTCATGTGTTGCACTCCTCTCCTGGCAAGATGTATTATTTCTCATCTTCCCCAATCAGTCTTGAAGAATGAGCAAGGTTTGAGGTGGTCACAATGATTGATGACTCTTACACATTTAGATATTCATTGGAGTTCTCGATCAAAAGAGAATGTTATTATCATTGACCGTTGTGGGGAATTTCCTAATGTCCCTCTACTTGGCATTAGGGGAGGCATCACCTACAACCCTTGCTTGGCGCTGAGACAGTTTGGTTACGCCCGAAGGGATGGCCCACATGATATGCTAATTCAAGGATTGGTTTTCGACTTCGACAACGACGACTAAGGACTCCATCAGAGATTCATCCGAGCTTGTAGGATGCCCTACAAGGTAGACAGTAAGACTCTGGGACACAAGAATTCCATCCCTCTTGAGCCTTACCTCAAGTGGGTACGAACCCGTGCCCAAAGTCTTATTGTGATCGGTGGAAATAGAACTGACTGTTTTTTAAGCTGGTTTCGCGAAATGTCACGGTAAGCAAGAGTCGCCATCGTATTTTATATTCTCCAACATGGAAAGGACAAAAGCACAGCAAAATTCCTTATTCGAGAATGTTTCTCGGTTCGGGAGGTAGATTTATAGAAAGGGAAGGTGTTAGCACCCTTTCTATCCATGGTTATCCATGGGCTCTTAGGTACTTGCTCTTATGTTTTCAAAATTTGTTTGCTTTTCAAATGTGAGTGGGTTTGAAAAAGTTTCTTTGAAAGATTTCTGAATGACTCTTGTATCAGTCCTCAAGAGTGTTTGAAAATTTTGTTTTGAAAGTGTGAGGTGTGAAAAGTATTTTGTTTGTTTTTGAAAAGAGCAAGTATCTATGAGTCATCTACCTACCCTAAGGAATTAAGCTGTGTAAGTATCCTTTAGGTAGTGCCATCCCACCATTGAGAGGTAGGTAGCACCACCGTTGGAGGTGTTCGGGTCAATTCGAGTTTAGGGACAGTGTGGTAACCGAAGCAACAGTAGGACACCTTAGAAGCTACCCTTATGTCCTTGATCCTTTTTTTAATCCGAGGCAACCGTTTCGAGGCAACTGTTCCGAGGCAACTGTTTCGAGGCAACTATTTCGAGGCAACTGGATCATGGACATAAGGACCGCTAAGACGTCCTATACTTGACGACCACGTTTCGAAGGCAACAAGTGAGGCATACCCTAGAAGTGGTGTGTGTATTTGTGTGTTGTATTCAGTTAATGTTTGTCTGGTTAATTAGTGAGCTATGAGTTGTTTTTATTTACATACATTCTTTCATGCAAGTTTAGCAGTTAAGAGGGTGCGGAAAGTAAATTGCGGAAACATAAATCCTACGCTATTACAAGGCGCGGGTCTATACATCGCCAAAAATACAAAGACCCGTTTTGGTAAATAAGTACGAGAAATTAAAATAAAGCAGTAAACCTAATTACTATTACATTCTGGAAACAGTTACAAAAATATAATAAAAAGGAATTAAAGCGCGGAAAGAAATTAAATCGGGAACGTCCTAAGGGTTTTGACCCTTTTTTGAATAAGAATTAAGTTTTCTTTTTTTTTTTGTAATTAAATGAAAATTAGGCCTAATTACTAATTAATTAATTTAATTAAAAGAAAAATATTTTTGTATTTTTATGTTTTTAATGAAAATAAAAATAAAAAGGAATTAAAAATGTCAAAAGAAAAGTCTAAGTCTAAATTGTTTTTATTTATTGTAAAAAGGTTAAAATTAAACTAATTAACTAATTAATTTGTTAGTATTTTATTTACAAAAATAAAAGAGTGAGATTAATAATAAATGAAATATTTACATTTTTTAGTTTTTGAATTTTTATTATGAAAAGTGTTAATTAATTGATTAATTAAATAATTACTAAAGAAAATAAAAAGAAAAGGAAAATAGAAAAAGAAATAGAAACCAATGGGGGTGTTGACCCAAGAATGGAGGTGAAATCTGGAATCGTGAGGGTGCATTCAGAGGGTGTCCAATTCTCAGCATCGATGGAGAGGTTGTCGGTGGCTGTTGAGAAGGCTGTTGTATGGTCGCGGTGCTGCTGTGAGTGACCCGGTCTCTCGAGGAGTTTTTTTCTTCTTTCCTATTCTTTCTGCAAAATGAAACAACAATTCTTGTGAATTTTTGAATTTTGCGGCGGATCTGATTTGCTCTCGTCTTCCATATTTCCTGGAAAAAAAACTTCGTACAAATTGTTAAATGAATCTATGTAATGTGTTATTAAAAGGGTAATGATTTTCAAGAAAAGATACAAGTTGCATATGTCAAGGTTTGAAGGTTAGATTGAAGGGATATGTGTAATGAATGAGAATTATACAGTGAATAGAAATTGTGGTGAAAATTCAGCCTTTTCTATGTACAAGACTATTGGAGAAATTGATGAAAAAGGGTAAATCAAAAATTTAGAAATCAGAAAAAGATGTATTAGAATGTGGATTTGTGATCGAATTTCTTTTGAATTTTTTGGAATTGGTTTGGCCGTTTGAGAGATGCTTGAATTGCACTGGAAGGTTGAAAACAGTTTTCACTTTTCTTCCAATTTTTTGAATTTTGTTTTTTTCGTTTTTGGTGTCTCTACCTCTTGTAATGTATTGGGAAAGCTTGCATATGTATCCTTGAATGAGAATCAAAACAATATAATGCACCTTTAACCCTTGCACTTATGTTTGAGATTTTGCCATAACCTCCATTAAAGCAACTTACCATTCTTGTCAAATTTTGAATTTCTTGCTTGAAATAGGCCTTGCACGATTTTGGAAGGTGAATGATGGTGTATCAAAGCTATTCAAACCACAAAATATCCCTCCATTAATTTCTTTGATTTTTATTTGAATTTTAAAGATTTAAAATGAATTAAATCAAATAAAATTAAATAAAAATGGAAAAATTAATTTTAAATCTTGAAATAAATTGTGGGACACGTGGGAAGCATGGCCAAGCTGAATCAAGTGGAAAAAGTGGGCCCCTTTTGTCAAAAATGAAGTTTCAAGGATAATTGACTTTGGCCATTTCACAAAAATTTCCCAACTTCTCCAATGCATATCTTGCTCAATTTTGAAGCTATGAACATGTTCTTGGACATTTTGGAAAGGTCTTGAAGTCCTATAACCAATGTCTTTGGTCCCATGTCATTTTGATTTACCAATCTCAAGTTATGGTCTTTGACTTAAAGTCCCTTTTTGTTGACTTTTGAAAATGACCTATAATGTTGAAATTGATAACTTTTTGTGAGAGCATTTCTTGGACTTGGAATGTGAAGATGAGTTGTAGGAAATGTCTTCCCCTTCAAGATGAGCATTGTATGGGATTTTTCTGATGAAACATGAAAAAGTTATGCCTTGGTCAAGTTACAGTTGACTTTTCAGCTGTCCCAAAATAGAAACTTTTGACATCTTGATGATTTTTGAGCCATTCTTGTGAAATCATGGTAAAGATTTGACCAAATGATGATTGTGGCTTCAAAATAAGATGTTGACCAAAAAATTTGACTTTTGACTGCCAAATGACCATTTTGCCCCTGTAGTTGACTGTGGAGCAAATGGGACTTTTGACTGTGCAACTTAACCTTGTGAGCCTTGAAACTTGACATGTAGGTGCTTGACAATGTGTATGAGCATATGGGACTTAATTGAGCCCTTGAAAACCTCAACTTCCTTGCAAGAACCAAAACCCTAATTTGACTGGCTTAGGAGGATGGTTGACTGTGTAGCCCTTGAGTAGACTTTGAACAATTTGGGGTGATGCTTGTCAAAACTTTGAAGAATATGGGAGGGAAAATTTTGGGGTACAACAGTTGCCCCTGTTCAATCTTCTTAGACCTGAGGATGTAGATTGGCGTGTGTGCCTTTCGTGATCCGAAGGTGGAAGATGATTGAACACTAGAGTGCCCAGAAATTTGCACTCACATAGCAGAGTATCAACAGTGTGATAGCGGGAATGGGCTTACAGATGCCATTTGGAAGTGTGACAGAACCTTGTCGGGAATGGGCTTATAGATGCCATTTGGAAAGACGGTGGATAAGTGAATCCGAATAAGAAATAGAATAGCTTCCGTGTCTGGAGCATATCTAGTCTGTGTCTAATTGTTGACGTCTGAATAAATGGTAGAATGACCGCCGTGTCTGGGGTATATCCATACTGCATGAGTAACAGAATGTCATCCGAATCTGGATCGTATCTGGACTGAACAATAGAAGAGCATCCGGGATGGAGCATCTCTAAGTTGTCTTTTAGAAGTTTGAATCTGAATAAGCAATAGAACGGCGTCCGGATCTGGAGCATCTCTAGGCTATATCTGAAAGGAAATCTGGAATGAGTATAAGAACGTCGCCATGTCTGGGTCACATCTGGACTATCTCTAGAAAGAGTCTTGAATAAGCAAAAGAACAGCATCCATATCTGGAGCATGTCTAAGCTATCTCTGAAAGGAAATCTGGAATAAGTATCAGAACGTCGCCATGCCTGGGTCACATCTGAACTATATCTAGAAGGAGTCTTGAATAAGCAAAAGAACAACATCCATATATGGAGCATTTCCAAGCTATCTCTGAAAGGAAATCTGGAATAAGTATCAGAACATCGCCATGCATGGGTCACATCTGAACTATATCTAGAAGGAGTCTTGAATAAGCAAAAGAACAACATCCATATCTGGAGCATTTCCAAGCTATCTCTGAAAGGAAATCTGGAATAAGTATCAGAACGTCGCCATGCCTAGGTCACATCTAAACTATATCTAGAAGGAGTCTTGAATAAGCAAAAGAACAGCATCCATATCTGGAGAATTTCCAAGCTATCTCTGAAAGGAAATCTAGAATAAGTATCAGAACGTCGCCATGCCTGGGTCACATCTGAACTATATCTAGAAGGAGTCTTGAATAAGCAAAAGAACAGCATCCATATCTGGAGCATTTCCAAGCTATCTCTGAAAGGAAATCTGGAATAAGTATCAGAACATCGCCATGCCTGGGTCACATCTGAACTACATCTAGAAGGAGTCTTGAATAAGCAAAAGAACAGCATCCATATCTGGAGTATTTCCAAGCTATCTCTGAAAGGAAATCTGTAATAAGTATCAGAATGTCGCCATGCCTGGGTCACATCTGAACTATATCTAGAAGGATTCTTGAATAAGCAAAAGAACAGCATCCATATCTGGAGCATTTCCAAGCTATCACTGAAAGGAAATCTGGACTAAGTGTCAGAACGTCGCCATGCCTGGGTCACATCTGAACTATCTCTAAAAGGAGTCTTGAATAAGCAAAAGAACAGCATCCATATCTGGAGCATTTCCAAGCTATCTCTGAAAGGAAATCTGGAATAAGTATCAGAACGTCGCCATGCCTGGGTCACATCTGAACTATATCTAGAAGGAGTCTTGAATAAGCAAAAGAACAGCATCCATATCTAGAGCATTTCCAAGCTATCTCTGAAAGGAAATCTGGAATAAGTATCAGAACGTCGTCATGCCTGGGTCACATCTGAACTATATCTAGAAGGAGTCTTGAATAAGCAAAAGAACAGCTTCCGTATATGGAGCATTTCCAAGCTATCTCTGAAAGGAAATCTGGAATAAGTATCAGAACGTCGCCATGCCTGGGTCACATCTGAACTATATCTAGAAGGAGTCTTGAATAAGCAAAAGAATAGCATCCATATCTAGAGCATTTCCAAGCTATCTCTGAAAGGAAATCTGGAATAAGTATCAGAATGTCGCCATGCCTGGGTCACATCTTAACTATATCTAGAAGGAGTTTTGAATAAGCAAAAGAACAGCATCCATATCTGGAGCATGTCTAAGCTATCTCTGAAAGGAAATCTGGAATAAGTATCAGAACGTCGCCATGCCTGGGTCACATCTGAACTATATCTAGAAGGGAGTCTGGAATAAGTATCAGAATGTAGCCATGTCTGGATCACATCTGAACCATCTCTAGAAAGAATCTCTAAATAAACAATAGAATAGCATCCGTGGTTGGAGCATCTCTAAGTTATCTCTGAAAAGAAGCCCTGAATAAGCAACAGAATGGCGTCCATCTTGAGCATATTTGAACTATTTCTGAACAAGTAACTCTGAATAAGTAACAGAATAGCGTCCATCTCTGGAGCATTTCTAAGCCATCTCTGAAGAACAGCATCCATATCTGGAGCATTTCCCAGCTATCTCTTTAATCTCTTTAATGTAGATATGCCCTGGCTAGATACAGGTATTGAATCCACAATCAATCGCTCACAGATATGCCCTGGCTAGATGCAGGTATCGAATCTGGAATTGCAATAGTTGATAATAATCGTCTTTGGATTGACCTTTTTCCTGAAAAGGCAAAACATCAGTTGTATGCAATGTCATGATGCATGAACTGCGTGATTTTAAGATGTTCTCAAAAATAAATGAGATTTGTGTTGTATGATGCGTATGCATGCTATAATGTATGAAGATGTGATGTTTATGAATGTATTTTTGTCTAGGAAAATAAATCCTTGACGAATGTCGGGAAGATAACTCCTGGGCTGATGCTGAAGATTAGAGTTCTTCGTTTCCGCTGGGGATGTTGATTGTAAGAATAAACCGGTTAGGAGAAGATGACTCCGTTGAGGAATAAACTTGTTGAAGAGATTACCCTGCGGGGAATACTCTGCGGGAAGAGATACTTCGCTGAGAATTTGATGATAACTCCGCTGAGGGATACCGTTGATAAGTTATGTTGGAAGATTTGATGAACTCCGCTGGGGAATAGGGAGAGCTTCGCCGAGGACGATCTTTCCGTGGTTTTTGGCTGAGGATAACCCAGTTATAAGCTCTGGTGGAGCATAACCTTTGAATAAAGTCCGGGAAGACGCGTTCGTGCTCTGCAGGGGATAGCTTCCAGAATCTACTAGGGATAAGCTTCCTACTGGGGGGATGGTTCAACTCTCCTGGGGAGACTTTTTGAGACTGTACTGGGGAAGTGGCTCCACTGGGTGTCTGGTATTCCGCCGGGGAACAATCTTATGATCAAGACTGTCGGGGATGCTTGCTTAGGAATGTTTGCATACTCCGTTGGGGAATATTGAGATCTGCTGGGGATACCCAACTTCCATAAGGCTGACTGTAGGCTAACTCTGCTTGGGGAGAGTATCGCTGACTTGCTGGAGGATACTGTGCCTTTTTAGGGTTGATTGGGAGACCAAACTCTGCTCGGGGAGAGTATTGCTGAAATCTGGTCTTACTCTGTGGGGAGTTGAGGTAACTTGGTTACGTTCTTCAGCCGAACCTACCTTGGTACCTTGGTTGACAGAGCAACTAGATCGTTTGGACAACTCATTATTTCCCCTGTTTCTGCAGGAGAAGGTACCTGTAGAGGTGCTTGAGGACTGCCGATTTGACAAATCTTCTTCTGGTAGGCAAGTTACAAGATGACGGGACATAGTCGTACGCTTTGATCCCTAACTTTTTCCTGGATCGCCCTTTCGGGTTTTCAATCCAACGGGATACCCATTTTTGCCCAAGCCGCCTTTTCAGGTTTTCGGCTTGCCGGGTGTACAGATTTTTTTTCATTTTCATCCCTTATTTCGCCCGAACCCTTTTGGTTCGCCGGGAAGCCCTTATTTTTGCCTAGGTGTGTCAACCTAGCGGGTCTTTGGTTGTGCGTAGTATTTTTTCGACTATGTCCATGCTCTCAGAATGTAGGGAGATGCCCCTGTTGTTGTGTTGCCATACGACCAGAAGATGTTTGATCAGGCAAGATTCGTAGCTGGAACTCATGTCCAATGCCCCAAGTGATCCATATGGAGATTTGCCCCAAGTTGGTTGGCCTTTTGAGAGATTCTCTGAATCTTGACTTAACTGCCCCAGATAATAGACCATGATCATGTCTGCCCCTTGGTTGGAAGTACTTTTGTTCACTTAGATATTCATCGTGCGACTTTCTCTGCTGTTCGAACAAATAGTCATATGCAAACAATGTTATTTTAAAAATGCAAAGCTTATGTCTGTCTTGAAATTTTTGAAAATGCATTTTTCAGTAACACAAGCAAATTTTGTAAAAATGTGATGTCAACTCGTTATTTTACCGCAAGCCTTAAGGAGTCAGGATACCTTTGTAACAGTATGCTTTCGAACCAACCCATGCTTCAGCTAGGACTTTTAAGGGTTGTAACGTGGCCTGGTTCACGGTTTAAGAAACAAAGGATAAAGGCTCAAAATTTATTTGTACCCACCCGCTCTTCATGATGTTCTTCAAACCTAAACTCAGCTAATCGTGCGTTAGACCTTGTTTGAGTCTTTGCTTTTATATACCAGTGATGGTTCGGATATTGAAATTTTATTTTGGATAGGCAGTCATTTCCTTTTTTGGTTGAGGGTTTGTAGGACCTCTTTCTTTTTTGATTTCGTTATCCCTGTTTTTTGCCTGAACTATTTCTTTTGTGATTACAGTCAGTGGGATGCCCCAATTTTGTAAGTCTCCTTCATAGGTTTTGACTTAATGGGCGTTTATTTTGAGGGATAATGACTGCATGTCTTTATGATTATTCGGAACCATCACTGTCTTTTGTTTTGTAAAGACTCCCTTGGTGCCATTCGTTGTGCACTTGGATCAACTGAGAAGACTACTCTGCCCCAGGTTATAATTAAGGGTTTTAATTTTTTGTGAAAAGAAAAAAAACTCCTACTTCTTTGGCTCAAAGGGGTTGACGAGGGATTATCTTCCTTATAACTCCAGTGTTTAGGAATTGAAACAATGCCTGTACCTCATCAGCGGGGTCTGTTCAAAAGCATACTGTAGATTGTGGTATCGTTTTCATCATCCTCCCTCAAGAGGCTTAGAATTATTAACCGAGAGTTGAACATCAAAAAAAATGAAAGCAGTTTGAATATAGCGAATGCGAATATATTGATTCAAAACAGACATGTGTAATGCATTAATGAAATAACAACGTTTGACATGAATAAAATGTTTGAACAATCAAAGAAAAATACAACTTGAACATTCGAATGAACAAAAGTTTTTGTTTCAATCCTAGGACTTGTCACTTCAAATGGTGAATCTCGCAGGGGTAGTAGAAGAACTCGACCTGACCATCTTGGGTGAATTCCATTGCTCCTTCATCAATTAGGTTTTGGATTTTGTACCTCAACTTCCAACAGTCGTCGGTATCATGCCCCGGGCTGTTAGAATGGTATGCGCACCTGGCCCCAGGATTATAGTTGGGTGAAGAAGTCTTAGGATTAGGGTGAGGTCCTATCAACGTTACCAGATTCAACTTCAGCAGGTGTTGCAAAGCTTGGGACAGCGACATGTTGAGTTGGGTGAATTGCCTCCTGGGCTTGCTCTAATCAACCCGTTGCTCTGGGCGAGGTTGTGGTTGGACCTGTGAAGTGGTAGCAATTTGGAGAGGTCTATTCTTCACCATACCAGACCCTTGTCCTCTTGGAAGCTGATCAATGACCTGGTCCCTGACTGGGACTGTTTGCTTCATGTTGTATCTCTCTTGGCGAAGCAGGTTGACCATGGCTTTCAACTCTTCTTGCTCCCGAGCCAAACCTTGGATAAAGGCCATCTGCCCCAGCATCTGAGTCCTCATTGCATCTACCTCAGCTTGCAGATGTTTCAATCGTTCATCCTTACTGTCCTCAGAACTATTCCTGACTAAAGTCCCCATGAGGAGCGTTCCCAGCTCTTCCTGCCCCTTGGATAGATTTAGGAGGACTTCCCCAAACTGAGTCTCTTGAGTATGGAACTCCTGGTTGTCTGGTTGGAAGGCCATTGCTGAAATAAACAGTGAAGATGGTAAGTGACCTGTAACAATGGTACCTGTTATGCAATGATATGTATGTATGCATGCAATGTTTTCAAGGATCTCGCAGGGTAAACAAGAGAATTGTTAGAATTTGAATTTTGTAGCTTGATGGAAGGAGCTTCATGTTGTTGAGAGTCCTTCTTCAAGAGTCAAGGCTCACCATATCTAGTGGGTCATAGCCCCTGTCTCAGGTCCTCATGCTTTGGCTAGAGGAAAATAAATCCCCTTTTCCCCTTGCTAGACAGTTTGATTCATCATGACCTGCATCACAGCCCCTTGAGATCCTTGAAATGGGTTAGTCCTTATGCAGGATGTATGCAATGGTATGATGTTATGCTATGCATGGAGTGATGTAAGTAGGCCCTGTAATGAGTCCCAATTAAGGACTGTAAACAAAACCTGCAAGGAACCCATGTTGTTAGATAACAAGTATGTACAAGTAATCAAGTTTGAAGGCACACAAGTCACACAGAGAACCCTTAGAGTTTAGGTCAGCATGAAGTTTGGGGTACTACCCTCTTGAAGTTGGTGGGCTCAAAACCTGTCCTATCAAAAGTAACCGGGTTCTAGAGGATCCCAATATCACTGACTACCCTCAATCGGTCATAACTCCAGCGTCGCAATCTTTTCTTGCGGCCAGAACCATCGCGAGAGTTTAGCCTCAATGGGTGTAGCATACTGCTACTATTCTATGGCCAAGTTGGGTCACATTAGGTTTCTAAGGTCGGTTGGTGCTTAATGACTCCTCAGAAGACCCATATTCTCCTCGTTGCAACACAAGGGATATCGGTACAGACCAAGGTGCCACACCAACGTAGCCACTGCTTCACCCGTATCGGTCTATGCCAGACAGGTCCCTCACAGCTTATGCTACCTAAAAGGGTATTCCCCAGATCCGGGTTAGGATCTATGTCACTCCAAAACAAGCCCACAATATAAAAGCAAACAAAGCATACAATTGAAAACATAAGAGTGGTCTAATCCTAAGGTACACCTCACTTATAAAATATCCCCAGCAGAGTCGCCAGTTCTGTGATCGGTGGAAATAGAACTGACTGTTTTTTAAGTTGGTTTCGCGAAATGTCGCGGTAAGCAAGAGTCGCCACCGTCTTTTATATTCTCCAACATGGAAAGGACAAAAGCACAGCAAAATTCCTTATTCGAGAATGTTTCTCGGTTCGGGAGGTAGATTTATAGAAAGGGAAGGTGTTAGCACCCTTTCTATCAATGGTTATCCATGGGCTCTTAGGTACTTGCTCTTATGTTTTCAAAATTTGTTTGCTTTTCAAATGTGAGTGGGTTTGAAAAAGTTTCTTTGAAAGATTTCTGAATGACTCTTGTATCAGTCCTCAAGAGTGTTTGAAAAATTTGTTTTGAAAGCTTTTGAAAGTGTGAGGTGTGAAAAGTATTTTGTTTGTTTTTGAAAAGAGCAAGTATCTATGAGTCATCTACCTACCCTAAGGAATTAAGCTGTGTAAGTATCCTTTAGGTAGTGCCATCCCACCATTGAGATGTAGGTAGCACCACCGTTGGAGGTGTTCGGGTCAATTCGAGTTTAGGGACAGTGTGGTCACCGAAGCAACAGTAGGACACCTTAGAAGCTACCCTTATGTCCTTGATCCTTTTTTTAATCCGAGGCAACCGTTTCGAGGCAACTGTTCCGAGGCAACTGTTTCGAGGCAACTGTTTCGAGGCAACTGGATCATAGACATAAGGACCGCTAAGATGTCCTATACTTGACGACCACGTTTCGAAGGCAACAAGTGAGGCGTACCCTAGAAGTGGTGTGTGTATTTGTGTGTTGTATTCAGTTAATGTTTGTCTGGTTAATTAGTGAGCTACGGGTTGTTTTTATTTACATACATTCTTTCATGCAAGTTTAGCAGTTAAGAGGGTGCGGAAAGTAAATTGCGGAAACATAAATCCTACGCTATTACAAGGCGCGGGTCTATACATCGCCAAAAATACAAAGACCCGTTTTGGTAAATAAGTACGAGAAATTAAAATAAAGCAGTAAACCTAATTACTATTACATTCTGGAAACAGTTACAAAAATATAATAAAAAGGAATTAAAGCGCGGAAAGAAATTAAATCGGGAACGTCCTAAGGGTTTTGACCCTTTTTTGAATAAGAATTAAGTTTTCTTTTTTTGTTGTAATTAAATGAAAATTAGGCCTAATTACTAATTAATTAATTTAATTAAAAGAAAAATATTTTTGTATTATTATGTTTTTAATGAAAATAAAAATAAAAAGGAATTAAAAATGTCAAAAGAAAAGTCTAAGTCTAAATTGTTTTTATTTATTGTAAAAAGGTTTAAATTAAACTAATTAACTAATTAATTTGTTAGTATTTTATTTACAAAAATAAAAGAGTGAGATTAATAATAAATGAAATATTTACATTTTTTAGTTTTTGAATTTTTATTATGAAAAGTGTTAATTAATTGATTAATTAAATAATTACTAAAGAAAATAAAAAGAAAAGGAAAATAGAAAAAGAAATAGAAACCAATGGGGGTGTTGACCCAAGAATGGAGGTGAAATCTGGAATCGTGAGGGTGCATTCAGAGGGTGTCCAATTCTCAGCATCGATGGAGAGGTTGTCGGTGGCTGTTGAGAAGGCTGTTGTATGGTCGCGATGCTGCTGTGAGTGACCCGGTCTCTCGAGGAGTTTTTTTCTTCTTTCCTATTCTTTCTGCAAAATGAAACAGCAATTCTTGTGAATTTTTGAATTTTACGCCGGATCTGATTTGCTCTCGTCTTCCATATTTCCTGGGAAAAAAAACTTTGTACAAATTGTTAAATGAATCTATGTAATGTGTTATTAAAAGGGTAATGATTTTCAAGAAAAGATACAAGTTGCATATGTCAAGGTTTGAAGGTTAAATTGAAGGGATATGTGTAATGAATGAGAATTATACAGTGAATAGAAACTGTGGTGAAAATTTAGCCTTTTCTATGTACAAGACTATTGGAGAAATTGGTGAAAAAGGGTAAATCAAAAATTTAGAAATCGGAAAAAGATGTATTAGAATGTGGATTTGTGATCGAATTTCTTTTGAATTTTTTGGAATTGGTTTGGCCGTTTGAGAGATGCTTGAATTGCACTGGAAGGTTGAAAACAGTTTTCACTTTTCTTCCAATTTTTTGAATTTTGTTTTTTTCGTTTTTGGTGTCTCTACCTCTTGTAATGTATTGGGAAAGCTTGCATATGTATCCTTGAATGAGAATCAAAACAATATAATGCACCTTTAACCCTTGCACTTATGTTTGAGATTTTGCCATAACCTCCATTAAAGCAACTTACCATTCTTGTCAAATTTTGAATTTCTTGCTTGAAATAGGCCTTGCACGATTTTGGAAGGTGAATGATGGTGTATCAAAGCTATTCAAACCACAAAATATCCCTCCATTAATTTCTTTGATTTTTATTTGAATTTTAAAGATTTAAAATGAATTAAATCAAATAAAATTAAATAAAAATGGAAAAATTAATTTTAAATCTTGAAATAAATTGTGGGACACGTGGGAAGTATGGCCAAGCTGAATCAAGTGGAAAAAGTGGGCCCCTTTTGTCAAAAATGAAGTTTCAAGGATAATTGACTTTGGCCATTTCACAAAAATTTCCCAACTTCTCCAATGCATATCTTGCTCAATTTTGAAGCTATGAACATGTTCTTGGACATTTTGGAAAGGTCTTGAAGTCCTATAACCAATGTCTTTGGTCCCATTTCAGTTTGATTTACCAATCTCAAGTTATGGTCTTTGACTTAAAGTCCCTTTTTGTTGACTTTTGAAAATGACCTATAATGTTGAAATTGATAACTTTTTGTGAGAGCATTTCTTGGACTTGGAATGTGAAGATGAGTTGTAGGAAATGTCTTCCCCTTCAAGATGAGCATTGTATGGGATTTTTCTGATGAACCATGAAAAAGTTATGCCTTGGTCAAGTTACAGTTGACTTTTCAGCTGTCCCAAAATAGAAACTTTTGACATCTTGATGATTTTTGAGCCATTCTTGTGAAATCATGGTAAAGATTTGACCAAATGATGATTGTGGCTTCAAAATAAGATGTTGACCAAAAATTTTGACTTTTGACTGCCAAATGACCATTTTGCCCCTGCAGTTGACTGTGGAGCAAATGGGACTTTTGACTGTGCAACTTAACCTTGTGAGCCTTGAAACTTGACATGTAGGTGCTTGACAATGTGTATGAGCATATGGGACTTGATTGAGCCCTTGAAAACCTCAACTTCCTTGCAAGAACCAAAACCCTAATTTGACTGGCTTAGGAGGATGGTTGACTGTGTAGCCCTTGAGTAGACTTTGAACAATTTGGGGTGATGCTTGTCAAAACTTTGAAGAATATGGGAGGGCAAATTTTGGGGTACAACACTTATGATGCCTTACCCCTCCATTCTCCCAGTGATTATAGAGCATGTTATGGAAGGAGAGGTTCCATACACCCTCCTACATCCTGACATGACAACATCACTCGAAGACTTACAAAGGAGTTGGATACAGCTCAAGGGAGAGCACGACACTTTCGAAGCCCAATTCTACGCGAGCGAGAAGAAGGTTTTGGAACTCACTCGGCTACTTCATGAAGAGCAGACTCTCAACACCTACATTGCACTAAAGAGGATGCGCAACGTCTTTTTACCTTAGAATTTTGTATAATTTTGCCCAAGGGGCATTGATGTACTAACAATTCTATCTTATTAATATGACGTGTGTTTCTTTTTTGTTTAAAACAAATTTGAATTTCTGAATCCTTGAAAGCATTACATGAATACATATCATTCATTATATGTATAAACAGGTCTTCACACCAAGTTTCCTCATCTCTCTGATGTTTATTTCAGCAAGATGGATATTGAACAAACGGTCAAAGATTCACAAGCTCAGAATTCACAATTTCCACAGCTACTCTTGACCTTAGCCAAGGGGAAGGAGGAGCTCAAGACTCTGCTAGAGAAGGAGAAAGAGAAAAAGAAGAAGAATCAAGCCGGTGTGGTTATCATGGGTAGAAGGTTTGAAGGACAAGCCAGATGGACCTTGGAATTCCCATTAACATCTGAAGAAGGGGAAGGAAAAGGAAAAGGAACGGCAGTGCCATCAGATTCTGAAGCAGAGGAAGAAGAAGATGAGGACTATTTTGAACAGCAATACCCTCCGGCCGATGACAAATACAAAAACTTGGAAGAACATCTAGCTGTTATGGAAGTGTAGAGAGTACCGGGGCTGGATTTTGAGGAGTTAGGGTTGGTTTTTGGAATTGTAATCCCTCCTAAGTTTAAGGTGCCACTGTTTGCTAAGTATGATGGGGTGTCTTGTCCCAAAATGCACCTCAGATTCTATGTCAGGAAAATTCAACCACATTCTTCTGACAAAGACATGTGGGTCCACTTTTTCTAGGACAGTTTATCAGGAACGCAGCTTGATTGGTTCTACCAGTTAGAGAGGTCTGATGTCCACAATTGGGAAGAGTTGGCAGCCGCATTCTATAAACAGTATCAATACAACGCCGACTTGGCGCCGACCCGTACTCAGCTACAAAGTATGGCTATGGCTACCAATGAGGGCTTCAAAGACTACGCCCAAAAGTGGAGGGATTTAGCCGGAAGGTTGCAACCACCTTTATCTGAGAGGGAGCTAGTGGACATGTTCTTGGGAAATCTGTCAGGACCTTTCTTTAATCACCTGATTGGAAGCTCCTCTACAGGTTTCACTGAATTGATTTTAACTGGCGAGAGGGTGGAAGCCGGTATTAGAAGCAGGAAAATTCAGAAGGACGTGTCTACCTCTGCAGTTGCAAAAAAACCCTTCACTGGAAAGAAGGAAGTGTCTACTGTCTATGCCCAGAGGAATCAGGGAAGAACCGAAAGATGACCAACAGTGGGGGCCGTTATGATTCAAAAGTCTGCGTCAGGCCAGCCAAGAAACAACCAGACGAGAAATGATCAGCCGAGAAATAACCAGCAAAGGCCTGTAAGGCAATTCACCAAGATAAACATGACTCCAGCTCAAGTCCTACCACATCTCTTGAAGTTGAATCTGGCCATGCTAAAAGAGGTACCTAAAAATCCCAATACTGCTTCTCTACACTACCATCCGAATGCCAGATGCGCGTACCATTCAGAAAGTCCAAGGCACGACACCAACAACTGTTGGGCTCTGAAGAACAAGATTCAAGATCTGATTGACGCAAAGGAAGTTGAATTTGAAGCTCCTGAAAAGCTGAATGTTATCTCCGCTCCAATGCCGAGGCATGGTCACAATGCCAATGTTGTGGAAGAAGATCTATTTTTTTCTACTGTGGATGAATTGTTAACTCCTCTCCTAACCATTAAGTTGAATTTGTTGAAAGCTGGGGTCTTCCCAGGTTGTGACAAAGATTTCCATGCTTTCCTATCCTCCCCATTTGACTGTCCTCTGTTGAAGAAAGGAAACCAACAACTGATTGATAACAAGGAAATTTTGTTTGAGAAAGCTCCTATCTCACCCATTCCAGTTCCAGAAGTTTCTATAATAACCATCTACGCCAATCCTTCCAGGGTTCCTAAAAAACCCGTTAGGATTGCATCTGCTCCAATGAGTACTCTGTTGAAGATAACAATGCCTGGGCCAGCCCCATACAAATCCGATAAAATGGTACCATGGAACTATGATGGAGAAATCTACTATCATGGTATTAAACAGATTGAACAGACTGCTAAAGAAGAAAGCTTCGAAGAGGATAATCCCTACATCAGTAACATTGCCGGAACAAGCAAGGTTACTCGTAGTGGAAGAATCTTTTCTCCAGAGATTGCTCCTCCAACAGCAGTCTTTGGACCTGTGGCCATTCCAAAGATTACTCCTGTGATTGTACCTACAAGTGTATCCGCTGACAAAAACAATGCAATTCCTATCCCTACTTCCGCTGCTGAGAAAAAAAGGAAAGAACGTTCAAGAGGAGCCTGTCCTGACGAAGGCTCAATCACTAGTCATTCCTGAAACATCCAAGAAGGAGATGGAAGAAATCCTGAGGATCATTAAGAAAAGTGATTATGATGTTGTTGAACAACTGGGGCAGACCCCCTCCAAAATCTCTATGTTAGCATTACTGCTTTGCTCTGAGGCACATGCTAAAGCTTTGGTCAAGTTTCTAAAGACAGCGCACGTGCCGCAAGAGACGTTTGTAGATCAATTCCAAGAGTGTGTGGCCAGTTTAACAGCTGACAATGGCCTGGGTTTCTCTGATGCTGACTTGACACCCCGAGGGAGAAAACACAATGATGCACTACATGTATCGTTGGAGTGCAGAGGAACAACCCTAGCTCATGTTTTGGTTGATACTGGATCATCTTTAAACGTCTTACCAAAGAAAGCCCTGGATAGATTGGATTGTGAGGGGCTGACTTTAAAACCAAGTAATATAATTGTGAGAGAATTTGACGGCTCTAAAAGGATGGTCCATAGGGAGGTGGACATCCCGATCAAGGTGGGTACCCAGACATTCAATTCAAAATTCTACGTGATGGACATCCATCCTTCTTACTCTTGCCTGTTGGGATGTCCCTGGATTCACAATGTCGGAGCTGTCACCTCCACCTTGCATCAAATGCTCAAGTACCCCGTCCAAGGGAAGATTATAATTGTCCATGGGGAAGAGGAATATATGATTAGTCATCTGAATTCCTTCCGTTATGTGGAGTTAGATGGCGAATTCATAGAGACCCCTTTCCAACATTTTGAACAAGTCTCTGAAGAAATAGTGGCGACCAAGGCGGTATCCTCAACTTCTGTGATCACAAGACCTCCACCTCGGATGTCATCTTTAAAGGATGCTAGGGCAGTTGTGGAAGAAGGCGGATCCACCATCTGGGGGAAGCTTCCAGACTTTCCTTTCAAATCAGACAAGTTCGGCTTGGGGTTTACTTCGACTGGTCAGAAGGCTGTGTGTCGCGCCCGTGCCGGAGGGCCACCTGTGAAGATCAGCCACCGAGGGGTTAATGCACTAGAGGACAGTGAAGAAGAGGGCAGCCTAGAAGATTGGATATTTCCTACTATCGGTGGAGGACTGTGCAACTGGGAAGCAAAAGACTTTGTTCCGATTACTTTCATACCGCAGTAATTTATCTTTTCCATTTCTGTTGGATCTGTAATAATTCACAAACAATTCACACTTTTTCAACCTTGTGTCTTACCCGAGGCACAACGTTCCATTTGTAAGGGTTCTCATTTCATTTTCATATGTCATTTAATGAATCATGGACGCTTTTCATATTTAAACCTTTTTTGCTCATTGTCTTTCTTTTACATTTTGTTGTTTTAAGATGGCTATCCCTTACACACACCCACACTCACAAATGCAGGTACCCTTCCTTTCCGGATCCCATGGGTAATGATACTGCTATAGCCTTCAGTGACTCTGAAGATCTGATCTATTAAGCCGAATACGAAGGTGAGGAAGATTGTGAGGTGCCAGGGGAATTGGCCAGACTATTACAACAAGAGGGAAGAGCAATTCAGCCTCATGAGGAGCAGTTGGATACAATCAACTTGGGTACTAAGGATGATAAAAAGGAAATCAAGATAGGTGTCGATCTAGAGCCGAGTGTCAAGGAGCGCCTAATTCAGCTATTGCATGATTATGTTGAGATCTTTGTCCGGTCATACGAAGACATGCCGGGACTTGATACAAACATTGTGGTACACCGTCTACCCACAAGAGAAGACTGCCCACCAGTGAAACAGAAGGTCCGCCGCATGAGACCTGACATGTCAGAAAAGATCAAAGCAGAAGTTATGAAGCAGTTCAATGCTGGATTTCTGGCTGTTACTTCCTATCCACAATGGGTTTCTAACATTGTGCCCGTGCCTAAGAAGGACGGCAAAGTGAGAATGTGCGTAGATTATAGAGATTTAAACAGGGCCAGCCCTAAAGATGATTTTCCACTTCCGCACATCGAAATACTGGTTGACAACACAGCTCAGCACAAAGTATTTTCTTTCATGGACGGATTCTCGGGCTATAACCATATCAAAATGGCACCTGAGGACATGGAGAAAACTACTTTTGTTACACAGTGGGGTACGTTCTACTACAAAGTGATGCCATTCGGACTGAAGAATGTCGGGGCAAACTATCAGCGCGCCATGGTAGCTTTGTTTCATGATATGATACATCATGAGATAGAGGTCTACGTAGATGACATGATAGCCCGATCACAAACTGAAGAAGAACACCTTGATCACTTTCAAAAGCTATTTGTCATGTTGAAGGAGTACAAGCTCAGATTGAATCCAAACAAGTGTACATTCGGAGTCCGGTCTGGTAAACTCATAGGTTTCATTGTCAGCAACAAAGGCATCAAAGTTGATCCTGCCAAAGTTAAAGCTATACAAGAAATGCCTGCTCCTCGCATTGAGAAGGAGGTCAGAGGTTTCTTGGGACGCCTAAACTACATTGCTAGGTTCATTTCTCACCTAACATCTACTTGTGAACCAATCTTCAAGTTGTTGAAGAAAGATCAGGTAGTTAGATGAAATGATGACTGTCAAGTTGCTTTCGATAAAATCAAGGAGTATTTGCTAGAACCTCCTATCTTGATGCCACCCGTCGAGGGAAGACCGCTAATCATGTATCTGATCGTCCTAGAGAATTCAATAGGGTGCATACTGGGGTAGCATGACGAGTCTGGCCGAAAAGAGCATGCCATTTATTACCTTAGCAAAAAGTTTACCGACTGTGAAACCAGATATTCACTGCTCGAGAAAACTTGTTGCGCTTTGGTATGGCCTGCTCGCCGGCTAAGGCAGTATATGTTGACTCATACCACTTTGTTGATATCTAAGATGGATTCGATCAAGTACATCTTTGAGAAGCCTGCTTTGTTTGGAAGAATAGCCAGATGGTAGATGATCCTAACAGAATACGACATACAGTACATGACCCAAAAAGCTATAAAGGGGAGTGTGCTAGCCGATCATCTAGCTCATCAAGCTGTTGAAGATTACCAATCCATGAAGTTTGACTTCCCTGACGAAGACATCATGACATTGGACAACATTGAAGAGATCAGACCATATGACGGACCTGAACAAGGATCCCAATGGACCCTGTACTTTGATGGGGCCTCCAATGCACTTGGCAACGGTATCGGCGCGGTACTCATCTCCCCATAAGGTTGTCATACTCCTTTCACTGCTAGACTTTGCTTCAACTGTACGAACAACATGGCAGAGTACGAGGCATGCATCTTTGGAGTCAAGGCTGCCATAGACTTGGGAATAAAATCTTTAGTTGTGTTTGGGGATTCAGCTTTGGTCATCAGTCAGATCAAAGGAGAATGGGATACTAAGCATCCAAACCTCATCCCTTACAAAGAACATGTTCTGACATTGCTACCACATTTCGAGCAGATTACCTTTGAGCACTTCCCGCAAGAAGAAAATCAGCTAGCAGATGCTCTAGCTACAATGTCATCCATGTTTAAACTTAACTGGGATAATGAGGCTCCCCAAATCACCATTGAACGGATGGACGAACCTGCACACTGTCACGAGATTAATACCGAGGAAGGAATGGACCAGTCGTGGTTTCATGAAGTCAAAAGGTATCTCGAGGCACAAGAATACCCTGAAGGAGCTTCAGTCAATGACAAAAAGTTCTTAAGGAGATTCTCAGCTAAGTTCTTCCTAAGTAATGGTATCCTATACAAGCGCAATCATGATTCTATTTTGCTCCGTTGTGTGGACAAGACTGAAGCTGAAAAGATCATGGCTGAATTGCATGAAGGTACCTTCGGCACTCACTCTAGCAGGCATACGATGGCAAAGAAGATTCTACTGGAAGGCTACTACTGGTCTACCATGGAAGTTGACTGTTATCAACACTCCCGCACTTGTCACAAATGTCAAATCTATGCAGACAAGGTGCACGTGCCTCTAGTTCCTCTAAATTTCTTAACAACTCCTTGGCCCTTCGCTATGTGGGGAATCGACATGATTGGAGAGATCAAGCCTACAGCATCCAATGGACACTGCTTCATTCTGGTGGCCATTGACTATTTCACCAAGTGGGTCGAAGCAGCTTCCTTTGCATCCGTTACTAAGAATGTTGTTGCCCGTTTCATCAAGCAGAACCTTATTTGCCGGTATGGTATCCCCGAAAGGATCATCACTGATAACGGTACAAACCTTAACAATACTATGATCACCGCTTTGTGCGAGCATTTCAAGATTCAACATCACAATTCATCTCCCTATCGGCCAAAGATGAATGGTGCAGTCGAAGCTTCTAACAAAAATATCAAAAAGATCATACAAAAGATGACAGTCACCTACAAGGACTGGCATGAAATGTTACCGTTTGCTCTCCACGGGTATCGTACCACGACACGCACATCAACTAGGGCAACACCCTATTCCTTGGTATATGGAATGGAGGCTGTTTTACCTATCGAGGTTCAGATTCCCTCTTTGAGAATCATGAAAGATGCTGGTTTAAGTGAAGACGATTGGATTCAAACCCGGCTTGATCAATTGAACTTAATTGACGATAAGAGACTTACTGCTATTTTCCATGGTCATACGTACCAAAAATGGATGATCAAAGCTTTCAACAAGAAAGTCAGACGCCAAGTATATCAAGTTGGAGATCTAGTGATCAAGCGTATTATCTTGCCACAAAGTGATCCCAGGGGCAAATGGACTCCTACCTATGAAGGACCATTTGTGATCAATAACATCTTTTCTTGTGGGGCAATGATCTTAACCACCATGTACAACGACAACCTGCCGCACCCTGCGAATGCAGACATAGTAAAAAGATACTACGCATGAATGACCCTCTAGGTTGACACACCTAGGCAAAAAAAGGGCATCCTGGTGAATCGAAAACCCGAAAGGGCGGTTCAGGCAAAAATTAGGGATAAAAATATAAAAAAATTTGTACACCCGGCAAGTTGAAAACCCGAAAGGGCGACTTGGACAAAAAAGGGTTTCCAAGTAGACTGAAAACCCGAAAGGGCGGTCCAGGCAAAAGTTATGGAATTAAAGCGTATGACTATGTCTCGTCGGATCACTTTAAGGACAATCTCTTTACAGACAAACTCTGAGCCTCTGATCAATTCAATCATCTTCGGACGAAGCAACGGATAGACAAGATATTCAGAGATACGAAGGCTATAGCGGAATGGGAACCCCATGGGATTATCACACATAGCTATCTTTGTATAAATTTTTCTTACTTTTATGACACCATCCTCTTACTAGGATGTCTGTCTCCTTTGTACAAAACACTTATTCAAAGTAAATACAAATATATCTCTTTCGAAGTACAGAAAACTATTTGCCTTTTTCTTTACACTTGTGTTTTTATGTGCAAAAAACATCCAATGATTCATTTATGAACATATGCATTTGAACATGATTACTGTTTACAAATAAACAGGATGGAAAAGAAAAATTACTGACAGATTGAAAGGATAGGAAAACGTCTTTAGGCTATTCCACGAGCAATCCCTACAGTACATCATCTAGATCCCCAGCGGAGCTAAATTTCAAACCTTTATTTCCCATCAGAGTTAAAACTTCAAACTCCTAATCCCCAGTGGAGCCAAAGTTTCAAACTATCTATCCCCGGTGGAAACCATCCAGTTTCTCCAAGTTCCCCAGCAGGTTGTCTTGAAGCCTGGAAATCGACCAGATAACGGTTAACTTTTGTCTCTCCCCAACCTAGGATAATTCCCCAGTAGAGTGGCAGACAACTGAAAACTCCTGAACTTACTCTCCAGCAGTAAGCCTTCTTCCCCACAGAGTTTTTATTCTTCAACAGAATGAAGATTCTCATTCTCAGTTCCCCAGTGAAGTCGCCAAAGTTTCATTACTCCTCAACAGAATGAAGATTCTCATTCTTAATTTCCTGCAGAAGTCATCAGAGTTTCCCCTATTCCCCAGCAGAATAAGGACTCCCTTTGAGTAACCCCCAGTAGAAGTCATCAAGGTTCTCTGGATTTCCCAAGCAGATTACTCAAGCAGTATATGGCGTTGCTCGCAACAGAATTTTTGTCAATACTCCAACTTCAAGACATGAAGGATCCTCATATCCCCATAGAAGTTGTCAAGGATTTATTTTCCCCGGGAGCAGTCAAGGGTTTTATTATCCCCAGTTGTCAAGGATTTATTTTCCTCAACAATACAGCAAACCAGCTTACATGCGCATACATTACATCCACATATCATAAACATTGATAAAACACATGTATTGCATCATACATTTCATGCAACATAACTTTATGTTTCAGCTAACATTTTACCCTTTTCAGGATAAGATTAACAAGCTACCGTTAACAGTATATAATCATGAGCTCTATTTTGCACTGCAACTGTGAGCTCTATTTCAGATATCACCATTTTCATTTTTGAAGGTTGCAGCTTGACTTCTACATGGAGTTTCAAGCATCCTCAAGGCAATCTAACCATTGTAATAGCTTGAGGGAACTTCAAGGAAGCTCACACGATCCTCAGGCCTCACTCAAAGTCCCCACATTGCCATATCCAAATCCAGCTGAAGGAGGTATTTTTCAAAACTTTATCTCTCTATTTAGGCATCCTCAAGCCACGATTTGTGAAGAAAAAATGTAGTCCTTAACTTAGTGAAGTTGTACATATGCATAGTTGTCATTTATATTAACTGAGTAGTGAGAATTTGAAGCTTGAAGTTCATGAAAAAACTAGGTCAGAAATTAGGGCTACAGAAATTCTCCCTGGTCTTTGAGAGTTAGATTATGAATTTTATATCATTGGAATCGTGAGATTCCAAGCTACATTTTTTATGTTGCAAGTTTTTATTTTTGTGCAAAGAGTAGAGAGTTACAGGTTGAAGGCAAGAACGCGTGCAAATGTTTGGTTGGAGGACAGGGACGACCTAGCTTGGGCCTGGCGCGCCTTGGGCTTGTTATTTCTACTTTTCACACACCCCTGACTTGATATCCACACCCCCTGACTTATTTTTGTATTTTTTTATATTTTCTTATATTTTCATGTTTATTGTTTTTTAATATTTTTTTCTGAACAATAAAAAATCACAAAAATAATTTCTTTATTTTTTGCATTTTATTTTATTATTATTTTACATAAAAAATAGTTTATTAGGTTAACATACTTTATTTTATTAAATAAATTGTAATATATTTTAAAAAAATACTAAAAAAATTTATTATGATATTTATATACATAAAATATTCATTTTCCCATACATTCTTATTTTTAATATTTATACATAGTATTATTATTATTTTTCTTGAACAAAAAATGAACAAAATAATAAAAAGAAACATATTATTTTTTCTTATTTTTAGGACTTAAATAATTTTATTTTTCTCATACATAAAACAATTACAAAATATTTTGCATAAATACATTTTATTTGCATATTTAAATAATTGTGTATTTATTTATTTTACAATAATTCAATTGGGTTGTAATAGTATTTTAGGGTTTTATTTTGTGCAAATATCCCCATTCAAAAACTTGTATCCCCCCTCCCATAATAATTGTTGTAATAGCTTAGTTTACTTTTACGCAATTTATCGCATTTATACCATGTTAGTAAATTAGGGTTTTGTATGATAAGACAAAAATCAAACAAATAGAATGACCTAATACAAAACAAATGCATGTAAAATGACAACACATTGCACACAAGCACCCCTAGGGTTTCACCCACTTTGTTGCCTAAAAAATGGCCATGGTATGCATGCAAAGTATCTTGGCAAAACAAAACAAAACAAAAGATCATAGTCCCTCGATGACGCTATCAAAAGGTTGCCTAAAACAAAATGATCTTGGTCCCTTAAAATGCTAAAGATACTTGGCAACATTGCTATCATGGTCATACGATGACCCACGCCCGCCCCATTTAACATCCAAAGATAGGGTTGTTTACCAAATCAATGGTAAATCAACAATGTCAAAGGAATAAAAATGTACAAGAAAGACTTTTGAGTAGGTAGAATGCTTCTAGTTACTTGTTCAATTTCAAAACAATCCTTGCTATTTTCAAACAAACACACACACATTTTCAAAACATTTCCAAACAACTTTCAAAACATTGAAACATTTTTCAAAAGACAAACATCTTTTTATACATTCTTACGAACGAGAATCATTACAAAGATTGCCTAAACGATGGCCTCTTTTCAAAATACTTTCAAAAACACACAAAGCACCATTTCAAACAATTTCAAAAGCAAAAGCAAGTGATCTAAACAAGTAACTAAGAGCCCATGGAAAACCATGGATGAAAAGGGTGCTAGTACCTTCCCTTTTCATAATCTACCCCCTGAACTCAAGAAAACATCTCAAAGGTCTTTCCTGTGCTTTTTTGCCTTTCCTTTTGGATAAAAGAAAAGTCGGTGGTGACTCTTGCTAACCGCGACATTTGCGAACACAAACGCAAAACCTCAAGTCAGTTCTCCCACCACATCACAGAGGGCCATCACATACAATACCAAGCCTCATAAATGCTTCTACAGCAATTTTAAGGCAACGGATGGATGAAAGCAACCATGATATGGTGCAAATGCTGGCACAAACCCTAAGTACAGTGTTGAACCCCCTAATACAAAATACTACCCAATCGAATCAACAAATGGCAACGTAAATGATGTGCATGGCTGAATTCTTTGGGGTCCCCCAAACTATTCGACAACCCTAGAGAATACCAACAAGAGCGAACCAAGGGGTAATCTTGGAGGAAGATTTAACCATTAATCAAAATCCACAGATCCCTAGAGTAGAAATAGAACAACCTAGGGTCGAAATACCTTGAAATCCACCAAAAATCCCTAGAGAGGTCGATCCACGAGTGATTATGGTGAATAGGAACCAAAACGCTGATGAATTGATACAGCAAGTTCGACATCAGAATTTTGGAGCAGATAATAATTTGATTGCCATGATCGAAAGAATTATGATACAGAGTGGGATGAACGTTGGTTTTCGCAGACCAAACTTCACATCTCCATTGTCAGAATATATTCTGCAAATAGATTTACCCCCTAGGGGAAAAATCCCCAAGTTTACCAAATTTTTAGGGGATACGACAGAGTCTAATGTCGAACATGTGGCGAGATATTTGATAGAAGTTGGGGAAATAGCAAACAACGAAAACCTTAGGATTAAATATTTCCCAAGTTCTCTAACAAAAAACGCTTTTACTTGGTTCACTACCCTCCCAGCCAAGTCGATCCATAATTGGAATCAATTGGAAAGGTTGTTCCATGAACAATTTTACATGGGACAAACCAAAATAAGTTTGAAAGAATTGGCTAGTGTGAAGAGGAGATTCACTGAGCCAATAGATGAGTATTTGAATAGGTTTCGACTACTTAAAGCCAGGTGTTTTACCTAAGTGCCTGAACATGAATTGGTCGAAATGGCAACAGGAGGCCTAGATTATTCCATTAGGAAAAAATTAGATACCCAATACATGAGAGACATAGCTCAGCTGGCCGATAGAGTTCGACAAGTAGAACGCCTTAAAGTTGAAAAGGCTAAAGTGACCAAAACTCATCAAAGAGAAAGAGTAGCCTATGTCGAAATGAATGATGACGATCCAGAGATATCTAGCGACTCTATAGATGTCGAAGAAGGCGAAATAGATTTAGCATAATTAAAACAAGGGTCGCCATACTCTTGTAAATTGCTAGTGCCCTCAAATGGGAAGAATCTGGTTGAGTTCGAAAGGAACAGTGACAGATTCCCAAAGAAAACGTATAGTTTCGACATCACTAAATGTGATGAAATATTTGATTTATTAGTCAAAGATGGCCAAATGATAGTGCCCCCTGGGGAAAAAATGTCTCCTTTAGAACAAAGAAAGAAAAAAGGATTTTGTAAATATCACAATTTTCTGGGCCATAAAAACTCACAATGTTTTCTTTTCAGGGATCTTGTTCAAAAAGCACTCGAAGAAGGAAGGCTCAAGTTTGCTGATAAGTCGACAATGAAAATTGATGCGAACCCGCTGCAAATGGATGCACACTATGCTGAACTAGTTAGCATCCATATGGTCAAAGTTTCTGAGGACTTCATCAACAAGCCTATATTTGGCAGTTTTACTGGAAGCATATCTAGGAAAACTGTTGAAGGGGTGAGGAAGGCCATTTAAGGCCTGAACAAAGGAGCTACTGAAGGCTCAAGTAAAAGAGCTACAGAAAGCTCAAACAAAGGGGCTGCTAAAAGCTCCAACAAGAGAACCACTACAGGTTCTTACCTGGCTGTCGTTAAGGGTTTGACAGAAAACTTGGAAACCAAGATGCAAAAATTGAACCTCGTTTCCAAGAGTAACGTGGAGGTAAACATGGTCGAGGCATCTGAGGCCAAGGCTTCGGAGGAGGCCATTCGACAGGAGGAAGTGAACAAGACAGCATTTCCAAAAGAAAACGAGAATCTGGCAGAACTTTTACATTGATGCCAGAAGAAAAAGTCTGAAGTGATGTTGTGTCCCAGATGCAGTTCCATTTTCGACAAGAAGGCGACGGAGCACATACAAGGTGTGAGAGTAGTGAAGGCAAAATTGGGCACCAATGCTCATCCAAAAATGGATCCAGAAGTTAGATATGATCCCAGGAGGGGATATCAAAAGGGACCCATGAACCAAGTGAGGAGGCCACCAACTTTTCGGCCTCCAACTAATGTACCCGTGGATACTTGGCTCAATATTGTAGGCAGAAAAAGGCCCAATGAAGAAAAATGGTGAATGTTTGACGTGCCAAGGGGCTCTTCTTTGAATTATAGGAAAGAGTACCATACTACTACAACGAATAAAGTGGCTCACATATCAAGCAACTACAAGGGGAAGAACCCCATGTCTCGCTCCCAATGGAGAATATTTCAAAGACGGCGGAAAGCCGAGAAAGAGCCTGCAGCAGAGCCTCACCCAGAATCTAGCACCAATGTGCCAAGAAAAGAAAAAGGAAAGCAAAGGAAACCTCTGGAGAGGGAACCAATTGCTAGAAGACTGGTGTGGCCAGAACAATGTGGGTCGAATGACGAAGGTAATTCTGACTTCGACGATACTTTAGATATTATGGTAAATGTAATATCAGTGTTGCCCAGGGAGTACAACCGTCAGGTCAAAGTCGAAGAAACCGACTTGATGGTCGAACAAGAATTGGCCAGACATAGGCCAATGTGTTACTACGTGATGAATAACGGCTGTGTTGAGGAGTAGAATGCTTTCTTTGAGCCACCTACTGAGGCGATGAAAAATCATCTCAAGCCCCTATTTATCAGAGTAAAGATAGGGGAAGTGACCATAAATAAAATCTTGGTTGATTGTGGGGCGACCATAAATATAATTCCATAATCGATGCTGAGGAAAGTAGGAAAGGGGGATGCTGATATTAAGCCCCACAACATGGTTCTCTCAAATTATGAAGGGGGTATTGGAACCACCATGGGAGTCATACAACTGGATCTCAGGGTGAGCTCAATTCTTCGACCTACCATGTTTATGGTAATTTCAGCAAAACCAAATTATAATCTGCTTTTAGGTCGAGAGTGGATACATGGCATAGGTGTAGTGCTATCTTCGATGCATCAGAGGGTTACAATATGGTTCCCTGGTGGTATCGTAGAGAACATCGAGGCTGATCAAAGTTACTACCTGGGCGGAGTTAAAAACATTGGAAAAAATAGCTTCGACAGGAACTTGGCTCATATAGGGCCATGCATCCCTCCTGAATTCGATCTGACTCCAGCACCCAATGCTTTTTGCTCTCTTTATCTACACTCTGATCATGGTTTTCAGTGGAATAAAGAGGATTTATCAAACATTGACTATGGAGGGGTTGATGACATACGGTCAACAGGCTGGGGAAGTGAGTTTGGGGATGATGACTGAATCACAGGCTCTACAAAGGATTTCAGCATATGTAGCCGAAAATAGAATGATATCGTCCTTAGAGGAGTTCATATATTTCTTTGCATGGGATTATGACGAAATGCCTGGTCTTGACAGAAGTTTGGTGGAACTACAATTTCCAACAAAACTTGGAAAGAAGCCTGTCAAGAAAACTCCAAGGAGCTTTACACCAGAGATTCTGTCGAAAATCAAAATGGAAGTCGAAAGACTGCTGAAATGCAAGTTCATCCGAACGATCAGGTATGTTGAATGGATTGCAAATATAGTACCTGTTATAAAGAAAAATTGTACCTTAAGGGTGTGCATTGATTTCAGAGATTTGAATGTTGCAACACCCAAAGATGAATATCCAATGCCTGTGGCGGAAATGATTGTCGATTCTGCCGCTGATTTCGAATACATGAGTATGCTTGACGAATACTCTAGATATAATCAAATTTTTATTGTTGAAGAGGATGTGTCGAAAACAGCATTCCACTGCCTTGGGGCCTTAGGCACTTACGAATGGGTAGTGATGTTGTTTGGCCTAAAAAACGCAGGGGCAACGTATCAAAGAGCGATGAATTCTATCTTCCATGATTTTATTGAGATTTTTATGCAGATTTATATTGATGATATTGTTGTAAAATTTGTTTCAGGGAAGGCTCACATGGACCATCTTCGACAATCCTTTGAGAGGATGAGACACTTTGGTCTAAAAATGAATCCTCTAAAGTGAGCTTTTTGTGTCAAAGCAGGGGACTTCTTAGGCTTTGTGGTCCATAAAAAGGGAATCGAGATAAACCAAAACAAGACCAAAGCTATTTTGAAAGCCAAAGCGTCAACCAACAAGAAGGAGTTGCAGTCTCTACTTGGCAAAATAAATTTCCTAAGGAGATTTATATCCAACCTCAGTGGGAAAACGCAAGCCTTCTCACCGCTACTTCGACTCATTAAGGGAGGATTTGAATGGGGGCAAGAACAACAAGAGGCCTTCGACAACATCAAAGAGTACCTCACCAAGCCACCTATTCTGGTACCTCCTTGTAGAAATAGAAGTATGAGATTGTACATAGTTGCATCTGATAAAACCTTAGGGAGCATGTTAGCTCAAGAGGATGAGAATGGCGTCAAAAGACCCATCTACTACCTCAGTAGAGCTTTGAATGATGCAGAAACTAGATATAACGAAGTTGAAAAACTATGTTTATGTCTTTACTTCTCGTGTACATAACTCAAGCAATATATTAAACCAGTTAATGTTTACATTTCGTCTCATTTTGATGTCTTCAAATATATGTTATCGAAACCTATTCTGCACAGTAGAATTGGAAAATGGGCACTTGCATTAACTGAGTATTCATTAACCTTTATGCCTCTCAAGGCTATAAAAGGTCAAGTTGTAGCAGACTTTATAGTCGACCACTCAATAAATGAAGAATCACTAAATTACTTGGAGATTGAACCTTGGAAGTTATACTTTGACGGTTCTAGTCATAAAGACGGAACTGGAGTGGGGGTTCTAATTATTTCTCCAAACAAAATTCCAACAATATTTAAGTACAATATTGAAGGAGATTGTTCGAATAATGAGGCTGAATACAAAGCTTTAATCGTAGGCCTTGAAATCTTGTTGGAATTGGGGGCAACTCGAGTTGAAATAATGGGAGACTCAGAGTTAGTCCTAAAACAAGTTACGAAAGAATACAAATGCATAAGAGAAAATCTTATCATGTATTTTGTAATAGCCAGGCGTTTGTTGAAGAATTTCGAAGTGGTTAACATTCGACATATACCAAGATTAGAAAATCAGGTGGCTAATGATTTATCACAGATCGCTTCCGGGTATAAAGTTTCCAAAGAAAAATTACAACAAGCAATCGAAGTTAGAGAAAGAGTAGAATCCACTAAGTTGTCTCCAATAGATTTGGAAACAACAACATTGGGATACACTAATCATGAAAACTTTGAAATCTCATTCATAGACAATCTAACAGAACAAGATTGGAGAAATCATATAGTAAATTATTTACGGAATCCAGTGGCTTCGACGGAGTGAAAGATAAAATATAGGGCATTAAGCTATATACTAATGGGAAATGAATTATTCAAGAAAACACCTGAAGGTGTACTACTGAAATGCCTAAGTGAAACAGAAGCATACGTAGCCCTTTCTACCACACACGCCGGTGCATGTGGAGCACATCAAGTAGGCCATAAGATGAAATGGTTGTTGTTTCGACAAGGATTGTATTGGCCCACTATGTTAAAATATTGTGTTGAGTTTGCAAGGGGATGTCAAGAATGTCAAGTACATATGGGCATCCAACACGTACCAGCAAGCGAACTTCATTCGATTGTGAAACCTTGGCCTTTTAGAGGATGATGGGCTTTAGATCTTATTGGAGAAATTCGACCAGCATCCTCTAAAAGCCAGAAATACATATTGGTGGGCATTGATTATTTTACTAAATGGATTGAAGCGATTCCTTTAGTAAATGTAGACCAAGAGAATGTCATTGAATTTATTCAAAAGTACATTAAATATAGATTTGGAACCCCTGAGACAATAACGACAGATCAAGGATCAGTCTTTAATGGTCGAAAAATGCAAGAATTTGCTATGGAGATGGGATTCAAACTGTTGACGTCTACCCCTTACTATGCGCAAGCCAACGGCCAAGTCAAAGCTGCAAATAAGGTAATAATCAGATTAATAAAGAAACACGTTGGAAAGAAGCCAAGAAACTGGCATAAGACGTTAGGTCAAGTTTTATGGGCTTGTCGAACCTCTCCTAAAGAGGCTACAGGAACAACACCATTTCGTCTAACTTATGGTCATGATGCGGTATTGCTAGTGGAAATTTGTCTACAGTCAATGAGGGTTCAAAGACATCAGGATATCCCTTCTGAAGTCTATTGGAATATGATGTTGGACGAATTAGTTGATTTGGACGAAGAAAGGTTGAAAGCTTTAGACCTCTTAAGATTACAGAAGAAAAGGGTGGAAAATCCTACAGTCGAAGAGTAAAACCTAAGAGATTTCTTCCTGGGGATCTAGTATGGAAGGTAATTCTCCCAATGGATCTAAAGGATAGAAGTATGGGAAAATGGTCCCCTAAGTGGGAAGGACCATTCAAAATTATCCAAACTTTCTCTGGTGGAGCCTATGAGATTGAGGAGTTAAATGAAGATCAAAGGCTCTTGAGAGTAAACGGTAAATACTTGAAAAAGTATAGACCTATGCTTCAAGAGGTTAAAATAGCCAATGTATAGTCACAGTCGAAATAAGGAAAAATCCAAAATGGAAATTTCATTAAAAATTGCCAAAATGGCCTTAAGTCATTACAATAGATGATTATACAAATACAGTGAGGGAATTTAAAAGGGGAGATTGGCTTTGATCTGAAGGTATTTGATCTTTTGTAATTCCAGACGCCTTTCACACAGAGCCTTCGACTGATGTAGGGTTTCAAGTTTAGCATCAAGCGTTTGAGCCCGATCAGCATATTTTAACCCTTCAGCAAGTTCATCTTGGCTTTCAGGCTCAGTGTTGATGGCAAGGAGTTCTTCTTTCCTTTTATTGTTGGCGGAAATTTTAGCCTCCAGTTATTTGATTTGCGCCCTCATATTAGTTGTATCTTGATCAATCTCCTCATCTTCTTTCTTCCTAGCCTCTTGAGCCTTCGATAGCTCTTTCACTTTGGAGGCTGATTCAGTAGCAGCGTGCCAAGCAGCAGCTACGTGACTGTTGGCCTCTTCGATCTTGTGAATGAGAGTCCTTCGACGGTTGTAGTCTGGTGACACTTGGTCAATGATGGAGGTTAAATCCAAGAATAACGCTAGCTATATCTGGAGAAACAACAAGGAGATCAACAACCCTCAAAGTGGTCTTCAGGAAGGAGGGAGAAGTAGGTTCTCCCTCCAAGGTTAGCATTAAATCTCTTTTGAAAATTTGCGCCTTAACCTTTTGAAGCGCCTCATTAAGAGGATATGTTGAGGTAGATTTTCCAGACGCAGTTGAAACACTGTGATCATAAGAACTTTCCCGACCCTCAAGAATGGCAGTCAAATAACCCAGAGGATTTTGCTATTTCAACAAGGCCAAATCTTCTTTGGTGCGAGACCTGTCGAAGGGGAACCCTCGTTAATAGCAGAAGTCACATTTTCTACCTGTGCTTGAACATGGGCAGCTTCAGTATTTGCAAGATTTTGGGCCCCCTCGTTAGAGTTTTCTCTACCACCAGCCTCTAGAATTTTTTCATTCTGATTCTCCCCCTCCAGCATACCTTCCTTCTCTTTTCATACTACGGCATCAGTAGCCTCCTCCTCTTCACGTTCTTGTACATCCTCCAGTGAAGCACTAATTTCTTCCTGTTCTCCTATAGGGCCTTCTTCATTTGTTTCTTCTATGGTCTCATGTTGATGCTCAGAAGTTTGGTTCACCTCGCTAGCTGAGCTCACAAAGGAGCCTTTTGCTGAAGAAGGCCTATAAGTAGGATCTCTCTCACTATTTAACAGAGTGACAGATCCTTCGACAGGAATGGGAGTCTATTTAGAAGTGCCAGCAGTATCCTGGAGATAAAAAGTTTTATTCTCAGAATTATTATGGAAAAAGGGGCTAGTTCAAGAAATAAGAAGAGTCTATCGAAGTAAATACCTGAAGAGGAATTTCGGCGTCGGGACTCGAGTTGCCACTCTCACTAGGATTATTCAGCCTAGTGGCTACCTCTTCCTCAGTGGGCTCTCTGATAATTACAGGATGAGGCCTCGATTTGGCAGTTGGAATCTTGATTTTTGTCTTTGGGAGAAGCTCAAGTATAGGAGCTGGTTTCTTTAATTTTTGTCTCTTCAGAGGAACAAGAGGAGATTCCTCTTCTTCATCACTAGAGATTTCAATCTCCTGAACTTTTTGTTTCTTAGGAGTGGTTTTCTGAACACCCAGAACGATAAGAGTCGGGGGAATCAACATCTATACCAGAAAATAGTGAAGGAGAAAGGTATAGCAGAAAGTGAATACCTTTGGTGAAGGATTCACAGAAGGGTCTCCCCCTTTGGTGTTTTCAGCAACCTTTTTGTTGGTGGTCCTCTTGACCGCTATACAGGAAGAAAATATAAGTTAGGTGTCAAATTATCGAATCTAAGACAAAGAGACAAAAGGAAAAAATATTACCTTTCTTGATCTTGTCAAAGACCAGCTTGAACGCCTCGCGAAGATGGTGGGAGAAATCCTTCTCGTCGAAGAATTCTTCGTAGTAATATTGCCTCCACCACCCCTCAAAAATGGGCAAACACATAAAAGTAAGATTAAATTCAAACAGAGTTAGTACGGTTCGACCAACGTACCTACCAATGTGCTTGGTAGCAGCATCCTATGAGTAATCTGCATTATAAAACAATAGCAGCTTCTCTCGAGAGTAGATGGAAGACAGAAGTGACTGAACAATATCGAATTGTCAAGAGACAAGATTCGGTTGGTAAGCAATCAAACTCAGTTGATTCTTTGAACTCTTGAATCTTAGCGGCATGATTCTGGGTCGAAGAAACGACTCCCAAATAGCCACATATTCATCCTCTTGGTCCTCCTCATCAGCCGAAGGAAATGGTCGAGTGAACCATTCTGGACCAACTTTTTGACTGGAAAAGGGAGCCATGGTCGAAACAAAATTTTGGCACTCTGCAAACATCATCACAAAGTTGGTGAAGGCTTTTTGAAATTGCTGACCCTCATCAGTCGAAGTCAACAAGAATAACCTGGTACCTTCGACCCTCCTAATTACAATTTCTGGGGTCTCTTTATCTTATTCTTTTGAGGAAGAAAAGATTCGAAAGTGGCGTTGAGCCAGAGTTGAAGAAGCCAAAAGGGGTCATAAAGGAGCAAGCTTGCCCTGTCTCCAATGACTTTGAGTTGAGTCACACCATTTCTGATGGACTCATACATATTGGCCAAAATCAATTCAATCAAACATAGAGGGTAGCCATGGTGAAGTTGTGTTGCAAGCGTAAGCATCTTCTTAGTCACTTGAAGTGACTTAGTGCAGAAGACGAAGCAAGATAGCCACATGGATAAGAAGGCTATGTGTTCCACCTCTGACACAGTGCTGCAAGATTTATCATGAAAATGATTGATGAATGTGGTATATGTGGGCTTCATAGCTGAAAACCCAATAGCATCTTCAGATAAATCTTCTGGGTCGAAGTAATCACTAGTCGGTCGAAGACTGGTAATTGCTACTATATCAAAGAGGATCGGAGTCACCATTCCACAAGGAAGATAAAACGTGAAATGGGTGTTATCTTAGAAGTATAATTAAGACACTAACATGAGAGGGCAGTAAGACAACCCTGTCTTCGACAGCATCACCAGGTCATAAATCCCTGTTTCTTTCCAGATTGGGGTTTGTTCATTCTCCATTTTGTTCAACCAGTCTGAATATTCTGAAAAAAGGTTAGGGCAAGATCGAAAGATCTTATTCCCTTTATTCATGAACTAAAGATTAATATATTCCTTCGTCTGCACATGTTGTTGATTGGCTGGGGTCGCATCCTCAGGATCATTTTTGGGTTTCTTTGCACAGCCTATAGGCTGAAGCCTAGGGTGAGTCGTGAAGAAAGCACGATTTTTTGTGGGATTTTCGATGCATGCAGACAAAGGGCCAGACATGGCATATATATCCTTAGAATACCTGATGGGGATGAGGAGCTGGGAGTTGTACGCTTCACGCATTTCTTTGGTCATAGGTTCAGAGACGAACCTTAGCCCCTCAATTGAAGCAGGAGGAGAACTGGTGGGAAAAATCTCCGGTTGACGTTGTACGTCAGAAACATTCTTGGGCTTAGGGTTGTTTGGAACATTGGAGAGGAAGGCCATTGTTATGGATTGGTGAAAAACGAAGATGATAGAGTCACTATGGTGTAAGGTGTTTTTCTGCAGAAGAGATGAAAAATTCTAAGTGTTGTGAAAGTTCCAAAAGAGAGAGCTCAAGGCTATTTATAGTGTCCAGGGAGAAGGGTTTCTCGTCAAGGCCATTTAATGCTATAAACGTAGTGGGGCACATGGCAAGCAGTAAAGCAGTCACCGTGCAGGTGATGGAGAATGTTTGACATGCTTGCCTAGGTTCTAAGAGTAATGGTCATCATGGCAGCATGGTAATGGCAGATTGAAAAGACGTCTTGGGAAAAGAGTAATGATGGTTCTAAGTGTGGCAGCTGTTGGAAGGCGAAAAGTACACGTTAAGCCTTTACGGACAAAAGGGACAGGTGTCGAATAGGAATATCAAAGAATTACTATTTCTCTCAACATCGAAATAGACATTCTTGGGGGGCAATTTGTTGGCTCTTGAATTTGACACCCACGATAAATCGGCCTTACGGGCCAAAAATAGAGCAAATAAAGCCAAGCTGGAAAATGCTTTGACGGATGGAAAAACTTAGAGAAATATCTGAGCTACGAATAGGTCTTCGACCAGACATCGCCATCAAGCCTTCGACTGAAAAGGTCCTATGACCTTCGACTATAAGAATAACCCTCGTGTTAGCATCAAAGGCGAAGGATATTTGAATTTGAAGATTGGAGGGAAATGCAGTTCGCCAAGCAGTTAAGGGAAATAAATGTGGCAGGAAGATAGAGGTTGAGGGGCATGCAGAGGACACTTTTCTTCACCCCAAAGCATGGCAACCCCTCTATAATTACATGATTTTAGTATAAAGATAGGAAGTTTGTGTAGATTTTCCTTGTGTTCAACCTATTGTACTAGTCACTCAACATTATTCAAGTACCCGATGTGTGTGAAAGAATAACTGAGAATGTACATTAGAAACACCACCTTTTATTAATCAAATCTTTCACATTGTTTTGATCTTCTTTTGCAAAGTTTATGTTTCCTGCATTTTATCTGTATCTCTATTTGCTTTCCAAAACCACAAACACCATATCCTCGGTCGAACGTGTGTTCTTCCTAGATATTAACTTTTACATTAAACCAGCATAAAAATTAGCATACGTTCTGGGATCAATCTGATCGATCCCGCGAGTAACCAAAAGGGATTTTCCTTTTTAGAGGATCAGCGGTTGTTTACCAAAAACCACGGTAAACAGTAGGTCACCTTTAGTGAAAGTCGGTGCTTGTTATCTTTTTGCGACCTTCAGTGAACGTTGGTAGTTCATCATCAGTGAACGGCGATGCTATGATATATTCTTTTTCTACCTTCAGTGAAAGTTGGTAGGTCACCTTCAGTGAAAGTTGGTGCTTGTCATCTTTTTGCTACCCTCAGTGAACGTTGGTAGTTCATCGTCAGTGAATGGAGATGCTATGATATATTCTCTTTCTACCTTCAGTGAAAGTTGGTAGGTCACCTTCAGTGAAAGTTGGTGCTTGTTATCTTTTTTCTACCCTCAGTGAACGTTGGTAGTTCATCGTCAGTGAACAGTGATGTTATGATATTTCTTTTCCTTCTACCTTCAGTGAAAGTTGGTAGTTCATCATCACTAAAAATCGATGATTTCTTCTCTCTACCTTCAGTAAACGTTGGTAGCTCTCTATCAAGTAAACATCGGTATTTTTTTCTTCTCCCTTTCTACCTTCAGTGAACGTTGGTAGTTTCGCTTTCAGTAAAAGTTGGTGTATCCTTTGGCTTTTTATCATCCTCTATAAGTCAGGTCTTTTGATTCACCATTGATTTATTTTCCTGGTCGGGTTTCTCTTTTGTTTCTTTATTTCCTTTATTACATCCCCAGCGGTGTTTTGTGTCTCTTTGATTTTGTTCATGCGAATTCATACTCATAAGCATTGCATGGCATTTTAGGGCCAAAAATAGGGTTTGTTTTATATTTAAGTATCTTTGATCACGTTGACACGAAGATTTTTAACCTTCACATCTCCAGATAGAAGAAACTTAAATAAGGGCAGCTGTTGTACCCCATTTTTTCCCTAATATCCCTTCATCATACCATATTGATTCAATCACAACAAGATCACATTAGGTTTTTTGGTTCTCCTCCCTATCTTTAGATTTTCTCTTTGAGGAATCACCAAGCACCTTGACTTGTTTTCTTTTGTGATCATGAATATTTTTTCTTGACTTTCCTTTTAATTAATAAAATGCAATGTTGGTTTGTCTTACTTGTTACTAATTTAGGTAAAGGCAATGAGGTTTAGCAAGTTGCTCCATGGGTTCATGAGTTTATTTCCATGCCCTAGGCAATAAAGCTTGAGAAGTCCAAACCTCACCGTTAAATTTGTTTTAGAAGGGATGGCATGGCAAGGTTATTTTGGTTCACTACACTTCCAAGATATCAAGATTGATTCAAAAGTGCAAGGGATTGATTGAAGAAGTTGTCATGGTTGGACAAAGTCTTGTTCCCATTGATCACAAGTGCATATTTCTCTCAATTCTCAAGATATGGAAGTGGTTTTGGTGGCTATGAGTTCTCATTTTCATCCTCAACAACTTCTATTTACAAAGAAAGGGTGTTGGTACAAGAACATGGTTCAAAATTGTCAAGGTTCCTCCAAGCATTTTTTTGATCTAGGAGCTAGGGTTATGAACTTCAAAGAAGTATATCTTGCTCACCTTTTGGTATTTTTGAGTGATTCCAAATACATCCTTCTGTTCAAAGGGTTATTAATAAATCACTTCAAAAGTTTCAAGGAGTTTTCATGTGGAAGAAACTTGATGATGAAGAAAGATTACAAGTCCTCCAGATGAACCCCCAATTTCTCATGTGTGACTTCAAATGATCATAACTTGGTCAATTTTTATCACCTTGAGCCCACTCTTTTTCCATAATTATCTTGAGGATGTGAACTTTAGTCCTTATTTTATATGCAAAGTGATAAAATGGATGGAAGATGCCCTAAGGATACAAACCATTATAGGTCAATTCATGATTTTTTGCCAACTTCAACAATTCATAACTCGCTCAATTTTTGGATATTTTAAATGGTTCAAGTTTCAAAATGTAATTCAAGAGGTCTATTTCATGCCATCTTTTTTGGTCAAGATCAAATTCCAAGTGGAAGGCCATGTTAGGATGCAAAACATTATAGGTCACTTTTGATGAAAAAATTGAAATATTTCTAAGTATGGAAAGTCAACCCTTTTTCTCCAACTTTGACTCAATGCAACTTTAAACTCAAACATCCATTTGACTCCATTCTTTTCCCATTTCAAATCTTGTAACCTCATCTTTCTAAAGCATCAAGAATCATGCCCTAAGACCCCTTGAGCTGAGAATACCATTGATTTGAACTTGGTAACTTGGAACTGAAGTTTCTTCAAAAGTTGGAATTTGAAATCATTGGTTTAGCTTCTAAACACTTTGTTTCTGCGCGTTTCTGCCTCTAGACATGTTTAGTGAACTTCTAGAAGTGATTAGCACAACAAAACGTGCGTTTTGAATGAGTTTTAATCAAATTAGAAGTCACACTTTTCTTGTTTGCAACTTCACACGATTTCCCTCCAAACTTCGTCATTTCACACGTTTGGACATTCCATTTGATTCCCTATAAATAGAGGGCCATACCTCATTCGTTTTCTTAAGCTTGGATAGCCAGAATCACCCTGCCAAACTTGTTCCATAACTCAAATTTCTGCAACTTCGAAATCTGTGTTCAAGCCTTTTTCAATCCAATTTTTCAATCCATTTACCTCCCTTGATCTTCCTTGAAGTCAACCATATAATTACCTTCAAGAATCATGCCCTATATTGCTCCATAGAAGTCCAGTTTCAGAGCTCTGCAACTCAACTTCAATAGGTAGATTTCTTCATTAATTCTTAAAAACTTTGATATTATTGTGATGCTCTCATTGCTCTGGTTCTAGTTGCAACACTTACTTTCATCTGGAAACATGTTTTGACTATGAAATTTCAAATACCTTTTCAAAAATTTCCTTCCAAATTGCTTGAGCTATAGTTTATATAAATTTATTGCGAAGGTGTGGTTGTCTTCGTCTTGAAGAGACGAAGCGAATGGCATAGGTCTCGTGCTCTAATTTTACAGATTGATCAACTTGGTTTTGGGACTGGCTGGAGGTTGAAGATGACCAATGTGTCATCCTTCAACCAATGAAACAACGCCATTTGGATTTTTTTTGCTCCCACAGACTGATGGTGGTTATTTTTACTATCGCTCTTTTGGCCATAGACAAGATTAATTTCTTTTTTTTCCACCAAATGGCTTCTTCTCAGCAATAGAAAATGCAACCATCGAAATCTTCCCACTCTTGATACCGCTTTCAATCCTCTCCCCAGTTAGAACCATCTCTATAAAACCAGATGAGGAACTTACGATCAGCAAATTGAAGAACGGGCCTGTCAGAGTGCCCATGAACATGTCCACCATTTCCCGATCAGTCAGAGAAGGTTGCACCATGCCATCCAAATCCCTCCATTTCTGCGCATATTCCTTGAACCTTTCTCTTTAGCCCATAGACATATTCTGCAATTGCACTCGAGTTGGTGCCAGGTCAGTATTATATTGGTACTGCTTTAGAAAGCAGCAGCCAAGTCTTCCCAGGTATGGATGTGAGTTCCTTCTAGCTTATAGAACCACTCCAGTTGAGTGTCGGCCAAACTTTCTTGGAATAAATAGACTCATAGCTTTTGGTCTTCAGTGTGAGGCTGGATCTTTCTAACATATGATCTCAAGTGAAGTTTAGGATAAGAGACCCCGTCATATTTAGCAAAGGTGGGAACCTTGAATTTTGGTGGGATGACTACCCCAGAAACCAGCCCTAACTCTTCAAAGTCCAAACCAGGTATCTGTTGAATCTCTATAGTATTGAGATGATCCTCTAGCTGTTTATATTTATCATCAGCAAGAGGGTATTGCTCCTTAGAGTAATCAGCTTCATCTTCATCAGTCCCTGGGTTGTTATCATTTTCATGATTATCCCCCTCATTTGATGGAGTTGTGAGATCTAGAGCTCGCTTGACTGGTCCTTTAATTCTTCTTCCCATATTTAAGATGCCATCCCGTTTCTTTGGCTTCTTGGTCTTCTCTTTGATGATCAGGGTTTTCAGGTCTTCTTGCCTCTGGGCCAGAGCCAGGAACATTTGTTGGAACTGAGCATTTTGAGCTTGAAGTTCTTTGATTGTTTGTTCAAGGGCCATTTCTTCTTGCTGAAATAAACAGCGAAGGGATAAGAAGCTTTTCTGGAGAATACCTGTTATGCAGTGACGTGTATGATATGCAAATGTTTTCAAGGATCTCGCGGGGTAAACACAAGAAGATGTTAGGAGTTGAACTTTGACTGCAGCTTTGACGGAAGAACTTTGTATTGGTGAATGTCCTTCTTTGAGAAACGAGCTCTCCATATCGAGTGGGTCATAGCCCCTGACTCAAGTTATCGTGTTTTAGTCTTTCGGAGGCATTTGGTTAGAGGAAAATAAATGCCCTTGCCCCTTGCTAGACATCTGCTTTATCATAACATGCATCACCGGCCCTTGAGATCCTTGAAATGGTTAAGGAAATGCTACGGTATGATGTTATGATGTGTATGCTATGCATTAAGTGTAACTGTAAGGTGGTGTAAGCAAGTAAACCCTGCAAGAAATCCAGGTTATTGGATAATAACTGTAAACAAATCCTGTAAGGAAATCATGTTGTTAGATAATAAAACCCTGCAAGTAGTTCAAGTTGAAAGAAAACAAGTCACACAAATAGCCTTAAGTTTAGGCTTGCATGGGGTTTGTAGGTAAGTACTCTCTTGAAGTTTAGTTGGCTCAACCTGTCCTAATAATAGTAATCGGGTTCTAAGGGATCTCAATATCACTGATTTTTCCCATAAGTTTCGTTCTGATCAATAACTGACTTGCCACCAAAGAAAACTCGGGAGTCAATTCTCAATGAGTGTAGTATCGAGTATCGACCGACTTAGGACTACACCAAAGACGGCTATCTCGCTACTTTATAATGGCCAAGTTGTTCAATTAAAGGTTCTAAGGTCAGTTGATGCTTCGTGGCACCATGCAGCGGCCTCGTATTCTCCTTGACTACTCAAGGGCTACCGGTACCAACCAAAGTTTCACATCAACGTAGCTATCGCTTTAACCGTGTTGGTATACCCCACACAGTTTCCACGATCTTTTGCTACTTACCTAAAAGGTTCCCCAGATTCGGGTGTAGGATCTATAGTAACCCAAACAAAGCCCTCAAAAGTAAAGCAAACAAATCACAAAAAGCAGTTAAATAATAAACTAACTCTAAGGTAAATCTCGCTTTTTATATATCCCCATCAGTGTCGCTAGTTCTGTGATACGGTGGCAGAACCGACTGTTAATACTGGTTTTGCGTTTGTATTTGCAAATGTTGTGGTAATCAAGAGTCGTCATCGACTTTTCTTTTATCCAAATTAAGGAAAGGGTGAAAAGAACAAAAAAAGACCTTTTTGAGAGTTTTCTGAGTAAGGGGGGTAGATTATGGATAGGGAAGGTGTTAGCACCCTTTCTATCCGTAGTTTTCTACGGGCTCTTAGTTGCTTGTTAGTTCACTTGCTTTTGTTTGAAAATGGGCTTGTGGTGTGGGTTTGAAAATATTTTGAAAACGTCTTTGTAATGATTTTTGTCTCTATAAGAATGCGTACAAAGCGTTGGTTTTGAAAATAGTTTAAAGAGGTGTTTGTTTATGGAAGGTGTTTTTGAAAGTGATTTTGAAAAGTGCCTTTGTAATAATTCTCGTCTCTATAAGAATGCGTACAAAGGACTTTGACTTTTGAAAATGTTTCAATTGAAAGTGTATGTGTGAAAAATGATTTTTTTTTGTTGTGAGAAAGCGAGCAACTATGAGCATCCTACCTACTAAAAAAGGTCTAATGTTTCTTTCCTCTTCCTTTAGATGTTTCTATCTTACCATTGATTGATAAGAAGCCCCATCGTTGGATGTATGAGGGACATTCGAAGGGACTTACACTCATAAAGGAAACAAATGGAGACACTTTAAAAATTTGTTTAGGGACTAGATAATTTAGCGAAAGGCAACTGTAGGGTCATCGAGGGACTATGATCTTTTGATTTATGGGTCTTTGTTAAAGTATCCCTGTCTCGAGGGACATGACTATTTTATTTCCGAAGGCAACCAAAGTGGGGTACCCTAGAGGTGTATATGTCTAATGTGTGTTATATTCAGCTATTTTTTGTGTTAGGTTTGCTAACGTTTTATTATTAGTCTTTCCATACAAGCCTAATTACTAACAGTTAATATATATTGCAGAAATTTAAAGTGAAGAAAGTTAAATCTATGATATTACATGGCTTTGGGGATTAATTACATGTCCAAGAATAAGGGGAATAGCGTAAAATGAAATTCTAATTATTCTATTACAACCCTTGAGCAGTTACAATAATATGAAAAATGCAAGAATAGATAAATGCGCGCGAGTTGAGAAAAGATGTCTAAAAATCCTAAAGAAAAGGGAATCTTTTTGTTAGTTTTTATTTATGAATATGATTAAATTAAATATCCTAAAATTATTTAGAAAAAACAAAAATTAATTAAGGAATTAGTCTAAGTCCCTTTTTATTGTTTTTTATTATGAAAAGAAAAGAAAATGATATAAATATAAAACTATTCCTAATTTTGTTTTATTTTAATTTAAAAAGGAGTTAAAGTTTAATTAATTAATTGCTTAAAGAAATTTAAAAAAATATAATCCTAATTTTTGTGTGGTTTTTGGTTATTTATTTGCTGATAAAAGAAAGGTAAAAGAAATAAATAATAAAAACAAAATGAAGAGAAATTAAATGGGCCAGGATAGTAAAGTTAAATGGGGGTGTTGAAATTGAAATTGGTTAGGCCCAACTGAAGGGGGGCCAAACTTCTTCTAGATCCAGTGAGGAGCAGCTTTGAGGGTGCATGATAAGCTTGCGCGTTGGATGCTTTGACTTGGATCAGAGATGCTTATGATGGCTTGGACCTGATGGTGTATGATGAGCAAATAGCCTTAAGGAGCACTAGATCTGCATTAAATATGTTAGAAAAGGTAAAATGCTGGACCTAGGATTCGATCCCAGGTCATTTCCCTTCTACAAAGCGCGCCTTTACCAACTGAGTTGCTGAATCATTCGAACTAAATGAAACTACCACTGGATCCTGCAAAATTTGTTAGTTCCAACATTTATCGAACCTATGCCCATTGAACTCACCCCCTGGGCTCAAATATGGGGTTGTTTCGATCTGTGACGGATTATACCTTGAGTTTCAAAAACAATCTATATCGAAGGCCCCTAGCATTGGCATCCTAACATTTAGACGCTGCAACTTATGTATATCATGTTAAATCAATCACATGCAAACAAGAATAATATGAATATGCAATCCAACGAGTTTACATTATTGAATGATAGAAGGAAATTTTACTGACTGAGGTACTTCGATCTGAGCTTGGGATGACTTGGATTTTGGACTGGAAATCATCTTTCGAGTTTTATAACTTTGGATTTTGTTTTTTGCAAACTTTCTGTAGAGTTCCACTAGGAACTCTCCATTCGTCTGATGCTTGTGTATGTGACCTTTATATATAGGAGAGGGTGCATGGAAATGGCAAGAGACGACCATTAACCAAGCTTTGAAAGTCATGAGACAAAAAATCAGACACATTAAAAGACTTCTTTTTTTGAAATATTCATGCCCCTTTAGGCCTTAGGATGAACCGGGACACATTTGGTCCCTTCGAATACCCTCCAGCGTGCTATTCGATTGGCCCATCATTACTTCCTTCGAATGGCTTTCTTTAAACTCAAACCAATTGAAACATCAACTCTCCCTTTCTAACTGGTCGAAGGTTGCACTACACCAAATTTGTCTTTTAGCAGCACCCCTACTAAAGCGCTTTTTGTAAAAGCGCTGGTATAGGTTGCGCTAAAAACAAAATAAAAAAACACGCTAAAAAAGCGCTCTTAAAGGGGGGGGGTTACAATAGCGCTTTCAGAAAGCGCTCTTAGAGGCTGGGGTACGAAGGCGCTTTTGAAAAGCGCTCTTATAGGGGGGGGGGGGGTATGAAAGCGCTTTCTGAAAGCGCTCTTATAGGGGGCTTATGAAAGCGCTTTCAAAAGCGCTGATATAGGGGGTGGGGTACAAGAGCACTTTTATCCTCAAAAGCGCTGGTATAGCCTTAGTTACGAAAGCGCTTTTCAAAAGCGCTGTCATACCCTCTTTACAATTAAAATTTTTTAAAACAAAATTATACTAAACGCGTTCTTGATCGTTTCCAAATCCCTAATTTCTGCTGAAAACGCACAAAATCTTGCATTCTCAGAAAACTCACAAAATCGTTTCCAATCTTTGCTTGTTCTCATCGTCTCCGTTCTCAACCGTTTCAATCTTTGCTTGTTCTCATCGTCTTCTTCTCAACGGCACTGCTCATCGTCTTCCATCTTTGCTTTGCTCATTGTCTTCCATCATGAGGTATTACAGTGTATGTTTTTTTCCAGATCCAATAGAGAGATGTTTGAACGAAAAACATGGGTGTGTTTGTGTGAATTATGATGATGAGTGCAATAGTGGTAGCATGCAAATTTGGGTCGGCCTTTGTTTATACTATTGTTCAATTATTGTTTATGAATGAGCTCTGGTATTGATTGGAAGATGATATTAATGTGTAAATTCATGAATATTATTAGTTCATATCTTTTTCATGTTGCGTAATAGATTCTAGTGATGACACTGATTTTTGTGATGCGTTTCTTAGCCTTGATGTTCATATTCCATGTACTTTTGGCTTCTTTTTTTTGCAGGATATGCACTTAGTTAGTTCTGTTTAAGGGCGAGTTGCAACGGAATTTATTTACCTCTCCGAAGCTATACTGGCAAATAGGTATTGATTTTTAGCTTTATGGTTATCATTTATGCCACTTCAAAACACTTATTTTCTACTTCATTTATATTTTGCTATTTGAATTGAATCTACTCACATCTTTGTATCATCGACATGACTATAGTGTAGACTAATGTAGTTTTACATATGACCTTGTAGTTTGAATAATAGCTTAGCTTCTAATGTCATTGTTCTTGTTGACACCGTTAGCATAGTCTTGTAGTTTGAATAATGGCTTAGCTTCTAATGTTATTGTTCTTGTTGACATCATTAGCATATTCCGAGATGTCCACACTTCCCTTGCACTAGGACAAATAGTTTGACAATGTTTGTATGGTCTTACCAACGAGAAAAGCGCAAGCTTTCCATTTGCCAGTTTTGGATGGAACAGCAGGTTTGCCACGGAAATCAACAGTGCCATCTTGGGTATAATCATCTTTGGTTTCCATTAGAGATGTTATATATTATTATATAGAGATAAAGTATAAGGAAAATGAGAGGTAGCCAGCAAGATGGTAGTGACTAGTGATATATCAAAGAAAGCAATTAATTGAGAAAGAGAAATGGTAGAAGTAGCTATATATAAAGACTAGAGGCTCACTTGTTATCATAAGGTAAACTATAACTTAGTAAACTTTGTCATTGGATTGGGACACATTCACCAAGTAAACTGTCACTTAAATTACAAACTTAGAAAGTGGACCCTTATTGGGTGTGAGTACCAGTCTCATGTTTAAGATGTTGAATGATTTATAAATGACAGAATCTATAAACTTTACCGCACTTCTCTTTTTCTCAGCCAGTTTTCTTGATCCAGAGGCATCCGGATCATTATCTCTATATTTTTCCAACTCAATCTGCACGCAAAAATCAAATAATTTGACTGTTACAAAACTCATGTAATAAAGATAAAACGTAATGCATTACTAACACGTCATCTGTAAGCCAACCTTCAATTCCTTATGCTTCACATATGATATAGACCTCTAGTTATATTTATTAGGATTAGTTCAGTTCATTAAGATTTATTATTTTATTTATTTTTAGTTAGTATTTTTTGAATTTTTAAATTTGAATGTCCTATTTTTAAGAAAAGATTTAGGTTAAAACATAAGCTACCTATTAACTAGTAATTTTAGGAGAAACCAATCACAAACTCCGCCACTGCCGCCTGCATAGGTCTTAAGAACATATTTTCAGTTGGTTACAATACTTCCTTCCTACCACTTCATCAACAAAGGTCATGGCTACGGAATATCCTGAACATGCTCAGGATATTCCGTAGCCATGACCTTTGTTGATAAAGTGGTAGGAAGGAAGTATTGTAACCAACTGAAAATATGTTCTTAAGACCTATGCAGGCGGCAGTGGCGGAGTTTGTGATTGGTTTCTCCTAAAATTACTAGTTAATAGGTAGCTTATGTTTTAACTTAAATCTTTTCTTAAAAATAGGACATTCAAATTTAAAAATTCAAAAAATACTAACTAAAAATAAATAAAATAATAAATCTTAATGAACTGAACTAATCCTAATAAATATAACTAGAGGTCTATATCATAATGTCTTGCAACAGTGGTTTAAAATTATTATGCCTTACAGTGTAGCTTTTTTGGTGAATATCATTATATTATATATCTTTTTTTGAATTTCTTTTCAATATGCTTGAAATAGATAGATCAATCAATGTCTCTAATATTGCTCTTTAGATATTGTTTAACATCCAGCATATGGCTTAGTAGTAGTAAGCTTAGATGCTGAGTTTGTATAGTTAAGAGTGTGAATCTGCTGAAATTAAATGCTGAGTTTGTATAGTGAAGTGAAAATATGGATTAAGGGATAAAATGTGTATAATTGATATTGATATAACTGTAATCATAAATTTTAGTCATTGTATTTTGATATTTGTTGACACATCTACTATACATACAATAAAAATTTTAAACAAGACTATCAAAAATTAAGTTCAAACTTAAAACATCTTTTTATTTAAAAGAGATTTCTTACAATTTTAATTTCATATATTTATCTATCGTTAAGTGAGGTACTTACTAACTTTGTGAATTGAATTCGCCATAGGGGTTACTTGTGAAGAGTGAAAGTTTGACCGTTTTTGTTTAGCTTAATTAAGACATGGATAATACATGGATGAATTCAAACCGATTGTCGAAAGAGTACGAGAAAGGGGTATGGGAATTTGTTGAGTTTGCGGTTGCGCACTCCAAAGACCCGCTTCGAATGCCGTGTCCTTGCTTGGGTTGCTGTTATGCCGGGGGTAAGGTTGACGGGAATCAGTTGGGATCTCATTTACTACGGTTTGGAATTGATAGAAGTTATACATGTTGGACAATGCATGGTGAGAAAAGTATCGGGAATGTTGAGTCGAGTTGTAATAGGAAGTATGCTTCAAATGACGATTGCACAGACACATACGATTGTGATCGAGTCGAAGAGATTGCAGAAGCGCTTGAAGAAGATCTTGCGGATTGTCCCAAAATGTTTGAGAGGTTGGTAAGCGATGCAGAGAAACCGTTGTATGTTGGTTGTTCAAAATTCACAAGATTGTCTGCGGTGTTAAAGTTGTACAACTTAAAGGCGGACAATGGATGGTCGGATAAAAGTTTCACAGAGTTATTAGCCCTTATGAAAGATATGCTACCAGAGGATAATGTTCTTCCCAATCGAACGTATGAAGCCAAAAAGATGTTGTCTTCTATTGGAATGAGCTATGATAAGATACATGCATGTCCAAACGATTGCGTTTTGTTTCGAAACGAGTATGCAGCGTTGAATGAGTGTCCTAAATGTGGTGCCCCTCGATATAAGAAAAAGTTGTCTCCTGCTAAAGTCTTATGGTATTTTCCTATAATTCCGAGATTTAGACGCATGTATCGTAGTGAGACCGATTCAAGACACTTGACTTGGCATGCAGATGAAAGAATTATTGATGGAAAGTTGCGACATCCGGCAGACTCACCACAATGGAGTAAAGTTGATACTGAATATCCTGAATTTGGAAAAGAAGCAAGAAACCTTCGGTTGTCATTGTCTACTGATGGAATGAACCCGCATGGTATTCAAAGTATCTCGCATAGCACATGGCCTGTGATTCTTATGATTTATAACTTACCTCTGTGGCTATGTATGAAGCGTAAGTACATGATGTTATCTATGCTAATTTCTGGGCCTAAACAACCAGGGAATGACATAGACGTATACTTGGCACCCTTAATCGAAGATTTAAAGTTTTTGTGGGAGAGAGGTGTGGAGGTTTACGATGGGTATAGGAAAGAAAGTTTCAACTTGAGGGCGATGTTGTTTGGAACAATTAATGATTTTCCAGCATACGGAAATCTATCCGGGTACAGCAACAAGGGTCAAAAGGCGTGTCCTGTTTGTGAAGATGAAACCGATACGACACGATTGGCGCTTTGTCAGAAGAATGTCTTTCTCGGCCATCGTAGATTCTTAAATTCTAATCATCACTACCGTGGGTGGAGAAAAGCATTCAATGGAGAGGCCGAACATCGTACAGCCCCGCCTTTTTTGTCAGGTGATCAAATTTTTGAAAAGGTGAAAGATGTGAGCACTCAGTTTGGCAAGCCTTTTGCACATTCAATTGTCAAGGGTGGGTGGAAGAAGAAGTCAATTTTCTTTGAACTTCCATATTGGAAGTCGTTGTATGTAAGACATTTCCTGGATGTTATGCATATTGAAAAAAAATGTATTTGACAGCGTTATAGGTACGCTACTCAATATACAAGGAAAGTCTAAGGATGGCGTTAACATAAGGAATGACATGGTAAACATGGGGATGAGAACTGAATTGGGGCCCGTGACGAAAGGAAGACGAACATATCTGCCACCTGCTGTTTACACTCTATCTAGAAAGGAGAAGAAAACATTGTGTAAGTTCCTCAGTGAAGTAAAAGTTCCAGAAGGCTACTCTTCAGATATTAGAAGACTTGTGTCCATGAAAGACCTCAAGTTAAAGAGTTTGAAGACGCATGATTGCCATGTTATAATGGAACATTTTTTACCAATAGGTATACGTTCTATTCTGCCAGAAAAAGTAAGAAGCGCAATAACTAAGCTGTGTTTCTTCTTCAGGTCTATTTGCAGTAAGGTGGTCGATCCCGCGATCTTACCAACATTGCAAAATGAGATAGTTGTTACTTTATGTGATTTTGAAATGTATTTTCCTCCCTCGTTTTTTGACATAATGGTTCATCTAGTCATTCATCTTGTGAAAGAGACGCAACTGTGCGGACCAGCTTATATGAGATGGATGTACCCTGCTGAACGTTATATGAAAATATTAAAAGGGTACGTGAAAAACAGAAGTCGACCAGAGGGTTGTATTGCCGAGCGATACGTTGCTGAAGAAGCGGTTGAGTTTTGTACTGAATATCTGTCAAATGTTCAATCAATTGGACTCCCCAAATCTCATATTGTCGAAAAAAAAGAAGGAAAAAGGCTAATTGGAAATAAAGTTGTGACAGTATCAATGGTCGAACGGGATCAAGTGCACTTGTATGTTCTGCACAATGAGATTGAGGTTGAGCCGTTTGTTGAAATGCACAAAGTTGTTCTCCGAGATTTAAATCCAAATAGAAATGAGAACTGGATAGTACGAGAGCACAATCGAAGTTTCATACCGTGGTTTAGAGATCATATTTATTCAAAGTATCGTTCAGATCCTGCTTCAGTAACAGAAAGGTTGAGATGTTTAGCCTATGGTCCATCTGTAATTGTGCTTTCTTATAGCGCATACGCAATTAATGGATACACATTTTATACCAAAGAACAGGATGATAAAAGTACTATGCAAAATAGTGGTGTTACCTTGGTAGCTGAAGCTATGCACATATCAAGTGCGAATGACTTAAATCCGAAATTTGCAAATTTGTCATATTTTGGGGTTATCGAGCACATTTTGGTGTTTGATTACGCGAAGTTTCAGATTCCTGTATTTGGTTGCAAGTGGGTTGAAAATAATAGTGGCGTACGAATGGATAAGTCAGGATTTTTGCAAGTGGATCTCAATAGGGTAGGGTACAAAGATGAGCCTTTCATTCTAGCCTCTCAAGCTAAACAAGTGTTCTATGTCAATGATCCGACAAGTACGAAATGGTCTATAGTGCTTTTATCTAACAAAATAGTTGATGAAAAAATTGAAGATCAAGGTGATATTGGTGTTGGCATTGAATCTTGTACAAGAAACGATCAAAATGAGAATGAATCTTGTATTAGAAATGATCATAATGAGGGTATTTGGATCAATCCAACCGTCCGCATTGTTAAGAGACGCGTAGTACACAATCCTACCAAGAAAAGAAAGAGACGTTAGTGATAAAGTTAGTGTTAATAGTGTCAATGTTTTAGTTTGTTTGATACAGGTTCAAAATTTGAAGCATTTTTTCTGTGTCAATGTTTCTTGGAATTGGATTAGTATATATTTTGTATGCTATGATGACTTGTTGCAATGATGAAACTTGATTGTTGTTGTTATATGTCGCTATGAGGTCGATATTGATGATGGTACTGTAATGTTAGTTTAATGGTGTACATGTTCAAATATATACATGTTCTCTCTATTTCAATCTTAATATGAGTATCATCTAATATTATTTTTGTCATTTTTGTCTCCTTCATTTTTCTTCATTTTTGTCTTACTGGTTCATATACCATCTACATATTATCTAGTTGTTCAAGAGTTAAGGGGTAATTCGAATTAAAGGTATTATCTTTTTATTTTGTTTTAAAGTTTTCATTTTTGTTTTTAGTATATCCTCCAACAGTGTTTTGTTTTTATTTTAATATTAAGATGTTTTTTCTAACATTTTTTTTATGTTTTAGGTATCTCTTCAAAGCAAGAAAAATATTACTGGACTGCTTATTTATTATCTATGGGTTTAGTTTCTTTTGTTGTTAAATACTTTATTATTTTTAGTAAAAGGGGTTGAGTTTTGAGGTTAGAATTGTGTAAGGTTTTGTGTCACTTTGTTAGAGTATGAATCCCCTCATCTTTGCCTAAAAGAAATATCATGAACATGCTTTTAATATTGATAGAGTATGCATCCCCTCATCTTTGCCTAAAAGAAATATCATGAAAAAGTAATATTGATTGTATCACATGCTTTTATTTTATTAATATCTTCACGTTGAACAATTAATAATGGATTGATTTTTTTTCTTCTTATAATAACTTCTATGTTGTAATTTTTTGAAATGTTTCTCATATAAAGTTAGTGTTAATAGTGTACTAATGTGCTTTAGTTTGTTTGATACAGGTTCAATGGCTCCAGATAGAGATGCTCCACCTGAAAACCCACCTGAAAACTCACAAGAAAACTCACAAGAAAGAGTTGCTTCGGATACAAATGCTCCACCTGATACTGAAGCAAAAGAGGTTGCACGAGGCATCACTATTATGAAGGGAATCATTCGACATAGAGACCAAGGATTAGTATACCGATTGGAATGGAATTCTGATAAACAACCAATTGGTCCTAATTCTGCAAAGTTGACAAGTTATATTGGTACACTTGTCCGTATGCATATTCCGGTCTCCGTAGCTACCTGGAAATCGAAAACGAAAAATTTAGAATTGGAGGAGAAAAAACAAGCGATTTGGGAAGAGCTTCAGGTATATATCATATATGGTTAATTGTTGTTATTATCTTGACGATAAATTGTTTAAATTACTTATACTAACACACTATGCGTACGTTTTTTTGCAGAGGACTTTTGAGATACCAGATGAACGTAAAAGCTACATACTTAGTTTGGCCGGCAAAAGATATAGAGGGTGGAAAAGTTTTTTGACAAACACCTATCTTAAGGATAAAGATGGAAAATTTCTTGAAGAGGCACCGGGACGGCCAACAAAGTATGCGACCTTCATTGATGAAGCAGATTGGGCTGAGTTTTTAAAGCAAAGAGATGAAGCTTTTCAGAAAAAGAGTGCCACGAATAGTAAGAGAGCATCCAAACCCGCGTATCCATACAAGAAAGGGCGTTTGGGATATGCACGCTTAGAGGATAAAATTGTAAGTAAATAGAAATGCGTTTTAATTAATTGTCTACATGTGCATGTTTTAATTGACGATTTTATCGTTTGTGTCAATGCATAGTTAGAGGAGACTAAAAGTGAGGAAGCTTCACTTCCTGTACATGTGTTGTGGAAGGAAGCTCGTGTGGGCAAGAATCAAGCTGTCGATCCCGATGTTCAGAGAGTTTATACTGAATGTGTAAGTATAATACTGTGTCTTTAATTAAATCAAATGTTTTTTAATATATAAATGATTTTTTATCTCCACTAATAATTATTTAAATGTAAATGAATTACAGGAGACCTTGTCGCAATCGGCATCCACCGGTGAGGAGAGCGTACTTAGTAGAGTACTAGATGCTCCCGAGTATCCCGGTCGGGTGAGGGGTAAGGGTCATGGTGTGACTCCAACCTCTTTTTATAAGAGTTCTAGGAGAAGATCAAATCTTACCAATGAAGAAGTGTTGCAAAAGTTGCAGGAATTGCAAGCACAAGTCTCTGAATTGCAAAGAGATAAAGATATGTATATGAGAGAAAAATGCAACACTTCATCGGTGAGAGAAACTAGTGATAAGGCTAGTATCAACTATCAAAAGAAATTTCCCGAGGTAATTATAAGTTTTTTTCCTTACAAACTGTTCTATTTTATTAATGATAATGACTTTATATTTTCTATTTGTTTAGGGCATTTCATCTTGCCAACTATACTTATCGTCACCGAATTATCGACTAGTTGGCAAGGGAAAAGTGCACAACACTTCGGGAGATTTACTTCACCACAGACCCCTCCCGGATGGACACCTGAAAGTATCGGTGGATGTTGTATTAGATCGTGATGTGATTCTACCGGTACCTGACATGGTCTCAGAGACGACATTGCTGCGAGATGCAATAGGATCATTTGTTGCATGGCCCTCGGAGCTCATTACCATTAGTGATGAGGTATACTGAAAACGATTATGAATCATTTAGTTTTCGAATGTCAATTCTAAACCGTTTATTAATTATTTTTTACATTTTAATTTTAGACTGCTCCTATAAAACCCGCAATTAAGGGTAAAGGGATTTTACAGGAGGAGGAGTCTGTTGCATCACTAAAAGAGGTACATTTAAAGTGTTAATATATAGTCTGAATCTAAATCTGCATGATTTTATATTTTACCTAACTTATATGATTTTTAGGCATCCGCTCGGGAGTCACAACAAGTGACGCAGCAGGTTCGTAGCTTACCACCCACTGGTCCTCCGAAGCAAGCGGCAAAAAAAGGCGGTGCTTTTGTGCCTCGATACCGTTCGACACTCGCAACAATGGTTGATATGTCCGATTTGAAGGATGGTGGTTTACGTGAAATCAACATGGATGAAAGTGTCTTCGGTATTGAATTCCAGTCACATATTACATTTGATGACTTGGAAGAGATTTTTAGGCATGATCAACTAGGCGTCAGTAATATGCACTCATACATCCGGTAATATTCACTCATCCGATATATTATTTAATTAGTCCCACAATATAATTTATTTACACATTTCAATGAAAATAATCTAATGTTTATTATGCTTTTATTTAAGGTTGTTGTATGACAGAGTGTTGCGCGGGACTGCATTGTCTAACAGATTCCGTTTCGTGTCTTCCGCCCATTGCAGCGGAATGACAATTGCTTCGGAACCGGAATCAGTTAGACAGCGCTTAGTAGATAGATTCATGTCCACCGGCAATACAGAAAGTCTGCATCTTTGGGCGTATAATACCCGACCAGTAGGGTTAGTTTCTCATTCTTGGTTCATCTAATCTATGTTTCTTTTGTGTATAGCAAAATTTTCATATAACCTATTGTTTTAATTTATAGAGCACACTGGTTGCTGCTTGCTATCAACCCGATAAGAGAAGTCGTGTATTATCTGAATTCGGTAAATGGTGAATGGACCAATTATCCGGCTATGAAGGAAATCGTTGATTTGTAAGTGGGATCGTTCTAAATATATATTCGTGTATATTTATATATTTTCTTATTTGTGGGATTGATTTAAACATATGCTTTTATATATTTAATAATTAGATCAATACAAGTGTTCCGTAGTCAACGGGACGCACAGGTATCCCGGACTAAATCAAACAACATCACTTGGATCCAAGTGCAGGTACATTACTTTTCACAATTTTGCTTATAATATTTATGCTACTTGGTAAAACAAGACAACTATAGAATCTTATTTGTTTTATTATGTAGTGTCCGCAACAGCGAAACAGTCATGATTGCGGATACTTTGTTTTGAGGTTCATGAAAGAAATCCTTCAGGCGAATCAATTAGAGATTCCGCTCACGGTATGAATTTATAACTTAAGATAATTTCATATAATTTATTACATTTAACTAAATATATCATTTATATTATGTTTTTGTTTTGTAGTACCTTGACGAATTCCGTGCTGCTGCGTACTCGAAGCTTAAGTTGGAAGAAATTAAAGAAGATTTGTGTCAATATTATATTAAGCAATTTTTCATGTAGGATTTGTGTCGATTTGAACTATAATATTATTGATGTAATGATGTATATATATAATTTTGGATATTATAATGGTATTATATTAGTATATATATTGTCTTACTGATGGCTGAAATAATAGCGTCGAAAATATATTACAGGTCAAAAATATATTACAGGTCGAAAATATTACAGGTCGAAAACATTACAGGTCGACTGGGAGGATTAAATTATAGGCTGCACATAAAAATACCTCATTTAGAAACGACAGCGCTTTTAAAAAGCGCTCTTAAAGGTCCACCTACTAAAGCGCTTCTTAGTAAAAGCGCTGCCAAAGACCAGTAAAAAAGCATAAAAAATTAAAAAAAAACGCAGCATACAAAAGCGCTTTTGGAAAAGCGCTCTTATAGGGGGGCCTATCAGAGCGCTTTTTCCAGAAAAAGCGCTCTCATAGGGGGGCCTACCAGAGCGCTTTTCCAAAAGCGCTTTTGTATGCTGCGTTTTTTTTTAATTTTTTATGCTTTTTTACTGGTCTTTGGCAGCGCTTTCTGGGAAAAGCGCTCTTAAAGGGGGGTCTACCAGAGCGCTTTTTCCAGGAAAGCGCTCTTATAGGGGGTCCTACCAGAGCGCTTTTTCCAGGAAAGCGCTCTTAAAGGGGGGGTCTACCAGAGCGCTTTTAGAAGCGCTTTTGTTACCTACGCCAGCGCCAGCTATTAAAGCGCTTTTAAGCGCTTTTAAAGGCCAAAATAAGCGCTTTAGTAGCCCTTTTCCGTAGTAGTGTTGCTTCAGCTCTCTATCAATCGAAGGCTTTGTAGGAGCCTCCTCACTTTCTTTTGAATTTCCCCAGGCCTCATCATTGTGGCCTTCGATTGAGTCCATATTTGCCTTGTTCTTCGATTGGCTCTGACACTAACCAACTAAACCAATCGAAAGACTTCAACCTGGCCACTCGAAGCTTGATCGAAAGGGGGGGGCGCAGTGCCCAATCAAAGCTTGTGTATCAAGCTTGCATCGAAGAGTCCTAAATGTCCAATCGAAACTCCTTATCCAGATGTCAATCGAAAGACATCCTGTTTAGATGCCAATCGAAGGACCTTGTTAAAATGCCAATCGAAAGACCTTGTCCCAAGGCCAATTGAAGAATCCTATCCAAATGCCAATCGAAGGCACCTTGTCCCAATTCCAATCGAAGACTCCTTCTTTATCTTCAAAAATTTTATTTTTTCTTTAATCAAGTGTTTGTAATCACCCATGTAAGTGAAAAATCTTGGAAAAAATATGAGAGGGCAAATTTTGGGGTACAATAGCATCAAAGGAATATTTGTCCCTTCATCCCCAGTCAGAGTGCATGTAATCCATCCGTTTCAGAAACCATGACAGGTTATCAACTCTCCTTGAAGGCTTCTATCCTTAAGCAGAAGTCGAAAGTCTCTAGTGGAATATCCTCTGACAGAAAGTAGGAATCCCCAGCAAAATTAACTACAACAAAAAGTGATGAGTTACATTCTTCATCTCCAACAGTAGTCAGGGATTTATTTTCCCATCTTCAACGATGTCACAAAGAGCAACTGATACACTCACATATTACATCCATAGAACATTTACAATACACCATAGCATATGCATAACTGAAACGCATATAACATTCTAATTTATTTTGAGAGCATCATGAAATTCATACATCATAACATCACATGAAACTGACTTTACCTTTTCAGGTTAAATTCGCAGACAGACGGATACTATCAACGTATACACACCAGGTCAAGGATTAATTCCCGAAACCAGATGGGGAAACTATCTACACGACCAAGTGGTATGAACTTCTGGAGCAGGACCGGTTTACTAACAAACACAATAGGCCACAAATTAACTCTCAAAACCAGACGGGGAAACTATCTATGTAACTAGCCTGTACTAAATCCCAAAGACGGATTTACTAGCAAGCAAGACCAGGCCACAGATTAATGCCCAAAACCAGACGGGGAAACTATCCATGTGACTAGCCGGTATGCATCCCCAAGATGGGTTTACCAACAAAAACAGATTATGGATCAATTCCTGAAACAAGACAGGGCGACTATCTACACAACAAAGCATCTTTCCATCAGAGACTGAATTCCGACAAGCATACTCCATCGGAGACTGAATTCCAACAAGCATACTCCTCAGTGATTGAACACTGATAAGCATATCCCTTAGATAAAACCAGACAAAGGTTTATTTTGATACCCCTTGGATACAGTCGGGCGAAGACTCGTTCTGATCCTCTTTCAGATACAATCAAGATGAAGATTCATTCTGACGCTCCCTAGCATGTCTGCTAGATACCGTCGTACACAGAATCATCCTAGCATACTTCTCAAAGACAGTCAAGCAAAGACTTATTATGCTATTCCCACCAATGGACACTCCATATGACATCTATAAGCCCATCTCCGTTGACTCTCCATCACTTCTCCAAATGGCATCTTTAAGCCCATTCCCATTATAATCAACCAACAAGTGTTTACTTTAAGAACAAACAAGTTCAAATTTATGGACACTTAAGTGTTCAATCATCTTCTACATTTAAGTCACAAATGGAGAACATGCCAATCTAACTCTTCAAATTTAAGAAGATTGAACAGGGGCAACTGTTGTACCCCAAAATTTAACCTCTTCATTTTGATCCTTTTGGCTTATATTTCCTCATTACATGCATGCATATCATTGGTTCTATGGTTATAGGATCTAGGTATATATAGCAAGTCTCGTCAGATTACAGGTTACGTTTATTTCGTTAATGGATGCTCTCAGAGTATTTTTCATGTTGAAGATCGGTTCGCCGTTTCCCAATGATTCAGGATTCAAAGATTCACAAGTCCGACCCGGCGCGTCATATTCATGTGTTATTTCACCAAGATGTCCCATGTGACATATTCTCAAGGTCAGGTTCGGATCGAGAGCCAATTCTTTAAATAAGGTCTCTGAATGTCCGAGTTTTCTGAAAGAAATATGGTGAAAAAGTGTGTTGAAAGTGCAGTTTTTATGCACTAAAAAATTCATAACTTGAAGCTCGTGGCTCATTTTGAACTCGTTCTGGTGGCCAAAATTCCATCTTGACGTCATCTAAATTTTCATCTCTCACGGACGGAAGCCAATTTTATTCAGAAAGTCTCCGAAAATATGGATTTATCAAGTATTTTTGCACAGGAAAATTGTGACATATGTTTATCTGCTCTGTATTTAAAAAATCATAAATCGGTTGATTTTTATCGTATCGAGCTGGTTCTGGTGGCATTGTCTCACAAATTGAGTTAGTTAAATTTTGGTTTATATTTTTAAAAGCAAACGGTACCCCGAAGGCTTCCATTTTTTACCTGAATCACATACAACTTACTGAAAATTCTGAAGCTGGAAATTAAGTTGTCTGAGACGAAACTTCAAAAATGCATAACTAATTCACTGTTTATCCGATTAAGCCTATTTTCAGACAGGAGTTTGTTATCAATGTCGACTACATTCTGTTTTCACACTTAAACTTTAAAAATTGCACTGAGGTACCTACAAATATACCTGGAACGTGTCAAACTCAAGTGAATAAAAATCTGCATTATTGCTTGTGGTTATTGGAGGCCTAATTGCACATCCAAAGCCCATATCTTTGCCCTGATTTCTATTATATAATCTCATTCTTTTCATACAAACAAGAAACAAAAAAACCATTGTCACAACCTTGTCAAAATATCAAGTTCTTTCAAGAACCCTAGAAATCTTGAGATCCTTGTTACAAACCCCCATCTCACTACAAACAAGTCATCTCATTCCCTTCCAGGAACTCAGTTAGGTTTGGACCATTGTAATGGTCCCATGCAGGTTTATTACAAAACGCGCTGAGGCCAGATCATAACACCAACCAATGCACGACAAAGGCTAGAAGAGCATGGATTCAACACCCACCCCTACTGGTTTTGGTTTTCTTCCATTCTATTTCCTTTTACCTATTTTCCTTCTTTCTGTTTAAAACCTTTTTCATAAAACCTAACATTTTTCACAAACCTTTTATTTTTCATAATAAACTCAAATAATTAATTTTAGGTTTTAATTTAATTTTAGATTTTAATTTAATTTTAGGTTTTAATTTAATTTTAGGTTTTTAATAAAATCAACTTAGATTTTAGGGTTTTATTTAAATTAATTATCTAACTTTTTCTATTAATTAAAATCAACTAGGTTTTAGGTTAATCATCAAGCTTTTTTTATCAAACAATCAAAATAAATTTTCTCTTTTCTTTTCCTTTTATAATTTCACGTATGTTATTACTGTCGCGTATTTTATTATTTTTTCCGATTATTGCTAAAGGAATGTAATAGCTTAAATTAGGATTTTATTTGCTTTCTATTTTTTCCCCAATTTTGTGGTTTTGTACCCCTTCCCGTAGCGATGTAATAGCGTAGGGAATTTCTTTACTGTTTTATTATTACTGTTAATGCTTAGATTAATAGGATTGTATGGTAAGATATAAAAGAAATCAATAGCTAACACCTTCCCTTTTCATAATCTACCCCCCGTACTCAGAAAATTCTCAAAGGTCTTTCCCGTTCTTTTCACCTTTCCTTATTGGATAAAAGAAAAGTCAGTGGCGACTCTTGCTATCCGCAAAAATTGTTATAAAACGCAATGCAAACAAAGTCAGTTCTTCCACTGTATTACAGTGGCTTGTCAAGTTCATGCATTCCCACAAAAATTGGCAGATTATTCCTATGAAACTTCTCAAAAGAACGAAACTCATCATCATTGTTATACCCAACATTCACGTTGACTTGTTGATTCTGTCCAATTTCTCCAGCATGCATTTCCAAAGCTTCAGTAATAACATCGTCATTCTTTCCTCCCACTATTAATTTGAGGATTTACATCAAACAAATACTACTTAGAACAAATAGTATCGATAATGTCACATACACGTATCAAGTATAAAATGGAGTAAACACATTAACAACTTGGTCAATTGATCGACTATGCTCTGATACCACTAATGTAACACCCTCTAAAATCCCCACGGAACAATACGATATAAATCAGAGTAATATAATCATGCATATCAATCTAGGGTGTCATACATGATTCAAAACCACATACACATGTCATGCTCAATACCACTTAATTATAATTCATTCCATCCATACACTTTCACATATGCATTTCGCAACAAAATCATTTTCATTCAAACAAATACAATATTTGAGTCTCATAATAATTCATTCATTGAATAACTTTGGCACTAAAAGCCAATTCATCACATAATCCCAATAAAGATGACAAAACAAAAGAGTATACAAAGTATCTCTCAAAACATGAATCTAAATTGTTCCCCGGTATTACATAACATCAAAGCATGACTCAAAACCCAAAATGCAGAAAATAAAATAAGATTGCTCCTTTGACTACACTCTTGTTAGAAGAAACTCTAATCTTTAATACCTGAGCGATGTCCTATAAAACATCATTCCAACAGAAGGGTGAGAATTCACATAATTATCGAAATCATATGAAAATATATATGCATAACATACATGCATAAAGATAAATATTCTCACACTTCAAATGCTTTATAAACATAACATTACACAATTAATCATACTATCCACAAGTGTACACCAACAATCCAGAATTTCACAAACACATCATTTTCACATAATGCACATAACTTCATATTATGACATACCACGATGTGACTTAATGCAAAGACTGAAATGAAATACTCATGCATGTGGTATCAATCACTGTTACTTTTATTCGGTACCACGATGTGACTTAATGCAAAGACTGAAATGAAATACTCATGCATGTGGTATCAATCACTGTTACTTTTATTCGGTTTTTACTTTAAACTGGGTCCGTTCCTTATATCAATACCACACAAAAAAGCGCGTTCCATAAGATTTCAAACCCCGATCTAGGTTTGGGACAAGTCACTAGCTCCCATGGATCTAACAAGCATTGCCTCTTGATAACAATGATGCATGTGAAATTTCAATAACCATATGCAATTAAGATCATCCCTCAATCTTAACATCCATGCACATCTTCAATAATTCATCACAATTGAATTACCACACGATTACACTGTTGTACCCCAAAATTTTCCCTCCCATTTTCTCAAGATAAGCTTTCAAGGGTTCTTAAATGCTCAAGAATCTCAAGGGTTGACTAAGTCAAGATGCTTCTCCTAAGCCAAGGTCTATAACTAGGGTTTTGAGTTTCTTAAGGAAATTTGGGTTGCAAAGGTCTTAAATGATTTATATGATTCTCCATAGGTCCCCAACAAAGTTCATGTCAAGTTTCAAATCCTACATCACAAGTTTGCTCAGTCAATGGCTCAAATGATTGAAAATCAACTATATTGGGTAAAAAGTAAACTTTGGTCAAATTATAGTAAAACTTCAAGATTTTTTGTCAACATCAATATTTTGAAGTGATATTCATAATTTGATCAAGGTTTGATCATGATTCTTCAAGGAAAGCCCTCAAATCATCAAAAGTCAAGAATTGCCAAATTAGGGTTTCCTTAGGAGAAGTCAACTGAACTTTGACCAAGCATAACTTTCACATGCTTCATCGACTTTTCCCCAAACAAAGCCCATTTTGAAGGAAAATAAATTCTCTACAAATTTGTATTTATGCTCAAGTCCAAAAAGTTCTTCATTTGAAAGATATGAGCTAATACATGACAAGTCAATTTCAAAAGTCAACAAAAAGACACTTTTTGTCAAGGCAACTTACGTCAAGATAAAATCTCCAAATGTAAAAGTGATCAAAAGAGAAATTGTAGAGGACATATTGAGATTTTCAAAAAGTCAAATATCACATTCAAAAGATGAATATTGATTAAGTTATGAGTTGCACAAGTTTGGAAATTTTGAAGAAATACATGAAATGCAAAATACGCAAACATGAAATTTTGGATTTATGGCCTAACTTTTTGGACTTCAAACATGTCCATGACCTTATGAAAGACTCCTAATCTCACTCACACCTTGCCCTATATTTTCTTATTATTTTATTTTTATTTTATTTTGTTTTTATTCAAATAAATTCAAAATAAATAAATAAAATAGAAAATCTTTTGGCCAAGCATATGATGAGCCATTTTTAGGCCCATGCAGCTCATGCAAGCCTGTTTGAGCTTGCCAAAATCGTGAAAAATCCCATAAGGCAATAATATTACAAAGTTGGAAAGTTCTCATAGTGTTTGATCTTGTTTGATTAAGGCCAGCATGGCTTGATCTTGTTCCATATTTGTAGAGACATTTCATTCTTCTATATAAAGGAAAGCTAAACAGATTCAAAGGAACACGATATACTGGACCAAAGAGTCGCTCAAAAATCCATAAAATTCAAAAGAATTAAACAATCTGTAACCTAAGTTCCAGTCTCTCTCACTTGAAACTAAAGCCATCAATCCATTCCTGAGATCCCTAGGAGTCTCCCCAGATCCAAGAACACATCCAGCTGTGCTTAGAAATGTCATTCATGAACCCACTGACTTGGTAAAAATTTTGATTTCAAACTCTTTAACTGTGTAATTTAAATTAATTTTATACATGCATTCATACTATTATTTATGTTTGGAATAGATCTAACGTATTACATGTGAGTTTGGACGCAGGAATGAGATCGTGCCATTGTTAGGGAAGAATTTCAAAGAAGCTTCGCATCCCTAAATCCAGCCATTTTTAGAACAAACTTACCTCACCATCAGATCCGCAAGGTCCAAATTAGTGGACCTGGATATTTTAATTTTGTTGTTTGAGCCAGTTTTGCAGATTTCCATTTTATTGTGATCGGAGAAGACAATTGAAAGGTTGACTCCGGCATGGCCTAATAGCTGACTCCGGTGGCTTAGACGTGCCACCACCTGATTGGTTATTTCAATTTCTAGGGTCCCACCACATGCATTGTAATACGGTGGGAGAACTGACTTTAGGGTTTTGCGTTTTATCGCAAATGTTACGCATAGCAAGAGTCGCCACTGACTTTTCTTTTATCTGATAAAGGAAAGGGTGAAAAGAACAGGAAAGACCTTTGAGAATTTTTCTTGAGTTCGGGGGGTAGGTTATGAAAAGGGAAGGTGTTAGCACCCTTTTCATCCATAGTTATCTACGGGCTCCTAATCGCTAGCTCACTTTTTGAAATGCTTTGTGTTTGTGTATGTTTGAAAATATTTTGAAAATGCCTAAGTATGGCAATCTTGCAATGATTCTCGTATCGTTGAGAATGTATACAAAATGTTTGTTTTGAAAATACTTGTGAAAGGAAGTGTTGTTTTGGAAAGATGTTTTGAAAATGCCAATGTAAGGTAATTTTCTTTATACTAACCCTTGTATCAGTCCTCAAGAGTATTTATAAAGCATTTTGAAAGTAGTTTGTTTTGAAAGTGTGAAGTGTGGAAATTGTTTTAGTTTATGAGCAAGCGATTACGAGCAATCTACCTACTCATAAAGTCTTTATTCTTTTCCTCCTCCTTTAGATAATGTTATCCTACCATTAGTTAGCAGAAATCTATATCATTGGATGTGAGGGACAAGAGTGGGTCATCGTACAGTCATAGAAGGCAACTTGTAAGACGCTTTAGCAATTGTCGTAAGGGACTAAGATTGTTTTACTGAAGACAACATCAAAGGGTCATCGAGGGGCTACGATATTTTAACCGAGGGTCTTTGCTAAAGTATCTCACATTCGAGGGACATGACTATTTTTATCTGAGGCAACAAGTGAGGTTGCCCTAGAGGTGTAAGTGTGCAAAGTGTGTTTGATTCAATTATTTTATCTTGAATTAGGGTTTTGCTATGATTTTTTTAATCTTTCCATACAAACCCTAATTACTAACAGAAATATGTAAAGCGATAAATGATGGAAATTAAATATCCTACGCTATTACAATGCTTTGGGAATGGGGGATACAAATTTGTGAATGGGGAGGAAAGCAATAAACCCTAATTATCTATTACATACCATAAGCAATTACATAACTATGAAAATAATGATGTGATAAATAAACAAACGCGCGGAGATGGTTAAAAAAGGGGAAATGGTCAAAAACCCTAACAAATTTTAAAGCATCAAGAAAATGTTTTGTTGTTTCTTTGTTTAGAAAGTATTTGAGATGTGAGATAAGGAATTAGACCTAATTCTATTTACAAATTAATTTTTTACAAGGAAATAAGATGTGATTAAATAATCTTTTATTATCAAAATTAAATTAATTTAAGTCTAAAGAATTCTAAGTATTTAGAAAATATTTTTGGAGTTTTATTTAGAAAAGATATTTGAAGTATAACCTAATTCTTAAGGTGATTAAAATAAATCAATTTTTTTGTCAAAAATTAAATTAACTAATTAAAAAAACCTAAATCTAAATTTTATATAAAAAAAATCATTTTTTTGTATTTTAATTAAATGAAATAAATAAATAAAATTAAAACAAAAATAAAATATAAAAAAAATAAAAGGTTGGGCCTGTGGTGTTGTGAAAGCAAAGTAGAGGGTGTGAAAAGGAATGTTGGGCCCAACACAGTTTTTTTTTTTGAATCAAATAAAATAAAATAAAATGAAAATGGGCTTGTGATGTGATGTAAAAGGGGGTGTATGGAAAGAAATTCAAATCAGGCCCAACATAAGAGTCCAGGCGCCTGTGGGATTCAATGTGGCTGCCTCTTGGAAGTGTATCATACGCTTTCCTTCTAGGGCGTGTGATGTAGCCTTGTGATGATCATGTGGTGATGGTGAGAGGCGCATGGTGTGCATATTGAACTTGCTTGCATTGAATCTGAAACAAGAAAATATGAAATAAATAAAAGGGTACCACTAGGGCTCGAACCCAAGTCCCTATGGTCATATGTGCGCTTCCTTTACCATTGGGGTGGTTGTTTCATCCGGTCATTATACAACAACTATTAAATATAAAATGAACTCATCTATGGATATACTTCATCTTCTTCCTCGCACCAGTAGCCATGAACAAATTTTTGAATTTTGTAAAATGCTCATTCCTCAACCAAATCAGAAAATGTAAACATCAAACTTGCTTAAAATTTCACCACGAATTCAAACGTGCCATTAACTTAAGCTAAAACTCAAAGATTAAGATGAATTTATGTTAGTACCAAACTGAACCCTAATTTTTCAGAAACTTCAGTTTCAAAATTCTCATCACACAGGAAATAGAAATGAAAAGTAAGCACATGGTTAGCTTCGGGGCAATGATATCTACATTTTTTCTTTAGAAAGCAAGTGCAAATGATGCTTGAATAAGGATTTCAAAGTTAGAAAAACTTACCTATGAAGTGAGAATCGAATCTGGAGTTAGAGCACTCCTGGAGATGTTGTGATAATCTAGATAGCTTCACTGAACCCCTAGGAAGCTATTGCAATGCTTACTTTGGATTGAGAGTGCCTCAATTCTTCTGGACAAGTCAAGTTGCAAGGCTCTGTTTTTGAAAATGGGGGATGATGAAAATGATGTTACAGTGGTATAATAGGTGTTTGAATAGCTTATATATTAGTTATATAAGCTTTGTGGATGATTTAGAATGAAAACGCACGAGTTGATTAGGTGTTTGATGTTCAAGGTCTTAAATGGCAACAAAATGGAGTTTTAAGGCAATTCTGGCTTTTGGGAGTGATTGAGGGGGTTTTAGCGCTTATGAACTCGTGTTATGGCTTACAAAAGGATATTCTATTTATAGGTAAAGGATGGAGGGAAGGATAACATTAGGTTTGGAAGTTGAAGAGTTATGGTTTGGTTGGATTGTAAATGAAGCAAACTTAAAGAACATGGTTCCAATGTTAAGTACAAGGAAATCTAGAGAGGTTAGAGGCTTTAAACATGTTTCTTCTGACTTTTGTGTGGAGTGTATATAGATGGAACATGTTAGAGGCTCAAGGAGAGTGGACTTTGTGATAAAGCATGCTTTACAAGAATGAAAATGGTAACTTTGTGCCAAAAATGGAAAATTGTCTTGGACAAAGCTTGAATCAAGTGAATAATGGCTCAAAAGTTTGTGCAATCATATGATTATGGATAGATTTAGAGGTTAAGAGGCCTTCAAAGCAATATTATGAAGCATGACATGAAAATTTGTTCTTGAGCTCTTCACAAATATGACATATAATTCAAGAATGGGTGCCTGACTTTATCTCTTCGAATCTCCTAGCTCAAGCATGATAAAAATGAGTTCTTGGACATTTTGGAAATCTTGAAACATTGTCTACAACTTTCATGTTGACCACTTTGGCTAAATAAAATTGGAACTTGGTGAAAATTTTCCAAGAAGTTGGGATAAAAATCTGACCAAACTTGTTAAAAAAAATTCTAAGTGTAGAATAAAAATGTCACAACTTCATGGGCTTATATCTCTCAATTTAAGCACTTTTTGAAGATCACCCCTCAAGGACAAAGTTGTAGAATTCATCAATCTCTACAACTTTCATGTTGAAAGTTTTCCTTGAATCATCTTCTATCTTAGTGAAAAATGGTCATGAAGTTGTGAATTTATTAACGACAAAACACTTAGAATTTTTCTAAGTGTTGGAAATTTTGACTTTTTGTTGACTTTCCTTGACTTTGTTGATTATTGTTGATCAAGCTTGATAATTTGGAATTTCTCGATGATTCTTGATCTTTGAAGTTTAATGTTGACCAAAAAGTCAAAGTTTGACTTTTTATGTGCATGTTGACTTTTTATCGTTTGATTCAAATTTCAACTATCAATTATTTGATCTTTAGAAATGTTTTGAACCATGTAATTAGGTAAATATATTATATTTGAATCCTTAAGATCATGATTCAAGTATTAGGTCATGTACTAGGTTAAAAGTTAATGATCAGTCATTCTTAGTCAAAACCTTAATTTTGAGAATTTTGCCCCTTTGGTGATCTGAGGGCTTTTCTTGAGGATTTATGATCAACCCATGATAAAATGATGAATATGACTTCAAAATGTTGACGTTTACCAAAAAGTCTTGAAGTTTGACTGTATGTTGACCACAGTTGACTTTTTACCCAATACAGTTGATTTTCAATCATCTGAGCAATTGACTGAGCAAATTTGTGATGCAAGACTTGAAACTTGGTATGAGAATTCTTGGAGACCTATGATGAACCATTAAAGTAACTTGAGGCATTATAAGTCCAATTTTCCTTGAGAAAACCAAAACCTTAGTTGTGGATCCAATGCTTAGGAGGTGAGCTTGTCTGAGCAACTCTTGAGACTCCTTGAGCATTTGAGAACTTTGGTAAGAAATGTCTTGAGAAAAAGGGAGGGAAAATTTTAGGGTATAACATGCGTGTTCATTTGATTGTCTAAGATGACTTTATGTTTTATAATATATTTTTTTATTTGCGTTATAACACCGGATGAGACAACCGTCCCAACGGTAGAAGGAAAGTGCGCAAGGGCATTGGTGTACCAGGGCAGGGGTTCGATCTCTGCCCCTGGTATTTTATTTTCTAACATTTTCTGTTTACAAATCCTGTACAAACAACCCAGCGCGCATACCATGCATCTCTAGCCCTCAACCACTTGAGCTCAATCAATCTAGATCTGATGCTACTAGAGATTTCCCCACAGTGCACTCCATTGAGCTATCCTCACTGAATCTCGCAGGCGCCTAGGCTTTTGGATTTGGGCCTGGATGTTTTACTTTCTGCTCACCACCATGTTACTTATTTGCAGGCCCATTTAGTTTCTTTTTTATTTTATTTTTTAAATAATTATTTATTTTTAATCATTTTTCATTTAATCAAAAAAATCATAAAATAAAATAAAAATTAGATTTAGATTTTAATAAATTAATTTAATTTTTATAAATAAAAATTAATTAATTTAATCACACTTTGTTTTATTTTTAAATTATTAACTAACAAATTAATTAGATCTAGGTTTTATTCTTATTTTACACTTCAATTATTTTTCTAAACAAAAACAACAAAAATATTTTCTTAAGTACTTCAAATTTTTAGAGCTTTTACATCTTTCCCTTTTCCATCTTCGTGCATTTGTTTATCTTTTTGCATTGATATCATTTTGTAACTGTCAAAGGGATGTAATAGTTTAAATTAGGACTTCTTTACATTTCTCCTTCCCAATTTTTATGGTTTGTAAATTCCCCATCCCCGAAGCGTTGTAATAGCGTAGTTTATTTCCCGTATTTTTACTTTCTACACTTGTATATATTTAACTGCTAGATTAATTAGGCATGCATGGCAAGACGTAAAAAACAAGAAAACCTAATCTTAGGACAAATACTTGAAATCAAAACACTTCGCACACGCGCACCTCTAGGGTGACCCTCACTTGTTACCTCAGATTTAAAACAGTCACGTCTCTCGAACGTGGGATACTTTAGAAAATATCCTCTGGTTAAAAGATCGTTGTTCCTTGATGACCCTTCGATGCTGCCTTGATAAACGATCTTAGTACCTTAGGATAATTGCTAAATTTTCCTACGAGTTACCTTCGTGACTGTACAATGATCTTCGTATGTCCCTCAAAACATCCAATGATAGGGCTACCTACTAACTAATGGTAGGATATCACTATCTAAAGGAAAGGAGGAAAAGAACAAAGACTTTTTGAGGAGGTAGATAGCTCGTAGTCGCTTGCTCACAAACAAAACAATTTCTCACACATACACTATCTTTTCTAAAATATTTTCAAAGACAAAACACTTTGTATGCATTCTCAACAATACGAGAATCATTACAAAGTTTGTCACACTAAGGCACTTTTCAAAAATATTTTCAAACACACATACACAAAAGTATTTTCAAAGTGAGCTAGCGATTAAGAGCCCGTAGATAACTATGGATGAAAAGGGTGCTAACACCTTCCCTTTTTATAACCTACCCCCCTAACTCAAAAAAAAAATTCTCAAAAGGTCTTTCTTGTTCGGTGGTGACTCTTGCTATCCGTAACATTTGCGATAAAATGCAAAACATAAAAGTCAGTTCTCCTATTGTATTACATACACATACATGAAAAATTTTATGAATTATCTATATACAATTCACCTTCATAGTATAACTATGCCAAACCATCATAACATAACAAGCAATATACAAAAGTGTTATTACGGTCCAACACAAAATCACAAACTACACAACATACAAATATAAGTCATTTTACACAACCAAACAATAATTAAATCACCTACTTCCATCAAGACTATTTTTATTGAAAGGAATATTGCACAAGCTTTCTGACGCTTCAAACAGGGACTAAAACGAAGTTACGATTCAAAAGTTATGAATTTTTGAAGTTTTCACAAAATTTCCGACTTAGCAGAGTAACGGGTTACTTGAATCCAAGTAACTGGTTACTTCAGCCCAGAAGGCATAATATGCAGTTTTTATTTTAAATAACTGGTTACTTGAATCCAATTAACCGGTTAGTTCAATCCATAATTTTCCAAAACACGTTTTAACAACAGAGTAACAGGTTACTTCATTTCAAGTAATCAGTTACTTCGCTGACAGAAGCACTTTCTGCAAATTTGTGACACAAAATCATTTTTCTCCACACCCAAACACTCCCCAAACCTTACATAACGCATGGTTAAGGTTCCAATTTAATTTTCCCATTCACCCACATCATCAACAACATTCTAAACCACCAATATTACAATTACACACAAGAATTCACATGATTTCATACCATAGGGCAAACACGGACACATCATTGCATCAAAACAACAAAAGAGATGATAACATGGAGATTAACAATCACACACTCATATATATATATATATATATATATATATATATATATATATATATATATATATATATATATATATATATATATATATATATATATATATATATATATATATATATATATATATATATATATATATATATATATATATATATATATAATGAAATTTAAGGCAAGATAACATATATTCAACATGTAATTTCCAATCAAAACATTGCAACATAAATCAACATCATATACCAAGATTTCTCATTCAAACCTAACATTTACCAAAACCTAGAAAGTAATAGATTTTCATCCTAAGCATAAATCTACCCATTACACATCATTATATGATTCCTATAATATGCAAATACCCACCCTTACCTTGATTTCTTGATGGATTCTTGAATTTCTCCTTAGGTTCTCTTCTCCTCTTTCTCCATTTTCCTTTGCTTTTATGTAAAACCTTTTTCTCCTCTTCTCTTACTAACTTCTATTTTTTTTTTACTAAACCACTAGTAAAGTAAATACTAACTTTACTAACTAAGTTAATAGGCTCACTATCATACCTCCACTAACTCTTCGCATTCTCACAATTAGGACCAATTACCATTATTTTACTATTCATATACAATTCTAACTAATTAAATAATTACTTCACTAATCGGCATCATTTCCCAACAATAACTCAATGGTTCGATAGTCTCACTCCGACTAACCCGTCACATAGAGTACACATCACGTAATTTAAATTAAATCATAAATTCACAAAATTAGACAAATAACTAATTAATAAAATATATAACTAATTAATAAAAAATTGGGGTGTTACAGCTCGACCTTTCCCCGAGGAACTCAAGCCTTCGCCCCCAAAAGAGGAAGTATTGAAGTGTCTTCAGGGTGTCTTGGAAAACTATCAACTATAGAAATAATAGGTTCGAGTGCAGAATGTGGACCAACATGAACGAGAGTAACAAGTGCTTTGTCTTGAGCTATGGATACGTTACTTTAGGAAGATGATCCCTCAATAATATACAATGATTATCCAACTGTGAGTGTAACACCCCAAAATTTAGAATTTTATTTAATTGATTATTTATGATTATCTGTGTGACGTATGATGGTATATCGTGGGGCAGTGAGTGGGAATATAAGTGATAATAATAATTATTTAAATTTAAATAATTTTGTTTATATTATTTAGATTTATAATAATAATTAATACAATAATTAGTTAGAGATGTTAAGGGTATGATGATAATAGTATGATGATAAGTAAGGGCACAAGAGGAAAACCATAGAAAGGGTCTAAGGGTTAAACAAGTAAAATAAGATAAATATAATTCATTATGCACAATCGTGGGATTTAGAAGGACGTGAAGAGAGGCTAGGGTTTACACAGAACCAAGAGGAGAACTTCGTAGAACGCGAAGGAAGAGAATCAAATCACTAGGAATTTAAGGTAAGGGGTGTAATCCCGATTTATTATAATTGACGGGGGGTTAAGATAGATGTAGAATTTTATGTGTATGATGATTTTGATAAAAAAGTATGATGAAAAACATGATGTGTTGCATAATAATGATGTTTAAATGCCATGATTCGAATGTAAAATGTGTAAAATGATGTGTTACTGTCAATTGTGGAGTATTGTGATTAAAATGCGTTTTTGGATAGATTGATGTCTGAAATCCGAGTTGGTATGAGACTAGGACAACAATGAGATGCAACTAAGAATTTGCATAAATCACACATCTCGTCGGACGAGCCAGTCGCCCATGTGATGTCGGGCGAGTGGTGATGCAGTAAAGCAACAATCAAAAGATTGGAAATATTCTAGGTTTTATCGTATCCATATATATCGGTTTGAGGGAAAGAATTCCATTAACATTTTTTTAAGTTTCTGAGCTTGGTTTTAAATGGTTTGTAAGGAAAGGGTAAAAACTATTGACAAGAAAATAAATACATTCAAAGGAAAGGAGAAACCAATCAGACATGAATTTACACTACTTGCCACAAACTTAAACCTATTGATTAGTTGCACTCAACCTACTCTACTCATCAAAATCATCACAGACACCACGAGATGTACCCACAACAAAGGTTATGTCTAACGCCAAGTCGTGAAACCAACCGTATTACTCAATCGACAATGTCTTGCACGCTACAACAACACAGAGGCATTCAGCTTTAGCATCCAAAGTGAATATTAGCTATAAATCTATCTCTAGAATCTAGAAACTAATAGATATCTATTCCTAGTCAAGATTTGTGAGGTATATGTTCATAGCAACCCAAACCCAAACATAAATGCAAAAAGATCAAAAAAGATATGAAGATTAATTTGTAAACCAAACTTTATACAACACCATAGTCAAAAAATATACATATGTTCAAACTAAGATTAGAAACAAAACTCAACAAAACAGAAATACATAGAGAGGGAGAGAAGAAAAACAACATATCTCACGGGTTGTCAGCTCCGATTGATGAGAAATTCAACTTCGAATCATCCAAATGTAAGCTCCAATGTTGTTTTCTAGCTTCTCTCAACCGAAAAATGGGTTTGATAGTGTTGGGACTCAAAAATACCAAACCCATACCCTACAAATGTGTGTTTTTACCCTTTTTATGAGTTTCTGCCACGAGCGTCTCGCCCGATGACTAAAAATCTCACCCGACGAAGTGTTTTCTTTACAAAATGCAGTGCTAGAATAGGAAGGCTCATTTGACGAGCTCTGGGTGCTCAAAATAAGATTTTTAGTTCATTTTCACGCTTCTGGAACGCCTCTGGCTCGCCCGGCGAGCTCGGGGCGACGCTGATAGTAATTTGAAAAAATCAGCGCTTGTTTCGGTCATATCTTGAGAATTGTAACTCCAATTTTCGCACGGTCAAAAGCGTTGGAAAGCTTATTCAATGCTCTATCTAAAAATGACTAAATATAAATTCTTGAATACCTACAAAAATGAGATAAAAACAATTAAACTCGTTGATATTTACACGATAACGCAATATATACACTATAATATAAACTATAGCGAATATACACTAAAGTTGAGGTTTATTGACGAAAAGCAAACGAATTAAGCCGATGAGTGCTAATTATTCACACTCAAATTTACAACAATTTAGCACTCAACAGTGATCCATCTGGAAAGAGGTATAGTGGAAAAGGAAGGCTCTTGAAAAATGTATGGGGAAGGGATCATCGCTAGAGCTTTGTCGGGCGAGCGAAGCAGCGATGAACCTAATCGCTCACGTCGCCAAGCGAGCATCAGGTGAGGAGGTGGCGAGAAGAGCCCCTCCAATGTAGTCGGGCGAGGCTAAGGCGAGCAGTCTGGAAACTATTTTTCAAAATGTTGTAACTTGAGTTTTAGGACTTTTTCTATGTGTCTTTCAAAGCATTAAGATGATGTACAAAACTACATTAGGATAGAATAATATGAGTTATTTGATTCATTATTCATGTGCCGATATATTTATGAGTTTGAATTTATTATATGTTTGATATGCTAAGATGTTCCGTTTTAATGATGACTATGATGTTGCTATGAAGTTGTTATAAAGTTGTTATGACGTTTGTTGTGATGTTAATGATGGTATTATGATGATGTTTTAATAATGTGCATGTTTAATGTGTATACATGCTATGTGAAGATGACTATGTGAAATATGATGCACTTGAGTAGCCTTGATCGAGTTTTATGTGACGTTGTTATGCATCATGCATTCATAGCATTTTGGACGGTGGTCCGCTTGTGACGGGCCTCAATCCCATTATGCATATTGAGTGTGTTTGTGATGTGCTCCAGTTCCAATAAGGAATCGATCCTATGGTGGGGATCATGGAGGATGATGCACCAGGTGTTCATAAAATATTGGTACCACGTGTATTGAGTCAATATTGTTGCATTAACATCCTATATGACATTGCATGGATTTTACCGATGAGTTGTGATGTGATGGTAATTGTGAACTATGTGATTATATAATGATGAACGATGTCTAAGTGATGTTATGATGTATTGATGATCATGAAGTGTTGGTGAATGTTATGTGTTGTTATATGATGATGACATCTCATCATGCACAAGGATTTGATATTGTACAAAGGATTTTTGGACTATCAATGCTTCATATGACTTTCAAACATCATTATGGACCCCTAATATTACTCATGACAAGTTTCAAGCCTTGAATCATATTTTTGATCAGTCAATTGGACAGTTGACCTAAAAATCAGCTATATTGGGGAAAAAGTCAACCATGGCCAATTTACAGTCAAACTTCATAATTTTTTATCCACATAAACATTGTATACTCATATGTATCATTTGATCAATTTTGGACCACAACTCTTCAAGAAATTTGATCAAATCATCAAAAGGGCAAAATGGTCAAAATTAGGGTTTTCACTAAGAAAAGGCAATTTCTGATTTTTGACCTAGCAAATGACCAATTGATTTGAAGCATGATTCCAAGGGCTAAATTGCACCATCATGACCTAATGACATGGTTCAAAACATTGCAAGTCCATTGGAATAATAGATGAAATTTGCAGTCAACTGATCAAAAGTCAACTGTATACTGAAGAGTCAAACTTGGTCAAAATCAAGTGCCAAGGATCACAATTCATCAAAACATGTCAAAATGTGAAACTTGTTCATCAATAAATCAAATATTTATTTTTTGTTTGAAAATTGAAATTTTCTTAACTTAGAAATTTTTCTAAGTATAGAAAATTTCTTATTTTTTCTCAACTTTAAGCCAAATTTCCACCATGATGCAAGATGATTCAAAGAAAGTTACCAACATGAAAGTTGTAGATCTACATGAAATCTACAACTTTTCTTCACACATTTTCTCCTAAAGATTCTTGGATCTCAAGATATAATTTTGTGAATACATGCTCATGAACTAAAATAACTTAGTGAAATTTTGCCCTAATTTAAGCAGGTTTTTGACCTAACTTCATGGCAATTTTTCACCTAGTTCGAAGAGGAATCTTGAAATGCATTTCAAAGATGAATTATAAAGCACATTGCAAGCTTTCCAAAATGTCCAAGAACTCCTTGAGATAATTCTTGAGTAAGGTGAATCGAAGAGAGGAAGTTGGCAATTTCTCACTTTGATTTCAAGACATTTCATGAAGAACAAAATTCAAATATGAACCTATGCTACCTAATCCTTGCTTTACAGGTATCAAACATGTTTATCACTTCATAATTTAATTATTACATAGATGATAAAGCCTTAATCCAAGCACAAGAGTCTTTTTCCAAGCTTTAATTCCATAAATGGCACAAAGTTGCCATTGCCATTTTAGAAAAGCATAACTTTTTGCAACTTTTCTCTTCTTGTGCATTGGACCTGTTTTCTCTGCACACACAAGTCCTATAAACCAAAAACAAGTTATCTAGGACTTGTACCAACTCCAAGAAGGCCTGTACAAGCATGTAGAGACTTGTCTCCTCACCTTGCTTCAAATGCAAGTAAAAGTGCAAAAATCCTGTAACTCAAAAATTTGTTGAGGAATTGATTGGAAACCTTCCTTATACTTATACACAAACACATTACAAAAAAACACACGATTGCTCAAGGCCAAAAACTCTCAAAAAACTCCCTATCACCAAAAACCTGTTAAAACTTGCAGTTTGAGACCAAGCATAGCAATCCAAAAATCTACTCATGCGTTTCAAGTTCTAATCAGTCAAACACTTAACCTACTTCATATCTAAGTGCCCCAGACCATCATCCCTTCACTGTAACTCCTCCTTCTCCATCTGCCATTTTTGTTTTTCAAGCTTGCATGTTGACTTGGATAGAGATATACAGGCACTTTCAAAGCAAGGTAAGGATTGGAATACACTCAGGGAGGTCCAGGCAAGCTAAAGGAATCTTCAGGCCTTCATAAAACTCACTCAAACTCCATTTACGATCTCAGCTGAAGAAGGTGAGAACTCTAACTTCTATCTCTTCATACAGACATCCATTGGTCTCGATTTGTTAAGGAAAAATGTAGATATTATTGTGCTAAAGCCAACCATGTGCATAGATTTTATTTATGTTCATTATGTATGGAGAATTTTAGATTTCGAATTTCTGTAAAAATTAGGTTTAAAATTAGGGCCTTTGAAATTAGTTTTGATCATTGACTGTTAGTTTACATGAGTTACATGGTTGAAATTGTGGGAAAGAGTACTACCATTTTCATGTTTGAAGTTTCCATTTTTATGGAGAAATGAGAAAGATACAGAGGTTCTGGCCAGCTTGAGGAAGAAGATGAAGTACAGGGCAAGGAGGAACTATGTGTTATGTGTTTTTTATTTCATATGAACTAACGGATGTACAGCCATCCCAGTGGCAAGGTAGCGCGCTGGAAATGCATAGGTCAGGGGTTCGAACCTTGGCGCTACCTTTTTGCATTTTTCAGCTTCATTTTTGTCATTTTTTGCAGCGCTGGGCTTTGTTCCATTGGGCCTCTTATTTTTTCTAACCCTTACCTTCCTTTCTCCTTACAGCACCCCTGGTCCAATTTACTTTCATTCATTTATTTTATTTTTGTTTACCTCATTAAATATTTTTTCTTAAATGTTATAAAATCATCAAAAATATCAAAATGTTAAATATTTATTTTTGTTCACTTTATTTTATTTTCTCATGAAAAAAATATTTTTATTAAATTATATATTAACTATCCTTTCTTAAATAAACTTGTAAAGTAAAATAGATTTAGGTTAATTTTTATTTCTTTTCCTTCACACTTGTAAATATTTATTTTGACATATAAAAGACTAAATATTTTCATAAAAAATTATTTATTATTTTAAGACAAAAAATATATAAAAATAATACTTAAAGAACTTTATTTTCTTTTAAATTGGAAATTAGGGTTAACCACTTTTTCAAGAAATAGTTTCCTTTTTTTTTAATATTATTAGGTTTAATCCAAAATTGTTCTTTATATGAAAAACAAAACAAAAATCTTTTTTCTTGCATACATACCATTGCATATTTATATTGTATATTATTTATTCAAATATTTGTACAAATTCGATTTGGTTGTAATAGCTTAACTAGATTTACATTATTGCAAATCCACATTCATAATTAGTATCCCCCCTCCCATATAATGTTGTAATAGCGTAGAAATCTTTAAATTATGCAATTTACCTCTTTTATATACCATATTAGTAATTAGGGTTTGAATGGCAAGATCAAAACAAATCAAATAGAAAACCCTAAGCCAAGACAAAATCAAGCATGAAAATAACACACTTGCACCCAAGCACCCTTAGAGTTACTCCACTTGGTTGCCTTACACAAAAATGGCCATATTACGCATGCGAATTATCTTAGCAAAACAAACAAATATAAGATCATAAGTCCCTCGATGACGCTATTCAAAGTTGCCTTACAAAATGATCTTGGTCCCTCAAAATTGCTAAGATACTTTGCAACATTGCTAATCATGGTCATACGATGACCCACGCCCATCCCGTTTACATCCAAAGATAGGGTTGCTTACCAAATCAATGGTAAGACAACAATGTCAAAGAAAAAGAAAATGAACAAGAAAGACATTTGAGTAGGTAGATTACTTCTAGTTACTTGCTCCATTTCAAACAAATATCCTTGCTATTTTAAAAATAAACACACACATTTCAAAACATCTTACAAACATTGAAAACATTTTCAAAAAGACAAACATCTTTGTATACATTCTTACGAACGAGAATCATTACAAAGATTGCCTAAAAAATGGCCTATTTTACAAAATACTTTCAAAACCACACAAAGCACAATTTCAAAACCAAAAAAAAGAAAGTGATCTAGTAAGTAATTAAGAGCCCATGGAAAACCATGGATGGAAATGGTGCTAATACCTTCCCTTTTCAGAATCTACCCCCCGAACTCAAGAAACAATCTCAAAGGTCTTTCCTATGCTTTTTCACCTTTTCTTTTGGATAAAAGAAAAGTCGGTGGCGAATCTTGCTAACCGTAACATTTGTGATAAAATGCAAAACACCCAAGTTAGTTCTCCCACCGTATCACAGAACTGGTGACTCTGCTGGGGAATATTATAAAAGTGGGGTTACCTTAAGGCTAGATCACATTTATTTTCTTACATTATTTGACTTGTTTGCTTTACATTATGGTTCTTTGTTTGGGTTTTAAATCCTCTACCCGGATTTTGGATACATTATAGGTATATAGCAATACGTTGTGGAAACTGTGCAGGGTATATCGACATGGTCTAAGCAATAGCTATATTAGTGTGACATATTTATAGGTACCGGTAGCCTTTGAGTTAATCAAAGAGAATACGGAGCCGCTGAGTGATGTCATGAAGCACTAATGAACTTCTAAAACCCTTTACTTGACCAACTTGGCCTTTAGGATGTAGTGAGATGACCGGCTTTGGTGCAGTCCGAAGTTGGTAGATACTCGATACTACACTCATTAAGGTTTGGTTTCTTGGGATACTTTCGTCTCCATTAAAGAGGCTTGAGCTGAAACAATGACCAAGGAAACAATCCGGTGATATTGAGCTCCTTAGAACCCGGTTACTATTAATAGGACAGGTTTAAGCCAACTATACTTCCAGAGGGTACTTACCTATAAAACCCCATGCAAGCCTAAACTAAGAACTTGTCTGTTTTGCTTGTATATGCATACTTGTACATAACATCATGGACATCATGAAAATCATATACATCTACTAACCATTTCAAGGATTTTGGAGATTCATCTTTGTTCTTGTTTTGTAGGATTTGGATTCACTTCACAGGAAAACTATCCAAGTCAACCTTGTAAGAATTCCTCCACAACTTAAGGAGCTAGCTTCAAGGATCCCTGAGAACTATCCATTCACTGAGAGGCATGGTCGTCTACTCAACTTGGTCACCTCCAACACAGATGAGGATATGATGAAGGTGCTCTTCCAGTTCTTTGATCCTTTGCACCATTGCTTCATATTTCTCGACTATCAGCTTGTGCCTACTTTGGAAGAATTCTCTTAACTCTTGAGGATTCCCATTCTCAATCAACTACCTTTCAACGGTACGGAAAGAGACCCAAAGCCAGAAGATATTGCTCAAGCTCTGCACTTGCACTCATCTGATGTCACAACTCATTGGGAAACTAGGAGTGGTGTCAAAGGCTTCTTAGCAAAGTTCCTGTTTGAGAAAGCCCAAAGTTGTTGGAATTCCTTAGACTTGCAAGCCTTTGAGGAAATTGTGGCTCTTCTTATCTATGGGATGGTCTTATTTCCCAATCTTGACCAACTCATAGATGTGAGCGCCGTCAAGATCTTCATGTCACGCAACCCGGTGCCTACATTGCTAGGGGATATCCTACACTCTTTTCACACTCGCACAATGAGGAAAACAGGTGTCCTTATGTGTTGCACTCCTCTCCTGGCAAGATGGTTTATTTCTCATCTTCCCTAATCAGTCTTAAAGAATGAGCAAGGTTCAAGGTGGTCACAAAGGTTAGTGACGCTCAAACATTCAGATATCCATTGGTGCTCCCGGTCCAAAGAGAATGTTATCATTGTTGACCATTGTGGGGAATTCCCTAATGTCCCTCTACTTAGCATTAGGGGAGGCATCACCTACAACCCATGCTTAGTGTGATAGGGTGGGAGAGAACTGACTGTTTTTTGGAATGCTAGTTCGAGTTTTGTTTTTGTTTTTGCAAAATGTCGCGGTAAGCAAGAGTCACCACCGTCTTTTATTTTATCCAACAAGGAAAGGAAAAAAGCACAGAAAAATTCCTTTTTCGAGATGTTTCTCGGGTCCGGGGGGTAGATTATAGAAAGGGAAGGTGTTAGCATCCTTTCTATCTGTGGTTATCCACGGGCTCTTAGGTACTTGCTCAAAGTGTTTTCAAAATTTTCTTTTCTTTGTGTTTGTGGGTTTGAAAGAAGTTTTTGTTTGAAAGGTGTAAGTGCGAAAAGTTTTCGTTTTGTTTTGAAAGAGCAAGTACTTAAAAACCATCTACCTACTCGAAAAAGGAATCAATCTGTACTAATGTCCTTTAGGCAATGCTATCCCACTATTGATGGGTAGGTAGCATCGTCGTTGGACTTTAAGGGTCAATTCGATTTAAGGGACGTGCAGTCACTAAAGCAATGTTAGGACACCTTAGCGGTAACCCTAATATCTTAGATCATTTTTCTGAGGCAACCGTTTCGAGGCAACTATGATCTTTGGACAAGAGGGCGACCTCTAAAACTTCCTATACTCAATGACCATGTTCGAAGACAACCAAGTGAGGGTGTACCCTAAGAGTGCGCATGTGCGAGTGTGTTATTTTCAGTTAATTTGTCTTTGTACATGTCAATGGTTATCTATGTTGATTTTAAGTTAACCATTCGATCTTGTCATGCATTCCCTATTATCAAACACCTAACAGTTTATAAGTTACGGAAATTAAATTGCGGAATTTAAACTAACTATTACAAGGCGTCGGGTATTTACATCGCCAAAAGCAACCCTTGAAATTAAAATGCGGAAAATAAATAAAGCGATAAATACTAACGTCCTATTAAACTATTACATCCCAGGAAACAGATACAATATTGAAATAAAATGGATCGCGTGCGAGAAATTAAATCGGGCGAGTTCTAGGGTTTTGACCCTTTGTTATTCAAGAAAAGATTTTTTTGGTTGGTTTTTGAACTAAAAGGAAATTAAACTGTTAGTCATTAAATTAATAAACTAATTAATTAATTAATAAAAATAATATTTTTGGATTTTTTATATTTAAACAAATAAAAAATAAATTGATCAATGTTAATAAAAACCTAATTGTCTAAATTAATTTTAATTATTGCAAAATATATTAAAAGTTATTCCTAATTAAAACTAAATCAATTAAATTAATATTTATTAACAAAAATAAAATACTGAAATTTAATTTTAATAAAGAAAATATTTTTTGGTTTTTGATTTTATTAAGAAAAAAGATTGATTGGTTAGTTAGCAATAAAATAATAAAACAAAAACAATTAAAAGAGTGAGAAAAGAATGAAAAGAGAAAAACTCAGGGGGGTTTAGGCCCAATTTGGAGGCTTGTTCAGCAATGGAAAGGCCCAATTGTGCAGGCCTGGTTGACTTTTCCTGCTTCCCCATGCGCCCATTGACTCAATCCTATGGTGGACATCACATATGGACCACCAGATCTGGCCTGGGGCCATCTGGTGCTTTGAGATTTGAGGACATATGGTAGGCCATACGCTTGAGTTATACTGGATAACCTATGAAAAAATAAGAACAAATGCATGGGGGACCTGGGATTCGAACCCAGGTCCTGTTGGTATTGGGATGCATGCGCTTGCCACTCAACCATTGTGCGTTAGTTGATAATGTAATGGAAAAAAATAATAATAAGATAAAATAGATCAATATGCCAGCAAATAAATAAAAGGGCGCGCGTGTTTGAATTGGCCATAGAGGGGGTGACGCGTCATCGTCTTCTTCCTCACGTCCGTGGCTAAAACTCTGCAACACCTATAGCTACAGACACCACCCGTCACTAAAGGTCATGCATCCCTATAATCCACTGGAGGCCATGGAAATAAAATCTAAGGGCATGGTTGTGCTTGTCTCATCATCCCGGTCACAACCATGCCCTTCTCACCAGCCAATTTTCCCTGTAAAAGAAATGCCCAAAAACCAAACGCGAACCCTAGATATGGTATTTGTCAGCATGAGTCACATAAACAAAATTGAATAATGGAAAAAGCTTAGAAACTTGATGAGGATCAAGAATATGCCAATATTTCATACAAAAGATGCAAGAATGGAGAGTTAAGGTTTTAGATACAGGGCCATGAATCGTGAGGCTTACAGTGCGTTTGAAGGGTGTGAGAGCTTGCTTTTGATTGCAGGAGGTTCAGCGATTGTCCAGCAATGGATTGGTGTTGAGATTTGCTCCTGAATTTGCCTCTAAGCTCGATTTCAGTTTCACACTTTTTCACCCTTTTTTAAGTTTTGCTTTTGATGATTCTGCAGCGTCTAGGTCCCAAATTCGTGTGCTTTGCATTGTATATGTATGCTGCAATGTATTAGGTCAACTTTTATGGACTGAATCCTTCCAAATCAATGCCTTGAGATTAGATTTGATCCTCCATTGAAAGCTTTCCAATTTTGCCAAAAATCCAATCTTTTTGCACATGGAATAGTTGATACGAATTTGATCCACTTGATGATGATGAGTCAATCCTGAAATAGCCAAAAAGAGATCAAATAATCATTGTTTGGATTTTATTTGATTTAAATTGATTAAAAATGAAATAATTCATTAAAAAATCAAATTAAATAATAAAATTGATAAATGGTCACAAGACTGAAGATATGACACGTGTGCAATGTGGAAAGATCAAATCAAGTGGAAAAGAATGGGCCCATTTGACAAAATTTGAAGTTTTGGGGATAGTTGACTTTTTGCAATTTTGCAAAAATGCCCAACTTCAGCAATGCATAACTTCTTCAATTTTGAACTTTTGGAAGTGTTATTTGACTCTTTAGAAATCTTGAGATGTCCTCTAACCAACCCTTTTGGTCTCATCTCATTTTGATATTCCATGCTCAAGTTATAAGCTTTGGAAAAAAAGGTGTTTTTGTTGACTTTCAAAAATGACCTATAATGTCCAAATTTGTAACTTCTTGTGAGTGCATTTTCTGATCTTGGGGTATGAAGATGGATTGTAGGAAATTTCATCCTCTTCAAAATTAGATTTGGATGGGTCATTTCTCATAAAGTATGAGAAAGTTATGCTTGGTCAAAGTTGAGTTGACTTTTCCTACAAAACCCTAATTTAGCAACTTTTGAGTCTTGATGATTTTTGAGCAATCCTTGATGAATCATGATAAACCCTTGATCAAATGATGAAATATCCTTCAAAATGAGAATGTTTACAAAAAATCTTGAAGTTTGACTGTATTTGGGTCACAGTTGACTTTTGCCCTAGCACAGTCGATTTTTGGACCCTTTGAGCAATTGACTGAGCAAACTTCCTATGCAAGGCTTGGAATTTGACATGGATGAACTTGAGAACATATTAGTACATTGGGGAGAACTTGAGGTCATTTAGATACAAGGACCTTGATGCAACACAAAACCCTAATTTGAGGTTGACTGCCTTAGGAGATAGCTTGACTGTCCAACTCTTGAGCAATCTTGAGCCACTTGGAGATTTTTCTTGCAATGTTTTGAGAAATATGAGAGGCCAAATTTTGGGGTGCAACAGCTGCCCCTGTTCAATCTTCTTAAACCTGAGGATATAGATTGGCTTTCGGGCCTTTCGTGATCCGAAAGTGGAAGATGATTGAACACTAGAGTGCCCGGAAATTTGCACTCGCGTGAAGTAGTATCAGCATTGTGATGTCGGGAATGGGCTTACAGATGCCATTTGGAGACTGTTGATAGGTGGTCCGGACTTTGGCTGGAATATGAATCAGGGAGATCTTATCGTCGATCTGACCGAACCAGAGAAGGTCTTGGATTAACTTTGACTGGATAAGAATCAGAAAAATCTTCGAATCGATTTAGCTGAACCAGACAAAAGTCTTGGAATAATTTCAACTGGAATATGAATCAGGGAGATCTTATCGTCGATCTGACTGAACCAGAGGAGGTCTTGGATTAACTTTGATTGGATAAGAATCAGAAAAATCTTCGAATCGATTTAACTGAACCAGAAGAAAGTCTTGGAATAACTTTAACTGGAATACGAATCAGGGAGATCTTCGCGTTGATATGACTGAACCAGAGGAGGTCTTGGATTAACTGTGACTGGATAAGAATCAGAAAAATCTTCGAATCTATTTAGCTGAACCAGACAAAAGTCTTGGAATAACTTCAACTGGAATACGAATCAGGGAGATCTTCCTGTCGATCTAACTGAATCAGATGAGGTCTTGGATTAACTTTGATTGGATCGGCATTAGAAAAATCTTCGAATCGATTTAACTGGACCAGATGAAAGTCTTGGAATAACTTCAACTAGAATACGAATCAGGGAGATCTTCGTGTTGATCTGACTGAACCAGAGGAGGTCTTGGATTAACTTCAACTAGAATACGAATCAGGGAGATCTTCACATCGATCTGACTGAACCAGAGGAGGTCTTGGATTAACTTTGACTGGATCGGCATCAGAAAAATCTTTGAATCGATTTAACTAGACCAGACGAAAGTCTTGGAATAACTTCAACTGGAATACGAATCAGGGAGATCTTCGTGTCAATCTGACTGAACCAGTGGAGGTCTTGGATTAACATTGACTGGATCGGCATCAGAAAAATCTTCGAATTGATTTAACTGGACCAGACGAAAGTCTTAGAATAACTTCAACTGGAATACGAATCAGGGAGATCTTCGCGTTGATCTGACTGAACCAGAGGAGGTCTTGGATTAACTTTGACTGGATAAGAATCAGAAAAATCTTCGAATCGATTTAACTGAACCAGACAAAAGTATTGGAATAACTTCAACTGGAATACGAATCAGGGAGATCTTCGCGTCGATCTGACTGAACCAGAGGAGGTCTTTGACATAGCTGGGAACTTAACTGCATCTTTCCTGAAAGGTAAAGGTCAGTCATATGCAATGTCATGATGTATGAAATGCATGATATATATCAAGCAATGATGCTCTCAACATAAATGAGATTGTATGGTATGATGCGTATATGCATGTATCATGATGTATGGAAATGTAATGTTTCTAGCTGGGGAAAATAAATCCCGGATAGTTGTTGGAGAATAGAGTTGAGTTCCTCGTTTCCGCTGGGGATGACGAACGAAGACGATTGTGAGAATAGATCTGTAGGAGAGGATTACTCCGTTGGGGAATAAACTGATGAGGAGATTAATTTGTGGGGAAGAGATGCTCTACTGAGGATTCCACTGATAAATTCCGCCGAGATGAATTATCATTGCTGGTGATATTGAGTCTGTTGAGGATTGAATTCCTGTTTGTGAAAGGGAAGAACTTCGTTGGGGATGATCTTTCAGTGGCGACATTACTGGGGGTAACCTGTTAGACTTTTGTAGGGATAATCCTCTGAATTATGCTGGGAATGATTCTTTGAACTCGGCTGGGGAGATTTATTTTGTACTCCGCTGGGGATAAACTTCCAGAGTCTACTGGGGATGATGCTTCAACTCCGTTGGGGGAAGCTTTTTCAGTCTGTGCTGGGAAAATTTTAACTCCACTAGGGGTATCTTGTATTCTATCGGGGAACATTCTTATACTCCACTAGGGAATATTAAGACTGCCAGGGATATCAAGCCTTTGTAGTATTAATGGTAGATAAACTCTGCTTGGGGAAAAGCATTGCTGATTCGTTCATAGTTGCAAGTCTCAGCTGGGGGAGATCTACCATTACTGTCTTACTCTTTGGGGAGTGAAGGTTTCTTAGCCGTATTCTTCAACTAAATTTACCTTGTACCTGGTGGACAGAGCAACTATACAGCTTGGACACTTCTTATTGCCCCTGTTTCTGATGTTACCCGTAATCATCTTTTGTTTCGCATATAAATATTCATGAGAAGCAATTAATATCGAATGCATATATCAAAAATGAACATTGGACGTTCTTTGCAAAACAAAACAGATAAAGGAAAACAGTTTGAAATTTCTTTGAAAATGAATTGTATTGATTTTGAAGTTTGGCCTGTAAATAGGCGTTTTTGTATAAGAGGCTGACGTCCTAGTAATAGAACGCCGTCGAGCAGATAGAATTTACACAAATTGTGAAAAACAAAACAGCTATGTGAACAATCCTACTGGGTTCCAACTCTGCTATTGCCTTTATGTCCTCGAGTATCTCATCACTTTACTACTTGGTTGAAGGTAGATCAGATTGATTAGTGTCGTCCGAGCTTGACAGTCGACACCGAAGTCTGGATGCAAGGTGATCCAATGAGACATAGTGTTACGCTTTGATCCCTAATTTTTTCCTGGACCGCCCTTTTGGGTTTTCAGTCCACCGGGATACCCATTTTTGCCCAAGCCGCCTTTTCAAGTTTTCGACTTGTCGGGTGTACAAATTTTTCATTTTCATCCCTTATTTTTGCCCGAACCCTTTTGGTTCGCCGGGAAGCCCTTATTTTTTCCTAAGACAGTCAACCTAGCGGGTATTTGATTATGCGTAGTATCTTTTCACTATGTCTGCATTGACGGGGTGAGGAAGGTCGTCACCATCCATGGTGGCTAGAATCATAGCTCCTCTTGAGAAAATGTTCTTAACCACAAATGGCCCTTCGTAAGTAGGGGTCCACTTGCCCCTGGGATCACCTTGAGGTAAGATAATGTGCTTGATTACCAGATCCCCAACTTGATACCCTTTTCGTCTAACTTTCTTGTTAAATGCCTTGATCATCCGTTTTTGATACGTATGACCATGACAAATAGTAGTAAGTCTCTTTTTGTCGATTAAGTTCAGTTGATCAAGCCGGGTCTGAATCCATTCATCTTCGCTCAAACCTGCATCCTTCATGATTCGAAGAGAAGGTATCTGAACTTCAATGGGCAAGACTGCCTCCATGCCATATACCAAGGAGTAGGGTGTTACCCCTATTAACGTCCGCGCTGAGGTACGGTACCCATGAAGAGAAAATGGTAACATCCCGTGCCAGTCTTTGTATGTCACTGTCATCTTATGCACAATCTTCTTAATGTTCTTATTAGCTGCTTCGACAGCCCCATTCATCTTCGATCGGTAGGGAGAAAAGTTATGATGTCGTATCTTGAATTGCTCGCAGAGCTTGGTGATCATCTTGTTGTTGAGATTGGTACCATTGTCCGTAATGATCCTCTCTGGTACACCGTATCGATATATCAGATTGTGCCGAATGAACCGTGCCACGACGTTCTTGGTTACAGTAGCAAAGGAAGTTGCTTCAACCCACTTTGTAAAGTAATTGATTGCTACTAGGATGAAACGATGCCCGTTAGATGCCGTAGGTCTGATCTCGCCAATCATATCAATGCCCCACATTGCAAAGGGCCAAGGTGCTGTCAATACATATAGAGGAACTGGAGGTATGTGCACCTTATCAGCATAGACTTGGCACTTGTGACATGTCTGAGAATGCTGATAACAGTCAGCTTCCATAGTGGATCAATAATATCCTGCCCGAAGGATTTTCTTTGCCATGGTGTGTCCACTGGAATGAGTTCCGAAAGTACCTTCATGTAACTCCTCCATGATCCTTTATGCCTCGTTCTTATCCATACAACGCAGTAGGGTCGAATCATGGTTACGCTTATAAAGAATGCCATTGCTGATAAAGAACTTTGCTGCGAACCTCCTCAGAAACTTCTTGTCATTGACAGATGCACCCTCGGAGTATTCCTGAGCTTCAAGATACCTCTTCACCTCATGAAACCAGGGTTTATTCGCTACCTCTTCAGTCTCGAGATCACAGCAATGTGCAGGTTCATCCAATCTTTCAATGATAATCCGGGGAGCTTCGTTTTCCCAATTGACTTTGAACATAGAAGACATCGTAGCCAGCGCGTCCACCAACTTATTCTCCTCTCTAGGGAAGTGTTCAAAGGTTATCTCCTCGAAATGGGGAAGCAATGTCAACACATACTCCTTATAAGGAATAAGATTTAGGTGTTTCATATCCCACTCGCCTTTGATCTGACTGATCACGAGAGCGGAATCTCCGAAGACACTTAGAAACTTAATCCTTAGGTCAATCGCTGCTCGAAGACCCATGATGCATGCTTCATACTCCTCCATATTGTTGGTGCAGTTGAAACATAGTCGGACAGTGAATGGAGTATGAGAGCCTTCAGGAGATATTATCACGGCGCCAATGCCATTACCCAAAGCGTTCGAAGCTCCATCAAAGTACATAGACCATCGGGATCCTTCCTCGGGTCCTTCATCCGGTCCAGGTGTCTCACAATCAGTTACCAACATGATATTCTCGTCCAGAAATTCAAAGTTCATAGACTGGTAATCATCCATTGCCTGATGTGCCAAATGGTCTGCCAACACACTTCCTTTGATTGCCTTTTGGGTCGTGTACTGGATGTCATACTCAGTCAAGATCATCTGTCATCTCGCTATTCTTCTGGACAAGGCAGGCTTTTCAAAGATATACTTAATTGGATCCATTTTTGAAATCAATAGGGTAGTGTGAGTCAGCATATACTGTCTCAACCGGTGAGCAGCCCATGCCAAAGCGTAGCAAGTTTTCTCGAGCAACGAGTATTGGGTCTCGCAGTCGGTAAACTTTTTGCTAAGGTAATAAATAGCATGCTCTTTTTGGCCAGACTCGTCATGCTGACCCAGCACACACCCCATTGAGTTGTCGGGTATTGTCAATTATAGGATCAAAGGTCTCCCTTCAACTGGTGGCATCAGAATAGGTGGCTCTTGGAGATACTCTTTGATCCTTTCGAAAGCGGCCTGGAATTCATCGTTCCAACGCACTACTTGATCTTTCTTCAGCAATTTGAAGATTGGTTCACAAGTAGCGGTCAGGTGTGAGATGAATCGGGCAATGTAGTTCAGTCGTCCCAGGAAGCCTCTGACTTCTTTCTCTGTTTGGGGAGCTGGCATCTCCTGTATAGCTTTCACCTTTGCAGGATCCACCTGAATACCCTTATCGCTTACGACGAAACCCAACAGCTTACCAGATCTCACCCCGAAGGTGCACTTGTTCGGGTTTAACCTTAGCTTGTACAACCTCAACCTGTCAAATAGCTTCTGCAGATGGTCTGGATGTTCTTCCTCAGTCTGGGACCTTGCAATCATGTCGTCGACGTATACCTCAATCTCATGATGGATCATGTCATGAAACAAAGAAACCATGGCACGCTGGTACGTTTCCCCAGCATTCTTCAATCCAAAAGGCATGACCTTGTAGCAAAAGGTACCCCACTGAGTAACAAAAGTTGTTTTCTCCATGTCTTCGGGAGCCATTTTAATCTGATTATAACCGGAGAAACCATCCATAAAGGAGAAGACTTTATGCTGAGTGGTGTTGTCAACCAGAACGTTGATATGAGGTAGAGGGAAATCATCCTTGGGGCTCGCCCTGTTCAAATCCCTATAGTCAACACACATTTGAACCTTACCATCCTTCTTCGGCACTGGAACCACGTTGGCCACCCACTGAGGGTAAGAAGTAACTGCTAGAAAACCGGCGTCAAACTGTTTCATCACTTCAGCCTTTATTTTCTCAGACATCTCTGGGCGCATTCGGCGGACCTTCTGTTTCACTGGATAACAGTCTTCCTTGGTAGGAAATCGGTGAACCACGATATCGGTATCCAACCTAGGCATATCTTCATAAGACCATGCGAAGATCTCAACGTAGTTATACAGCATCTGAATCAATCGTTGCTTCACACTAAGCTCCAGATTTGCACCAACCTTGACCTCTTTCTTGTCTACCTCTGTACCCAGATTCACTGTTTCCACTAGCTCTTCATGCGGCTGAATGACCCTCTCTTCCTGAAGTAACAGTCTTGCAAGTTCACCAGGCACTTTGCAATCATCCTTACCTTCGTCTTCGGCTAAGTTGATCGGATTTTCGAAGTCATAACTGGCAGTAGCAGAGTTGTTACTAGTGAGATCCAGAGTGGATGTAGACCTGTATATGTGAGTGTGTGTAAAATAGTTGTTTTGCAATATATAATAAAAAAACAAGGAGCGCAAAATTTGAAATGCAAGAAACGTCCAATGCTTTTATTAATGATATATGAAAATGACACACATAAAGCCCTCACAAATGAAGCCATGGTGCCCCGGGTAAGACACCGGGCCATAGAGTTTAAAACATTGTCTGTTACAAATTCAAAACAAAAAGTCTCATTACTGGGTGATAACAGAAACGGGCATAGAATCCTTCACTGTCCAGTTGTTTAATCCACCATCGGCAGTTGGGTATATCCAGCTGTCAATGTCAAACTCTTCATCATCGCCATCTCCTATAGCATTCACCCCTGCATCTTGTTTAGGCTTTTCTGGTGCTCCGAACTCGATCTCCTTAGCATCAATCAAGTCATGTACCTTGTTCTTCAAAGCCCAACAATCATCTGTATCATGCCCCGGGCTATCAGAGTGAAAAGCACAGCGAGCATTAGGGTTATACTTTGGTGATGTATTATTTGGATTCTTCGGGGCTTCCCTTGGAATCACTAGATTGGTCTTTAATAACTGCGGCAGAATCTGAGACAAAGTCAGGTTGAGCTGAGTGAACTGTCTTCGAGGTCTCTCGGCCTGTGACTGATTGTTGCGCTGAGGAGCACCAGCAGGTCTTGAAATAACAACCGCATTAATAGCTTGGCAGCGTTCAGGTCTATTCCGGCTTTTCAAACTGTAAACAGCATTGGACTCCTTCTTAAAAGGCTTTTTCTCGGTGCCTGGTGAAGCACCCTTCTGTATTTTGCCAGCCTTAATACCAGCCTCAATCCTCTCACCGGTCATAATTAGCTCTGTAAACCCAGACGAAGAGCTTCCAATCAGGTGGTTAAAAAATGGACCAGACAAGGTCCCCAGAAATATATCCACAAGCTCCCAATCAGCCAAGGGTGGTTGCACTCTTCCGGCGAGGTCCCTCCACTTCTGAGCATAATCTTTGAAACCTTCGCCCGTTCCCATTGACATACCCTGGAGTTGGATACGCGTGGGAGCGAGGTCGGAATTATACTGGTACTGCCTGTAGAAAGCAGTAGCCAAATCTTCCCAACTACGGATACTAGCTCCGTCCAACTGGTAAAACCATTCAAGCTGAGTCCCTGAGAGACTGTCTTGAAAGAAGTGGATCCATAGGTTCTTATCAGCGGTGTACGGCTGAATTTTCCTTACATATGACCGGAGGTGCAGCTTCAGACAAGAAACTCTGTCATACTTAGAAAAAGCTGGTGCTTTGAATTTGTGGGGAATCACCACCCCAGATGATAGACCCAGATCACCAAAGTCCAGACCAGGCACTTTCTGAACTTCCATCGCACTCAACCGGTCTTCCAGTTGCTTGTATCTATCCTCAACCGGAGGATACTGGTCTTCATCGAAGTCTGTCTCATTGTCTGAGACCACAGGGCTAGGATCCCTCCTTTCTTCCTGACTATCTTTCCCTCCAGATGAGGTGGTCAAATCAACTTCATCCCGTAGCCTGTTTCCAAACCTGTGACCTGTGTTAAACAGGACTGTCCTCTTCTTCTTCTTCTTTTCTTTCAGAATCAGGGTCTTCAGATCTTGCTGACCCTTAGCTAGATTCATGAACAGCTCTTGGAATTGGGCATTCTGGGCCTGTAGGGCCTTGATTGCTTGCTCAGTTGATGTTTCAGCAGACATGATGAGTGCTGAAATAAATAGCGAAGAAGATAAGAGAACTGTAATGGGTACCTGTTATGAAGTGCATGGAATGAAATGCATATGATATGATTTCAAAGACATCGAGAGATTCAAATTCGTAAACCAGAAAGGAAACACACTTTTATTAGATAAAATTTTAAATTCAAATTGTCCAACAGATGCCCTTAAGGCGTTACAAGAAAGGAAATACTGAAAAGGAAATAAAAACTGGAAAGGAAATAATCAAAGGACAATCAGTGCTCCCATGGTCGCTTCTTGTCGGTGCGGACATAATCATTGAGAATCCGCTCGTTCTCCAGCTGTCTAGTCAACTTCTGGATCTTCTGCTCTTGCTCGTTAAACTTTTCTCGGTAAGCATCCCGCTCTTCTCTCAGCTGTATCCAAGACCTTTTCAGTTCCCCAATGTCAGTGGGCATGTAAGGATGGAGGATGGTCGGAAGAACCCCTTCTTCATTAGCAACTTCGACAATGATAGGCAGGACGGCTTCATACGGCATACCCAGCCTTTGGGCACGGATACGAACCCATCTGAGATATGGCTCCATTGGAAGAGAAGTCTTTGGACCCAGATCATGTGGATCAGATCTGTGAACTCTATCCCAAGCCCTTATGAATCTGCGGCGTTGCTCGTCGCTATCCCCTTGAAAATCAAAGATGATACTAGGCATTAGCAATTCATGAGGTCCTTCTCTTCTGGCTCTCCCAAACTGACGTAAGGCCAAGCATGGATTATAAGAAATTCCTCCATGGGTTCCTATCAGTGGAACATTGGGGTATTCCCCACAGCGATCAATGATAGTCGCCTCGTTCATACCCTTGATAGTCCAAATGATGTCATTGTGAGAGAGAGAGAGACATAACCCTATAGGCCCAACCCATGCCTTCTTTGTTCTTCAGCACTGATTTGGGGAGGTGTGAAATAAACCATCTCGCCAATAATGGAGCACAACACATCAAGGTTCCCCGCTTCCGAGCAGTACGGGCATAAAGCTGATGAAGAATGTCACCCAAGAGAGTGGGTACAGGATTACGAGGGATGAAGATTTTCACCGCATTCATATCAACAAAGGAGTCAGGATTCGGAAACAATACCAAGCCATATATCAGAAGAGACAGAATATCTTCGAATGCCTTGAAGTCTAGACTATCCCAAAAATAATTAGCCTTACCAACCAAAAACTTAGTCAGAAAGCCTTTTGCTCCACTTCTAGTCTCCCAATTAGCCATTACCTCATCCTTGGTCATATGCAGGGCTAAAGCAATCTCTTCCGGCCTAAGAATCTTCTCCCAACCAGTAAACGGGGTCTGCTCCATAATGGAGATACCGAGCAGATCAGAGAACTCTTCTAAGGTGGGAACCAACTGGTAGTCCTGGAAAGTAAAGCAATGGTACAACGGATCATAGAACTGGACCAGGACACTCATCATCTGGTCGTCCAATTTGGAGGTGACCAAACTGAGAAGATACCCATGTCTTCTGATGAAGGAGGTAGTATCAGGAATCTTTGCAATCAATTCTTTAAGCATGGTGGGAACCTGGACAAAGTTGATCCGGATGGTATTCCTACGCATAGGCATCATGACCTACAAAACAGAACAAAGATGAATCCCTCCTGTCTTTGAAATAGGTTATTCCAATGCAAGATGTATGCAATGTTATGATGTCATGATGTCATGATAGAAAGCACGCCACAAGTATCCACAAATAGAAAACATGGTAAAGGCACACAAATCACACAGAGAGCCCTTAGATTTCAGGCTGGCAAGGAGCTTAGATACTACCCTCTTTCAGTTCAGTTGGTTTAAACCTGTCCTAAAAATAGTAACCGGGTTCTAGAGGATCTCAATATTACTGACTACCCTCAATCGGTCATAATTCTAGTTTAGCAACCTTTTCTTGCGGCCGGAATCATCGCGAGAGTTTAGTCTCAATGAGTGTAGCATACTGCTACTGTTCTATGGCCAAGTTGGTCAATTTAAAGGTTCTAAGGTCAGTTGGTTCTTAATGACCCCTTAGATGACCCATATTCTCCTTGTTCCAACACAAGGGATATCGGTACAATCTAAAGTGCCACACCAACGTAGCTACTGCTTCAACCGTATCGGTCTACGACGTACAGTTCCCTCGCAGTTTATTGCTACTTACCTAAAGGGTATCCCCAGATCCGGGTTAGGATCTATAGTAACTCCAATACAAGCCCACAAATATAAAGCATACAGAGCAAACAATTGAAAACACAATGATCTAATCCTAAGGTACACCCCACTTATCAGTAGAATCCCCAGCAGAGTCGCCAGTTCTGTGATACGGTGGAAGAGAACTGACTGTTTTTTGGAATGTTGGTTCGCGTTTTGCGTTTATTTTTGTAAAATGTCGCGGTAAGCAAGAGTCTCCACCGTCTTTTATTTTATCCAACAAGGAAAGGAAAAAAGCACAGAAAAATTCCTTTTTCGAGATGTTTCTCGGGTCCGGGGGGTAGATTATAGAAAGGGAAGGTGTTAGCATCCTTTCTATCCATGGTTATCCACGGGCTCTTAGGTACTTTCTCAAAGTGTTTTCAAAATTTGCTTTTCTTTGTGTTTGTGGGTTTGAAAGAAGTTTTTGTTTGAAAGGTGTAAGTGCGAAAAGTTTTCGTTTTGTTTTGAAAGAGCAAGTACTTAAGAACCATCTACCTACTCGAAAAAGGAATCAATCTGTACTAATGTCCTTTAGGCAATGCTATCCCACTATTGATGAGTAGGTAGCATCGTCGTTGGAGTTTAAGGGTCAATTCGATTTAAGGGACGTGCAGTCACTAAAGTAATGTTAGGACGCCTTACCGGTAACCCTAATATCTTAGATCATTTTTCCGAGGCAACCGTTTCAAGGCAACTATGATCTTTGGACAAGAGGGCGACCTCTAAAACTTCCTATACTCAATGACCACGTTCGAAGGCAACCAAGTGAGGGTGTACCCTAAGAGTGCGCATGTGCGAGTGTGTTGTTTTCAGTTAATTTGTCTTTGTACATGTCAATGGTTATCTATGTTGATTTTAAGTTAAACATTCGATCTTGTCATGCATTCCATATTATCAAACACCTAACAGTTTATAAGTTACGAAAATTAAATTGCGGAATTTAAACTAACTATTACAAGGCGTCGGGTATTTACATCGCCAAAAGCAACCCTTGAAATTAAAATGCGGAAAATAAATAAAGCGATAAAATAGTAACGTCCTATTAAACTATTACATCCCAGGAAACAGATACAATATTGAAATAAAATGGATCGCGTGCGAGAAATTAAATCGGACGAGTTCTAGGGTTTTGACCCTTTATTATTCAAGAAAAGATTTTTTTGGTTGGTTTTTGAACTAAAAGGAAATTAAACTAAGTTAGCCATTAAATTAATAAACTAATTAATTAATTAATAAAAATAATATTTTTGGATTTTTGATATTTAAAGAAATAAAAAATAAATTGATCAATGTTAATAAAAACCCAATTGTCTAAATTAATTTTAATTATTGCAAAATATATTAAAAGCTATTCCTAATTAAAACTAAATCAATTAAATTAATATTTATTAACAAAAATAAAATACTGAAATTTAATTTTAATAAAGAAAATATTTTTTGGTTTTTGATTTTATTAAGAAAAAAGATTGATTGGTTAGTTAGCAATAAAATAATAAAACAAAAACAATTAAAAGAGTGAGAAAAGAATGAAAAGAGAAAAACTCAGGGGGGGGTTAGGCCCAATTTGGAGGCTTGTTCAGCAATGGAAAGACCCAATTATGCAGGCCTGGTTGACTTTTCCTGCTTCCCCATGCGCCCATTGACTCAATCCCATGGTGGACATCACATATGGACCACCAGATCTGGCCTGGGGCCATCTGGTGCTTTGAGATTTGAGGATATATGGTAGGCCATACGCTTGAGTTATACTGGATAACCTGTGAAAAAATAAGAACAAATGCATGGGGGACCTGGGATTCGAACCCATGTCCTGTTGGTATTGGGATGCATGCGCTTGCCACTCAACCATTGTGCGTTAGTTGATAATGTAATGGCAAAAAATAATAATAAGAGAAAATAAATCAATATGCCAGCAAATAAATAAAAGGGTGCACGTGTTTGAATTGGCCATAGAGGAGGTGACGCGTCATCGTCTTCTTCCTCACGTTTGTGGCTAAAACTCTACAACACCTATAGCCACGGACACCACACGTCACTAAAGGTTGTGCATCCCTATAATCCACTAGAGGCCATGGAAATAAAATCTAAGGGCATGGTTGTGCTTGTCTCATCGTCCTGGTCACAACCATGCCCTTCTCACCAGCCAATTTTCCCTGAAAAAGAAATGCCCAAAAACCAAACGCGAACCCTAGATATGGTATCTCTCAGCATGAGTCACATAAACAAAATTGAATAATGGAAAAAGCTTAGAAACTTGATGAGGATCAAGAATATGCCAATATTTCGTACAAAAGATGCAAGAATGGAGAGTTAAGGTTTTGGATACAGGGCCATGAATCGTGAGGCTTACAGTGCGTTTGAGAGGGTGTGAGAGCTTGCTTTTGATTGCAGGAGGTTCAGTGATTGTCCAGCAATGGCTTGGTGTTGAGATTTGCTCCTGACTTTGCCTCTAAGCTCGATTTCAGTTTCACACTTTTTCACCCTTTTTTAAGTTTTGCTTTTGAGGATTTTGCAGCCTCTAGGTCCCAAATTCGTGTGCTTTGCATTGTATATGTATGCTGCAATGTATTAGGTCAACTTTTGTGGACTGAATCCTTCCAAATCAATGCCTTGAGATTGGATTTGATCCTCCATTGAAAGCTTTCCAATTTTGCCAAAAATCCAATCTTTTTGCACATGGAATAGTTGATACGAATTTGATCCACTTGATGATGATGATTCAATCCTGAAATAGCCAAAAAGAGATCAAATAATCATTGTTTGGATTTTATTTGATTTAAATTGATTAAAAATGAAATAATTCATTAAAAAATCTAATTAAATAATAAAATTGATAAATGGTCACAAGGCTGAAGATATGACACGTGTGCAATGTGGAAAGATCAAATCAAGTGGAAAAGAATGGGCCCATTTGACAAAATTTGAAGTTTTGGGGATAGTTGACTTTTTGCAATTTTGCAAAAATGCCCAACTTCAGCAATGCATAACTTCTTCAATTTTGAACTTTTGGAAGTGTTATTTGACTCTTTAGAAATATTGAGATGTCCTCTAACCAACCCTTTTGGTCTCATCTCATTTTGATATTCCATGCACAAGTTATAAGCTTTGGCAAAAAAGGTGTTTTTGTTGACTTTCAAAAATGACCTATAATGTCCAAATTTGTAACTTCTTGTGAGTGCATTTTCTGATCTTGGGGTATGAAGATGGATTGTAGGAAATTGCATCCTCTTCAAAATTAGCTTTGTATGGGTCATTTCTCATAAAGTATGAGAAAGTTATGCTTGGTCAAAGTTGAGTTGACTTTTCCTACAAAACCCTAATTTAGCAACTTTTGAGTCTTGATGATTTTTTAGAAATCCTTGATGAATCATGATCAACCCTTGATAAAATGATGAAATATCCTTCAAAATGAGAATGTTGACAAAAAATCTTGAAGTTTGACTGTATTTGGGTCATAGTTGTCTTTTGCCCTAGCACAGTCGATTTTTGGACCCTTTGAGCAATTGACTGAGCAAACTTCCTCTGCAAGGCTTGAAATTTGATATGGATGAACTTGAGAACATATTAGGACATTGGGGAGCACTTGAGGTCATTTGGATGCAAGGACCTTGATGCAACACAAAACCCTAATTTGAGGTTGACTGCCTTAGGAGATAGCTTGACTGTCCAACTCTTGAGCAATCTTGAGCCACTTGGAGATTTTTCTTGCAATGTTTTGAGAAATATGAGAGGCCAAATTTTGGGGTGCAACACTTAGCTTTAAGACAGTTTGGTTACGCCCGAAGGGATGGCCCACACAAGATGCTTATTCAAGGTTTGGTATTCGACTACGACAACGACGATCAAGGTCTTCGCCAGAGATTCATCCGAGCTTGGAGGATGCTAAACAAGGTGGATAGCAAGACTTTGGGACACAAGAATTCCATCCCCCTTGAGCCTTACCTCAAGTGGGTACAAACCCGCGCTCAAAGTCTTATGATGCCTTATCCTTCCATTCTTCCGGTAATTATTGAGCCTGTTAAGGAGGGAGATGTTCCATACACTATCCTACATCATGACATGCCCACATCTCTTGAAGACCTACAAAGGGATTGGATACAGCTCAAAGGATAACGAGATACTTTCGAAGCCCAATTCTACGCAAGCGACAAGAAGGTTTTGGAACTCACTAGGCTACTTCATGAGGAGCGGACTCTAAATGCCTACATTGCACCAAAGAGGATGCGCACTACTTTTTTATCTTAGAGTTTTGTATTGTTTTTCCCAAGGGGCATTGATGTACTCAAACTTTATCTTATTAATATAACGTGTATTTCTTTTTGTCTAAAACGAACTTGAGTCTTTAAAATCCTTGAAAACATTGCATATGCATATATCATTCATCATAACATAAACAGGTCTTTTGCAACGAGTTTCCTCGTCCCTCTACTGTTTATTTCAGTAAGATGGATCTCGAACAAACAGTCAAAGATCTCCAAGCTCAGAAAACGTAGTTTCAATAGTTGCTCATGACCCTAGCCAAGGGGCAAAAAGAGGTGAAGACTCTGCTGGCTGAGGAGAGGATAAAGAAAACAAAGAAAGTCACTGGGGTTTTAAACATGGGGAGAAGATTTCAGGGTCAGACTAGAAGAACCTTGAATTTTTCAACAACATCCGGTGAAGGAGAGGGGAAAGGAAAAGAAACAGTAGTCCCGTTAGAATCAGAAGAGGAGGAAGAAGAGGAAGACTACTCTAAGGAACAGTATCCTCCAACTGATGATAAGTACATACATCTTGAAGAGCGTTTGAGCGCTATGGAGATACAAAAGGTGTCAGGCCTAGACTTTGAAGAATTGGGGCTTGTGTAAGGAATTGTGATCCCTCCGAAATTCAAAGTGCCCTTGTTTGCAAAATATGATGGAGTGTCATGTCCTAAGATGCATCTCCGATCATACGTGAGAAAGATCCAGCTACACTCCGCTGATAAAGACTTGTGGGTGCATTTTTTCCAAAATAGTCTATCTGGAACACAACTCGACTGGTTTTACCAACTGGAAAGGGCCAACGTCCATAATTGGGAAGATCTTGCCGCAGCTTTCTACAAGAAATGTCAATATAACACTGATTTGGCACCCACCCGTACTCAACTTCAGAGTATGACTATGGCTTCCAATAAGGGTTTCAAGGATTACGCGCAGAAATTGAGAGATCTAGCTGGAAGAGTTCAACCCCCTATGTCTGAAAGGGAATTGGTGGACATGTTCTTAGGCACTCTATCAGGCCCTTTCTTCAACCATTTAATTGGAAGCTCATCTGCAGGATTTACTGAGTTAATATTGACCGGGGAAAGGGTGGAAGCTGGCATAAAAAATGGAAAGATTCAGAAGGATTCATCTTCTTCTACAGCTGTGAGGAAGCCTTTTATTGGGAAGAAAGAAGTAGCTGTTGTATATCCACAAAGGAACCAAGGGAGAGCCGAACGCCGACCAATGGTGGGGGCTGTTATGATCCCAAAACATACATCTGATCAACCAAGAAGTAATCAACCAAGGGTGGAAAGGTCAGTCCGGTAATTCACCAGAATTAATATGACTATGTCCTAAGTATTACCGCATCTTCTGAAATCCAATTTGGCAACTTTAAAAGAAGCTCCAAAAATCCCCAACACAGCGTCCCCTCATTATCACCCAAATGCCCGTTGCGCGTATCACTCTGAAATTCCGGGTCACGACACTAACAATTGTTAGGCCTTGAAAAACAAAATTCAAGACCTTATAGAAGCGAAAGAAATTGAGTTTGATGCGCCCGAGAAGCCAAACGTCATTTCTTCTCCAATGCCCAGACATGGTCACAACACCAATGCTATTGAAGAAGATTTGTTTGTTACCACAGTTGATGAACTCGTGACTCCACTCCCAATCATTAAGATAAACTTGTTGAAAGCCGGTGTATTCCCGGGTTTGTAATGAAGACTTCCACCTTTGCTTATCCTCACCAACTGTTTGCCCTTTGTTGAAAACAGGCATTCAACGCTTGATAGACAACAAAGAGATCCTGTTTGAAAGTACTCCTGTTTCACCTGTTTCTGTTGAAGACGTTTCAATCATTACCGTCTCCACCAATTCTTCCAAGGTCCCCAAAAGACCCGTTAGAATTACATTGGTTCCAAAAACTACTCCTCTTATAATCACAACGCCTGGGCCAGTCCCATATGAATCAGACAAAACTGTGCCGTGTAATTACGGTGGGGACATCTACTACCATGGCATCAAACAAGATGGGCTGGCCGCCGAAGAGATAAGCTTCGAAGAAGAAGACTCTGACATTAGAAATATTGCCGGAACTAGTAAGATTACCCGAAGCGGTAGAATATTTTCTCCAGAAATTTCCCCCCCAAAGGCAGTTGTTAGACCCGTGGCTGCTCCAAAGGTTACTTCCATACCGATAATCATCTCTGCAAGTGCTTCTATTGACGAAGCCGTTATAACCCCTGTTGTCATTCCTACCAACACTCTTGCTGCTGAAACTCGAGGAAAAAATATTCAAGTGGAGCCTGTCCGAACGAAGGCTCAATCAGTGACTATCCCTGAGACCTCCAAGAGATGGAGGAGATCCTGAAAATAATAAAGAGGAGCGACTACGATGTAGTTAAACAGTTGGGGAAAACTCCCTCCAAAAACTCCATGCTAGCATTGCTACTGTGTTCCGAGGCACATGCGAAAGCCTTGGTGAAGTTCCTAAAGATAGCCCATGTGCCTCAAGAGACGTCTGCTGATCAATTTCAAGACTGCATGGCCAACTTGACAGCGGATAACAGCCTAGGCTTCTCAGATGCTGATCTGACACCAAGGGGAAGAAAGCACAATGAGGCATTTCATATCTCTATGGAATATAGAGGCACAACTCTAGCCCGTGTCTTGGTGGACACTGGCTCATCTTTGAATGTTTTACCGAAGAAAGCTCTCGACAGACTGGACTGCGAAGGACTGACGTTAAAACCAAGTACCATAGTCGTTAGGGAATTTGATGGCTCGAAGAGGATGGTATACGGGGAGGTGGATATCCCCAAAAAGGTTGGGACTCAGACTTTTAATTCAACTTTTTATGTAATGGATATCCGCCCCTCTTACTCATGTCTGCTAGAACGGCCATGGATCCATAATGCTGGCGCTATCACCTCTACACTGCACCAGATGCTGAAATATCCGGTCTAAGGAAAGATTATCACTGTCCACGGAGAGGAAGAATATATGATTAGCCACCTAAATTCCTTAAGGTATGTGGAATTGGACGGCGAGTTCATTGAAACTCCTTTTCAACATTTCGAAGAAGTCCCCCAAGAGGTAGCAGTGACCAAGACTGTGTCCCAGATTCCCAAGATTACAAGACCTCCACTCCGTATGTCATCTCTGAAGGACGCCAAAGCAGTAGTAGAGGAAGGTGGATGCACCATCTAGGGGCAACTTCCGGATATTCCGTATAAATCTGACAAATTTGGCTTAGGCTTCACTTCAAATGCTCAGAAGGCTGTACGATGTGCCTGTGCTGGAGGGCCACCCTTGAAGATTAGCAACCGAGAGGTCAATGCGGTGGAAGATGGTGAAGAGGATTGCAGCTTGGAGGATTGGATATTTTCGACTATCGATGGAGGACTCCGCAATTGGGAGGCCAGAGACTTTGTCCCAATAACTTTCATCCCTCAGTAATTTATCTTTTACATTATGTTAGATATGTAATATTGAAAAACAATTCGCACTCTTAAAACCTTGTGTCTTACCCGAGGCACAATGGTCCATTTGTAAGGGTTATTATTTCATCTTCATATGACATTCAATGAATCATGGACGTTTTTCACATACAAACTTTTGTGCTCATTGTTTTTTCTTTTACATTTTATTTTTAAGGATGGTTATACCCTTACACACACCCACACTCACAAATGTAGGTACCCCTCCATTCTGGATCCCATGGTAACGATACTGCTATGGCCTTTTGTGACTCTGAGGATCTAATCTACCAAGCCGAAGATGAAGGTGAGGAAGATTGTGAAGTACCAGGGGAACTTGCCAAACTACTACAACAAGAGGAAAGAACCATTCAGCCTTATGAGGAACCTGTGGATACAATCAACTTGGGTACCTAGGAGGATAAAAAAGAGGTCAAGGTGGGTGCCAATCTGGAGCCCAGTGTCAAGGAGCATCTGATTCAGCTGTTGTATGATTATGTTGAGATCTTTGCTTGGTCATATGAAGATATGCTAGGACTTGACATGGACATCGTGGTACATCGTCTGCCTACAAGAGAAGATTGTTAGCCAGTAAAACATAAAGTTCGCCGCATGAGACCTGATATGTCAGAAAAGATCAAAGCAGAGGTCATGAAGCAATTCAATGCTGGATTCTTGGCTGTCACTTCCTATCCTCAAAGGGTTGCTAACATTGTTCCCGTACCTAAAAAGGACGGAAAAGTACGAATGTGTGTGGACTATAGAGATTTGAATAGGGCAAGCCCTAAAGATGATTTTCCACTCCCCCACATTGATATCCTGGTTGACAATACGGCACAACATAAAGTGTTTTCCTTCATGGATGGATTCTCAGGTTACAACCAAATCAAAATGGCACCTGAGGACATGGAGAAAACTACATTTGTCACACAGTGGGGCACATTCTGCTACAAGGTGATGCCATTCGGATTAAACAATGCTGGGGCAACCTATCAGCGCGCCATGGTAGCCTTATTTCACGACATGATACATCATGAAATAGAGGTCTACGTAGACGATATGATAGCCAGATCACAAATAGAAGAAGAGCATTTGGATCACCTACAAAAGCTATTTGAAAGACTGAAGAAGTACAAGTTGAGGTTGAATCCGAACTAGTGCATATTCGAAGTATGGTCCGGTAAACTCTTAGGTTTTGTCGTTAGTAACAAGGGTATTAAAGTCGATCCTGCCAAAGTTAAAGCAATACAAAAGATGCCTGCTCCTCATACTGAGAAGGAAGTCAGAGGATTCTTGGGACGCTTGAACTATATTTCCAGATTCATTTCTCATATAACAGCTACTTGTGAGCCAATCTTCAAACTATTGAAGAAAGATCAAGTAGTCAAATGGAATGATGAATGCCAGGTTGCTTTTGACCAAATCAAAGAGTACTTACAAGAGCCTCCTGTTTTGATGCCACCAGTCGAGGGAAGACCACTGATCATGTATCTGACTGTTTTATAAAACTCAATGGGGTGTGTATTAGGGCAGCATGACGAGTCTGGTCGAAAACAACACGCTATTTATTACCTGAGCAAAAAGTTTACCGACTGGGAAACCAGATATTCACTGCTCGAGAAAACTTGTTGCGCTCTGGCATGGGCTGATCGCCGGCTAAGACAGTATATGTTGACTCATACTACTTTGTTGATATCTAAGATGGATCCGATAAAATACATCTTCGAGAAGCCTGCTCTCTCTGGGAGAATAGCTAGATGGAAAATGATCCTAACAGAATACGACATACAGTATACTACCTAGAAATCTATAAAGGGCAGTGTGCTAGTTGATCACCTTGATCACCAAGCTGTAGAAGACTATTAGTCCATGAAGTTTAAATTCCTGTATGAAGACATCATGACATTAGACAACTGTGAAAAAAAATCAGGCCATATGACGGACCTGAACAAGGATCCCGATGGACCCTGTTCTTTGATGGTGCATCCAATGCACTTGGTAATGGTATCAGCGTTGTACTCTTATCTCCAGAAGGGTGCCATACTCCCTTTACTTCCAGACTTTGCTTCAACTATACAAATAACATGGCAGAATACGAAGTGTGCATCTTTGGTCTCAGAGCTGCCATAGACTTGGCAATCAAATCCTTAGATGTATTTGGAGATTCAGCTTTGGTCATCATTCAGATCAAAGGGGAATGGGACACTAAGCACCCAAACCTTATCCCTTACAAAGAACATGTTTTGACATTGCTACCACATTTTGAGAAGATTACCTTTGAGCATTTCCCGCGAGAAGAAAATCAGCTAGCAGATGCTCTAGCCACAATGCCATCTATGTTTAAACTTAATTGGGATAACGAGGCTCCCCAGATCACCATCGAACGAATGGATGAACCAGCGCATTGTCACGAGATTAATACTGAAGAAATAGTGGACGACCTTGGTTTCATGAAGTCAAGAGGTATCTCGAGGCTCAAGAATATCCAGAAGGAGCTTCAATCAATGATAAGAAGTTCTTAAGGAGATTCTCTGCTAAGTTCTTTCTTAGTAATGGCATACTGTACAAACGTAATCATGATTCCATTCTGCTTCGGTGCGTAGATAAGGTTGAAGCTGAAAAGATCATGGTTGAATTACATGAAGGTACTTTTGGCACCCACTCCAGTGGGCATACGATGGCAAAGAAAATCCTACGGGAAGGCTATTATTGGTCTACCATGGAAGCAGATTGCTATCAACACTCTCGGACCTGTCATAAGTGTCAAATTTATGCTGACAAGGTGCACGTACCTCCGGTTCCTCTGAATGTCTTGACGAGTCCTTGGCCCTTTTCAATGTGGGGATTTGATATGATTGGAGAGATCAAGCCTACAACCTCCAATGGACACCGCTTCATCCTAGTGGCCATTGACTATTTTACCAAGTGGGTTAAAGCATTTTCATTCGCTTCCGTTACCAAGAATGTTGTTTCCTGCTTCATCAAGCAACACCTTATTTGCCGGTATGGTATCCAGGAAAGGATCATCACTGACAGCGGTTCAAATCTCAACAACACTATGATCACCGCCTTGTGCGAGCAATTCAAGATCCAACATCATAATTCTTCTCCCTATCATCCGAAGATGAATGGTGTTGTCGAGGCTACAAATAAAAACATTAAGAAGATCATACAGAAAATGACAGTCACATACAAAGACTGGCATGAGATGTTACCATTCTTTCTCCACGGGTACCGTACCACGACTCGCACATCAACCGGGGCAACACCCTATTCTTTAGTTTACGGCATGGAGGTTATCTTGCCTATTGAGGTCCAAATCCCCTCCCTGAGGATTATGAAGGATGCAGGATTGAATGAAAACGATTAGATCCAGACTCGACTTGATCAACTGAACTTAATTGATGAAAAGAGACTTACTGTTGTTTGTCATGGTCAAATGTATCAAAAACGATGATCAAGGCTTTCAACAAGAAAGTCAGACGCCAAGTATATTAAGTTGGGGATCTAGTGATCAAATGTATCATTTTGACACAAAGTGATCCTAGGGGAAAATGGACTCCTACCTATGAAGGACCATTTGTAATCGAGAACATATTCTCCGGTGGGGCAATGATCTTGACTACCATGGATGGTGACGACCTGCCACACCCTGCGAACACAGACATAGTCAAAAGATACTACGCGTAAGAGACCCGCTAGGTTGACACACCTAGGAAAAACAAGGGGCATCCCGGCGAACCAAAAGGTTCGGGCAAAAATTAGGGATGAAATAAAAAAATCTGTACACCCGGCAAGTTGAAAACCCGAAAGGGCGACATGGGCAAAAAAGGGTTTCCCGGTGGACTGAAAACCCGAAAGGGCGGTCCAAGCAAAAGTTAGGGAATTAAAGCGTATGACTATGTCCCGTCGGATCATTTTACGGACAAACTTTGACTTCCACTAACAAACTTAGAGTTTCTGATCAATTAAATCATCTTCGGACAAGGCGCAAATAGACAAAATACTCAGAGATACAAAGGCTATAGCAGAATGGGAACCCCATGGGATTATTACACATAGTTATCTTTCTTTGTATCAAATTTTTCTTGTTTTACGACAACATTCTCTTACTAGAATGTTTGTTCCCTTTGTACAAAAATACTTATTCAAAGTCAATAAAAAGATATCCCTTTGAAAGTGCAAAAAACTATTTGTCTTTTTTCTTTACGCTTGTGTTTTGTTTGCAAAAAACGTCCAATGATTCATTGATGAACATATGCATTTGAACATGATTACTGTTTACAAATAAACAAAATAAGGAAGATAATTACTAATAGGTTGAAAGAACGGGAAAACGTCTCTAGGCTATTCCATAAGTGATCCCCTACAGTACGTCATTTAAATCTCCAACAGAACAAAACTTCAAGTTTTTAATCCCCAGTAGAAATCGTCAAATTTCTCAGGATTCCCCAAGCAGATCTTACAAGCAGTACGTGGCATTGCCCTCATAACAGAATTTACTTCTCTCGACAAAAGTTCACCAGTACTTCAACTTCAAGACATGAAAATTCACACATCCCCAGCAGCATTCAGGGATTTATTTTCCTCAAATCAAATAACAATACAACAAATCAGCTCACATGCGCATACATTGCATCCATATATCATAAACATTGATAAAGAAAATACATTGCATCATACATTTCATGCAACATAACTTTGTGTTTCAGCTAACATTTTACCCTTTTCAGGATAAGATTAACAGCTACCATTAACAATATGCAATCATGATACAGTACAAATACGCTCCAGACGCGGATGCCATTCTGATACTCATTCAGATTCAACTTCATGATACAGTTTGGATACGCTCCAAACACGGATGCCATTCTGATGCTCATTCAGATTCAACCTTTCAGATACACTTCAGATACGCTCCAGACACGGATTCCATTCTGATACTCATTCAAATTCAACTTCATGATACAGTTCAGATATGCTCCAGACACGGATGCCATTCTGATACTCATTCAGATTCAACTTTCAGACACAGTTCAGATACGCTCCAGAAACGGATTCCATTTTGATACTCATTCAAATATAACTTTCAAGACACGGTTCAGATACGCTCCAGACACGGATGCCATTCTGATACTCATTCAGATACGACCTTTCAGATACAGTTCAGATACGCTCCATACACGGACACTATTCTGATACTTATTCTTTCAGCTTATAACTTACAAATCAACAAACGTTCTTAGATGGCATCTACAAGCCCATCTCCGACAAGATTATATCACCTCTCCAAATGGCATATGTAAGCCCACTCCTTCTATCATCACATCATCGAGTGCAAATTTCTGGGCACTCTAGTGTCCAATCATCTTTCACCTTCGAGTCACGAATGGCAAAACTCGCCAATCTAACTCTTCAGGTTTAAGAAGATTGAACAGGGGCAGCTGTTGTACCCCAAAATTTGCCCTCTCATTTATCAAGACTTTCCTCACAAGATCTCTTTGACTCAAGACTGGATTAGGGTTTGACCAGCTCAAGATATCTCATCATGCACTGATCACCCAAAATTAGGGTTTGAGATTGTACAAGGATTTTTGGACTATCAATGCTTCATATGACTTTCAAACATCATTATGGAACCCTAAGATTACTCATGACAAGTTTCAAGCCTTGAATCACATTTTTGATCAGTCAATTGGACAGGGGAAGCTGTTGTACCCCAAAATTTGCCCTCTCATTTATCAAGACTTTCCTTACAATATCTCTTTGACTCAAGACTGGATTAGGATTTGACCAGCTCAAGACATCTCATCATGCACTGATCAACCAAAATTAGGGTTTGAGATTGTACAAGGATTTTTGGACTATCAATGCTTCATATGACTTTCAAACATCATTATGGACCCCTAAGATTACTCATGACAAGTTTCAAGCCTTGAATCACATTTTTTATCAGTCAATTGGACAGTTGACCTAAAAATCAATTATATTAGGGAAAAAGTCAACCATGGAATTTACAGTCAAACATCATAATTTTTGATCCACATTAACATTGTAGACTCATATGTATCATTTGATCAAGTTTGGACCACAACTCTTCAAGAAATTTGATCAAATCATCAAAAGGGCAAAATGGTCAAAATTAGGGTTTGATTGAGAAAGGGAAATTTCTGATTTTTGACCTAGAAAATGACCAATTGATTTGAAGCATGATTCCAAGGGCTCAATTTTACCATCATTACCTAATGACATAGTTCAAAACATTGCAATTTCATTAGATTAACAAATGAAATTTGCAGTCAACTGATCAAAAGTCAACTATATACTGAAAAGTCAAACTTTGACTTTTTGGTCAAAATCAAGTGCCAAGGATCACAATTCATCAAAACATGTCAAAATGTGAAACTTGTTCATCAAGAAATCAAAGATTGAAGATTTTGTTTGAAAATTGAAATTTTCTTAACTTAGAAATTTTTCCAAGTATAGAAAATTTCTTATTTTTTCTCAACTTTAAGCCAAATTTCCACCATGATGCAAGATGATTCAAAGAAAGTTCCCAACATGAAATTTATAGATCTCCATGAAATATACAACTTTTCTTCACACATTTTCTCCTAAAGATGCTTGGATATCAAGATATAATTTTGTGAATACATGCTCATGAACTAAAATAACTTAGTGAAATTTTGCCCTAATTTAGGCAGGTTTTTGACCTAACTTCATGGAAATGTTTCACCTAGTTCCAAGAGGAATATTGAAATTCATTTCAAAGATGAGTTATAGACCATATTGCAAGCTTTCCAAAATGTCCAAGAACTCCTTGAGATCATTCTTGAGTAAGGAGAATCGAAGAGAGGAAGTTGGAAATTTCTCACTTTGATTTCAAGACATTTCATGAAGAACAAAATTCAAATCTGAACCTATGCTTCCTAATCCTTGCTTTACAGGTCTCAAACTTGTTTCTCACTTCATAATTTAATGCTTACACATATGATAAAGCCTTAATCCAAGCACACAAGTCTTTGTCCAAGCTTTAATTCCATAAATGGCACAAAGTTGCCATTGCCATTTTAGAAAAGCATAACTTTTTGCAACTTTTCACTTCTTGAGCATTGGACCTGTTTTCTCTGCACACACAAGTCCTATAAACCAAAAACAAGTTGTCTAGGACTTGTACCAACTCCAAGCAGGTATGTACAAGCATGTAGAGACTTGTCTTCTCATCTTGCTTCAAAAGCAAGTAAAAGTGAAAAAAGCCTATAACTCAAAAATCTGTTGAGGAATTGATTGGAAACCTTCCTTATACTTATACACAAACACATTGCAACAAAACACACAATTGCTCAAGGCTAGAAACTCTCAAAAAAACTCCCTATCACCAAAAACCTATCAAAACTTGCAGTTTGAGACCAAGCATAGTAATCCAAAAATCTACTCGTGTGTTTCAAGTTCTAATCACTCAAACACTTAACCTACTTCATATCTAAGTGTTCCAGACCATCATCCCTTCACTGTAACTCCTCCTTCTCCATATGCCATTTTTGTTTTTCAAGCTTGCAGGTTGACTTGGATAGAGAGATTCAGGCACTTTCAAAGCAAGGTAAGGATTGGAATACACTCAGGGAGATTCAGGAAAGCTAAAGGAATCTTCAGGCCTTCATAAAATTCACTCAAACTCCATTCACGATCTCAGCTGAAGAAGGTAAGAACTCTAACTTCTATCTCTTCATACAAACATCCATTGGTCTCGATTTGTGAAGGAAACATGTAGATATTATTGTGCTAAAGCCAACCATGTACATAGACTTCATTTATGTTCATTATGTATGGAGAATTTTAGATTTCAAATTTCTGTAAAAATTAGGTTTAAAATTAGGGCCTTTGAAATTAGTTTTGATCATTAACTGTTAGTTTACATGAGTTATATGGTTGAAATCGTGGGAAAGAGTACTACCATTTTCATGTTTTAAGCTTCCATTTTCATGGAGAAATGAGAAAGATACAGAGGTTCTGGCCAGCTTGAGGAAAAAGATAAAGTACAGGGCAAGGAGGCATTATGTGTTATGTGTTTTTTATTTCACATGAACTAACGGATGTACAGCCACCCTAGTGGCAAGGTAGCGCGCTGGAAATGCATAGGTCAGGGGTTCGAACCTTGACGCTACCTTTTGCATTTTTCAGCTTCATTTTTGTCATTTTTACAGCGCTGGGCTTTGTTCCATTGGGCCTCTTATTTTTGCTAACACTTACCTTCCTTTCTCCTTACAGCACCCCTGGCCCAATTTACTTTCATTCATTTATTTTATTTTTGTTTACCTCATTGAATATTTTTTCTTAAATGTTATAAAATCATAAAAAATATCAAAATTTTAAATATTTATTTTTGTTCACTTTATTTTATTTTCTCATGAAAAAAATATTTTTATTAAATTATATATTAACTATCCTTTCTTAAATAAACTTGTAAAGTAAAATAGATTTAGGTTAATTTTTATTTCTTTTCCTTCACACTTGTAAATATTTATTTTGACATATAAAAGACTAAATATTTTCATAAAAAATTATTTATTATTTTAAGACAAAAAATATACAAAAATAATACTTAAAGAACTTTATTTTCTTTTAAATTGGAAATTAGGGTTAACCACTTTTTCAAGAAATAGTTCCATTTTTTTAATATTATTAGGTTTAATCCAAAATTATTCTTTATATGAAAAACAAAACAAAAATCTTTTTTCTTGCATACATACCATTGCATATTTATATTGTATATTATTTATTCAAATATTTGTACAAATTCGATTTGGTTGTAATAGCTTAACTAGATTTACATTATTGCAAATCCCCATTCACAATTTGTATTCCCCCCTCCCATATAATGTTGTAATAGCGTAAAAATCTTTAAATAATGCAATTTATCGCTTTTATATACCATGTTAGTAATTAGGGTTTGAATGGCAAGATCAAAACAAATCAAATAGAAAACCCTAAGCCAAGACAAAATCAAACATGAAAATAACATACTTGCACCCAAGCACCCTTAGGGTTACTCCACTTGGTTGCCTTACACAAAATAGTCATATTACGCATGAGAAGTATCTTAGCAAAACAAACAAATATAAGATCATAAGTCCCTCGATGACGCTATTCAAAGTTGCCTTACAAAATGATCTTGGTCCCTCAAAAATGCTAAGATACTTTGCAACATTGCTAATCATGGTCATACAATGACCCACGCCCGTCCCATTTACATCCAAAGATATGGTTGCTAACCAAACCAATGGTAAGACAACAATGTCAAAGGAAAAGAAAATGAACAAGAAAGACATTTGAGTAGGTAGATTACTTCTAGTTACTTGCTCCATTTCAAACAAATATCCTTGCTATTTTCAAAATAAACACACATATTTCAAAACATCTTACAAACATTGAAAACATTTTCAAAAAGATAAACATCTTCGTATACATTCTTACGAACGAGAATCATTACAAAGATTGCCTAAACAATGGCCTCTTTTACAAAATACTTTCAAAACCATACAAAGCACAATTTCAAAACAAAAAAAGCAAGTGATCTAGCAAGTAATTAAGATCCCATGGAAAACCATGGATGGAAAGGGTGCTAATACCTTCCCTTTTCATAATCTACCCCCCGAACTCAAGAAACGATCTCATAGGTCTTTCCTGTGCTTTTTCACCTTTCCTTTTGGATAAAAGAAAAGTCAGTGCCGACTCTTGCTAACCGTAACATTTACGATAAAACGCAAAACACCCAAGTCAGTTCTCCCACCGTATCACAATGTTATTTATAGCTACTAATCTTTTCCTTATATATTTTATAATGAATTGTGATTACTCACCATTTCTGTTTGAATGTTGTCTCTACGTGAGTAATGCGCAGATGTTCAGAAGTAGCTTGTAAAAGCATTCGGGATAGTTATGTAGTATTTGATTAGTTTTGTTATAGTAATGGTGTCTTGCTCTGATATGTAACATCAGGTTGGGTGCATTATGTTTTGCGAATGTTATACCCTTTTTGATGTTGACATATTTTAATATGATTTTGGTGGTTAAACTGATTTCAATAATTGATGAGACCAATGTGTGAGCTTTGAGAAGTTAATTATGATATTAATATGATGAATTCTGCTGCGATGTTTTTAAATGATATGTTGAATTATATCTGTCGCGATAAAAAATATAGCGGGGTAAATCGGAGATCGAATTATTGATTAATTCGTCTCACAAAAGCAAGAGTCGCCACCGCGCTTTATTGTTTCCAAAGGAAAAGGGGAAAGAGCGAAATAAAACCCTAAATATGCAATGTAAATAAAAATAAAAATACAAAGCGTTTTTGAAAAGAGATCTTATGGTTCGGGGGTTGGTTATACAATGGGAAGGTATTAGCACCCAATGCATCTATAGTACTCTATAGGAACCTTTTGAAATATTTGTTTATTCAAAATTTGATTGCTCGATAAAAATAAATCGTTTTGGCCGAAAAGGGATACGGATAGGTTTTTTGAAGATACAACGACCTAACGTCGAAGTTTTTGCTTAAAGGGTATAAGTTTTGAAAAGGTTGAAATTTTGAAGGCAAATTATCCTAAGTTTTAATGAACAATGCAAATATTCGCGCGATTAGATTTAAGGACATGAAGTCAACAAATTTATCGTTTTTCCTTTGGATTTAAACGTAAACGGAATAAACAAATAAATATGAAATAAATAAACGGAAAAGTTATGCGGATCATGATTAAGTAAAATAATTAAATGATATACTAAATGATATAATGCATTTTGGATTTAATATTAGTAAAAAGAAAGTGTTTTAATTGTTTCTCCATTTTTACGTATTTTTTATATGGATGAATGCGAAGAGAATTAATTAAGGGGAATAAAATGTTTTTTAAGTTTTCCTATGTTTTATATGTTTTTTTTTAATATTAATAAAAGGTATTTATTTAAGAGTTTATTAAATAATTAAACTATATTGAAGCTTAAAGTCATTAATTTAAATCTAATTAGAAATAAAGAAGACTAAGATTATTAAAATAAACCTAAACTTAAACTAAAGAAGGTTTGGGTAAAATATTAAAAATTGTTTGATTAAATTACATCCTTTATTTTTATTAGGTTCACTAATTAATTAAACATATAACATTCTAAAAAAGAGCTAATAGAATTAAAGGGTAGGTAAACAAAGTATTGTATGGGCTAAAAGGTGTCAAAGAGGCCCAATCAATAACTGAAGCAGGGGGGGTGTAAAAGCAATTTCGTTTGGGCTTTAAGGCAGGAAAACAAGTTTTGGTCCAAAACATGATAATTGGTTTTAGGGTTAAACATATGCTTAGCTGAATGGGATTAGGGTTTTGGTTCTGGCCGAAACGGCGCTCACACACTCTCACTTCATCTTCTTCGTCTTCGCGCGTTTATCTTCTTTGCTTGAGTTTCTGAGATAGTCCTCTGCCTATGGCCATCAGTGTCCTCGATCTCCCTCTTCCCTCCAGCGTGAGCTAAGGCAAACGACGGATTTACGGTACGATTGGTTTTCTATTTCGTTAAGGGTTTTGCTACTGCATGTTTGATTTTACTTATTTTTTGATCCTAATTTCATGTTATGATTGTTGAGAGTGTTATGAAGGAAAAGAAGGATAAAGGAAATTACCCTTGGAGACGGAGGAGGGAGTTTGAGGGTGCGTAGGAGGCCGGACGGCAACGAGGGACACACGGGATGCTTGCTTCAGCTTGGTACCCTGGTATTCGTTCTTGATTTTTTACTTTTGGCTTTGATGAGGATGAAAAACCTAGCTTCTGAATACCTTGATTTTCTTTCTTCTCTTTCACTGTACCCTTTGCGTTGCCTTGAACATTATGTCGCCTTGAATGCTTCCTTTGATGCTTCCTATTGTTGCCTCTGAATGCTTCCTTTGCTACTGTTGAAATGCTTACTTTTGACTAGCATGATGCTGTTGACGCTTTTTCTTCTTCTTTTCTGATTTTTGTACGCTTCGTGGAGTTTGCCTATGATGGACTCTGAGGCCTTCGTATGCTTGACCCTGCCTTCATTTGGATGTCTGAAGTTGGTTGTATCGCTTGAGTTTAGGCCATTACAATTTTTATGTTTTTAGGCCATAATGTTTATGACTTGGTTATATGGTTTGATGGTTTATGCAGTAGATTTGGAAATGGTTCGATGCAGTAAGTGTTTTGAAATGGTGTAGAGGTTTGATGGTTCGGACAGTAGGAAATGTTTTATGTGATATTGGTTTAAGTATTGCAGTAGGTTCTTGCAGGTTTGGCCATGTTTACTGGTTTGACAGTAGCAGGTTTCGGTAAATGCAGGTTTGTGGTTTTTGTAAATGCAGATTGAATGGTTTTTTAGGTCATATTTATGGTTTTGGAATGATTCTTGTGATATTGGCTTGGTGGCTCAATCAAGGTACTGAGGTTTAGGCCATATTGTTTTTGTTTTGAAATGGTTCTGCTGGTTTTGAAATGGTTTAGTGCAGTAGCAGATTAATGGTTTTTGGTGTTTTGGTTTCTTACAGTAGGAACTGTTTTGATTTGGTTCTACTGGTTTTATGTGTTAGGAGGGTTTGACAGTTTTCTTTTTTGTGTGGAAAGCTTGGAGATTGATCGAGATATGTTTTAAGTGATTCCAAAATGTTATATCCACTTCTTCCTTTGTTTACGTTACAGGCTGGAGATTTGAAGATTTTTACAATTTCTTGGCCTTCTGCATCACACTGTTACAGCAGTTTTGTTTGTATTCTACTCTTGTGTTTCTCCTTTTACTGTAATACTGCAGTAGCTTTGTCTTATAATTCTTTCTGCCTAAACCAAAACCTGCAAAACCAATTTCTTTTCTCTCTTCTCTCTCATGGGTACATTTGATGTATAAAAAATGATATAATGTACTACTGTTCTGAAAAGGCAAAAGGTTGGAATATGATGAATGAGGAAGTATAGGTTGCTTGCACATTGTTTTGGAACTGCATAATTCTCTTTTGTCTACTGCATGGAGCTTAAGTTTTTAACTTCTTCCTACCTCTAGGCATGTTTACGTTACACTTTGGCCTTGGTTTGTGTACATTGTATATGCTGTTTGAAATTATGCATATGATGCTGATTTTGAAATATGTTGTGGACTTTTAAAAATGCAATTGATTTTTAATTATGCAGTTTTGAAAACAAGATGAATTTGTGCATATTTCAAAATTGTGCATTCATTTATGAAATAAAATTCCTCCTTTTTTTGTGAACCGGGAGAAATCCCGTGATTTGCAAAAAAGGGTAAACTGATTCCAGCCGTTTGCCTTTAATGATGAACATTAAATTTATTTTCTGCTTTTAAATATTTATTCAAATCTGATTTTTCTTTTAATTGTTTTTGCAGGTAAATTTAAATGAGCAGACAAGAGGCATTGGATAGAAGATGAAGATTTAGAATTTAGGAAAATAGTTTTTTTATTTTACTTTAAGCATTTATGTAATTGCCATTATAAATATTTTGTAATAACACAATATTTAAATGATAATTGTAATAAATAGAATAAAGTGAATAAAATTCTATTATTTCCAAATTAATTCTTTTTTCTTTCCAATTATTTATCTATTGTTTATAATTCTTTAAATTATAATAACTGAAAATCAAATCCAATCATTTAAATTCAGAATGATAAACAAATAAATAAACATCATTGGCCAATTAACAATTCTAATTATTTAATTCATTACTCATAATATTCTAAATTATAATAATTAAAAAAATAGAATTTTAATTATTTAACCTAGAATGATAAAGAATTAAATAATCATTGTTGACCAATTAATAAACCCATTCTCAAAATGTTTATTTCATTATTCATAAGTCTTTAAATTATATAACAATTGAAAATAGATTTCAATTATTTAAATTTAAGATAATAAATAATTAATAAACGTCATTTAAATCTTGATCAGTTGATAAATTTAGCGTTCAACAAATAAATAGCTCTCAACTCGAAGCAGTTATGAATTTTTAAGATCAATAGATCAAAACACTTGTAATGTAATGATGCAGATGGGAGATGGTATCTTAGGTCAAAATTTGGGGTACAACAGCTGCCCCTATTTAAGTTCCTTCTATCCGGAGATATGAAGATCAAAGTCTTCTTTTCGACGAGATTGAAGGTACTTAAATACATAATTACGCAAATTTTGTCCTAAGATGCCATCATCATGCAGTGATATGAATGTAATGCTTGAATTCACAAAGATATTGTACGAAACAAGACAATGCTGGAGGAATCGAACACCAACAAAACACAGAGACATGAATTATACGCTACTGGGGAAACGAGCTATTCTTCAAACGACAGACTCCTGACAACGAATAAAATTGAGGGGATACGACCTCTGACCCTAACAAAGAAGGCGTCTTGCATAGGTCGTAAAAGATTACTGACCCAAAACAGTGAGTTCACAACCCAAGGTCGAAGATAGACAAAAAGTATCGAATTTGCTGATGACGGGTTACCGACTTCTGAAGGTAAAATTCATAACAAACTTTCTCCGCGAGATTTTCGGAGAGATACCAATTAATGCTGAAGTAATAAGATTGTAGATACGCAGGTTGTTCAAATAAAGAAGCTGCCGCTTGCTGTTGTCCAAAGAAAATACCGATAACATATAAGCTGCTCAAATAAAGAGACTACCACTTGCTGTCGTCCAAAGAAAATACCGATAACATACAAGCTGCTCAAATAAAGAGACTACCACTTGCTGTCGTCCAAAGAATAATAACATACTGGGAGCTCGTGAAGGGTTGCTGCCTGTCGCTTTCAAAAAAGTAAATGACGCACTAGTAGCTCGTGAAGAGCTGCTGCTCGGCGCTTTCAAGAGGTAAATGACGCACTAGTAGCTCGTGAAGAGCTGCTGCTCGGCGCTTTCAAAAAGTTAAATGACGCACTAGTAGCTCGTGAAGAGCTGCTGCTCGGCGCTTTCAAAAAGTAACGTACAAGTTGCTCATGAAGAGCTGCCGCTTGTCGTTTTCCCACGGTGTCTATAACGTACAAGTTGCTCATGAAGAGCTGCCGCTTGTCGTCTTACCAAAATAATTCAGAAGGAAACTGCGATGATATTGGCAGAGAATAAAAATCTTCGCCAAAGAGAACCCTGAATCAATCCTTCCCGAGGAGATCACATACTTAAATGTGCAAAATAAATGCACCAACCGTCTAGGTCGCAAACTCACTGGGGAAAGTTAAAGAGATAGCCTATACAAGAGGCAACAACTTCATCTAGGAATAAACCAGAGAGAACACAGTCAAACAAGACTCCATCCAATGAGAAAATAACTCGATTGGGGGAATTTATCCTATCCAGAAATGGACAAGGTAAGCTGAATCAAAACTCATCCACGAGGATTAGCTCAGTTGGGGAATTTAGGAAAGAAGCACATTTTCTGCCTAAGCCAACCTTCTACTTGGAAGGACAAAAATGTACATTGTTCGAATAAACAAAGTACGACCCAAAATCAACGGCAAACGTGGTATGCATGATGATATGAGTGTAAATGAATAAATGAAGGTTATGCTGACAAAACAGACAGATGGGATATCTTGAAGATAATATGCTATCACAGCAAAATAGATACTCGGCCAATCCTGAGAAGACGGATTATACCCGGAACTGGAAACACAGAGCAATGTCGGAGCGTAACGCTACACGGCTCAAGTCTTTTGAGGGGAAAAGTATTCAAATCCGAACTTACAATACCAATAAACCACTGGCACGAGACGAAGTGTACCGCACTTCAGGATCTCCAAACAAAGGTATCCAAAACAACACTTAATTGGAGCAACTAAGGAGTCACCAACTTAGCACCACTATAGCCAAGCGTGCACACAGCCAACACTTCATGACGATTCGAAAGAAAACAGGTTCATCATGCAAGTATAAGTACTGCCCTATTCGGCATTTCACGGCTTGACCATCTTTGGAACGACTGTTAATATTCCTTTCGTTGTTCACGACACATTTTTTAGAAATGAGAATATTTTAAATACTTTGTTTCAAATATTGTCGTAAAATTAAAATTTTGCCCACAGAAGGTAAATGCTCAAATTTCATTAATAAGATGGTAGTTCGCTAACAACGCGACTCCAACGATTTACAAAAATGTGGGAAATAGTACATGAAATAAAAGGTTATACAAAGACAATGATCACTGTTCTCCCTAACAACTTTGAATTCCAGGATGTGCTCAGATGCCAAGACTGATTTGACCAGAAGTTTGCCTAAGCGAAATACTTCTTGACTGCATCGGCGTTCATGGGACGCGGAAGATCTTCACCGTCCATATTGGTGAGAATCATGGCACCTCCAGAGAAAACTTTCTTAACAACATACGATCCTTCATAATTCGGAGCCCACTTTCCCCTAGAATCAGGTTGGAAAGATAATATCTTCTTGAGCACAAGGTCACCTTCTCTGAACTCGCGCGGTCGAACCTTCTTATCAAAAGCCTTCTTCATTCTCTATTGATATAATTGACCGTGACACAATGCTGTCAATCTCTTCTCTTCAATTAAATTCAACTGATCATATCTACTTTGACACCATTCAGCCTCAGAAAGTTTGGCTTCCATCAATACTCTCAGAGACGGAATCTCAACCTCCACGGGGAGTACAGCTTCCATACCATAAACTAGGGAAAATGGGGTCGCGCCTGTTGAAGTTCGAACTGAAGTACGATATCCATGCAGGGAAAACGGAAGCATTTCATGCCAATCCTTATAAGTTACCACCATCTTCTGGACAATCTTCTTGATATTCTTGTTAGCAGCTTCAACAGCTCCATTCATCTTCGGTCTGTAAGGAGAAGAATTATGATGTTCGATCTTGAACTCTTCACAAAGCTCTCTCATCATCTTGTTATTCAAATTCGAACCATTATCAGTGATGATCTTGCTCGGGATACCGTATCGACAAATGATCTGATTCTTGATAAATCTGACTACCACTTGTCTGGTTACATTAGCATAAGATGCTGCTTCCACCCATTTAGTAAAATAATCGATCGCTACCAAGATGAAACGATGACCATTTGAAGCCTTGGGTTCAATCATTCCAATCATATCAATGCCCCACATAGAGAAAGGCCAAGGTGAAGAGATAACATTGAGGAGGGTCGGCGGCACGTGCATCCTGTCCGCATAAATCTGGCATTTGTGACATTTCTTCACATACTTGCAACAATCAGATTCCATGGTCATCCAATAGTAACCAGCTCTTAACATCTTTCTAGCCATTGCATGTCCATTGGCATGAGTGCCAAAGGACCCTTCATGTACTTCTTGCATCAGCATGTCTGCCTCACGTCTGTCTACACATCTGAGCAAGACCATGTCATAATTCCTTTTATACAAAACTTATTCATTGAGAAAGAAACTGCTTGCTAATCTTCTCAACGTCTTCCTATCCTTACTGGATGCCCCAGGCGGGTACTCTTGAGTTTGAAGAACACGTTTAATGTCATAGAACCACGGTTTGTCGTCGGTAACCTCTTCTACTGAGAACACATGAGCAGGTCTGTCGAGACGCATAACTCGGATCGTAGGCACGTCGTTCCAATCATTTACTTGAAACATTGAGGACAAAGTAGCTAAAGCATCAGCCATTTGATTCTCATCTCTAGGGATGTGATGTAATTCCACTTTGTTAAAGAAAGTTAACAATCTTCTAGCATAGTCTCTGTAAGGGATCAAACCAGGATGACGAGTCTCCCATTCTCCTTTGATTTGATTAATTACCAATTCCGAATCTCCGTAAATATCAAGAATCTTAATCCTTAGATCCACTGCTTCTTCGAGACCCATAATACATGCCTCATATTCAGCCATGTTGTTCGTGCAGTCAAACTTCAATCTCGCCGTGAATGGGATATGAGTACCTCGGGGAGTGACGATGATTGCCCCAATTCCATTTCCATAGGAATTCACAGCTCCGTCAAATATCAAACCCCAACGGGATTCAGGATCAGGTCCTTCTTCAGGTAACGGCTCTTCACAGTCTTTAGCTTTCAAGTACATAACATCTTCATCTGGGAAATCAAACTTGATGGATTGATAATCGTCAATTGGTTGGTGAGCCAAATGATCGGCTAAAATACTCCCTTTGATCGCTTTCTGAGTGTGGTACTCAATGTCATATTCGGATAACAACATCTGCCAATGGGCTATCCTTCCAGATAAGGCAGGCTTCTCAAAGATATACTTGATCGGGTCCATTTTGGAGATCAACCAAGTAGTGTGATTAATCATATACTGGCGCAGACGGCGAGCAGCCCAAGCTAAAGCACAACAGGTCTTCTCAAGCAATGAGTACCGAGATTCACAGTCTATGAATTTCTTACTCAGATAATATACAGCATGTTCCTTTCTTCCAGTCTCATCTTGTTGACCAAGCACACATCCCATGGAATCTTCCAATATAGTCAGGTACATAATCAAAGGTCTTCCTTCCACTGGAGGAATCAAAATGGGAGGTTCAAGCAAATATTCTTTGATGCTATCAAAAGCTCTCTGACAATCTTCTGTCCACACGCATCCTTGGTTCTTTCGGAGAAGCTTGAAAATCGGCCCACAGGTAGCAGTCATATGAGATATAAACCTAGAAATGTAATTCAGTCTCCCAAGGAATCCTCTTACTTGCTTTTCCGTCTTGGGTGCGGGCATTTCCCGAATGGCTTTGACTTTATCAGGATCTACTTCAATACCTTTCTGGCTGACAATGAAACCCAGAAGTCTTCCAGAACGAACACCAAAAGTGCACTTGTTGGGATTCAGACAGAGTTTATACTTCCTCAAACGCTGGAATAACTTCAACAAATGTTCCAAATGATCTTCCTCAGTCTGTGATTTGGCAATCATGTCATCTACATAAACTTCGATCTCTTTATGCATCATGTCATGGAACAAAGCAGTCATGGCCCTTTGGTATGTTGCGCCAGCATTCCTCAAACCAAACAGCATAACCCGATAACAGAAAGTTCCCCAAGGTGTAATGAAAGCGGTCTTCTCCATATCTTCCGGTGCCATCTTGATTTGATTGTAACCAGAGAAACCGTCCATGAAAGAGAAGACTTTGAACTTGGCGGTACTGTCGACCAGTACGTCAATATGAGGTAATGGGAAGTCATCCTTCAGACTAGCTCTATTCAGATCTCTGTAGTCTACACACATCCGAACTTTACCATCTTTCTTTGCAACAGGCACTATATTGGCCAACCATTGAGGATAGACTGATGTAACAAGGAAACCTGCATTGATCTGCTTCTGAACCTCCTCTTTGATCTTGTCAGCCATGTCAGGACGAGTCCTTCTCAACTTTTGCTTGATCGGCGGACACTCAGGTCTCAACAGTAAACGATGCTCCACAATGTCGTTGTCCAAACCTGGCATATCTTGGTAGGACCAAGCAAACACATCAACATACTCTTTGAGAAGCTCCAACATTTTCTCTTTAACCTCCGGGATAAGCAATGCTCTGACTTTGACTTCCTTTCTATCTTCTTCATCACCCAAGTTGACCAACTCTAAAGGTTCTTCAAATGGTTGAATGACCTTCTCATCATGCTCGAGCAAACGGGAAATCTCAACAGGAATCTCTTCATCCTCCTCTTCTTCAGCTCTGAACACAGGGAATTCAAAGTTGGGAGAGGGCATAGGATCATTGTTTTCGATGGTTAAGTCATGGATTAATCTGCACATATGATTATGCTTTATTTTAGAAATCGATTTGTGCAAATAAAACAAAAGGTTATTAGTTAATTTTCATTACTATTTCCCCGAAAAAGTGAAAAATAAAACAGTAGTGGACAAAATAACATTTTTATTCATTAAAGGGAAATTCTTGAAACAAAGAGCCCAGACATCTCTCTTTTGCCTTGGGCAGAGCAAAAGGAATTATTTTTCATAGCCCGACACAAAATACGTTTCGCCTTGGGCAGAGCGAATTTTCAAAGGAAAATAAACAAAACATTACTCGGAAATGTGCATAACCACAGGAACATCAACAGCTATCCAGTTTTGGCAAGCCAATCCAGGCGTCACAAACACGGGCAAATCCTCCTCGAAATCATCGTCTATGATAGCATCAACCTCAGGATGTACAAACCCTGCACTTCGGAAAACCTCTTGAATCGGACGAACAACCACCTCTTTCTTGACCCTTGCAGATACTGGATGAAAACCCAGACCTTCCCCAGACTTGTTCTCGGGTAACGTCAACACCTGGCCCCATCCTTCGGCCGAACCACTTTCCACCACTCGCCGCGCATCCTCAAAAGAAGAGATGGATGTCCCTTGCTTCTTCACTGTATTCTTAGCAACAGATAGACCCTGGAACTGGGTCCCCACATCCTCGTCAGCATCAATAAAAGAAAATGATGATAAATGGCTTACCACCATAGCCTGCTCTCCCACAATCATCACTAGCTTCCCATGTCTTACAAACTTTAGTCTCTGATGGAGCATAGAGGTGACTGCCCCGGCATCATGGATCCAAGGACGAACCAATAAACAGCTGTAGGCAGCACGGATATCCATCACTTGGAAAGTGATTTGAAAAGTATGGGGACCAATCACTATAGGAAGATCCACTTCACCAATAACTGTCTTCCTAGAGCCATCAAATGCTTTGACAATTACTCCACTAGGCCTCATAGGAGCACCTGGATATGAAAGCCGAGATAACGTAGTCTTGGGCATCACATTCAACGACGAGCCTGTATCCACCAACACACTTGATAAGGTATCGTTTCCACAACTTACTGAGATGTGCAAAGCCATATTGTGGTTTCTCCCCTCCTCCGGGAGTTCTTCATCACTGAAACCAAGATTGTTACACGAAGTTATATTTCCCACAATCCCATCAAACTGATCAACCGTCACGTCATGGTCCACGAACGCCTGGTCCAAGACCTTCATCAAGGCTTCCCTATGCGCACCAGAATCTCTCAATAAGGCAAGCAAGGAAATCTTGGAAGGTGTTTGCAAAAGTTGGTCCACAATCTTATATTCACTTCTCTTGATAAGTTTCAAAATCTCATCATCCTCGGGGTGAGGGATAGGTTCACTGGGTCGGCCTTTCTTAACCCTTGGTTCAACATTTCTTACTAGAATCTCCGCCGGTATGGGCCTCCTAACTTGAACTTCTGGTCTCTTCAAAGGTACTGCTGCAAAAACACGTCCACTTCTCGTAACCCTACTCACATCAGCAATCTTAACAAAAGACGGTCTCGTTGGTATGGGGACTTCTACCCCATTCTCCATCATTGTGGCGTTATACTTGTACGGCACAGCTTGGTCCGAGCTGTAAGGCACAGGGCCAGGTGGGTAAATAATCAAAGGATCAACAGGCGCAGTCTGACTATTGTAAGCAATCTCTACTGATTCGGGCAAATTGAATTGTGGTATGATAACGTTCACTTCATCCTCCGGATTTCGGTCATAGGTAATAGTGATAACTCTCTGATCTAGCAACTTCTGAATATCCTCCTTCACGATAGGACAATCATCCTCTCTTGAACAAAACTCACAAACATCATAATCATGCTGGTGCCTAACAAAGGCAAGTCTTCTCAAACTCTGATGTAACCTGATCAACGACTCTCTTATGTGTTCAACTTGAAAAACTCGAAACTTCCCCGGACAACCTTCCACCATATTCACTGAAGCTGCCCCATGTCGAGGCAAAGGATTATCTCTAACATTTGGATTAACATCCTTAAAAGACAAGATACCATTCTTAATTAATCTCTGTACGTCCGCCTTCAGAGCAAAGCAATTCTCAAGGTTGTGCCCCGACGACCCTTGATGATATTCACAAAACTGATCCGCCTTGTACCACGGAGAAGCACTGTTTGGTGCGACAGGAGGAGGCTTTGTTGTGATGAGACTCTTTCTGATAAGAGCCGGGAACAATTCAGTATAAGTCATAGGAATGGCATCGAACTGCGGTTTTCTGGGTGAACGGTTCTGATTGTTGAACGGATAAGCCTGTTGTCGAGGCTGCTGCTGAAAAGGCCGTTGTTGAGTTGGTGGAGTTTGATGAGCTGGGGTCATCAAAGTTGGGCGGACAGCCGGAGTGACTGCCGCAACGTGAGAGTAACCTCTCCTAGGCCTACCTGGAAACAAAGCGCTAACATCCTGCTCTTTTCTTTTCGGGAAAACACTTCCAAACTTCTTCGCACTGCTAGACGGACTCCCTTCTTTAACCAAACGCCCTTCACGAATCCCTTCCTCTAATCGCATGCCCATGCTTACCATTTCGGTGAAGTCACTGGGTGCGCTGGCTATCATTCTTTCATAGTAAAAGGATCCTAAAGTCTTCAAAAATATCTTAGTCATCTCTTTCTCCTCAAGAGGTGGATAGATTTGAGCAGCGATTTCACGCCACCTCTGGGCGTACTCCTTAAAAGATTCCTGGTCTCTCTGTGACATCGCCCGGAGTTGATCTCGGTTCGGCGCCATGTCAACGTTGTATTTATACTGATGGACAAAGGCTTCACTAAGGTTGTTAAAGTTACGGATTCGAATACTGTCTAAACCCATATACCACTTTAGAGCAGCACCCGTCAAACTATCTTGAAAATAATGAATCAACAAGTCATGATCATCGGAGTACGTAGACATCTTCCTCACGTACATTGTCAAATGACTTCTAGGACACAAATCACCCTTATATCTCTCAAAGTCTGGCACTTTGAATTTTGCTGGAATCTTAACATTCGGAACTAAACAAAGGTCATGCGTATTCTTCCCAAACAAATCCTTCCCTTTTAATGCTCTAAGCTCCTTCTGCATTTCCTGGAACTGATCCTGAAATTCTTCCATTCTATCAAAGAGACCCAAACTTTCAGCAGGCTCGGCAGGATAAATAGGTTCATTCAAGTAAGGCACGGAGTGGACCACAGGAGCAACGGTCGTCATAATCGGTTGCGGAAAAGGTGTTACAGACAGAATTACTGGCGGCATGGCAGTTGTCTCTGGTTGAGGAAGAGACAAAGCAGGTTGAAATAAAGGTTGTACGGCAGGCTGATACCCCTCTGGCACAAAGTTGTAAGGCATTCCCCACGGAAAACCTTTCGGCATCTGATGTTGAAGCGGAGAGTTGATTTGAGTCACGGAGGCAGGAACTGTGACAATCTCGGAAACCACTGGAGTTGAAGTCTGAATCTCGGCAGCCGTAGTCGATGGCTGATTCTGAACAACCACCAAACTTTCTACTAACGCAGTTAACTTTTCCATCTCGATACGAAGTGTAGCAACTTCCCCACGAAGCTCATGATTTTCCTGTTCCAAATCTTCCATTTTCCTTTGACGATTGGCCCGAGTGTCGTATCGGTGAGACAGCTTGACAACCTCCCTTGAGTGGAAAAAAGAACAAGAATGAGACTCTAGAAAACATGTGAAGTGGAATGTGGAATGATGCATGATGGCGATGCAAATGATGACTCATTTTAAAAGTTTTTCAAGGAACTTTGATAATTTTGCATACATCAATGGTAAAGGAATTTGGAACAACAAAAACTCAATCCGTTAATCGAAAGCGATAAATTACAACTTACAATTTGGAATATAAAAATAGTAAATTACAAATTTGGGATAACAAATCCAATAATGAAAGAAATAAATTACAACTTCGAAACGTGGAATCCATAATGAAGTGATAAGTTACAATTTTACAACATGAAATCTAAAATAAAGCAATAAATTACAACTTCGGAGCATGAAGCCCATAATAAAACAATAAATTACAACTCCGGAGCATGAAGCCCTTTTACATAGTTTTACAAAATGACATCAATAAAACAAACTAAAAGCTAAAGGTCACTCGGAATCCTCAGATGAAGGACCAAACACCAGCTGTAACCGGAGCTTCTTGATCTTTTCTTCGTAAAAGTCTTCCATCACTTTCTTCTCAGCTATCAGTCGATCGATGATTTCTTCCTGCGGATTAGGAACGAGAGCCACGCTTACCGAACCTTCCGTTTTTCTCTTCCTTTCACTCGCATACTTCTTCAGCAAGGCATCCTTCTGACGAAGCTTCTCATCGTGGTCAACGAACCGGCCGTCTTGAATAAGCAGCAACTCCTCCTTCTCTTTTAACTGTCGAGTCAGGACTCGATTCTCATACTCAGACATATGGTACTTTTCCTTCCAAGCATCCCTCTCAGACTTCATCCTAGCCAGATTTCCTTGATATTCTTCTACATCCGCGATAGGGATAACAACAGATGATGGTGCAATGGCAGGGAATAAAGGCTTCTCAAGTTTATAGGGCATCTTGAGAGCACAAGCCCTAGCACGGACCCACTGTAGGTAAGGCTCCAAAGAAACTGCACCTCTATGTCCCAGCATATCTCTCCCTTTCCTGTGGATATGGCGCCAAGCTCCTTCAATCTCCTTCTTAGCAGCTTGATGATCTTGTCCTTCCTGAAGAAAGAAACCACTCACATGGATGTTGTTTGGTTTATCTCTCATCGGGTACCCGAACTGACGGCGCGCTAGAACAGGGTTGTAGTTGATTCCACCCCTCGTACCGAGAAGAGGTACGTTAGGAAAAGCACCACAGCTATCAATGATCTCTACGTCGTGGTAAACTCGATTATACCAGTCAATGTCGAAATGAGTGAGAGCCATAATCTTTGGCGCCCAACGCGGTTCCTTCTCGAGATCCCAGAAAGCATCAGACCCAGGTAGATGCGAGACGTACCACTGATACAGCAACGGTACACAACAAATAATCATCCCTCCTTGATAAGAGTTTCGAAGGTGGATGGAGTAATATGTATCCCCTAGCAGCGTAGGGACCGGATTTCCAATCAGGAAAATTCTGATGGCGTTGATATCCACAAATTTATCAACGTTAGGGAATAAGAAAAGACCATATGCGAGTAAAGCAAACACGTCTTTGAAAGCAACAATATCCTTTGTCTCAGCAAAATGGCGAGCTTTCTTCAACAGAAACTGCACCGACAAACCCCGGATTCCCCCTTTCGTAGTCATGTTCTCCTCTACCTCTGACTTCCTTAAGTGGGTGATAGCTGCTATCTCGTGAGACTTGGGCTCTTCTTCTAATCCAGAGAAGGGAACATGGTGGCAATCGGCAAACCAAGAATATAAGAGTACTCCTCTAAAGTGGGCATCAATTGGTAATCCGGAAAGGTGAAACATCGGTACAAGGGATCATAGAACTGAACCAACGTGTTGAGGATGCCTTTCTTCATCTTACGCTTCATGAGCGGTACGATGGACCCATATTTCTTCTGAAAATCCGTCGGACTCTCGATCTTTGGAATCAAACTCTTCAGTTCTTCAATCTCATGCTCCTTGAAACTAAAGCTTCGAGTATTTCTCCTTCCAAGTTCCATAATAACCTAAGATGTCTGCAAAAATCAATCCGAAGTTCCTTGAAAAACAAGTTTTTTACAAAGATGTTAATGAATGCATGAATGAATGATGATGCAACAGTCACACACAAACTTGCAAACATGGTGTTCAAAGGTTCAACGTTCAGCATGGAGTCGAGGGTAAAGCCCACCCAAAGGTATGTACTAACGGTTCAATCACACCTGTAAGACATGGTTCTAAGAGTTCCCAGAGTCTACATTCCTCCTTCGGATATTACCAAAGTCTTGATTACTCAATAATTAGCAATATTCTCAAGAGAAACTCGTCCGAGCGTAGCATCGCGTAACAACTACTTCCGAATTACTCTGTTATAGTTTCCGCGCTACACCTAAAAAGGCCAAGATGGGTTAGGGTTCTACGGTCCTCAACTTCTCGGGCTCCTAGGTCGAAAATAATAATGTCTTCCCGATTACTCGGTAAACAAATATTAAGTTCAAGAGGGCCTTCCATTGAGTGGGGGATCTCATGCCTCCTTCTTCGGGATTACTCCCTCAAAGTTAACATGACTATACCGCCCATCCTATTCCTTAAGTGTTACTTAATCCGGGTATAGGATTCGTCCTTTGCAAGAAACCCAAACAACCCCAATTTAAACACATAACCAAACAAAACAAATAATAATAAACAGATAAGACAAATTAGGCTTAACCCACTTAGGGATGGACCAGCAAGAGGTCAATCTTTCCCCAGCAGAGTCGCCAATTCTGTCGCGATAAAAAATGTAGCGGGGTAAATCGGAGATCGAATTATTGATTAATTCGTCTCACAAAAGCAAGAGTCGCCACCGCGCTTTATTGTTTCCAAAGGAAAAGGGGAAAGAGCGAAATAAAACCCTAAATATGCAATGTAAATAAAAATAAAAATACAAAGCGTTTTTGAAAAGAGATCTTATGGTTCGGGGGTTGGTTATACAATGGGAAGGTATTAGCACCCAATGCATCTATAGTACTCTATAGGAACCTTTTGAAATATCTGTTTATTCAAAATTTGATTGCTCGATAAAAATAAATCGTTTTGGCTGAAAAGGGATACATATAGGTTTTTTGAAGATACGACGACCTAACATCGAAGTTTTTGCTTAAAGGGTATAAGTTTTGAAAAGGTTGAAATTTTGAAGGCAAATTATCCTAAGTTTTAATGAACAATGCAAATATTCGCGCGATTAGATTTAAGGACATGAAGTCAACAAATTTATCGTTTTTCCTTTGGATTTAAACGTAAACGGAATAAACAAATAAATATGAAATAAATAAACGGAAAAGTTATGCGGATCATGATTAAGTACAATAATTAAATGATATACTAAATGATATAATGCATTTTGGATTTAATATTAGTAAAAAGAAAGTGTTTTAATTGTTTCTCCATTTTCACGTATTTTTTATATGGATGAATGCGAAGAGAATTAATTAAGGGGAATAAAATGTTTTTTAAGTTTTCCTATGTTTTATATGTTTTTTTTTTTAATATTAATAAAAGGTATTTATTTAAGAGTTTATTAAATAATTAAACTATATTGAAGCTTAAAGTCATTAATTTAAATCTAATTAGAAATAAAGAAGATTAAGATTATTAAAATAAACCTAAAATTAAACTAAAGAAGGTTTGGGTAAAATATTAAAAATTGTTTGATTAAATTACATCCTTTATTTTTATTAGGTTCACTAATTAATTAAACATATAACATTCTAAAAAAGAGCTAATAGAATTAAAGGGTAGGTAAACAAAGTATTGTATGGGCTAAAAGGTGTCAAAGAGGCCCAATCAATAACTGAAGCAGGGGGGGTGTAAAAGCAATTTCGTTTGGGCTTTAAGGCAGGAAAACAAGTTTTGGTCCAAAACATGATAATTGGTTTTAGGGTTAAACATATGCTTAGCTGAATGGGATTAGGGTTTTGGTTCTGGCCGAAACGGCGCTCACACACTCTCACTTCATCTTCTTCGTCTTCGCGCGTTTATCTTCTTTGCTTGAGTTTCTGAGATAGTCCTTTGCCTATGGCCATCAGTGTCCTCGATCTCCCTCTTCCCTCCAGCGCGAGCTAAGGCAAACGACGGATTTACGGTACGATTGGTTTTCTATTTCGTTAAGGGTTTTGCTACTGCATGTTTGATTTTACTTATTTTTTTATCCTAATTTCATGTTATGATTGTTGAGAGTGTTATGAAGGAAAAGAAGGATAAAGGAAATTACCCTTGGAGACGGAGGAGGGAGTTTGAGGGTGCGTAGGAGGCCGGACGGCAACGAGGGACACACGGGATGCTTGCTTCAGCTTGGTACCCTGGTATTTGTTCTTGATTCTTTACTTTTGTCTTTGATCAGGATGAAAAACCTAGCTTCTGAATACCTTGATTTTCTTTCTTCTCTTTCACTGTACCCTTTGCGTTGCCTTGAACATTATGTCGCCTTGAATGCTTCCTTTGATGCTTCCTATTGTTGCCTTTGAATGCTTCCTTTGCTACTGTTGAAATGCTTACTTTTGACTAGCATGATGCTGTTGACGCTTTTTCTTCTTCTTTTCTGATTTTTGTACGCTTCGTGGAGTTTGCCTATGATGGACTCTGAGGCCTTCGTATGCTTGACCCTGCCTTCATTTGGATGTCTGAAGTTGGTTGTATCGCTTGAGTTTAGGCCATTACAAGTTTTATGTTTTTAGGCCATAATGTTTATGACTTGGTTATATGGTTTGATGGTTTATGCAGTAGATTTGGAAATGGTTCGATGCAGTAAGTGTTTTGAAATGGTGTAGAGGTTTGATGGTTCGGACAGTAGGAAATGTTTTATGTGATATTGGTTTAAGTATTGCAGTAGGTTCTTTGCAGGTTTGGCCATGTTTACTGGTTTGACAGTAGCAGGTTTCGGTAAATGCAGGTTTGTGGTTTTTGTAAATGCAGATTGAATGGTTTTTTAGGTCATATTTATGGTTTTGGAATGATTCTTGTGATATTGGCTTGGTGGCTCAATCAAGGTACTGAGGTTTAGGCCATATTGTTTTTGTTTTGAAATGGTTCTGCTGGTTTTGAAATGGTTTAGTGCAGTAGCAGATTAATGGTTTTTGGTGTTTTGGTTTCTTACAGTAGGAACTGTTTTGATTTGGTTCTACTGGTTTTATGTGTTAGGAGGGTTTGACAGTTTTCTTTTTTGTGTGGAAAGCTTGGAGATTGATCGAGATATGTTTTAAGTGATTCCAAAATGTTATATCCACTTCTTCCTTTGTTTACGTTACAGGCTGGAGATTTGAAGATTTTTACAATTTCTTGGCCTTCTGCATCACACTGTTACAGCAGTTTTGTTTGTATTCTACTCTTGTGTTTCTCCTTTTACTGTAATACTGCAGTAGCTTTGTCTTATAATTCTTTCTGCCTAAACCAAAACCTGCAAAACCAATTTCTTTTCTCTCTTCTCTCTCATGGGTACATTTGATGTATAAAAAATGATATAATGTACTACTGCTCTGAAAAGGCAAAAAGGTTGGAATATGATGAATGAGGAAGTATAGGTTGCTTGCACATTGTTTTGGAACTGCATAATTCTCTTTTGTCTACTGCATGGAGCTTAAGTTTTTAACTTCTTTCTACCTCTAGGCATGTTTACGTTACACTTTGGCCTTGGTTTGTGTACATTGTATATGCTGTTTGAAATTATGCATATGATGCTGATTTTGAAATATGTTGTGGACTTTTAAAAATGCAATTGATTTTTAATTATGCAGTTTTGAAAACAAGATGAATTTGTGCATATTTCAAAATTGTGCATTCATTTATGAAATAAAATTCCTCCTTTTTTTGTGAACCGGGAGAAATCCCGTGATTTGCAAAAAAGGGTAAACTGATTCCAGCCGTTTGCCTTTAATGATGAACATTAAATTTATTTTCTGCTTTTAAATATTTATTCAAATCTGATTTTTCTTTTAATTGTTTTTGCAGGTAAATTTAAATGAGCAGACAAGAGGCATTGGATAGAAGATGAAGATTTAGAATTTAGGAAAATAGTTTTTTTATTTTACTTTAAGCATTTATGTAATTGCCATTATAAATATTTTGTAATAACACAATATTTAAATGATAATTGTAATAAATAGAATAAAGTGAATAAAATTCTATTATTTCCAAATTAATTCTTTTTTCTTTCCAATTATTTATCTATTGTTTATAATTCTTTAAATTATAATAACTGAAAATCAAATCCAATCATTTAAATTCAGAATGATAAACAAATAAATAAACATCATTGGCCAATTAACAATTCTAATTATTTAATTCATTACTCATAATATTCTAAATTATAATAATTAAAAAAATAGAATTTTAATTATTTAACCTAGAATGATAAAGAATTAAATAATCATTGTTGACCAATTAATAAACCCATTCTCAAAATGTTTATTTCATTATTCATAAGTCTTTAAATTATATAACAATTGAAAATAGATTTCAATTATTTAAATTTAAGATAATAAATAATTAATAAACGTCATTTAAATCTTGATCAGTTGATAAATTTAGCGTTCAACAAATAAATAGCTCTCAACTCGAAGCAGTTATGAATTTTTAAGATCAATAGATCAAAACACTTGTAATGTAATGATGCAGATGGGAGATGGTATCTTAGGTCAAAATTTGGGGTACAACAATATCAAATGTATAATTTAAGTGGATGTAACCTGTGTTACGGGGCATGATTGTTATTATGATGTTTTATATGAAGTGTGACACCTAGGGGTGGCAAAACGGGTCCGCTCCGTTGGTTTTCTTTGCAGGTTTTTGCATGCATGAGCATTAGCATAAAATTTTGCATTTTTAGGCTTAAAATGTGTAGTGTCTGTAGGCTTTCCCCGCTTTGCACTCACTTTTTTTTACAGGGAAGGTCTAGGTTTTAGGCCCTCATCCTTAACTATACCCGCCCCGCCCGCCCCACTTTTTTACGAGCTTTTGTGGGGCAGTCCTAAACGGGGCGAGCATGCCCTTTTGCCATCCCTAGTGACACCTTTGAGTGGTGATTTTACTTGATTTATTTTGTAAATTATATAAGAAATATACGTGGGGTTAGAAGGGTGTTACATTAGTGGTATTAGAGTAGGTCGGTATGTTCGGCCAGGTTTTTATACGATGTCTATGTCCTGGTGGTCGATTCGTGTGTAAATATAATCAATGTTTTGTTCCTCTAATAAAGTTTGTGTATATGCAGAGAAAAATGGATGAAGGAAGAAACGATGATGCAATTGTTGAGGCTTTGGAGTCATTGACTCATGCAATGACCCAAAATTAGCAGAATCCTTAGAATGCTGAAGGGAATGATGAGTTATGTGCTTTGGAAAGGTTTCAGCAAAATAACTCGTCGATCTTTAAAGGCACACATGATCTTGATGGTGCACATGTGTGGCTCAGAAAGATCGAGAAGATCTTCAGAGTGATGGCTTGCTCAGAGGAGCAGAAGGTGCAGTTTGGTACCCACATGTTGGAAGAAGGCTGAAGACTGGTGGGATAACGCATGTAGAGGATGGAGATTTTGGACACTGAGATCACTTGAGTTGTTTTTAGAGTTGTGTTTTTGGAGAAGTACTTCCCTGAACACGTGTGTGGCAAGAAGGAGATTCAATTCCTTGAGCTGAAGCAAGGAAATTCGACTGTTGCCAAGTATGCTACTAGGTTTGAAGAGTTGATAAAGTTCTGTACCCACATTATAATAATCCAACAGATGAGGCATCTAAGTGCATCAAATTTGAGAATGGGCCACATCCTGAGATTTAGCAGGGAATTGGATATCATGATATTCGTCAGTTTCCCATACTAGTGAATAAGTGCAGGATCTATGATCAGGATACCAGAGCCAAATCTTCTTTTTATAAGAGTTATAATGAGAAGAAGGGGATGAACCAGAATCGTGGTAAGCCGTATAGTGTTCTTGCTGATAAAGGGAAACAGAAAGTTTCTGATGAGAAGAAGTCAATTAAGGGAGGAGCTCCCGTTTCTGTCAAATGCTTTAAGTGTGACGAGCAAGGCCACCGTGCTGATGGTTACAACAATAAGGTGTTGAGATGTTACAAATGTAATAAGACATGTCACCGTGCTTCTGAGTGCAAGAATGAAAGTCCGACTTATTTCAACTGTGGTAAACATGATCACATCAGTACCAAATATCAAAAGTCAAAGAAAACTACTACTATTACTCAGATTTTAGAGATATTTCAAAAATTTCACCAATGTAAATAAATAAATAAGTTGTAGTGAACAATTCATAATACAAATAAATATTCCATTGTGTCATTTTTCTAATACATTTTCCTCAAATTAAGTATGACTAATATAGAATAACAATGCAACATATTTATTAATTTTTTTATTAATATTTTTATTTAATGTATTTCAACTCAATTAAAAACTTTAAGAATTGTTCGGGCAAAACATTAAGAGAAAAATGAATATATATTGACAATGTAAAATAATTTTATATTATCAATCAATCATAATCATTTTATGTGACAAGTGATTATGTTATTTTAAAATAAATTATATGATAAAATTAAATGGTAAATTTTTATTAAATGATAATGTAAAACTATTTTACATTCTCAGTAAGAGAATTAATTCATTTCATTGATAAAAAACAACTATTATGAGACAGGTATCAGATAACTCTACTAATGATAATTATGCAGAAACATTCTAATTATTAACTAAACAAAAAAATAAAAATCTGACCAATAAAAAATTGACAGTGTGACATTAGATTATTTATCAATGTGTTTGTTTACCAAAATAACCATGACACTTTTACGTGCACACCGAAAAAGTGTCTAAAAACGCATAAAAACATAACGTGGGGTTCAGTCGTAAGAAACGCATAACGGATAAGGGCATTAACGTCATTTAAAAGTCTCTCTCCAGAGACACGCTAACATTCCATTCCAAACAGACAGTCACCGTTTCTTTCTCGTTCTTTGCAGGTTGCCTTTCGGTCGTTGAGTGATCCCAACAGCCTCACCAAAACTTCAACTTCGCAACACGATCATTCTACATATCATCGATTCCATCCGTGAGTAATTCTATCTTCTATGAATCATAATCTTTGAATGAATCCTCAAAGATTTTCTTAGCTAAATGTTTTGAATAAATTCTGGTTAATTGCATAAAAAATAACACGATCAATTCATTTTTTTTTTGGGGGATTTTCTGAATATTCACCAAATATGCTAGAAATTAATTTGGTGGCCTTGGATTTCCTAGCGTGATTGACCTGGGTCAATTGTTTTATACAGCCCTCGGATGTTTATATTCATGTGTATAATGTTTTTATTGTTGTTGTGGTAGTTTCATGTTATTAATAATTACTAATGTTTTATGGAAATGCATTTTGTGCAGAGAAGAATTATTGTGGATTGGATTCTGGTTGAAGGATTGAAGTGGGATTGTGAGTAGAGGAGGATGGGTTGTAGGGGTTGTTGGGAATGTGTTTTGAAGCTTTTGAACACCTTACTGACCATTACTGGTCTAGCAATGGTGGGATATGGGATTTATCTGCTGGTTCAATTCGGTAAAGCTCCGGATAACTCTTTGACTGTTGCTAGTGTTAGTGATGATCAAAGTTATGTTCTACTTGGCCGACCCATGCTTATGGCGTTGCCTCTTTCCAACAACTTTTTCAATGATTTGCCTAAGGCCTGGTATGAATGCTAATCCTCTCTTGCTTGTTTTCAATTTTCTTTAGAATAGTATCTTTGGGCATGTAGACAGAAGGCCTGGAGATTTTGTGGTAAAGAGAGTAGATCAGATAGAGAGAAATCAAACAACTAGAGGTAGAAGAAGACCGAGAAAAACTATAAGAGAAGTTATTGAGAAATGTATCGAGTTTAACAATTACGATAGAAGCATGGTCCTCGATAGAACATTATGACGAAAGTTGATCCAAGTAGGCGTCCCCACTTTGTGGGATAAGGCTTGGTTGTTGTTGTACTGGTGATATCTATGTAATTATTGACAATGACAATCATGGATGAAACAACAATATTCTTGTATTCTTTTTTCCTCGATACTTTCTGGCTACATTCACCCTAGTGAATTATATTTACTACCAACTTGTTACTTTTGCATACATCTCATACTGTTTTATCTTCTGACTGATACTGATTGTGTATTTCATGTTTGGCAGGTTTATTTACTTATTCATTGGAGTTGGCGCAGTTCTCTTTGTTATTTCTTGTTTTGGCTGTATTGCATCTGTGTCACGGAATGGGTGCTGCCTAAGCTGTGTATCCTTCTAGAATTCTTATGCTATGGTCTAACATGTTAAATGGGTTCATACCATTTCTACTAATATACAAAAGCACGAGTTGCAGCTTCTCTTTCACTTACTATCTCTCCTTCCGCTGTGTGTGTGTGTGTGTCTGTGTTTAACTGTGTACATGTATTAGTCATATAGGAATTGTTATTTTAGTTTTCCTTAAGCCAACAAAGTATTCGTTTTTGGTGGTGTTGCTGATCTTAGTAGAGCTTGGATGTGCCGCCTTTATATTTTTTGACAAAAACTGGAAAGAGGCAAGTTGTCACTGGTAATTTATATTATGAAATGCTAGAATTTATTTTTTCCATCTTATAACTATGTTCTTTTCAGGAAATTCCAAGGGACAAAACTGGAAATTTTAATATGCTATATGATTTTCTGAGAGAGAACTGGACTATTGTGAAATGGGTTGCGCTTGGAATTGTTATCTTTGAGGTAAGCAAGAATGTTATGATTGAAAATATTCTAAGAACTAACGTAAAAGTCTCCTACCCTACCATGATTTGGAGAGGCGCACAGAAAGATAAAATGCTTATACATGTATTACGTGAATGTGACGTACCAATTTTTATGCTTATGGAATTGTAGGCTCTTCTTTTCATCTTAGCCCTTATTGTTCGGGCTGCAAATAGGCCAACAGATTACGATAGTGATGAAGAGTTCATTAATCCAAGGCAGCAAGCCCGTCAGCCTCTGCTCAATAATAGACCAGCAGGGCCTGCACCAGGAGTACCAGTTACGGGCACAGTTGACCCACGTTCCAACAGAAATGATGCATGGAGTGCAAGGATGAGGGAGAAGGTGCAATCTTTTGTCTCTGTACTGCACTTTATTTATTATTCTTGTTGAGGGAATTTTTCATATGCTTGTCGTTAGTCTTAACTTAGTCTGAGGACTAGTTTTACAGATTTAGTATATTTCATGAGTTATTTACTTGTTTTATCGGCATTGAAAGTATAGTAAAGTGGAAATAGGTACTGGCATTTCTCTTTAATACCATAATCTCATTATCATATTAAGTAAATGAGGTATTAGTATTATTATATTGATAAAAGAGAATCTTAAAAAGCTTTGAGTTGAAGGGTTGATTTTGAAGAAAGAAAAATTCCTAATGCTGGAGAAGATTAGAGATACTTTAATACTCTTATTGCTGCCTCATAGTGAAGATTAGTAGGCGAGTTTGTGTGTTGACTAAATTGCTGCACGGAAAAACTAGTTTTTGGACGTGTATTGGTTTAGTAAATGAGTTTTCTGATGAGTTTCTATAAATGGAAGGGTCTTGCATATGTGTGCCTCCTTCTTTGTTGAGTTTGGTTCCTTTCATCATGGAGTTATGTCTGGTTTAGTTGCAAACGTAAGAAGTAATCATACTGATGATAATTTTGCAACAAGAGAGAAAGTGTCTAAGAAGTCAATACTTTCGATTCGAGTAAAACCTTTAGCAACTAGATGAGCTTTATACCTTTCTATTGAATCTTCTAAATTTTTCTTATAATAAGGACTGGAGGGAGTATTGAATACTATCATTTTATTATATTCAGTAAAAATTGTACAAGGGGCTGTTTATATAGATGAAGATATCAAAGCCATCTATCTGACTAGTTAACATAAAGTGGCTAAAAACTCCTATCAAGCTTTAGATTGATCAAAGATGAAGTCAAAGTCTATGAAGCACGGACACCCCGAATTTGACACCGACACTGACATGGCAACACCGATAATGATTTGAAAAATGAAAACGTAATCACAAGTGTGGTGCAACTGTCTGATACGGACACCGACGCGGACACACCTTTTTTCAGAAGTGTCGATGCTACATAGGTCAAAGTAAATAAGTTGACCAAGTACTAAGTTAAAGTGGAGCTAAGTAGTATTATCAAATAATCAGCCTCGTTCTTCATCATGTTATGAGAAGAATTGGAGTGCGTACTCTATTCATTCTTTGAGGAAATAAAAAAAGAGTGACATGGTTGTGGGATGTTAGTGGAGATGTACATGATCCATCTGAGGATGGCGCCATGGTGATTGAATTTTTGAATATGCTAGAATTTTGGAATAAGCTAGTCTCATCCACGTGCCCACATGTGCTGTATATGTAGTTTGTATCTAGGACATATGGTATCCATGTCATATGAAGTATTCGAGCTTCGTAATGAGACATTATGAAGTATCTCGATCATTCTGTTAGCTTCATTTCTCAAATGACTGGCTTAGCCTGATTGTATTGTGTTTCTCTTGTGTTATGTGAAGCATGATATCCTTTTTGCATTGGTATTTCACAATAACTGTCTATTTTCCATATGTACTCTAGTGTAGATATACTATTTACATAACTCTACTTAGGACAATTCTGATTATTTCAAGAGATTGTTAAAAGGTCACATAATTATTCTTGTTTGGTAAAATATTTATTGCTTTTTGTATGCATGACTATCTGACACTAATGGTGCTCCTTCCACAGTATGGTCTGGATACATCGGAATTCACATACAACCCGTCTGAGTCACACAGGTTCCAGCAAGTAAACTCTCAACCAACTGAAGAGAGGAGCCGTTGTACCATAATGTGATCACTCCAAAGTCAGAGGTGGCCGAATCTCAAAGATCGTTATTATAGGCAATGGAGTTGAGACTAAAAGTTTGTGAGAAAAACATCTTTTGCTTAATTTGTCTATCATTACTGGTTCGCATCACTTTTTTCTCTGACACGAAAACATATCATTTTGTTGTGTGTTACATTCTGTTGAGTGAAAAACCAGTATCATAGTTTAAGGGAGTAAATTACGTTATTCATAATGTCTGTATTTTGGGGTGTGCGCCTTAAGTTTGAGTCAAATGTATTTTCTGTGAGGTTACTCCCACACAGGTTAAAATACATCCACCTGCCTTACGGTGTTTATTTTTAAAGTCCCTACAAGCCATATCTGTTAGGTGTGTGAGATGTAACATGTAATACTCTATTTTTAGATTTTCTCCTGTAACTTGTGTTAGTGAATGGTTAATTAACGCCCAACGGCTAGTGATTGAAATGGTAAACTGTTGTATATATTTGATAAGAAAACAACAATACACAGCTATAGAGTCTCAATTTTTGTTCATGTTTGTAGTGTTATAGTGTATTTATGGCTGTCTGGTTCCTGGAATTGTGTGTTATAAGTTGAGGGGATTGCTTATCCCATCCTAATTTCAGAAATGCATTTTCGGACTCATTTTGATCATACTAAAACACGCATCAACTAAGTTTCACTCCAAATTTGTCTCAAAATATAGTTCGGAGACGCATTTCCGGATCCACTCTATTAACGTATTTCTAACTTAACAATTCAACGGCAAATCCGATACTATACTTTCGGATTTGTTAAGCGGGAATTTGAAAACATGTCGCTTTTGCATGTCAGTCTCAATTTCGGATTTGTGAAGTGGGAATTTGAAAACATGTCACCTTTACATATCAGCCTCAATTTTCGAAGTGCATTTCAGGAATTGTCAATCATGAGTTTTAATAAAATAGAACAAATTTCTTCTTCATGATCAAACATCATGTTCTCTAAAAACCCTTATAAAATATCTTTCCATTCTCAAGCAAGTTTTGCATTTTAAAATTTTATTCTTGTGTTTCATCACATTAAAAAGTGTAAAAGAAGTTAAAATTTAAGGTAAAAATCATGTTTCTTTTCCGAGCTGAAAAATTTAGGTCTAACATTGTTAGCATTTTCCATTACTATTAGGAAAAATGTTGAGGAGGTGCAATTCCTTAACCAACGTTTGAATAGTTACTTAGAGTTGTACTTTACAATACTACACACTCAACTCACATCATCCCACCAGTTCAGTCTATTTAGAGTGATACTTTACAATACCACACACTCACATCATCTCACCAGTTCAGTCACGAGATGATGTGAGATGATGTTACACAAAATCACTTATAATCAAAAGTGATTATAAACTATATCAACACTTGATTTAGAATAAAAAATAGTTCGGAAAATTTCGTACAATTCAATTGATAACACAATGCTATTTGAAAAATTGATCAACGGATATCAAAGCAATTAAAAGCAAAAAAAAAAAAAGACACGAGAAATTTGTCTTCACAGTTCTCCACTTTCTTCATCGCATGTGGGTACGTATAATTTTTACTATGCAAAAAATTGATACAAGAGAACTGTTCAAGAGCAACTCCACAAACTTTAATGCTTATTGTTGATTCAACCTGCTCTCTTCTTTTGATCTTGAGAAAGACCAAGACACGATGTTGCTACTCCTTTGCGTTCTTTATTGTAATACGGTGGGAGAAATGAATTTTTAGTTTTATCCAAAATATGCGTATAGCTAGAGTCGCCACTGACTTTTCTTTTATCCAACAAAGGAAAGGTGGAAAAGAACAACAAAGACCTTTGAGAATTTTCTAAGTTCGGGGGGTAGGTTATGAAAAGGGAAGGTGTTAGCACCCATTTTCATCCGTAGTTGTCTACGGGTTCTTAATCGCTTGATCACTTTATTTGCTTTGTGTGTGTGCTTTTGAAAAGTTTTGAAATGCCCAATAGTGTGGCAGTTTGCTTTATGATAACTCTTGTATCAGTCTTCAAGAGTGTTGATAAAGTGTTTTGAATTTTTTTTTGAAAATGTGAGATGTGAAAAAAGTTTTAAGTTGTGAGCAAGCGATTAATAGTAACTACCCTTACTAAAAAAGTATTTCGCGTTATTTTTCCTCTTCCTTTAGATAGTGCTATCCTACCATTAGTTGGTAGGAAGTCCTATCATTGGATGTTTGAGGGACAAACATAGGGTCATCGTATAGTCCCGAAAGCAATTCGTAAGATATTTTAGCAATTATTCTAAGGTTTTTAGATATTTTACCGAGGCAACTTCGAAAGGGTCATCGAGGGATTTATGATCTTATAACCAAAGGGACACTGTTAAAATCTCCTACGTTCGAGAGACATGACTATTTGCTTTTCCGAGGCAACATGAGGGGTTAACCCTAGAGGTGAAGTGTGCACGTGATTCAATTCAGTTCATTTGTCTTGCAATTAGGGTTTGTTAATTATTTCTTTTAGATCCTGACATGCAATCCTATTAATCTAAGCAATTAACAGTAATAATAAAACAATAAAGAAGAAAGAAATATCCTACGCTATTACATCGCTTTGGGAAGGAGGGTACAAACCATAAGAATTTGGGGATAAAGACAATAAATAAACTCTAATTTAACAGCTATTACAAACCATGAGCAGATACAATATTTGAGAAAATAATACAGAAAATAATGAATGCGCGAAGATTGAAGCGAGAATAAAGTTAAAACCCTAAAGAATCTAATTATTTAATAAAATATTTTTTGGTATTTTATTGAGAAAAAGATTCGAAATTTTAACCTAGTTCTAATTAATTTTAATTAATGAAATAAGTTAAAATAATTAAATTAATTAATTTGAAAAAATTAAATTTAATTAGAAAGCACTAAGTCTATATTTTTGTGATTTTATTATTAAAATAAAATTGATTTCTAAATGTGATATAAAATAATTAAACGAATAAAATAGATAATGAATAATAAAACAAATAGAAAAAAAATGAGCCTGATGTTGTGAAGCAGACTGGGGGGTAAGAATTTGAAAACTGGATCCAGACCCATTATGCCAGCGCTGGATCTAGTGAGGACAACTTCAGGAGGGTGTATCATGGGGAGCGTGCCTGGGATGCTGGATTTGGATTTGTGATGATCTAGTGTCTGAGAGTGAGGACGCATGATGTGCACGCTTACCTCTGGAGCACCGGATCTGCAAGAATGAATTAGAAAAATAATAGGCAAGAGGCAGGGATCAAACCCCTGCCCCTGCCCATAACAACGCCTTAACATGCACTGCCTCTACCGTTGGGACAATTTTACTTTCGTTAATATAAACACAATAATAAATATATAATGTAAATCCGGTCCTAGATGCTGACTGTAGAACGCGCATGCCCAAAGTAGGCCCCAGGTATTTGAATGAGCGAATGGGAAATGGCCACGCATCTCAGGGGAGTCAAACCACCACGCACGGAGGCTGACCACCATATTCCCCGTTTGCCTCAAAACTGGATCCTGCAACATACGCAATATTAAAACAAATAAAGCATCCTACCCCCTTAAAATTTCCTTAGGAATCCGATAGTGGTGTCCGTTTGGCCTGAAAGTCTCTGTATGATTGAAAATGAAGCTCATATGAAGCTTTGCCCTAAAAATGGAAAATCTTCATCCTAGCGTGAAAGCTCACATGTAATGGTTCTAAACACACATAAATATTAGTAGCAACACAAACATATGAATATAATCTATTTATTTTACACGAAACAAGAGTTTGAGATCACAATAATATACCCCACGGTGCAATGATGATGTGTTCGATCCAGACGTTGAAACCCTTGTGTGAGGACTGGACTGGGTTCCTGGAAGCCTCAGGGGTGTGATTGAACACTTGAAAGAGCCTGAAAATGGCTGGAACACATGATCTGCGTTAGCAATATTCTTTGAGAAAATTTGGAATTTTTCTAGGGTCTTGGGAGGCAGTTGCGCGTGTCCTTTTGAGGTGTGATTGTTTGTGTATATATAGTGAATTATTTTAGGTCAGCCAAGATGGAAATAATCTTATGCATTCATCATATAATATTTGTTTTGTAATAATATGAAAACTTTTCAAAATTGGCCATTCTTGCACAAATGAGCTTCATGCGTTTTTTCCAGCCTGTCCCGAGTTGTTTGAGCCCCCAACCTGATGAAAGCAATAGCTTACACGTCTTGCACCCTATCTTTCATTTTGTTTTGATTTAATTTGTATTAAATGAAAAAAAATTCAAATGAATAAAAATAAAAATCACAATAGTGCATGAATACGTTTTAGAGGTCCTTGCGTATGTCATAAACATGTTTGAACCCCAAAAGTAGGCCCATTAACTCAAAGATGCATTTTTGTTCAAAGTTGACTTCTTGCATTTTCAACAATTTTCCCAACTTGTGCAAACCATAACTTGCTTAATTTTCATCTTTTGAAGATGATCTTAGACTTTTTGGAAAGCATATATCCCCTACAATCTCTCTTTTGATCATTTTTTTCATTTGGAGGATTTATCTTGATGTAATTTGCCTTGACAAAAAATGCCTTTTTGTTGACTTTCAAAAAGACCTGTAATGTATTGGCTCATATCTTTCCAATGATGTATTTTTAGGACTTGAGAATTAAAACGAATTTGTAGAGGATTGGATTCTCTTAAAAATGAGCTATGGTTAGGGCAAAATGGATGAAGCATGTGAAAGTTATGCATGGTCAAATTTTAGTTGATTTTTCCTAGGAAACCCTAATTTAGTAACTTTTGGTTCTTGATGATTTGAGAACATTCCTTGAGGAATCAGGACCAAACCCTTGATCAAATCATGAATATCACTTCAAAATGTTGATGTTGACAAAAAATGTTGAAGTTTGACTATATTTTTACCACAGTTGACTTTTGACCTAATACAATTAATTTGCAGTCATTTGAGCAATTGACTGAGCAAACTTGTGATGCAAGGTATGAAATTTGGTATGAGCATTATTGAGGACATATTAGGAAACGTGGAAACCACTTGAGACCTTTGAAACCCAAACTTCTTTATGAAAAGTGAAACCCTAGTTGGAAGTTCATTGCTTAGGAGGAGAATTTGTCTGGTCAATTCTTGGTCAACCTTGAGCATTTGAGGACTTCTAGGAGTTATGTTTTGAATAAAATGAGAGGGAAAATTTTGGGGTACAACAACTGCCCCTGTTCAATCTTCTTAAACCTGAAGATTTAGATTTCCTTGTCTTCCTTTCGTGATATGAAGGTGGAAGATGATTGAACACTAGAGTGCCTAGAAATTTGCGTTTGTCGGTGCACAAAGTAACTTTGTTGCTTGAATGGGCTTTAAAAAGATGCCATTCGGAGAGATGACTGAGAGTCGTCAGAGATGGGCTTATAGATGCCATCTAAAGTAACTGTAGACTTCAAACTTGAAGAGGTATCATAATAAATCTATGCTTGATTTAAACTGAGCCAAAATATGTCTTCAATTGGGAGAAGTATCAGAATAAACCTACAATTGGTTCTATCTGAGCCAGAAGATGTATATGTTCGACTTTGACTAGAAGGAGTATCAGAATAAATACACGTTTGATTTAGACTGATCCAGAAAATGTTTCTTTTGCCTTTAACTGGAAGAAGTATAAGAATAAATCTTTGGTCGATTTAATCTGAGCCAACAACTATTTATGCTTGTTCTTATCTAGAAGAAGTATCAGGCTAAAACCTAAACTTGGTTTTACCAGAGCCAGAAAATGTTTTTGACTGGAAGAAGTATCAGAATAAATCTTTGGTCGGTTTAATCTAATCCAGAGGATGTTTGTGCTCAACTTCGATTGGAAGAAGCATCAGAATAAATCTTTGGTCGATTTAATTTGAGCTAGAAAAGGTCTCTTTATCTTTAACTAGAAGAAGTATTAGAATAGATCTTTGGTCGATTTAATCTGAGCCAGAAAAAGGTCCGTTAGAAGAAGTATCAGAGCAAATCTTTGGTCAATTTAATCTGAGCCAGAGGATATTTGTGCTCGACTACGATTGGAAGAAGCATCAGAATAAATCTTTGGTCGATTTAATCTGAGCCAGAAAGGGTCTCTTTGTCTTTAACTGGAAGAAGTATCATAATAGATATTTGGTCAATTTAATCTGAGCCAGAAAAAGGTCCGCTAGAAGAAGTATCAGAGCAAATCTTTGGTCAATTTAATCTGAGCCAAAGGATATTTATGTCCGACTTCAACTGGAAGAAGTATCAAAATAAATCTTTGGTTGATTTAATCTGAGCCAGAAGAGGTCTCTTTGTCTTTAACTGGAAGAAGTATCAGAATAGATCTACACCCGATCTAAGCTGAGCCAGAAGAAAGTCTACCAGAAGAAGTATCAGAATAGATCTATGCTTGACCTAAACTGAGCCAGCAGATATCCATGCTTGTTTTTATCTGGAAGAAGTATCAGAATAAATATTTGGTTGATTTAATCTGATCCATAAAAGGATCTTCAACTAGAAGAAGTATCAGAATAGATCTACACCCGATCTAAGCTGAGCCAGAAGAAAGTCTACCGGAAGAAGTATCATAATAGATCTATGCTTGACCTAAACTGAGCCAGCAGATATTCATGCTTGTTTTTATCTGGAAGAAGTATCAGAATAAATCTTTGGTTGATTTAATTTGAGCCAGAAAAGGATATTTAACTGGAAGAAGTATCATAATAGATCTACACCCGTCTAAGCTGAGCCAGAAGAAAGTATACCGAAGAAGTATCAGAATAGATCTATGCTTGACCTAAATTGAGCTAGCATATATTATCTTTGAGAATATTGTCTGGTCATACTAGTAGTTGATGATGTTGGTCTGTTGATTGATCTTTTCCTGAAAAGGTAAAGAGTTAGTTGTATGCAATGTCATGATGTATGAAACGCATTGCAGAATGATGTTCTCAAAATAAATGAGACTGTGTTATATGTGTTTTGTATGCATATGCTATGACATTTATAAATGATGTATGAATGTAATATGTGAGCGTATCAATTTCTCTTTGTAGCGTCGTTGAACTGGGGGAAATAAATCCCTGACTGCTGCTGGAGATGAAGAATGTAATTCCTCACTTTTGTTGAAGTTAAATTTGTTGGGGATTACTTATTCATTCCCGAGGATATTCCGTTGGAGATTTTGATTTCTACTTGAGGACAGAAGCCTTCAAGGAGAGTTAATAACTTGCCATGGTTTATGCACTCTGACTGGGGATGAAAGAACGAATATTCCCTTGATGCAAGTGGCTACTCTTCTGGGGATGGTTATCCCGATTAATCCTACTGGAGAAAAGAGTTCTGTTGGAAGAAATTACCAATTTGAAGAAATAAACTCTGTCGGGGGATAGACTTCCGTAGTTAGAGATATAAATTCTATTGGGAAACGAAGCTTCATAAATTGCTTGGGGATTTTATGAAACTCTGTTGGGGAATCCTAGAAATCCCTAGACCTTGCTGGGGAATTTCTCCAAAATTCTAGGGGAATGATTGAACTTCCTTATCTGTTAGGAGCTATTGGAGCCGCTGAAACCTTTAGGCTATATGCTGAAGCTATGAAGGTGAACTGCAGGAAGATGGCCCTGTTTTTGTACCTACTGGAGAATGTATCTTTGTTGAGGATGCATTTTGTGAAGATAGTCCCCTAGGGGTGGTTTTTCTTTGGGGATTTGTGGATGACTTTTAACATTGTCTCACCTCTTAGAGCCCTTAGTAACAACCTTTTCGTTTTTAATGCATGCATTTGTAAACGGTAATCATACTAAAATGCAAATATTCATTTAAAATAATAACTGGATGTTTTTGCAAACAAAATAGAAAAATAAAAACAAATAGTTATGAAATTTAAGAGAGAATTTTTGTATTAATTTGAGAAAGTCTTCCTATAACAGGCGTCTTTGTACAAGGAGACGGACATCCTAATAAGAGAATATCATCGTAAAAAAAAGAGAATTATACAAAGTGGTACACAAAGAAAAATAGCTATGTGAAATAATCCCATTGGGTTTCAATTCTGCTATTGCCTTTATATCTTTGAGCGTCTCATCATTTTGCTGTTTGAAAGAAGTTGATTGGATTGATCCATACCATTCGAACTTGACACTTGACAACGAAGTCTCGCTGTAAGGTGATCCAACAGGACATAGTCATACGCTTAATCCCTAATTTTTTTTAGACCGCCCTTTCGGGTTTTCAGTCCACCGGGATACCCTTTTTTGCCCAAGCCGCCTTTTCTGGTTTTCGACTTGCCGAGTATACAGATCTTTTCATATATATATATATATATATATATATATATATATATATATATATATATATATATATATATATCCCTAATTTTTGCCTGAACCCTTTTGGTTCGCCGAGATGCCCTTATTTCTTCCTAGGCCAGTCAACCTAGCGAGTCTCTTGTCATGCGTAATATCTTTTAACTATATCCGCGTTTATAGGGTGCAGAAGGTCATCACCGTCCATGGTGGTTAAGATCATAACTCCACTGGAAAGTATACTCTTGATCACAAATGGTCCTTCGTACGTAGGAGTCTATATTCCCCCGGGATCACTTTGTGGCAGGATGATGCACTTGATTACTAGGTCACCAACCTGATATACCTGTCGTCTGATCTTCTTGTTAAAAGCTTTAATCATACGTGTCTGGAACATCTGAACATGATAAACAGCTGCAAGCCTCTTCTCATCAACCAGGTTTAATTGGTCAAGTCGAGTCTGAATCCATTCGTCTTTGTTTAAACCTGCATCTTTCATGATTCTCAGGGAAGGAATCTGGACTTCGACGAGTAAAACAACTTCCATACCGTATACGAGAGAAAATGGATTGCCCCTGTTAACGTGCGCACTGAGGTACGATAACCTTGAAGAGAAAATGGTAACATTTCATGCCAGTCATTATATGTTACTGTCATCTTCTGTATAATCTTCTTTATATTCTTATTAGCTTCCTCCACAACACCATTCATCTTCGGCCGGTAAGGAGAAGAGTTATAATGATGGATCTTAAATTACGTACATAGCTCGGTGATCATAGTATTATTGAGGTTGGTACCATTATGTATGATAATTCTTTCTGGGATACCATACTAACAGATAAGATTATGCTTGATGAACCAAGCCACAATGTTCTTAGTAATATAAGCAAATGAGGCTGCCTCTACCCATTTCGTGAAGTAATCAATGACTACAAGGATGAAGCGGTGTCCATTGGAAGAGGTAGGTCTAATTTCTCCATTCATGTCAATACCCCACATCGCGAACGACCAAGGAGTAGTCAAGATGTTTAAAGTAACTGGAGGCACATGTACTTTGTCAACATAGATTTGGCATTTGTGACAAGTCCGAGAGTGACAATGACAATCTGTTTCCATAGTGGACCAATAGTAACCTGCCATCAGAATCTTCTTAGCCATTGTATGCCTGCTATAATGAGTGCCAAAGATACCTTCATGCATATCTTCCATGATCTTCTCAGCTTCTCTCTTGTTCACACACCAAAGTAAAGTGGAATCATGGTTGTGCTTATATAAGATTCCCTTACTCAGGAAGAACTTGGCAGAGAATCTTCTTAGAAACTTCTTGTCATTGATGGGCGCTCCCTCAGGGTACTCTTGGGCTTCGAGATACCTTTTAACCTCGTGTAACCAAGGCTTTTCTTCTACTTCCTCAGTGTCAACCTCATAACAGTATGCTGGTTTGTCTAATATTTCAATAGTGATCTGAGGGGCTTCGTTATACCATTTGATTTTAAACATGGATGACATGGTAGCTAGCGCGTCTTCTAATTGATTTTCTTCTCGTGGAATATGTTCAAAGGTAATCTCTTCAAAATATGGGATCAATTTCAACACATGCTCTCGTTAGGGGATGGGATTAGGATGCTTCGTATCCTATTCTCCCTCAAGCTGGCTGATCACCAAGGCTGAGTCTCTGTATACTTGTAAAAACTTGATCCTTATATCAATAGCATCCTTGATACCCATAATGCATGCTTCATACTCGGCCATATTGTTGGTGCAGTTAAAACATAGTCTGGCAGAGAAGGGTGTATGGCAGCCTTCAGGGGAGATAATCACATCACCAATGCCATTGTTGAGCGCATTGGAAGCTCTGTCAAAGACCATAGTCCATCGGGATCCTTTTTCAGGTCCTTCGTCAGGTCCAGGTTCTTCACAGTCAGTGACTAACATAATGTTCTCGTCTGGGAACTCAAAATTCATTGATTGGTAGTCGTCTATAGTCTAGTGAGCCAAATGATCCTCTAGTACACTCCCTTTGATTGCTTTTTGAGTGGTGTACTGAATGTCGTATTCGGTCAAGATCATTTTCCGTCTTGCTATTCTTCCGGAGAGAGCAGGCTTCTCGAATATGTATTTGATGGGATCCATTTTAGAGATTAATAAGGTAGTGTGAGCCAACATATACTGTCTTAGTCGGCGAGCAGCCTATGCCAAAGCGTAACAAGTTTTCTCAGGCAGTGAGTATCTCATTTCACAATCGGTAAATTTTTTGCTAAGGTAGTATATTGTGTGCTCTTTTCGATCAGACTCGTCATGTTGTCCCAACACACACCCCATTGAATTCTCTAACACTGTTAAGTATATGATTAAAGGTCTTCCTTCAACTGGTGGCATTAAAATTGGAGGTTCTTGAAGATATTCTTTGATTCTGTCAAAGGCCATCTGGAAATCGTCGTTCCACTTCACTACTTGATCTTTCTTCAGTAATTTGAAGATTGGTTCACAAGTAGCGGTTAGGTGGGAAATGGATATGGAAATATAGTTTAGACGTCCCAAGAAACCTATAACTTCCTTCTCAATGTGGGGAGTTGTCATCTATTGAATAAGTTTAAATTTTGCAGGATCTACCTTAATAACTTTGCCACTAACGATGAAACCTAAGAGTTTACCAGATCTTACTCCAAAGGTGAACTTGTTTCAAATAGTTTTTGTAAGTGATCAAGGTGTTCTTATTCAGTCTGGGACATGGCTATCATATTGTCAACATAGACCTCTATCTCGTAATGAATCATATCATGGAACAAAGCTACCATAGTACGCTGATAGGTTGCCCCGAAGTTCTTTAACCCAAAAGGCATAACCTTGTAGCAGAAAGTGCCCCATTGTGTAACGAAGGTAGTCTTTTCCATGTCTTTAGGTGCCATTTTAATCTGATTATAACCTAAGAAGCCATCCATGAAGGAGAATATCTTATGCTGAGCGGTTTTGTCAACTAGAACATCAATATGAGGAAGTGGAAAGTCATCTTTGGGGCTCGCCCTATTCAAATCTCTGTAATACACACACATACGCACTTTATCGTCCTTCTTAGGCACTGGTACCACATTTGCAACCCACTGTGGATAATAAGTAACAACTAAGAATCTGTCATTGAACTGTTTCATGAATTTAGCCTTGATCTTTTCTGACATTTCAGGATGCATACGATGAACCTTTTACTTAACTAGAGGGAAGTCTTCTTTTGTCGGCAGACAATGAACCATAATATCGGTATCAAGTCCCGACATGTCTTCGTATGACCAAGCAAAGATCTCAACTTAGTCACGTAACATCTGGATTAATCATTCTTTGACATCATCGTCTAAGTTGGCACCTATCTTGACTTCCTTTTTACTCTTCTCAGTACCTACGTTTACCGCCTCGACCGACTCTTCATAAGGATGTATTGCTCTTTCCTCTTTCTGTAATAGTCTAGCAAGCTCTCCCGGTACTTCACAATCTTCCTCATCTTCATCCTCTGCTTGGTAGATTGGATTTTAAAAGTCATAACTGGAAATAGCAGAACTGTTATTAATGGGATCTAGGGTGGACGTGGATCTACAATTTGGTATGTGGGTGTGTGTAAGAGAACATAACTATTTTGAATAATAAAAGTAAAAAGAAAGACAAAGAGCGTAAAATTTGAATGCAAAACGTCAACTGATTCATTAATGACATATGAAAATGAAGTATGATAACCCTTACAAATAGACCATTACACCCCGGGTAAGACACAAGGCTCAGAGTTTAATTTGTTTACATATCCCAAAAAAACAAAAAAAACAATTACTCCTGAATAAAAGGGATAGACACAAAGTCTCTAGCTGTCCAATTATTGGGTACACCGTTGATGGTAAGGAAGATCCAATTGTCCAGGTCACCGTCACTGTCAATGTCCTCCACGACATCGACTCCATGGTTGCTTATGCGTAGTGGTGGTCCTCCGGCACGAGCACGACGAACACCTTTTTGAGCTCCTGAAGTGAAACCCAAACCAAATTTGTCAGACTTATAGGGGATGTCAGGGAGTTAGCCCCAAATAGTACACCTACCTTCTTCAATTACAGCCTTGGCGTCCGTGATATGGTGGGAAAACTTACTTGGTTGTTTTGCGTTTGATCGTAATTGTTGCAGATAGTAAGAGTCGCCACCGACTTTTCTTTTATCCAGCAAAGGAAATGGTGAAAAGAACAAGAAATACCTTTAGAGATGTTTTCTTGAGTTCAGGGGGTAGGTTATGAAAAGGGAAGGTATTAGCATCCTTTTCATCCATAGTTATCTACGGGCTCTTAGTTGCTCGCTAGATCACTTGCTTTTGTTTGAAAGTGTGCTTTGAGTTTGAAAATATTTTCAAAACGTCTTTGTAATGATTCTCGTTTCTATAAGAATGTGTACAAAGTGTGGTTTTGAAAATAGTTCAAAGAGGTGTTTGTTGTGGAAGATGTTTTTTGAAAGTTATTTTGAAAAGTGCTTTTGTAATGATTCTCGTCTCTATAAGAATGCGTACAAAGAGCTTTGACTTTTGAAAATGTTTCAATTGAAAGTGTTGGTGCGAAAATGTTTTTTTAGTTGTGAGCAAGCAAGCAACTACGAGCGTACTATCTACTCAAAAGGTCTTTTTTATTTTCCTCCTCCTTTAGATGTTTCTATCTTACCATTGATTGATAAGAAACCCCATCGTTGGATGTGAAGGGACGGGTGTGGGTCGTATAGAAGGCAACCTATGAGACGTTTTAGCAATTTCGTATAGGGACTAGATCGTTTAGCGAAGGCAACATCGAGGTGTAAAATCAAGCTTCTCAAATTCACTTTTGTTTTGATGAAGACAAACCATGAGAGACAAAGAAGGAAAAGATTATTGATCAAGCTAAAATCATCTATGGATAAAGTCTCCAGTTCAAACACTTATAAAATTTCAAGGTATAATGATAATACTTACTTTGAACTTAAGACATAGATGCTCATTGGTGAAAAGAAATATTTTATATTGTCCAAACCTTTACTCAAGTTTTTCTAAGCTAAAAATCATTTTTCACTTGAGTGCAATCGATTTGCACATAAGTGCAATTGATTGCATGCTTCAATTTTTTCAAATCTTTTGCTACTATTTCTCAGTGCAATCGATTTGCATATTAGTGCAATCGATTGCATGCTTCAATTTTTTCAAATCTTTTGCTACTCTTTCTCAGTGCCATCGATTTGCATGTTTGTGCAATCGATTGCACTCAATCAATTTTTTGCTACTGACTTCACATGCAATCGATTTACACTCTTGTGCAAATCGATTGGACACTCAAAACTTTTGAAATTCTAGCTGTTGAAACCCCGTGCAATCGATTTACACAAAGGGTGCAATCGATTGCATGCTGCATGATTTTGAAAAATAACAGCTTTGCACATGCCTGTTCATAACACCATTTCATGGAAACATTTCACTCAATCTTGGCAATTGTTCATAATTCATTTACAGAACTTTATGTTGTTTCAAAAAGGTGCTATGAACATATAAATACTCATTTTCAAAATCATTTTCTACACCTTTTCCAATTATATTTTCAGAGTTCTCAAAAATCAAACTCAAGATGGTATACATTTTCATACACAAGTTTTCTGCACACTTTCACATATTATTAACCAGAAAACTTTGAGCATTATATATCTTGAGTCATTGTATACTATTATCATTGGAAGAGAAGATCAATTCATTGATTAAATCACTCAAAGTGATCATTACTACTCAAACTCACTCAAATCAAATATGGATAAATACTTACTTATTTTTCAGGATTGTTGGAAATAAGTTTAAGTGGTTTTATAAATCTTGTCTTTCCAGGATTGTTGAATACAAGTGAAGTCACTTTGAGAGGATTGTTCTCATTGTTGACATAGTAAAAATACAAGAGGATTGTTCTTGGTTTTAGGTAGTTCTTGTTTAAGTTTGCCACAATAAGGAAATCTCTTTCATGTTGAAAGGGGACTAGAGTACTCTCGGACTGTGAGAGGAACCAGGATATATCGCTTGTGTCTCTTTATTTTTATGCACTTTACTCTTTCATAAACTCACCATAATCCAGAAAAATAATATCCATCATCACCAAAACCAGAATTTTTTTAAAGTACCTAATTCACCCCCCCTCTTAGGCGCACTTCGTACTTACACGAGGGTCATCGAGGGACTACGATCTTTTATCGAGGGTCTTTGCTAAAATGCCCATATTCGAGGGACATGACTATTTTCTGAGGCAACTAGTGAGATTACCCTAGAGGTGTATGTGTGTGAATGGTGTATTTGATTACATGCATTTTGTCTTGAATTAGTGTTTTCTAAGTATTGGTTTTAATCTTGCCATACACAACCTAATTACTAACATTTATATGAAAGCGGTAAAGTGCCGAAAGTAAATTTACTATGCTATTACATAACTTGGGGACGGGGATACAAATGTACAAATAGGGATTGCAAGAAATTAAATCCTAATTAATTATTACAACCATATTGAATGTGAATAAATGTATAAGAATTGGAATGAAAAGAAAATCAACTTTGTTTTAATTTTTTTATTTAAGAAAGGTTTTGATTAATTAAAATAATTATGAAAATAAAATATTTTTTGTAATATTTTTATATATTCATAAATAAAATTTGTAAATAAATAGTGTGTAAAAAATTAACTCAAAAGGAGTTGCTTTTATTTGTTGGAAAGATGTTTGAAGTTTGTTAAAAAGAGAAAACAAACAAAGGGTAAAAACTGTTCTAGTCCTGCCAAGATTTGAACTCAGGATCCTATATAGAAAGGATTTTCACACATGCTGTTTGTACCACTGGGGTGGTCTGTTTCATCCGTTGGTTGTACAACTTGCACTCTAGGAGTGAAACTTGAAGTACTTCGACAGAGCCTCCAAGAATGGTTTGATATTTGATCAAGTCTGGTTTAAACCCTTTGAAGCTATTACAATTGCTACTTTGCTTTGAAAACCACTTCAATCGAAGGTTGATTAGGAGTGAATCGAAGAGTTCTCTGACTTCCTTGAGTGGTATTTTTTGAAGGCTTTGGAAATGTTCCAAGGCTAGTATATGAAAGCTAGAGGGAGTGAATCAAAAGGCTGATGTGTGGAAGATGGAGGGTGGATCGAAAGGATGATGTGTGGAAGTTAGAGGGTGAATCGAAAGGCTCTAACGTGTGAATGGATTTGAGTTTTTTTTAGAGTTTGAGAGTTTGAGAGTTTGAGAGTTTGAGAGTTTGAGAGTTTGAGAGTGTTTTATGATCTTTTTCCTTTATCCAAAAAATCTCCCTTTGATTTGTAAAGAGTCTCTCTATTTATAGAGAAGAGGGTTCTTTCATGTTCAGGATAACATGTTATTGTTTTGTGTAAAATGAAAAGAAATATAGTTTAATGGGTTTTCATGGTTCCCAAGTTAAAGTACAAGTGGGGGCCTTATGTTTGCAGGAGACTTGACTCATGCTTTTTGATGTTATTTGCACTCAGAGACAAAGGTTACAAGGCTCAATGCATTTGACAATTTGCATAAAGCCTGTTTTTCTGAAATGACAATGATAACTTTATGCCATATACGGAAAGACCTTTTGGATAATACTTTAAACACCTGGGATAATAGTTTAACTAATTTGTAAACAATTAATTATGGAGTGAGGCATAGGTTTGAGGCCTGAAGAGAAAGATCATGTAGCCCTAGCCTATGGATTCCGTCTTCAACTTGACGCCTTGGATCGAATACCCTGTCTTTTGTTTTGGACATACAGATCCAACCTTCGACCAAACTCAAGAGAAAACGAAATTGAATGTCTCCAATAATGGTATGCATTTCGATTGGGCCCTATTCAGCTGAATGTACCACTTTGAATCCTTTTGTTTTTGATCACGTAAGTCCAACCTTCGACCAAACTCAAGGCAGGCAAAACTAAATATTCCCAACAATGGCATGTCTTTTGATTGGGCCATATTCAGCTGAATATACTACTTTGAGTGGGCAAGATAATCTCAATGGCATAGTCAAAATGAAAGGAATTCTGGATTACTTTCTTACTTCACAAAAGAAGCCAAATGCCCAAACGAAGCATAGGAACCAAGCTTGCTCAAAGAACCCAGATGCCCAATCGAAGCTTGTATGAAGATAACCTTTATCCAAACGAAACTTGCATGCAGGAGGTTACTGCTATGTAAGAAGCCTTTGCTCAATCAAAGCCTTGCATGAAGCAAGCATGCAAGAGGCCATTGCCTCAACCGAAACTTGGGAATTTGAAGCAAGTTTGAAGGAGGCCAAAGCCTAATTAAAGCTTGGGAATGCTTACATCAAAGTAGGCCAGATGCTCAATTGAAAGAGGTATTAATGTGGATTCGAAGTAGGAATTGAGGTGGATTCGAAGCAAGATTGAAGGTAGATTCGAAGCAAGATTGAAGGTGCATTTGAAGCAAGATTGAAGGTGGTTTCGAAGAAGGCATTAAAGTGGATTCAAAGCAGACATTAATATGGATTCGAAGCAGGCTGCTTCGAAGGAAACAATTCCCCCAATCGAAACTTGTGAAACAAGCATGAATCGAAACAATGCCCAACATGAATCGAAGCAAGCTTACTTTTCTTCAATTTCTGTCAAAAAATCAAATTTATCTTCTTTCCCTTTTCAACAGTTTCCTCTTTGACTTGATGTTTGAAAATCCAATATGATCTGTGGAAACTATGTGGGGAATTAAAAATCCAAATGTACTTGTGCAAACTTGAACTTTTTTTGAAAACCCTTGCGAGAAAATGTCTTGAGAAAAGAGAGGGCAAATTTTGGGGTACAACAGCTGCTCCTGTTCAATTTTCTTAAACCTGAAGAGTTAGATTGGCGAGTCCGCCATTCGTGACTTGAAGGTGGAAGATGATTGAACACTAGAGTGCCCAGAAATTTCCACTCGATGATATGGTTAATTGTGTAGGGAATGGGCTTAAAGATGCCATTTGGAGAAATGATGGAGAGTTTGTCGGATATGGGCTTATAGATGCCATCCAAATGTGATTGTTGGTAAGAATTGGAAGAAGTATCAGAATAAATCACTAGTCAATTTAAACTGAACCAGAAGAAGTGCCTACTGGAAAAGTATCAGAATAACTCTTTGGTCGATTTAAATCAAACCAGCAGATGTCTGCGTTCGTCTTTAACTGGAAAAGAATCAGGATAAATCTTTGGTCGATTTAAACTGAACCAGAAAAAGTGTCTACTGGAAAAGTATTAGAATGTCAACCGTGTCTGGATCGCATCTGAACTATTTCTAAAAGAGAATCTGGAGTAAGTATTAGAATGTCATCTGTATCTGGATCGCATCTGAACTGTTTCTAGAAGAGTGTATGAGAAGGAGCCCGCGTAAGATTGCTTCAGCTGGTCGTGTAGATAGTTGCCCTGACTTGTTTCAGGAATTAATCTACAATCAGTTGTCCTCAGATAGTTGTCCTGTCTTGTTTCAGGTATTAATCTGGAACTTGTTTTTGTTGGTCGTTGAGATAGTTGTCCTGTCTGGTTTCAGGTATTAATCTTTGATCTAAGCGAAAGAAAGATAGTTTTCCCGTTTGGTTTCGAGTATTAATCTTTAATCTGTTAATGTAGATAGTTGTCCTGTCTGGTTTCATGTATTAATCTACGATCAATCATTCACAAATAGTTGACCTAAAACTGCATGGGACGAAGATGATAAGAAGAAGGTTCTCTATGATAAAAAGGAAATAAACCTTCTTCATGGATGAATTCTTTCGTGTCTCGGCATGCAAAACAAAAAAAGAAATATGGGATACCTTGGTACAAACTCATGAAGGAACTGTTGAAGTTAAAAGATCAAGACTAAATACCCTGAGTTAAGAATACGAATTATTTCGAATTCATCCTGGAGAAACGATTCTTGACCTACAAAAGATATCTGTGCACTTGACAAATCATCTAAGTGCTCTTGGTAAGACTTTGACGAATGATGAACTAAATCTGAAAGTACTTAGGTCCTTAACTAGGGAATGGCAACCAAAGGTAACAGCAATTTCAGAAAAGAAAAGTCTCTCCTCCATGACGTCCGCAACATTGTTTGGGAAACTTCAAGGATATGAAACGAAACTCGGAAGACTTGAAAAACATGAAAATCAAGAGAAGAAATCCAAGAATATTGCTTTGAAGATAGATTCCAAGGAAGTTGAAAAGGAAGACAATCCGAAAGAAGATGAAAATTTCACGCTTCTTGTTAAAAGGTTTGGTAAGTTCTTTGGTAGAAATGACAAATCCTTTTCTCATTCAAAAGGAAAGAAACAATTTAAGAAAAAGGAAGCTTCCATATCAACACAAGAAGTCACATGTTATGAATGTGGTAAGCAAGGACATATCAAGCTGGATTTTCCGAAACTCTCCAAAAAAGTTGGCTACAAAAGCAAAAAGGGATTCAAGAACAAAAGGGCCTATGTTGCATGGGAGGATAATAAAATAAGTTCCTCATCTGATTCCGATAGTGATGAAAGTGCAAATCTAGCATTGCTGGCCTCACACCATTTTGATGATGAAGACAATGAGGTATGCTTGAGACCACATGCAATCTTTGGTATCTTGATAGTGGTTGTTTAAAGCATATGATGGGAAACATAAACCAATTTTCAAATCTAGTTCTAAAAGGCCAAGGGTTTTCTCACTTATGGATATAATAATAAAGAATAATTCTTGGCAAAAGGAAAAGTTGGGGCTCCACCTTTCACATCCATTGAAGATGTTCTTTATGTTGAAGGACTAAAGCACAATCTTCTTATATTAGCCAACTTTGTGACAAAGGCTTCAAGATTAAGTTCACTAAGGATGAATGCTTATAGAAGGCAAAGTCACACATGAGGTTATACTTAAAGGTAAAAGAATCAATAATATATTCATGATTTCCCTTGATGATCCATCTTTGAAGGTAAAATGTCTCATGGCGAACAACGATGATTCATGGCTGTGACACAAAAGAATTGCTCATATTCACATGGGACACTTGAATAAACTAATCAAGCATGATCTTGTCATTGGGTTGCCTAAGAGAAATTTTGTCAAAGATAGACTTTATGATGCTTGTCAAAAAGGGAAACAAACAAAATCAACTTTCAAATCTAAGAATGTGGTGTCTACTGCAAGGCCACTACAATTGTTACATATACACTTATTTGGTCCATCAAGAACAAGAAGTTTCAGAGGTAATGTATATGCTTTGGTTATTGTTGACGATTTCTCTAGATATACTTGGACATTCTTTTTAGTGCAGAAAAGTGATGCATTTAAGGCATTCAAGAAGTATGCTAAACAAATTCAAAATGAGAAGCCTCTAACAATTTCCTCCATAAGAAGTGATCATGGCGGAGAATTTCAAAATGCTATATTTGAAGAATTTTGTGGAGAACATGGAATATCTCACAACTTCTCGGCACCAAGGACTCCTCAACAAAATGGAGTGGTAGAAAGAAAGAATAGGTCTCTTGTGGAACTTTCTAGAACGATGCTTAGAAATTCAAATCTTCCAAAATATTTTTGGGCGGATGCGGTGAGCACGACATGTTTTGTTAGCAATAGAGTTAACATAAGACCGATCTTGAAGAAAACTCCATATGAAATCTTCAAAGGGAGGAAACCAAACATTGCTTTATTTCACATTTTCGGATGCAAATGCTTTGTCTTAAACAACGACAAAGATAACCTTGGTAAGTTTGATGAAAAATACGATGAAGGTATTTTTTTTGGCTACTCTCTTTCTAGTAAGGCATATAGAATCTACAACAAAAGAAATTTAACAATTGAAGAATCAATGCATGTATATTTTGATGAATCTAACCCCTCCAAGGAGGATAATATTGTTTGTGATGATGATGATGATGAAATACTAGAAGGTCCTCAAGAAAATACTTCCAAAGATCAACCAATTCAACACGAAGAATCACCCCAACAAGAATCAAATCTCAATGATCTACCAAAAGAATGGAGAACTCATAGAGATCATCCTATCGATAAAGAAATTGGTGATATAAGTCAAGGTGTGACAACAAGATTAAATCTCAAATATGCTTGCCTAAACATGGCGTTTGTCTCTCAAATTGAACCTTCCAAAGTTGATGAAACCTTAGGCGACAACCAATGGATTATCGCTATGCAAGAAGAATTAAATCAATTTGAAAGGAATTAAGTTTGGGAACTTGTCCCAAGGCCAAGAAACAAACACATTATTGGAACAAGATGGATGTTTAAAAACAAACTTAACAAAAATGGAATAATTGTTCGGAACAAAGCAAGGTTGGTAGCACAAGGCTACAATCAAGAAGAAGGAATAGATTTTGAAGAAACTTTTGCTCCGGTTGCAAGTGTTTGTCTATGTGCTCGCTTTCAAGCAAAAATCCAAAGGAATCTCATCTAACAACGGTGAAAAGGATCATGAAGTATCTCAAAGGGACAACAAATGTCGGATTATGGTATCCCAAAGGTAGTGTTTGCAACTTAGTTGGTTATTTTGACGCGGATTATGCAGGTTGTAAAACTGATAGAAAAAGCACAAGTGGTACTTGTCACATCCTTGGAAATGCATTAGTATCATGGGCCTTCAAGAAACAAGCATGCGTTGCTCTTAGCACAACCAGAGAAGAATATATTGCAGCGGGTAGTAGTTGCGCTCAAATTTTGTGGCTCAAACAACAACTTCGTGACTACGGACTTGATCTAGGATGCATTCCTCTACGGTGCGACAATACAAGTGCAATAAACATTACGAAGAATCCGATCATGCATTCAAGAACCAAACACATAGATATACGACATCATTTCCTTCGTGATCATGTACTTCAAGGAGATGTCGAGGTAACATTTGTAGATACTCATAATCAACTTGTTGATATCTTCACTAAACCTTTGGCAAGAGAACCGTTTTACAAGATTTGACGAGAGCTTGGCATTCTTGATGAACACGACATATAAGATGCTTTCTATCCTTGATATGATTTTATATATATGTTTTTAACCATGCTATATGTGAATATATATGTTAAGTGGTATTTAAGTTTAAGAAAAATCTGTTTTTGGTCTTTTTTGGTTGATGCAAATCGATTGCTCACTAAGTGTTTTTAATTTTGACCTTTCTGTTTCAGTGCAAATCGATTGCACCATAAGTGCAAATTGATTGCACTCTGTGCGTTTCAGTTTTATTTTACTTCTGTTTTATGTGTAAATCGATTGCATCTGTATGCAAATCGATTGCACCCACTGTAACATGATTTTATGACATAAATATTTGTTGGTCAGAATTCCTTTCTCTCTCATATTCCCAAGCCAAACAAACTTCATTACATATAATACAACCCACTCATTTCTATCTACTCACAAATCATATCCAAACTTCAGCTCATCAAATACCCTTCTCTCAAAAACCTAGAACCTTCAAAACCCTAAAAATACCTTACCCATGGCTTCAAGGCAAAAATGAAAGGTGTCAGCTTCAGAGAAAGGGAAGAAAAAGGTTGATTCATCCTCTGAGAATCCATTACTTTCATCTCTCACCGAAGAACAAGAAGCAAAATTCACAAAGGACTTTCAAAGAAAAATAGTGTCTAATCCTAAATATGGTATGCTATCATCCTTTCCCCAGGAATGTTTCTCTTTTCAAAATGATTTAACTACTTATGGACTAGAACCATTAATTTCATCATTTGGTCCATATTATCCGGATCTGGTAAGAGTATTTTTCAGCAATTTAACTCCCCACAAAGGCAAGATGGTGACATATGTGTTGGGTACTCGAATCTCTCTAACCCATGAGATTGTTGGTGAGATTCTTCATATTCCCTACATTGGAAGCTCTTTGTATGACCCTGAAAACGAGGCATGGGATGACTACAGGAAAAAGGAATTTTATTACAACATTGGGAGATTAAGTGAAGCTGAATTCCGTTCCAAAAGGATTCGTGGTCTAGGCGGAGTGATTCCATCTAGATACTCATGGAGTGCAGGTAACTTTTATATAGACGATCGACTATTTCATTACTTTATGGTCTATATTATGTTTCCACGGGATGGAAACCACTACACTGTAACTGACCTGGAAATGAAGCTGATTTATGCAAGAAAGAAAGGAATAAGTGTTAATTGGGCAAGGCTCATAATGGTTCATATGCTGAGAGTCGATGCAAAATCGAAACTTCTACCATATGCTTATTTTGTTACAATAATTATGGAAGAATTTGGAGTTGATTTTGCTGGGTTTGAGAAAGTTGAAGATGTGAAAAACACAAGAAGAGGGGTTGAATTGTAAAACTTAAAATCAAAAGCTTAGACCACACTGTATTTTTATCCTGGTTCGTTTGATCTCAAACTACTCCAGTCCACCCGTCAAGGTGATTTCGCCTCTCTCTAACGAGGTCTTAATCCACTATATTCAACTGAATACAACAACTACTTTAACAACTGTTAAAGCCTTCTTGAGTCTAACCACATACCGGTTTATCTCAAGGAAATTTTCTTACAGATAAATGAACAAAAGTGTGTTTGATGTTTTCTAATAAAACTATATATCACAACTGTGATAATACACAATATTAAGCTTAGAATGAACTAGACTGCTAATGCTTTTGAGTAGGCGTGGTTGAAAGCTTTAGCAAAAATGAGAGCGTGCGTGAAGATGATTAGCTTAGGCGAGTATATGCGTATTGAGTATTAGCCTTTTCTTTTCTCACACTGACTTATTTATATAGCCTAGGAAGAGATATGTTGTTGTTCATAAAGCCATTTCAATGCTAATAACGTTCTTTCCTTTTTGAGAAGATCTTGTCTTTGAATAAAGCCGTTGGTAATTAATCTGTCTTGAATGCATAGTAACGCTTCAGAGTGTTCTGCTAAAGATAATCAGAGTGTTCTTTCCTTTATGCTGACGCTTCTGAGTGCTGATGACTTGGTAAGGATCTTGATCAGAGTCAGAGTATTTTATGCGCAGATTCTGTTCATCAGGCTTCAGCGTGTGATCTGGTAACTTCAGCGTGTAGCACATGTTTGATCTTCTGATGCTGATGTTGATACTGATCTTCTGATGCTGATTCCATCAGAGTTTCTATAAACACAAAACATAATTTTAAGTAGCATATATGTCTTATATATAAATCTTACAATTTATTTATTCTCGTATTTTGTTATCATCAAAACTCTAATTGAGGGTTGTAGAATCAAACTATGTTCTAACAATCTCCCCCTTTTTGATGATGACAAAAACCAGATTTTTTCAATTAAAATTAAAGAATAAAAGGTATCAGAGATAAAAAAATAGCGAATAAAAGGTATCAGAGATAAGAATAAAGAATTAAAGTATCAGAGCTAAGAAGAGAAAACTCCCCCTGAGTTAATTGCTTCCCTTTAATTCCATGAGACCTTGAGCATCAGAACTTTACTTTATCAGAGTTCATCAGATTCATCAGATTTTTGTACCTATAAGCTTTTCAGAAGAGAGAAAATTAAGTAGATCAGAATGTTTGAGACTTATGTCTCAGTAATCCGTTATTGAAAAATATCATTCTTTCTCCCCCTTTTTGTCAGTTATCAAAAAGCAGAAATAATCAGAGCTAAAATGATCAGAGCAAAAAAAAGCGTTTATATTGAAAACAGAAGCAATGATAAGTTCAGAACATGAAATTTTTTTTTACAGATAAACAAGTTATAAAAACAAAAAGGAAATTCTAAGAAGGTGGAGGAAGTCGTGTGAACAGAGCTTCCAACATGCTCTTGATTTGGGTGCTGGTTTCCTGTTGCTGAGATAACATGTTCGCTATTGCATCAATCTTGGTGTCCTGCTTATCCGTTCTTTCATTCATCAGCATGTCAGATCTTTTCAAGTCCTCCAGAGTCTGCCTGTCAAGAGAGGAAGCTTGGGGATCTTCAGAAATAGGGTGCTTCTCAGAGCTTTCTTCAATATCTTCTTCTTGAGCCTGTTCTTCTGCTGGGATCATCTGTTCTTTTGCAGGTTGAACTTTGGATGATGGACGCTGTTCAGACCAAGGAGCAATGTCCAGATGGAGAACTTCTTCCTTAAGCAGCTTGCTCAGAATTGGACCTTCAATTTCTTTCAGCAGATTGCTGAAGTTCTGTTGAGCCTTTCCATAGCTCTGGTCTTGCAACTTAAAGGTTTCAGAGCATACCCATCTTCTGAATTTTGTCTAGAGGAAGTCTGATACAGCAGGATCAACCAGTTCCAGACTTGCTTGTTTCAGAGAAGTGATCCACTTCTGTATATCTGTTTCAAAGTTCAATATGCTGGAACCAACATCTGGATGTTTTGGTTTTGGGATTGCAGTTTTGTGGTTGATGGCAGCAAGACGTTTAAGGACTGTTAAATCAATGACAGTCTTGCTGTGGTCATCTGAATTTTTCTTAGGTGAGGGAGTGGGAGAGTCAGGAATTACGATTGGATTTGATGGGGAATTTGGTGGAGTTATTTCTGGTGAAGAGGGAAGTTGAGGAATATTTACAGTGGTACCACAGGGCAATTGAATGGCCAAAGGTTGTGGTTCAGGAGATTTAGAGGGTTGAGCCTCAGCGGTTTGAGTTTCAGGTTGTGGAGATTTTTCAGGTTGAGGAGAGGGTGGATTAATTTCTGGTTGAGGAGATGAAGGTTGTGGGATTTCTGGTTCTGGAGAGAGTGGAGTTTCTGGTATTGGTGAGAGGGGAATATCAGGTTGTGGTGAGATGGGAATTTCTGTGTTTGGATTTGGATTTTCTGGTTCGGGAACGAAAGTGTGTTGGTCTATATCAGAAAGAACTTGTGCAAGTTCTTGTTCTGGTATGGCTTCAGTATTTGGATTTTGTGGTTGGGAGCGAGATATTCTGAGGGTTAATGATTCAGAAGGGTCAAAGTCTAAGTCAAAATCATCGAAAGTTTGAGGTGTTGGGTTTTCAGATGGAGTTGGAATTGGGATAGATGTTGATATAGCAATTGAATCTAAAAACAGTTACAGAAGAAGGATTACCTCTCTTCTTCGGAGTCTGCTGAGATGATCCTTCTGCAGCAGCTTTTCTTTCTTTGTCTTCTTCAGAACAACCTCTGGAGCCTTCTTCTGAAGATCTTGAATATTCAGATTTGGTGCTGTACCATCAGCTTTGCAAGCATCCAGATATCTCAGAATTATTTCAGGCTTAGAGTCAATTTCCGAGAACAGAGGGAAGTCGTCCAGAGGGACTCTTCTGCTGGAGATTTCAGCAAAAGGAGTGACGCTGGGCTCCTTCTTAATGTTCTCTATCAACTTCATTTTCTTCAGATTTTTGGCATTCAACTGCTTGCCAACAGACGGTTCCAGAGTGATGATTTCTTGTGCCTCTGTCAAATGATCAATCAGCCTATTCTCTGTCAGAATATCTGATATCAGTCTTCCCAAGGGTATCCAATCCCTTTTTGTACGTTCATCTTCTCTTGTTTCCTTGACACTTGTTCTGAGATGGTTGAACAAAAGATGAGCCAGATTAATCATGACCTTCTGAGAGATAAAATAGATTAGAAACTGTTGATCAATATTAATGTAATCAAGAGAGCTGGTAGGCTTCCTATGGTTGAAGCAGCCCAGAATAATCTTGGCCCAAATTCTGTGCTTGTCCTTTAAATCCCTTATCTTGCTGGAGGGAAGCCCCAGCGTGAAAATTTCCCTTGCAATTAGGGCAGCATCTGCACACCTTTCTGCCATATCAATGCAACGAACACCACCACCATTGTAGCCTATTAAGCGTGCAATGAGGTCTTCAGTAATCACAATCTTCTTCCCCATGATGTAAGACGTAACTTGATGATTTGAAGAAGAAGCGTGAATCCAAAATTCCTTTACCAGAATAGGAAATGTTGGACCCACCAGACGATCAAAATACTTTTCCCAACCTTGAGCTTTAACCTCTTCAGATAAATCAAAACCATTCTCCTTGAGACTGTTGAAATCCGCTATTAATTCTGACAGAACTTCAAGATTCTTGACTGGAGTTAGAAGCGTTCTGAAGGGTACTTCATATTGTTTAGATGAAACTGTTTTCTGGGAACCTGAAGAAGGAATGCTGGAAGAAGCCATGTTCACACGAGGTTTTTGTGAAAAAACATTGAAATGTTTTCTTGAGAAAGTAAGAACACTGAAATTAGAAATATTCAGAGAAAATGAAAGTGACGGTAAAACGTGTAAATGGTGTGAAGTGTTTAAATAGATTTCTAAAAAAGGTTTTGAAAACATAAACGTTTAAGAGAGAGAAATTAATAATGATTATTAGCATTTAATGATAGCTGATTTTAGGGGATTCAGAAAGATACTTGGAACGGTTACCCATGACATGTGTCTCAATGCATCCAATCAGCGCTTTGCCTTTTCAGAAACGTGAATGCGTGTTCAGCCTCAGAAAATAACTGATGATGGGATGACACTTGTTTTCTTGAGTGAACAACATATTTCCATCCTTGAAATGAAGCGCTCAGATCTTCATGGATAGATCCTGATACAATATGTACTTCTAAAGATCTGAAGGAAGATTGATCAGTAGTTCACAGAAAAATAAACAAAGTTCTGAAGGTTAATATATAGAATTAAAACAATTTCATTCTGGGCAGAGCTTCATGCTGAGATGTTTCAGAATAAAGTTGAACCTATCTTCAGAAAGTGGTTTTGTGAAAATATCAGCCCATTGATGGTCTGTGTCAATAAATTTTTAATTTAAAATCCCTTTCTGAATATAGTCCCTAATAAAATGATGTTTTATTTCTATATGCTTAGCCCTAGAATGTAAAATTGGATTTTTACTAAGAAAGATAGCAGAAGTATTGTCACAGAGGATATGAATGTTACTCTCAAATATCTGGAAGTCCTCAAGTTGACTTTTCATCCAAAGCATTTGTGCGCTGCATCCAGCTGCTGCTATGTATTCAGCTTCTGCTGTTGATAGAGCAATTGTGGATTGTCTTTTGTTGGACCATGAGATCAGATTTTCTCCCAGAAACTGGCAGCTTCCAGAAGTGCTTTTACATTCTACTCTGTCTCCAGCAAAATCAGCATCACAGTAACCTACTAAGCTGTAATCACTTGATTTTCTATAAAACAAACCCAGATTAGTAGTACCTTTCAGATACTTGAAAATTCGCTTAACTGCTGTTAAGTGAGATTCTCTAGGATCTGATTGGAATCTAGCACAAATGCAAACACTGAATAAAATGTCAGGCCTTGAAGCCGTCAGATAGAGAAGAGAACCAATCATACCTCTGTAGACCTTCTGTTCTACCTTTTTACTTACCTCTTCTCTTTCAAGAATGCACGTGGGATTCATTGGAATCTTTGATGGCTTACATTCTGAGAGATCAAATTTCTTCAGAAGTTCTCTGGCATATTTGCTCTGATGAATGTAAGTTCCTTCTGGGGTTTGATTGATCTGAATGCCCAGAAAGAATTTCAGTTCCCCTATTAGGCTCATCTCAAATTCTACCTGCATACACTTAGCAAACTTTCTTCCCAGAGAAGGTTTAGTAGATCCAAATATGATGTCATCAACATAAATCTGACATACTAAAATGTCATTCTTAACTGTTTTACAGAATAGAGTTGTGTCCACTGTCCCTCTGGTGAATTCCTTTTCTAACAGGAATTTACTTAGTCTTTCATACCAAGCTCTGGGAGCTTGTTTCATACCATACAGTGACTTCTTTAGTTTGAAAACATATTCTGGATTTTTGGAACTTTCAAAACCAGGGGGTTGATGCACATATACCTCTTCTTCTATATAGCCATTTAAGAATGCACTCTTGACATCCATCTGATACAGAGTGATGCCTTTATTAACATCAAAAGAAATTAAGAGTCTGATAGATTCTAACCTGGCGACTGGAGAAAATGTTTCTGTATAGTCTATCCCCTCTTGCTGACTATAACCTTGTGCTACCAGTCGTGCCTTGTTTCTGATAACTTCACCTTGTTCCTTCAGTTTGTTTCTGAACACCCATTTTGTTCCAATGACGTTGAATCCTTTTGGTTTGGGAACTAGATCCCATACGTCATTTCTTGTGAATTGATTTAGCCCTCTTCCATTGCTAGAATCCAGTCATTGTCCAGAATTACTTCATCAATTGTTGTTGGTTCAATTAGAGAAACCAGTCCCAAGAGGGATTCTTCAGAGTTTCTGAAGCTAGATCTTGTTCTGATTGGATCTTCCTTTCTTCCTAAGATTGTTTCTTCTGGGTGATCCATGCTGCTTCTGGATAGTCTTTTCTGAGGTTGATCAACAGAAGGTGCTGGATTGCTTGTAGTGCCTCTTTCTGATGTTGAGGGAGTGTCTCTGTTAAGAGCTTCTGATGACTTGTCTTCAGTACCTGTAAATTCAACTTCCATACCTGCAAGTAATTAATTCTGCTTTGACTTTTAAGAGTCAAGCTTATCATCAAAATGAACACTGATTGATTCTTCCACAATCTGTGTTTCTGTATTGTATACTCTGTATTCTCTTGAGCGTTCAGAGTATCCTAACATAATACACTTTTGTGCTTTAGAGTCAAACTTGTTCAAATAATTTTTTGTATTCAGAATAAAACAAGTACATCCAAATGGATGAAAATAGGAAATGTTGGGCTTTCTGTTCTTCCACAATTCATATGGAGTCTTTTCCAGAATAGGTCTTATGGAGATTCTATTATGAATGTAACACGCTGTGTTTATTGCCTCTGCCCAGAAGATCTTAGCAACGTTAGTCTCGTTGATCATGGTTCTGGCCATTTCTTGCAATGTTCTGTTCTTTCGTTCTATAACTCCATTTTGCTGGGGAGTTCTAGGACAAGAGAAATCATGCAGAATGCCTTTGTCATTAAAGAATGACTCAAAATCTTTATTTTCAAACTCTCCACCATGATCACTTCTGACTTTGATGATTCTAAGATCCTTTTCATTCTGAACTTGGTTGCAGAAGGTGACAAACACAGAGTGTGACTCGTCCTTGTGTCTTAAGAACTTTACCCATGTCCATCTGCTATAGTCATCTACGATTACTAACCCATACTTCTTGCCACTGACTGAAGCAGTTTTAACTGGTTCAAATAGGTCAATGTGCAGAAGTTCTAATGGCTTAGAGCTTGAAACAACGTTTTTAGATTTGAAAGTTGGTTTTGCAAACTAACCTTTCTGACATGCTTCACACAGAGCATCTGAATTGAACTTCAAGTTAGGAAGTCCTCTGACCAGATTGAGTTTGTTAATCTGAGATATTCTTCTCATACTAATATGTCCCAATCTTCTGTACCAGATCCATTGCTCGTTGTTAACAGACAAAAGACACTTTACATTCTGACTTTTCAGTTCAGAAAGTTTTATTTTATAAATGTTGTTTCTCCTCTTTCAATTAAATAGGATAGTCCCATCTTTCTGACTAACAGCTTTGCATGAATTTTGATTAAAGATTATATCATAACCGTTATCACTTAATTGACTTATGGATAACAGATTTTGCATTAATCCATCTACTAATAAAACATTACTTATAGAGGGAAGATTTCCATTACCTACTGTTCTAGAGCCAATGATTTTTCCTCTCTGATTGCCTCCAAAGCCTACGTGGCCTCCAGGCTTAAGTTCCAGGCTTTGGAACATATGCCTTCTTCCCGTCATGTGTCGTGAGCAGCCAGAGTCCAGGTACCATGATTGGTGTTTCTGCTTTGCTGCTAAAGATATATGCCACATGTATTATTTTATCCTTAGGTACCCATATTTTCTTGGGTCCTGATTTGTTAGTTTTACCAAAACTGTGGTTGAATTTTGGTTTGACAGAATTATTACTACTAGTATATTTGATGTCATGTGTGTGCCCATATTCAAAGTGTGAATCAAGTGGAGTACATTTTATAACTAAATCCATGGAATTCTTTGGTGTAGGTACCTTACCTTGGTATCCTATTCCCTTTCTGCCATTTCTGCTAACTCCATAGATCATTGAAGCCATTTTGCTTCTATCTATGTTTTTAGCTAGAAACTTCTGAAAGCTGTGATCATACTCCTTGATGATCTCATCAGCACTGCTGGGAGTTTCAGGGATTGTTTCCTTCTGAGAGTTTTGCAATAGATTTTCTAATTTTGAAATTTTATCTTTTAACTCAGAATTCTCCAATTTGAGACTCTCAGTCTTATCAGAGTCAGAAGCAAGATTCTTTTTCAGGTTTCTGAATTTGACTCTGATCTGCTGATATCTTTCCAGAATTTCGTTAAGGCTTTCAGCTAGTTCAGCCTTAGTAAAGTTTATAGCAAAGTCAGGAAATACATCTTCTGTATCTGATTCAGAGTCTGACTCAGAAGCTTCACTGTCTTCTGTTATGTTTGCCATGAGAGCTATGTTTGCTCTTTCATCATCTGATTCTGAGTCAGCTTCAGATGTGTCAGAATCATCCCATGTAGCCATGAGACTTTTCTTATTTTCCTTGCCAAACTTCTTTTTGGGCTTTTCCTTCTGAAGCTTTGGGCAATCACTTTTGTAGTGCCCTTGCTCGTTACATTCATAGCAGATGATGTCTTTGTTGTTTGGCTTTCTGCTTCCTGAAGAACCTTCAGATCTTCTGTGTCCAGAGGAGGATTCTGACCTTCTGTATCTGGAGAAAGATTCATTCTGATTCTCTGATCTTCTGGGATTCCTGAACTTCCTTTGCCTCTGCTTCCATAATTGGTTCACCCTTCTGGAGAGGAGAGATAATTCATCTTCTTCTGATGAGGACCCATCAGAGGTTTCTTCAACAGCCTGCAAAACTTTGGAGTCATATTTTTTGTTAGATTTTAAAGCTAATGGCTTACCTTGCTTTTGAGGTTCATCTGCTTCTAGCTCTATCTCGTGACTTCTGAGGGAGCTGACAAGTTCCTCCAGAGTGATTTTGTTGAGATCCTTGGCTAGCTTAAGCGCTGTGACCATTGGCCTCCACTGTTTTGGCAAGCTTCTGATGATCTTCTTAACATGATCAGCAGTGGAATACCCTTTGTCAAGAACTTTGATACCAGCAACCAGAATTTGAAATCTTGAAAACATAGTCTCTATTGATTCACTTTCTTCCATCTTGAATGCCTCATACTTCTGAATGAGCGCAAGAGCTTTGGTTTCTTTGACTTGAATGTTGCCTTCATGCGTCATTCTTAGAGAGTCAAACATATTCTTTGCAGTGTCTCTGTTTGATATCTTTTCATATTCAGAATAAGAGATGGCGCTGAGAAGAATTGTTCTGGCCTTGTGATGATTTCTGAAGTCACGCTTTTGCTGATCAGACATTGCTTTCCTGTCAATCTTCTGACCACTTCCATCCACTGGGTGCGTGTCCCACAGATCAACGTCATGGGCTAGAAAGAAGCTTTCAATTCTGTCTTTCCAGTAGTCAAAGTTCTCTCCATCAAAGACTGGAGGTTTGCCACTGAATCTGTCTCTTTCTTTATTGTTGTCATTGCTGATGTTTTGATATGGTCCTGCCATTGTGTTTTTCTTATGCTGGATCTTGTACTGACACAGTTAAGTGTTATAAGCTCAGAACCAGGCGCTCTGATGCCAATTGAAGATGTGAAAAACACAAGAAGGGGGGTTGAATTGTAAAACTTATAATCAAAAGCTTAGACCATACTGTATTTTTATCCTGGTTCATTTGATTTCAAACTACTCCAGTCCACCCATCAAGGTGATTTCGCCTCTCTCCAACGAGGTCTTAGTCCACTATATTCAACTGAATACAACAACTACTTTAACAACTGTTAAAGCCTTCTTGAGTCTAACCACAAACCGGTTTATCTCAAGGAAATTCTCTTACAGATAAATGAACAAAAGTGTGTTTGATGTTTTCTAATAAAACTATATATCACAACTGTGATAATACACAATATTAAGCTTAGAATGAACTAGACTGCTAATGCTTTTGAGTAGGCGTGGTTGAAAGCTTTAGCAAAAATGAGAGCGTGCGTGAAGATGATTAGCTTAGGCGAGTATATGCGTATTGAGTATTAGCCTTTTCTTTTCTCACACTGACTTGTTTATATAGCCTAGGAAGAGATACATTGTTGTTCATAAAGCCATTTCAATGCTAATAACGTTCTTTCCTTTTTGAGAAGATCTTGTCTTTGAATAAAGCCGTTGGTAATTAATCTGTCTTGAATGCATAGTAACGCTTCAGAGTGTTCTGCTAAAGATAATCAGAGTGTTCTTTCCTTTATGCTGACGCTTCTGAGTGCTGATGACTTGGTAAGGATCTTGATCAGAGTCAGAGTATTTTATGCGCAGATTCTGTTCATCAGGCTTCAGCGTGTGATCTGGTAACTTCAGCGTGTAGCACATGTTTGATCTTCTGATGCTGATGTTGATACTGATCTTCTGATGCTGATTCCATCAGAGTTTCTATAAACACAAAACATAATTTTAAGTAGCATATATGTCTTATATATAAATCTTACAATTTATTTATTCTCGTATTTTGTTATCATCAAAACTCTAATTGAGGGTTGTAGAATCAAACTATGTTCTAACAAAAGTCAATATGGATCCAAATCTACATAAGATTTCAATCAAGAATGTTGACTCAAGAATGGGTGTTCATTATAATCTGGAAACAAAAATTATCACTTACGTTGGTGAAGATGTGGTTGGTGATGAAGGGAACGATCAAGAAGTCGAAGGTGGTGAAGCTGTACCTCCTCCACCTACTACTCCCTCTGGTCCAAGCAATCAAGATCTTATGGATTTCATGTCTCAACAATTTGCTTCCATGAACACCAACATCAACAACTAATGGAATGCTATCAACAATTCTACAACAACCCGGATTAATGACTTCCGCATAGATGTGAATCAACAATTTTCTTACCTTTACTCTCATCTTCACATTCCACCATATGACCCAAATAATCCAGCTGCACCTCCACATCATTACACAAAACCTCCTCTACAACAACAATTTCCAAATCAAGGATATTGGTTCTATAACAACCGGGACATGAATCAACCATAAAGTTCTGTCCAACTTTATTATGTTTACTATTTTCTATTATGTCCTTGTTCTGTTATTCTATGTTTTGTTTGTTGTTAAATTTCTTTGTAATCGTTAGACTATTTGTGATGCATGATTAATTAAGTTTTCCTCTCAATATTACTTTATTACTGTTTTTTGCATCTTTCCCTTCTTTTTGATAATGTCAAAGGGGAAAAGGATGTGGTACTTTATGCTTGTATATTTCCTTTTCTTAATTTTTTTTAAGGTACTCTTCAACCAAGGTGAACAAATTCAAAGGATTCCAACCTTCTCATACAAAGGGGGAGTTATGCATCTTAGGGGGAGAAGCTCTTTCCGGAAATTACAACGCATCAAGCAAGATCGTTTGTCATCATCAAAAAGGGGGAGAATGTAAAATCAAGCTTCTCAAATTCACTTTTGTTTTGATGAAGACAAACCATGAGGGACAAAGAAGGCAAAAATTATTGATCAAACTAAAAGCATCTATGGATAAAGCCTTCAGTTCAAGCACTTAGAAAATTTTAAGGTATAATGATAATACTTACTTTGAACTTAAGACATAGATGCTCAATGGTGAAAAGAAATATTTTATATTGTCCAAACCTTTACTCAAGTTTTTCTAAGCTAAAAATAATTTTTCACTTGAGTGCAATCGATTTGCACATAAGTGCAATCGATTGCATGCTTCAATTTTTTCAAATCTTTTGCTACTGTTTCTCAGTGCAATCGATTTGCATATTAGTGCAATCGATTGCATGCTTCAATTTTTTCAAATCTTTTGCTGCTGTTTCTCAGTGCAATCGATTTTTATGTTTGTGCAATCGATTGCACTCAATCAATTTTTTGCTATTGACTTCACATGCAATCGATTTACACTCTTGTGCAAATCAATTGGACACTTAAAACTTTTGAAATTCTAGCTGTTGAAACCCCGTGCAATCGATTTACACAAAGGGTGCAATCGATTGCATGCTACACGATTTTGAAAAACAGCAGCTTTGCACTTGCCTGTTCATACCACCATTTCATGGAAACCTTTCACTCAATCTTGGCAATTGTTCATGATTAATTTACAAAACTTTATGTTATTTTAAAAATGTGCTATGAACATATAAATACTCATTTTCAAAATCATTTTCTACACCTTTTCCAATTATATTTTCTGAGTTCTCAAAAATCAAACTCAAGTTGCTATACATTTTCATACACAAGTTTTCTGCACACTTTCACATATTATTAACCAGAAAAATTTGAGCATTATATATCTTGAGTCATTGTATACTATTATCATTGGAAGAGAAGATCAATTCATTTATTAAATCACTCAAAGTGATCATTACTACTCAAACTCACTCAAATCAAATATGGATAAATACTTACTTATTTTTCAGGATTGTTGGAAATAAGTTTAAGTGGTTTTATAAATCTTGTCTTTCCAGGATTGTTGGATACAAGTGAAGTCACTTTGAGAGGATTGTTCTCATTGTTGACATAGTGAAAATACAAGAGGATTGTTCTTGGTCCAAGAGGATTGTTCTTGGTTTTGGGTAGTTCTTGTTTAAGTTTGCCACAATAAGGAAATCTCTTTCATGTTGAAAGGGGACTGGAGTACTCTCGGACTGTGAGGGGAACCAAGATATATCGCTCGTGTCTCTTTATTTTTCTACACTTTACTCTTTCATAAACTCACCATAATCCAGAAAAATAATATCCATCATCACTAAAACCAGAATTTTTTAAATTACCTAATTCACCCCCCTCTTAGGCGCACTTCGTACTTACACGAGGGACATCGAGGGACTACGATCTTTTTTCGAGGGTCTTTGCTAAAATTCCCATATTCGAGGGACATGACTGTTTTCTGAGGTAACTAGTGAGATTACCCTAGAGGTGTATGTGTGTGAATGGTGCATTTGATTACATGCATTTTATATTGAATTAGGGTTTTCTAAGTATTGGTTTTAATCTTGCCATACACAACCTAATTACTAACATTTATATGAAAGCGGTAAAGTGACGAAAGTAAATTTACTATGCTATTACATCAATTGGGAATGGGTATACAAATGTACAAATAGGGATTGCAAGAAATTAAATCCTAATTAATTATTACAACCATATTGAATGTGAATAAATGTACAAGAATTGGAATGAAAAGAAAATGAACTTTGTTTTGATTTTTTTGTTTAAGAAAGGTTTTGATTAATTAAAATAATTATTAAAATAAAATATTTTTTGTAATATTTTTATATATTCATAAATAAAATTTGTAAATAAATAGTGTGTAAAAAATAAACTCAAAAGGAGTTGCTTTGATTTGTTGGAAAGATGTTTGAAGTTTGTTAAAAAGAGAAAACAAACAAAGGGTAAAAACTGTTCTAGCCCTGCCAAGATTTGAACTCAGGACCCTATACAGAAAGGATTTTCACGTGCGCTGTTTGTACCACTGGGATGGTCTGTTTCATCCGTTGGTTGTACAGATTGCACTCTTGGAGTGAAACTTGAAGTACTTCGACAGAGCCTCCAGGAGTGGTTTGATATTTGATCAAGTCTGCCTTAAACTCCTTGAAGCTATTACAGTTGCTACTTTGCTTTGAAAACCACTTCAATCGAAGGTTGATTAGGAGTGAATCAAAGAGTTCTATGACTTCCTTGAGTGGTATTTTTTGAAGGCTTTTGAAATGTTCCAAGGCTAGTATATGAAAGCTAGAGGGAGTGAATCAAAAGGCTGATGTGTGGAAGCTGGAGGGTGGATCGAAAGGATGATGTATGGAAGTTAGAGGGTGAATCGAAAGGATCTAACGTGTGAAGGGATTTGATTTTTTTTGAGAGTTTGAGAGTTTGAGAGTGTTTTATGATCTTTTTCCTCTATCCAAAAATCTCCCTTTGATTTGTAAAGAGTCTCTCTATTTATAGAGAAGAGGGTTTTTTCATGTTCAGGATAACATGTTATTGTTTTGTGTAAAATGAAAAGAAATCCAGTTAATGAGTTTTCATGGTTCCCAAGTTCAAGTACAAGTGGGGGCCTGATGTTTGCAGGAGACTTGACTCATGCTTTTTGATGTTATTTGCACTCAGAGACAAAGGTTACAAGGCTCAATGCATTTGACAATTTGCATAAAGCCTGTTTTCCTGAAATGGAAATTTTTTTTTGCTCCGCTGGGGGATATAAGAAAACCATGACATCATTAGATTGTATGCTGAGGATGTGGTAGTAACTTTATAGTAGGACGTCTCTGCCTTTGTACCTGCTGGAGAAAGTATTTGCGGGGATTTGCAGATGGCCTTTAGACATTGTCCCATTTCCAAAAGCCTGTAGTAACTGTCTTTCTGTTTTATTTACGTGCGTATTTGTAAACAGTAATCACATTCAAATGCATATGTTCAATAATAATCACTAGACATTTTTGCAAACAAACTAAGAAAGGTAAAAAAACAAATAATTTTGCACTTCCAAAGAAACAACTTTGTATTAATTCGAAGAGATTTTTCCTATAATAGGTGTTTTTTTACAAGGAGACGGACACCCTAGTAAGAGAATGTCGTCGCAAGAATGAAAACTATACAAAATAATGTACAAAGAAGAACAACTATGTGAGATAATCCTATTGGTTTTCCATTATGCTATTGCCTTTATGTCTTCGAGCGTCTCATCTCTTTGCTGCTTGTCCGAAGCTGACTGGGTTGATTAGTACCATTTGAGCTTGATAGTTGTTATCGAAGATTGGTTGTAAGGTGGTCCAACGGGACATAGTTATATGCTTTCAATCCCTAAATTTTACCTGGTCCTCCCTTTCGGGTTTTCAGTCCACCGGGATACCCTTTTTTGCCCAAGCTGCCTTTTTAGGTTTTCGACTTGCCGAGTGTACAAATTTTTTCACATGTATATCCCTAATTTTTGCCTGAACCCTTTTGGTTCGCCGGGATGCCCTTATTTTTTACTAGGCCAGTCAACCTAGCGGGTCTTTGTTCATGCGTAGTATCTTTTAACTATGTCTACATTTACAGGGTGTGGAAGGTCGTCACCATCCATAGTGGTTAAAATCCTGGCTCCACCTGAAAATATGTTCTTGATCACAAATGGTCCTTCATATGTAGGAGTCCATTTTCCCCTGGGATCACCTTGCGGCAGTATGACGCGCTTGACTACTAGGTCACCAACCTGATATACCTGACGTCTGACCTTCTTATTAAAAGCTTTAATCATACGTTTTTGGTAAATTTGACCATGGAAGACAGCCGCAAGCCTCTTCTCGTCAACTAGGTTCAACTGGTCAAGTCGAGTTTGAACCCATTCATATTCATTCAAAACTGCATCTTTTATGATTCTCACGGAAGGGATCCTGGATTTCAATGTGTAGGACAACTTCCATACCGTATATCAGAGAGAAAAGAGTTTCCCCTGTTGATGTGCACACTATGGTATGATAACCGTGAAGAGATAATGGTAAAATATCATGCCAGTCTTTGTATGTTATTTTCATCTTTTGTATGATATTTTTGATGTTTTTATTAGTAGCCTCTACAACGTCGTTCATCTTCGGCCGGTAAGGAGAAGAGTTATGATGCAGGATTTTGAATTGCGCGCAGAGTCCGGTGATCATAATATTTTTGAGATTGGCACCATTATCTGTAATGATTCTTTCTGGGATACCATACCAACAGATAAGGTTATGTTTGATGAATCAGACCCAATGTTCTTGGTAACATAAGCAAATGAAGTTGCCTCGACCCATTTTGTGAAGTAATCAATGGCGACGAGGATGAAGCGGTGCCTATTAGAAGCTGTGGGTATAATCTCTCCAATCATATCGATGCCCCACATTGAGAATGACCAGGGAGTATTTAAGACGTTCAAGGGGACTGGGGACACATGTACTTTATCAGCATAGATCTGACATTTATGACAAGTTCGTGAATGTTGATAACAGTCTGCTTCCATAGTGGACCAGTAATATCCTGCCCGTAGGATCTTTTTAGCCATTGTGTGCCCACTGGAATGGGTGCCAAAGGTACCTTCGTGCAAATCTGTCATAATCTTTTCTGCTTCACTTTTATCCATGCACCGGAGCAAATTAGAATCGTGGTTGGGCTTATAGAGGATTCCATTACTGAGGAAGAGCTTGGCAGAGAGCCTTCTTAGGAACTTTTTATCATTGACTGAAGCTACCCCAGGATACTGTTGGGCTTCGAGATATCTTTTGACTTCATGGAACCAAGATTTGTCCACTACTTCTTCAGTATCAATCTCATGGCAGTATACTGGTTCGTCCATTCTTTCAATAGTGATCCGAGGAGCTTTATTATCCCACCTGACCTTGAACATCGATGACATAGTAGCTAGCACGTCTGCTAGTTGATTTTCCTCTCATGGAAAATGATCAAAGGTAAATTCTTAGAAGTATAGAATTAATGTTAGCATATGTTCCCGGTAAGGGATGAGATTAGGATGCTTCGTGTCCCATTCTCCTTTGGTTTGACTGATTACTAAGGCCGAGTCTCCAAATACACTCAAGAATTTGATCCTTAAGTCGATAGCAACTTTGAGACCCATAATACATGCTTCATATTAATCCATATTATTGTTATAATTGAAACATAGCCTGACAATGAAAGGAGTATGACAGCCCTCAGGAGATATTATCACAGCACCGATGCCATTTCCAAGTGCGTTAGAAGCTCCGTCAAAAACCATAGTCCATCAGGATCCTTGTTCAGGTCCGTCATACGGTCTAAGTTCTTTACAATCATTCACTAACATGATGTCCTCGTCCGGAAATTCAAAAATTCATGGATTGATAATCATCCACAGTCTGATGAGCCAAATGATCAGCTAATACACTTCCTTTTATTGCTTTTTGGGTAGTATACTGAATTTCGTATTCGGTCAGGACCATTTTCCATCTTGCTATTCTTCCAGAGAGAGCGGGCTTCTCAAATATGTATTTGATAGGATCCATTTTAGATATCAATAAGGTAGTGTGTGTCAACATATATTGTCTTAGTTGGCGAGCAACCCATCCCAAAGTGCAGCAAGTTTTCTCGAGCAGTGAGTATCTTGTTTCACAGTCGGTAAATTTTTTGCTAAGGTAGTAAATTGCATGCTCTTTTCAACCAGACTCGTCATGTTTCCCTAGCATACACCCCATTGAGTTCTCTAATACTATTAAGTATATGATCAGAGGTCTTCCTTCAACTGGCGACATCAAAATTGGAGGCTCTTGAAGATATTCCTTGATTTTGTCAAAGGCGGTATGGAAATCATCATTCCACTTCACTGCTGATTTTTCTTCAGTAATTTGAAAATTGGCTCACAAGTAGCGGTTAGATGGGAGATGAATATGAAAATGTAGTTTAGACGTCCCAAGAATCCCCTGACCTCCTTCTCAGTGCGAGGAGTTGGCATTTCTTGTATGGAATTAACATTTGTAGGGTCTACTTCAATACCTTTGTTGCTGATAACGAAGCCTAATAGCTTACCAGATCTTACTCCAAAGGTGCACTTGTTCGGGTTCAGTATTAACTTGTATTTCTCCAGTCTTTCAAACAGTTTTTGCAAATGATCCAAGTGCTCCTCTTCAGTCTGAGACCTGTATATCATATCTTCGACATAGACCTCTATCTCGTGATGGATCATCTCGTGAAACAAGACTACCATAGCACATTGATAGGTTGCCCTAGTGTTTTTCAATCCAAATAGCATAACTTTGTAGCAGAAGGTGCCCCACTGCATAATGAAAGTTGTTTTGTCCATATCTTCAGCCGCCATTTTAATCTGGTTATATCCGTAGAAATCGTCCATGAAGGAGAAAACTTTATGTTGTGCAGTGTTATCGACCAGAACATCAATATGGGGAAGCGGAAAGTTATCTTTGGGGCTCTCCCTATTCAAATCTCTATAATCCACACACATGCGCACTTTTCCGTATTTTTTAGGTACCGGTACTACATTTGCAGCCCATTGTGGATAAGAAGTCACTGCTAAGAATCTAGTGTTAAACTGTTTCATAACCTCGGCCTTGATCTTTTCTGACATTTCAGGACGCATACGACGAACCTTCTATTTTATTGGAGGGCAATCTTCTTTTGTCGGTAGGCGATGAACCACAATATCAGTGTCAAGTCCTGGCATGTCTTTGTATGACCAGGAAAAGACCTCAACATAGTCATGTAACATCTGAATTAACCGCTTTTTAACACTATGCTCCAGATCAACACCTATCTTGACTTCCTTCTTATTCTCTTTAGTACCCAAGTTTACTTTCTCAACCGGCTCTTCATGAGACTGTATTTCCTTTTCCTCCTATTATAACAGTCTGGTAAGTTCTCCTGGTACTTCACAATCTTCCTCACCTTCATCCTCGATTTGGTAGGTCGAATTTTAAAAGTCATAATTGGCAATAGCAGAACCGTTATCAATGGGATCCAGAGTGGATGTGGATCTACAGTTTGATATGTGGGTGTGTCTAAGAGAGCATAGCTATTTTGATAAAGTAAAAAAAAAAATAGAAAAGAAAAACATAGAGCTTAAAATTTTCATGCAAAACATCCAATGATTTATTAATGACATATGAAGATGAAGTAATAGCCCTCACAAAATAGACCGTTGTGCCTCGGGTAAAGCACAAGGCTTTAGAGTTTCAACTGTTCAAATATTACATATTCCAAAAACAAAAAGACAATTACTCTTGAATAAAAGTAATAGGAACAAAATCCTTGGCCTCCCAATTGTTGAGTCCACCGCTGATAGTTGGGAAGAACCACTTGTCCATGTCGCAGTCGCTATCACTATCCCACAAAGCATTGATTCCATGATTGTTGATGTGTAGGGGTGGTCCTCCGGCACGAGCACGACGAACAACTCTTTGGGCTCCTGAAGTAAAACCCAAACCAAATTTGTCAGATTTGTAAGGGATATCAGGGAGTTGGCCTCAAATGGTGCACCCACCTTCCTCGACTACTGCTTTGGCATCCCTCAAATAAGCCATCTTCAACGGGGGTCTGGTAATCTTTAGAACACTAGTAGCAGTCTTGGTTACAAAAACTGTCTATGGAACCTCCTCAAAGTTCTGACAGGGGGTCTCAATGAACTCGCCGTCCATCTCAACATACATGAAAGAGTTCAGGTGGCTCACCATGTATTCCTCCTCTCCATGGACTATGATAATCTTTTCATTAACTGAGTACTTCAAAATTTGATGTAGAGTAGAAGTAACAACACCGGCCCCGTGGATCCAAGGGTGTCCCAATAGACAGAAGTAAGATGGGCGGATGTCTATCACGTAGAAAGTGGAGTAAAAAATTTGAGTACCAACTTTGATAGGGATGTCCACCTCCCCGTGCACCATTCTCTTGAAACCATCAGAGGCCCTTACCAAAATATTACTGGGCTTTAATGTGAGTCCTTCACAATCTAATATGTCCAAAGTGTTCTTGGGTAAGACATTCAATGATGAACCCGTATCCACCAGTACATGAGCTTAGGTAGTTCCCCCACACTCAAGGGAGACATGTAGGGCATCATTATTCTTTCTTCCCTTGGATGTTAAATTTGCATCAGAGAAACCAAGTCCATTGTCAGCTGTCAAACTAGCAACACAATTCTCAAATTGATCGACGGAGGTCTCTTGAGGCACATGGGCAAATTTCAGGAATTTTACCAAAGCCTTGGCATGAGCCTGAGAGTATAACAATAGGGCCAACATTGAGATTTTTGAAGGGGTCTGCCCTAACTGCTCCACAATGTTATAATCACTTTTCTTTATTATCTTCAGTATCTCTTCCATTTCTTTTTTAGAAGCCTCAGGAATGACTTCTTTGTGTGCCTTCGTCTGGACATGCTCAACCAATACCTCTTTGCCCCGAGTCTCGGTCGACTTAGTAATAGGGATAAAAGCAGGGATAAAAGTAGGAGTAGCCATGGGAGTACTAACAAAAGTAGCACCAGAAATGATCACAGGAGTAACAACAGTCTTTGGAGAGATTTCGGGAAAGAAAACTCTTCCGCTTATTGTAATTTTACTGGTCCCAACGATGTTGTAGATGTCAGGATCAGTATCTTCATAAACTTTATCTTTAACAACCAATAGGTCTTGCTTGACGCCATGGTAATAGACGTCAGCCCCATAATTCCAGGGATTAACTTTATTAGAGGAATACGGTATTGGCCCACGAAGGGTGATGATCAAGGGAGCAAACTTGGGAACAAATGTAATCCTGACGGGTCTTTTGGAGGAGACCCTGGGAGGGTTGTAGGAAATGGTAATTATTGAGACATCTTCACACAAATTTATTGCAAGGGGAACTTTCTCAAACAGAATTTCTTTGTTAACCATCAGGCACTGGACACCCATCTTTAACAACAAACAACTGTCTGGTAGAGACATAGAAAAGTGGAAACCTTCACCATAGTCCAGAAATAAACCGGCTCACAATAGATTCCTTTTAACAGTTAGAAGAGGAGTAGCTAACTCATCCACATAAGAAACAAACCGATCGTCATTGACACCATTGACACCCTGGCCATGTTTGGGCATTAATGCAGTTATTACATTATGTATTTCTAGAAGGTCAAACTCAATCTCCTTCGCCTCGATAAGATCCTGCACCTTATTTTTCAAAGCCCAACAATCGTTTGTATCGTGCCTCAGGCTTTCAGAATGGTAGACACATCGAGCATTTGGGTTGCAGCGGGGAGATGCAATATTAGGATTCTTAGGAGCTTCCTTTAGAGTCACCAGATTGGATTTCAATAGGTGTGGAAAAACCTGTGATAATGTCATGTTAATCTAGGTAAACTGTCTTCTGAGCGCATCTGGTCTGCGCTGATTGTTTCGTTGTTGGTTTGAGGCAGGATTGGAAATAATAACAGCCTATACCGTCGGACGATGTTCAACTTTGTTTTGATTTCTTTGGCCATAAGCAGCACTGAACTATTTCTTCCTAGTGAAGGGTTTCTTCATTGTGCTTGAGGATGCATCCCTCTGGATTTTACCACTCTTAATACCGGCCTCTACTCGTTCACCAGTTAATATCAGCTTAGTAAACCCAGCTGAGGAACTTCCAATCAGATGGTTGAAGAATGGACCAGATAAAGTGCCTAAGAACATGTCCACCAACTCTCTATCAAACAGAGGAGGCTGGACTCTTCCCGCAAGGTCTCTCCACTTTTGGGCATAATCTTTGAAACCCTCGTCGGAACCCATAGACATACTTTGCAATTGTGTACGGGTTGGAGCGAGGTAAGTGTTATATTGGTACTACTTGTAAAAACATCATCCAGATCTTCCCAATAACAAATGTTGGTTCTTTCCAGCTAATAGAACCAATCCAGCGTGTCCCTGACAAACTTTCTTGGAAAAAATGTACCCACAGATTCCTATCAGCCGTGTGGGGTTGAATTTTCTTGACATATGACCTTAAGTGCATCTTAGGACAGGAGACACTGTCGTATTTAGCAAATGTGGAAACTTTGAAATTTGGTGGAATGACCACACCAGGAACCAAACCTAGTTCTTCAAAATCTAAACTAGGTACTCTCTAAATTTCCATGGCATTGAGACGACCCTCCAACTGTTTATATTTGTCAGCAGGAGGAGGATATTGTTCTTCAGCATAGTCGGTTTCCTCTTCATCAGACCCCAGACAATGGTCTCCTTCTTTTGATTTCTCTTCCTGATTGTCCCCCTCAGTTGACGTACTTGCGAATTCTAGAGCTCGCTTCGCTGGTTCTCTGAACCTCATTCCTATATTCAGGACACCCAGCGTTTTCTTCGTCTTCTTCTTCTTGTCTTTGATCATGAGAGCCTTCAGGTCCTCTTGTCCTTTAGCCAGAGCCAGGAACATCTGTTGGAATTGAGCTTCTGTTCTTGAAGATCCTTCACTGTTTGTTTGATATCCATTCTTACTGAAATAAAAAGTAGAAAGATAAGGAAAACTATTGTGAAAAACCTGTTATGTGTTATGATGCATGGACATGCGTATGCAAATGATTTCAAGGACTTAGAAGAATTAAATTTGTTTAGACAAAAGGGAGCAAACGTCAATTGTATTAATAAGTTTAAATTGATTACAACCATGCCCCTTGGGCTTACAATGGAGGAAAAAAACACAAAATAAACTCCTAAGACAAAAAAGTCGAGCGCATCCTTTTTGGCGCAATGTAAGCGTTCAAATTTCGCTCTTCATGAAGCTGCCTTGTATGCTTCAAAACCTTTTTTTCACTCGCATAGAACTGGGCTTCGAAGGTGTCTCGCTCTTCCTTTAGATGAATCCAAGCTCTTTGCAAGTCTTCAAGGGAAGTGGGCATATCAGGATGAAGGATAGTATATGGAATATCTCCTTCGACAACATGCTCCATAATGATAGGTAGGATGGGGGCGTAAGGCATCATGAGAATTTGAGCACGAGTTCATACCCACTTAAGACAAGGCTCCAAAGGAATGAAGTTCTTATGCCCCAATGTCTTTCTATCCACCTTGTTTACCATTCTCCAAGCTCGTATGAACCTTTAACAATAGCCTTGATTATCTCCCTCGTAATCGAATACCAACCCTTGGATGAGTGCATCATGGGGGCCATCTCTTCGCGCATACTCAAAATGTCGTAAAGCCAAACAAGGGTTGTAGGTAATACCTCCCCTTATTCCAAGCAGAGGGACATTAGGTAATTCCCCATAATGTTCGATGATAGTAATATCCTCTAAGGATCGAGAACACCAATGAATATCAGAATGTGTGTGACATCATCCTTTGAGACCATGTCAAACTTTGCTCATTCTTCAATGTTGATCGAGGTAGGTGCAAAATAAACCACCTAGAGAGAAAAGGAATGCAACACAAAAGGGTACCTCTTTTCCTCATGGTACGTGTATAGAAACAATGTAGAATGTCTCCAAGCAGGTTAGGTACAAGATTACGAGAGAGAAATACCTTGACAACATTCACATCTACGAGTTGGTCCAGATTAGGAAATAGAACCAAACCATAGATTAGAAGGGCTAAGACATCTTCAAAAGCTTGAAAGTCCATATCCTCTAAGAATGAACGAGCCTTCTCCAACATAAACTTGGCTAAGAAACCCTTAACTCCACTTCTCGTCTCCCAATTTGTTATAATGTCAGATCTCTTCAAATGCAAGGCTTCGACAATGACATCAGGCTTTGGAGTCTCCTCTAAACCGGTGAACGGTGTTTGGTCAAGCATATGCACTCCTAATAGTTAAGAGAATTCTTCTAATGTAGGCACCAACTGGTAGTCAGGAAAGGTGAAGCAATGATGCATGGGATCAAATAATTGGAAGAGCACACACATCATTTCTTCTTGGAAGTTTGAGGTAGCCAAGTTGAGCAGTCGACCATATTTCTTGGTGAAGGGAGAATCTCCAGGCACTTTTGATGCTAACTCTTGAAGTTGAGGATGCACTTTCACGAAGTTAATTCGGATGGTATTCCTATGAATAGAAGCCATGACTTACAAAACAGAACAAAGATAAATTCCTAAATCCTTGAAATGGTTAGCGAGAATGATTTATGATGTTATGATATTTATGATGACATGAATAATAATCACAAACAAAGCACACAAAAACCTTAGGTTATGGCTTGCATGGGTTTCATAGGTAAGCACCCTCTTGAAGTTTTAGTTGGCTCAACCTGTCCTACAAAGTAACCGGGTTCTAAGGGATCTCAATATCACCGACCTTTCTTTTAGGCATTGTCTCAGCATAATCAATCTTTTCTTGCGGCTGAGATATCCCAAAAGTCCGATCTCAATGAGTGTAGAATCGAGTATCAACCAATCTCCAACTTTGCACCAAAGTCGACTATCTCACTACTTCCTAATGGCCAAGTTGTTCAATTAAGGTTCTATGGTCAATTAGTGCTTCATGACGCTGCTCAGCGGCCCCGTATTCTCCTCGATTCAACACAAGGGATATCAGTACCAAAAAATGCATCACACTAACGTAGCCATTGCTTCAATCATATCGGTCTATGCCTTACAGTTTCCACAATCTATTGCTACTTACCTAAAAGGTGCCCCAAATCCGGGTGGAGGATCAAAATAATCCCAAACAAAAAACCATAAACGTAAAGTGAACAAGTCAAACAAATGAAAGCATTTAAATGTGATCTAACTCTAAGTTAACCCCACTTTTAAGTGTTTCCCCAGCAGAGTCGCCAGTTCTGTAATACGGTGGGAGAACTGACTTGGTTGTTTTGCGTTTGATCGCAATTATTGCAGATAACAAGAGTCGCCACCAACTTTTCTTTTATCCAACAAAGGAAAGGGTGAAAAGAATAGATAAGACCTTTAGAGATGTTTTCTTGAGTTCGGGGGGTAGGTTATGAAAAGGGAAGGTATTAGCACCCTTTTTATCTGTAGTTATCTACGGGCTCTTATTTGCTTGCTATATCACTTTCTTTTGTTTGAAAGTGTGCTTTGAGTTTGAAAATATTTTGAAAACGTCTTTGTAATGATTCTCGTTTCTATAAGAATACGTACAAAGTGTTGGTTTTGAAAATAGTTCAAAGAGGTGTTTGTTGTGGAAGATGTTTTTTGAAAGTGATTTTGAAAAGTGCTTTTGTAATGATTCTCGTCTCTATAAGAATGCATACGAAGAGCTTTGACTTTTGAAAATCTTTTAATTGAAAGTGTTGGTGTGAAAATGTTTTTTTAGTTGTGAGCGAGCAAGCAACTACGAGCGTCCTACCTACTCAAAAGGTCTTTGTTCTTTTCCTCCTCCTTTAGATGTTGCTATCTTACCATTGGTTGATAAGAATCCCCATCGTTGGATGTGAATGGATGGGCGTGGGTCATTTGTATAATCATAGAAGGCAACCTATGATACATTTTAGCAATTTCATATAGGGACTAGATCTTTTACCGAAGGCAACATCGAGGGACTACGATCTTTTATCGAGGGTCTTTGCTAAAACGCCCATATTCGAGGGACATGAATATTTTTGAGGCAACAAGTGAGATTACCCTAGAGGTGCGTGTGTGTGAATGGTGCGTTTGATTACGTGCATTTTGTCTTGAATTAGGATTTTCTAAGTATTGGTTTTAATCTTGCCATACACAACCTAATTACTAACATTTATATGAAAGCGGTAAAATGCGGAAAGTAAATTTACTACACTATTACATCACTTGGGGATGGGGATAAAAATGGAGATTGCAAGAAATTAAATCCTAATTAATTATTACAATCATATTGAATGTGAATAAATGTACAAGAACTGGAATGAAAATAAAATGAACTTTGTTTTGATTTTTTTGTTAAAGAAAGGTTTTGATTAATTGAAATAATTATGAAAATAAAATATTTTTTGTAATATTTTTATATATTCATAAAATAAAATTTGTAAATAAATAGTGTAGAAAATCAACTCAAAAGGAGTTGCTTTGATTAGTTGGAAAGATGTTTGAAGTTTGTTAAAAAGAGAAAACAAACAAAGGGTAAAAACTGTTCTGGTCCTGCTAAGGTTTGAACTCAAGACCCTATATAGAAAGGCCTTTCGTGCATGCTATTTGTACCACTGGGGTGGTATGTTTCATCTATTGGTTATACAGCTTGCACTCCTCGAGCGAAACTTGAAGTAATTCGACAGAGCCTCCAGGAATGTTTTGATATTTGATCAAGTCTTCCTCAAACTCCTTGAAGTTATTCCAGTTGCTACTTTGCTTTGAAAACCACTTGAATCGAAGGTTGATTAAGAGTGAATCAAGAGTTCTCTGACTTCCTTGAGTGGTCTTTTTTGAAGGCTTTGGAAATGTTCCAAGGCTAGTATATGAAAGCTAAAGGGAGTGAATCAAAAGGCTGATGTGTGGAAGCCGAAGGATGGATCGAAAGGCTGATGTGTGAAAGTTAGAGGGTGAATCGAAAGGCTCTAACGTGTGAAGGGATTTGTGTTTTTTTTGAGAGTTTGAGAGTTTGATAGTTTGAGAGTGTTTTATTATCTTTTTCCTCTATCCAAAAAATCTCCCTTTGATTTGTAAAGAGTCTCTCTATTTATAGAGAAGAGGGTACTTTCACGTTCAGGATAACATGTTATTGTTTTGTGTAAAACGAAAAGAAATCCAGTTTAATGGGTTTTCATGGTTCCCAAGTTTAAGTACAAGTGGGGGCCTGATGTTTGCAGGAGACTTGACTCATGCTTTTTGATGTTACTTGCACTTAGAGACAAAGGTTACAAGGCTCAGTGCATTTGACAATTTGCATAAAGCCTGTTTTCCTGAAATGGCAATGATAACTTTATGCCATATACGGAAAGACCTTTTGGACAATACTTTAAACACTTGGGTAATAGTTTAACTAATTGTGCAAAAAATTAATTATGGAGTGAGACATAGGTTTGATGCCTAAAGAGCAAGATCATGTAGCCCTGGACTATGGATTCCGTCTTCAACTTGACGCCTTAGATCGAATACCATGTCTTTCGTTTTGGCCATACAGATCTAGCCTTTGACCAAACTCAAGAGCAAATGAAATTGAATGTCTCCAATAATGGCATGTATTTTGATTGGGCCCTATTCAAATGAATGTACCACTTTGAATCCCTTTGTTTTTGATCACGTAAGTCCAACCTTCGACCAAACTCAAGGCTGGAAAAACTAAATATTCCTAACAATGGCATGTATTTCGATTGGGCCATATTCAGCTGAATATACTACTTTGAGTAGGCAAGATAGTCTCAATGGCATAGTCAAAACGAAAGGAATTATGGATTACTTTCTTACTTCAAAAAAGAAGCCAAATGCCCAAACAAATCATAGGAACCAAGATTGCTCAAAGAAACCAAATGCCCAATCGAAGATTGTATGAAGATAACCTTTATCCAAATGAAACTTGTATGCAGGAGGTTACTGCTATGTAAGAAGCCTTTGCTCAATCGAAGCCTTGCATGAAGCAAGCATGCAAGAGGCCATTGCCTCAATCGAAACTTGGGAATTTGGAGCAAGTTTTAAGGAGGCCAGAGTCCAATTAAAGCTTGGGAATGCTTTCATCGAAGTAGGCCATATGCCCAATCGAAAGAGGTATTAATGTGGATTCCAAGTAGGCATTGAGGTGGATTCGAACAAGATTCAAGGTAGATTCGAAGAAAGATTGAAGGTGTATTCAAAGCAAGATTGAATTTGGTTTCGAAGCGGGCATTAAAGTGGATTCGAAGCAGACATAAAGATGGATTTGAAGTAGGCTACTTTGAAGGAAACAATGCCCCAATCGAAACTTGTGAAACAAGCATGAATCAAAATAATGCCCAACATGAATCGAAGCAAGCTTACTTTTCTTCAATTTTTGTCAAAAAATCAAATTTATCTTCTTTCCCTTTTCAACAGTTTCCTCTTTGACTTGATGTTTGAAAATCCAATATGATCCATGGAGACTATGTGGGGCATTAAAAATCCAAATGTACTTGTGCAAACTTGAACTTTTTTTGAAAATCCTTGTAAGAAAATGTCTTGAGAAAAGAGAGGGAAAATTTTGGGGTACAACAACGTCCTTTAGAGAAGCCATCTTCAGTGGGGGCCTGGTAATCTTCGGAACAACAGTAGCAGTTTTGGTAACATCGATCGTCTGAGGAACCCCTTCAAAATTCTGACAGGGAATTTCATTGAATTCGCCTTCCATCTCGACATACCTAAAAGAATTCAGGTGGCTCACCATATAATCTTCTTCACTGCAGACTGTAATAATCTTTCCGTTTATAGGGTATTTCAACATCTGATGTAATGTGGAGGTGAGAGCACCGGCCCCATGGATCCAAGGGCGTCCAAGTAAGCAAGAGTAAGCCGGACGAATGTCCATCACGTGGAAAGTGGAATCAAATACTTGGGAACTAACTTTTATCGGGATGTCCACCTCCCCATGTACCATTCTTTTAGAACCATCAAAATCCCTCACCATAATGTTACTAAGTTTTAATGTAAGTCCTTCACAATCCAGTCTGTCCAAGGCACCCTTGGGCAGGACATTCAGAGATGAGTCGGTGTTAACCAACACATGAGCTAGAGTAGTGCTCCTGCATTCAATGGAGACATATAGGTCCTTGTTATGTTTTCTTCCCCCAGGGGTCAGATCAGCATCGGAGAAGCCTAGTCCATTATCAGCAGTCAGACTGTCAACACAGTTCTCAAATTGGTTGGCAGAAGTCTCTTGTGGCACATGAGCAGACTACCGAAACTTCACCAAAGCCTTAACATGGGCCTCAGAGAACAACAACAAAGGTAACATTGAAATCTTCGAGGGGGTCCTCCCTAATTGTTCCACAACATTGTAATCACTTTTCTGTATGATCTTCAAAATTTTCTCCATTTCTTGCTTGGAGGCCTCAGGAATGGATTCTTTAGGTGCCTCCGTCCAGGCAGGATCACTCAATACTTCTTTACCCCGAGCCTTAGTTGACTCAGCAGTAGGGATAACAATAGGAGTAGCAACAGTCTTTGGAGAGATTTCTAGAGAGAGAATTCTTCTGCTTCTGGTAACCTTACTGGTCCCAACAATATTGTCAATGTTAGGATCAATATCTTCAGCAACTTTATTCTTGATAGCCAATAGGTATTGCTTGACACCATGGCAGTAGACATCAGCTCCATAATTCCAAGGAACAGCCTTGTTAGAGGAATATGGTATTGGCCCCGGAGAGGTGATGATCAGGGGAGCAACTTTAGGGGTGGCGGTAATCCTTAAAGGACCTTTGGAGGAGGCCCTTGTAGAATTATTGGAAATGATAATAATTTACACGTCTTCACATCTTACATATTAACATAAGTTTCCCATAGAGGGAGTCTTTTCAAATAGAATTTCCCTGTCGTTCATCAGGCGTTAAACACCTATTTCAACAACATATAACCCTTGGGCAGGGATGCACAAAGGTAGAAATCTTCATCACAGCCTGGAAATAAACCAGCTCATAACATATTCTTCTTAATAACTGGAAGGGAAGTAGCCAAATCCTTCATGGAAGAAACAAAAAGAACATAATCAACAACATTGATACCCTTGTCATGCTTGGACATTGGTGCATTTATTACATTGTGAGTCTCAGAAGGGTCAAATTCAATCTCCTTTGCATCAATAAGGTCTTAAGCTTTATTCTTCAGAGCCCAACAATCATTGATATCATGCCCCAGACTGTTGGAGTGGTAAGCACACTATGCATTTAGATTGTAAGAGGGAGAGGAAGTGTTTGGGTTTTGAGGAGGATCCCTCAGAGTGACCAAGTCAGCCTTCACCAAATGCTACAACACCTGAAACAAAGGCATGTTGATTCTGGTGAATTGTCTTCTAGGCACATCTTGCCTCTGCTGATTATTTTGTCGTTGAGCTGGTGCAGTGTTGGATATCATTACAGCTCCTACCGTTGGACAGTGTTCAATTTTACCATGGCCTCTTTGACCATAGGCAACATTGACCTCCCTCTTTCCACTTAATGGATTCTTCACAGTACTTGAAGATGCAGCCCCTTGGATTTTACCACTCTTGATACCAGCTTCCACTTGCTCTCTTGTCAATATCAACTCGATGAACCTGGCTGAAGAGATTCCAATCAAATGGTTGAAAAATGGGCATGTCAGGGTACCCATGAACATATCTGCCAACTTCCTATTAGACAAGGAAGGCTGGACTCTACCTGCAAGATCCCTCCACTTTTGGGCATAATTTTTGAAACCCTCACTGGAACCCATAGACATGCCTTAGAGTTGCATGCAGGTTGGAGCGAGGCCAGCATTGTATGATACTGCTTGTAAAAAGCAACAGCCAAATCTTCCCAATTATAGATGTTGGTTCCTTCCAATTGATAGAACCACTCCAAATGCGTTCCTGACTGTGATACGATGGGAGAACTGACTTGAAGGTTTTGCGTTTGATCGCAAATGTTGCGGTTAGCAAGAGTCGCCACTGACTTTTCTTTTATCCAAAAGGAAAGGTGAAAAAGCACAGGAAAGACCTTTGAGATTATTTCTTGAGTTTGGAGGTTAGATTATGAAAAGGGAAGGTACTAACACCCTTTTCATCCATGGTTATCCATGGTCTCTTAGTTACTTTCTAGATCACTTGCTTTTGTTTGAAATCGTGCTCTGTCTGGTTTTTGAAAGTATTTTGTAACGAGGCCTTTGTTTAGGCAATCTTTGTAATGATTCTCGTTCGTAAGAATGTATACAAAGATGTTGATCTTTTGAAAATGTTTTCAAGTTTTATAAGATGTTTTGAAAGTGTATGTGATTATTTTGAAAATAACAAGGATGTTTGTTTTGAAATGGAGCAAGTAATTAGGAGCAATCTACCTACTCAAAAGTCTTTCTTGTACATTTCCTTTTCCTTTGACATTGTTATCTTACCATTGATTTGGTAAGTAACTCTATCTTTGGATGTGAACAGGACGGGCGTGGGTCATCATATATCCATGATTAGCAATGTTGCAAGGTATCTTAGCATTCTCTTTTAGAGACTAAGATCATTCGTAAGGCAACTTAGATAGCGTGATCGAGGGACTATGATCTTGTATTAGATTGTTTTTGCTAAGATACCTCACATGTGTAATATGGAAATTTTGTAAGGCAACCAAGTGGATTTTACCCTAGGGGTGCTTGTGTGCAAGTGTGTTGTTTTCATGCTTGATTTTGTCTTGAATTAGGGTTTGCTATTTGGTTGGTTTTAATCTTTCCATACAAAACCTAATTACTAGCATTGTATATATGAAAGCGATAAATTGCGAAATTTAAAGTTACTACGCTATTACAATACTTGTGGGAGGGGGGTATACAATTTATGAATGTGGATTGAAATAATATAAATCTAATTAATCTATTACAACCAAATTGAATATGTATAAATAATTGAAGAAATATATAAAGTACAAATGCAAATGGAAAGAAATGATTTTTGTGTTTGGATTTTTATATGAAAGAGGTTTTAACCTAAACCTAATTAGAGAAAAAATAATTAAACCAAAATTAAATAAAGTTAACTTAATTAAGAAGATAAATTAATTAAGAAAATATTTTTGAATAAAACCCTAATTCTATTTAGTTGATTAAAAGAAAATAAGTTCAAAGAAAAAGTATTTTTGTATTTTTATCTTGAAAATAATATATGGTGTTGTAAAATATTTTTTTCCCTTTTTCATAGTAAAATAAATATATTTAAATAAGTATAAAAGAAAATAAATAATAACCTAGTTTTAATTTAATTTACATGATAATTAGTAAAGATAAATAAAGTATAACGAATAAAGATAATTTTTTTTTGTGTGAGAAAAATATTTAAATTATGTCAAAATATAAATCTACTATTTTTATATTTTTTATGATTTTTTTTATTATTTTAGAAAATATATTTAAAAGAAAAAGTGAAATAAATAAATAAATAAAAATAAATGGGCCAGGGGGTGCCACAAGTAGGCAGGGTGTGAGCTAGCAAATAAAAAAAAACAATTCCAGGCCCAAAGGGCCCAGCGCCTGCAAAAAAAAAGTTAGAAAGTCAGAAAATATGAAAAAATACAAAAGGGGGGTTCACATTGGTTCGAATCCCCGCCCTTTAGGCAAGAAGTGACTTAGTACGCGTGCGCTTGCCACTGGGGGAACTGTTTCATCCGGTCATATAAACAAAACTATAAATATATAAGGCAAATCAAGTCCTGATGACTTCATCTTCAACCTCCAGCCGGTGTACCTGTAACTTCTTCATTTCTCCACAAAAATGGAAAGTTCAAACATGAAAGTTGTGGTGTTTCTTCCCACGAATCCAACCATATAACTTATGTAAGCTAAAAGTCAAAGATGAAAACTAATTTTGCTGGCCCTAAATTGAAACCTAATTTTCTCAGAAATTTCAAATCCAAAATTCTCTATACTCAGTCAATATAAATGGGAACTATGAACATGGTCAGCTTTAGAGCAAAGATATCTATATTTTGTCTTCACAAATCATGATCAAATGATGCTTGTATGAAGAGATAGAAGTTTGAAAACTTACCTCTTGCAGCTGGAGTTGTGAATGGAGTTTGAGAAACTTTTGAGATGGCCTGAGGATCTATTTAGCTTTCATGGACTTCCTTGAATGTATTCCAACTCCTACTTTGCCTTGAAAGTTCCTGAACCTCTCTACTCAAGTAAAACTGCAAGCTTAATGTTTTAAAATGGTGGATAGTGATGGAGGAGTTACAGTCTTGAAACATGGGTCTGGATCACTTTGATATGATGTATATTAAGTGTTTGGATGGTTAAAACTCAATACGCACGATTGGATTTGGAGATGGCTATGTGAGGTTCAAAATTGTCAAGTTAAGGCAGATTCTGAGTTGCAGAGTGCTTGGGAGTGTTTTGGGGTCTTAGACTTCATGTGTTATCTTGGAAATAGTGTATGTACTTATAGGCAAGAGGTTTTGAGGCTTGAAACAACTCAGAAATTGAAATCTCATGTTATGGCTTGGTTACTTGTTTTTGAAGCAAAGTTGACAAACATGGTTTCAATGTGAAGTACAAGGATTTGCAGGGAGGTTAGCAGGTTGTAGATATGTTGCTTGTTGCTTTTAAATGTTTTTGAGTCAGAAGCAACAATGTATGGGCTCAAGAAGAGTTGACATTGTGATTACAGTCACTTTTCCAAAATGGAAGTGGTGACTTTCTTCCCAAAATGGAAATGCAACTTGGATAATGGCTCAAATACTTGGACAATGGCTCTATCAGTTGTGTAAACATTAAATTATTGATTGATTAGTGTTGTACCCCAAAATTTTCCCTCCCATTTCCTCAATATTTTCTCACCACAAGACCCTTGGAGCTCAAGATCCAGTTAGGGTTTCCTCGGCTCAAGACTTCTCCTTGCACTATTGACCCAAATTAGGGTTTGTGTTTGCACAAATATGTTTTGACCTAAAAAGCCTAAGATGACTTTCATGCTTCGTATTGGACTCACAAGTTTATCCATACCAAGTTTCAAGCCTTGATCCCAATCTTTGCCCAGTAAATTGGACAGTTGACCTAGAAATCAGCTGTATTGGGGAAAAAGTCAACTGTGGTCAATTGATAGTCAAACCTCATGATTTTTGACCCACATCAATATTATGAACTCATATGAACCATTTGGTCATGTTTGGATCACAATTCCACAAGAAATTTGATCAGATCACCAAAAGGGCAAAATGGTCATTTTTAGGGTTTTGACTGCACAAAGGCAATTTTTGACTGTTTGACCTAGCCAATGGCAAACCAAGCTCATATATGGACTCAAGGACCCCTTGGCATTGTCTTGACATATTCAAAAAGTTCAAAAGATCCCAAATGCACAAGATTGACAGATGAATTTTCCAGTCAACTGAGCCAAATTTGACTGTATACTGAAAAGTCAAACTTTAACTTTTTGGTCAAAATCAAGTGTCAAGATTCATTTTTCATCAAGACATGTCAAATTATGAAACTTGTTCATCAAGAAATCAAAAATCACAAATTAGGGTTTGAAATGAAGAATTTTCATAACTTAGAATTTTTCTAAGTTATGAAAATCCCTAATTTGTTTCCTAACTTTGTCCCACTTTCTCATCAAGATGCATTTGGATTCAAACAAAACTCAAAACATGAAAGTTGTAGTCCATTGTAAAATCTACAACTTTGATTCACAAAGTTTCCTCAAAATAAGCTTGTATCTCAAGTTATGATTTTTGGAATAGGGGTGCAAAACATTCTTAACTTAGAAAATTTTTGACCTATTATTGGCAGGATTTTTGCCTAACTTCATGGCCATTTTTCACATGCTTCCACTTGGAATTTCAAATTGAATTACAAAGATGGATTGTAGTACACTTTCCAAGATTTCCAAAATGTCCAAGAACTCATTAAACAACCTTGTGGTTAGGGAGAATCGAATTTGGCAATATGAGCAAAAGTCACTTTGATTCATGGCCAAAGGCATGTTCATAACTTGTGCATTTTCAAACTCAGCATATGCAAGCTACATTACAGGCCTCTAATCTCATTTACACTCAAAAATTAAATGCCAATCCATTGTGTTCTAGCTTTGTTTTGTTCATATAGTCATTACACAAAGAATTAAGCCTTAATTGGAAAAAGCAATTTATCCATTTTTGAAAAGGTGAACTTTATGTCAAGATTGCAATCTATGAAGTACAAGGCAAATCCTTTTGGCACAAGTTCAGGAACATATCCCACTGATCAAGACTCAAGTGTGCAACATACTTGAGGGGCCTAGGGAAGCTTGTAAATCAACTTGCCAAACTTTGCTTAAGATAGAAGAAACATTGCATAACTAGGAACATCTCACATTTCTGCCAAGAGAAGCTTAGAAAAACTTGTTGAACACATTCCAAACATCATAACTGAGCTAAGGCACGAGCTAACCACCTTCCAAACCTCATCATTCATCAAAACACCATCCTACTGCAAAAAACAGAGTCCCTTCTGCAGTTGGACTTCTACAACTCAATCCATTCGTGCGTCTTGGCCAAAACCACTTCATACACACTCCATAGCATCCATACAAACTATCCCAAGCCCTAGCTTCAGACTGTAACACCTCTAACCAACTTCACCATTTTCACTTTTTCTGTTTTGCAGGTTGACTCCTATAGCTCGATTCATTTAGTTTCAAAGCAAGCTAAAGGTTGGAGAAGCATCCCTGAACTTCAAGCAAGCTGTACAAGTCCTCACATTGCACTGAAAGTACCTCCATTGTCAGACACGATCCAAGCTGAACAGGTAAGTTCATGGACTTCTATCTCTCAATCTAGGAAGAGTTAGCTTTAGGTTTATGAATGAAAAATGCTCTACTCATGGCCCTGAAGCTACACCTATAATTACTTTCCATTTATATTGCATGTGCTGAGAGAATTTGGAACCTGAACATTAGAAAAAACTTAGGTCAAGATTTAGGGATGGAGAAATTCTCTCTCATTTCTGAGAGTTAAGTCAAGTTTTTTATATGTCTGGATTCGTCTCTTGATGCTCTACATTTTTTGTGTTATGAGTTTTGCTTGAAAGTCCAGGAATCAGGAGTTAGGAAACGCGTGTTGTTGTTGTTCAAACAAGTCTGGAGGTTGAAGACAACTCCTCCTGGGCTGGGCCTGAGTTTGATTTTCTTTTTGCACCACATTCTCACACATGCACCCCCTTGGCCCATTGTGTTTTATTTTCATTATTTTTTACTTTTGATTTTTGTTTCTGACTTGTTTATTTTTGTCAAAGCATAAAAAATATTAAAAATATTTTTCTCACATTTTTTGCATTTTATTTGATATTTATTTGTTTCATTTAGTTATATATGTAAATAAATACATAATACTTTTTTATTTAAAATACTAAAAACAATACAAAATACATTTATTTTCTAATTTTATTTTATTTTATCTTTTGAAAACATTTCCTAAAAAATATACTTTTTTTTTGTAAATATTAAATATTTTATTTTTTGTACATATTTAATATATTTAATAAATAATATAAATACTTATATATTTATTAGTATATTTAGGTTAAAAACATAAAAATAATACATTTTTATTTTTATTAACATTTGACTTGAAAAATCATTTTTTTGCAATATACTTTCTTTTTATTTATTTCTTATACATAATTAATAAATTTTGCATATAATAAATAATTAATACATTTTATTTAGAAAAAATTAGGGTTTTACCCTAAACTTGAAAAATATCCAAAATTAACCTTTTTTTATTTTTGTTTATTTGACACATAAAAAACACTTTTCACATACATATAAAAAATCATTTTTTGCATCTTGCATATTCATTGTATTTTATTTAATTATTGTACAATTAAATACCTTGTAAAATTTCAATTTGGATGTAATAGTTAGATTTAAATTTCTTGCTAAATATCCCCATTTGAACATTTGTACCCCCATCCCATAATTTGTGTTGTAATAATTTAGGATCTTTAAATTCCGCATTTAAAAGTTTTCTAAATATGCCATGATAGAATTAGGGTTTGTATGCAAAAATCAACCAAAACAAATAGCTTGACCTAATTCCAAGATAAAAGCATGAAAATGAACAAACACCAATCACACTTGCACCCCTTAGGGTTAGTCCACTTGTTGCCTTCAATAATGGGCCATGTTGCATGTTGAGTGTTTTTGGCAAAACAAGACAATATCAAATGATCATAGTCCCTCGATGACGCTTTTCGAAAGTTGCCTAAAAATGATCAAGTCCCTTAAAGGAAAAATTGCCCAAAGACACTTGGCACCATTGCAATCATGGTCTAAACGATGACCCGCGCTCGTCCCGTTCACATCCTAACACAAGATTGTCCACCAAATACAATGGTGGAACAAAATTGTTAAAAGGGTTAAAACATAGCAAAGATCTTTGAGAAATTTAGGGTAGATAGCTCTTGGTTACTTGCCAACTTGCAAAACAAAAACACTTGCCTATTTTTCAAAACACACATCACAACACACTTTCAAAACAACTTTCAAAAACATTGAAAACTTTTTCAAAAGACGTACACCTTTGTATACATCCCAACATGGATCATTACAAAGCTTGCCACCACATTGGCCTCTTTTCAAAACATTTTCAAAACCCACACACAAAGCACCATTTCAAACAATTGAAAGCACCATTTCAAACAATTGAAAATCAAAGGCAAGTGATCTAAGCAAGTAACTAAGAGCCCATGGATAACCATGGATAGAAAGGGTGCTAATACCTTCCCTTTCTATAATCTACTCCTCGAACCCAAGAAAACATCTCAAAGGTTTTTGCTGTGCTTTTTAACCTTTCCTTAGGATAAAATAAAAAGTCGGTGGCGACTCTTGCTCAACCGAAACATTTGCAAAAACAAATGCAAAACCCAAGTCAGTTCTCCCACCGTATCATGATTAGAAAGTTTGAATCCTGCAAAGCAAGATTTACACAGCATGCTTGAAGATTGGATCAAGTGTTCTTCACAAAATGGCTTGTAATTCAAGTTTGAAAACCCTAACTTCTTGCCTTCGATTCTCCTTGCTCAAGAATAATCTCAAGGAGTTCTTGGACATTTTGGAAAGCTTCCAATTTTCTCTACAACTCATATTTGAATTTCTTTTGAAGATTCCCCTTGGAACTATGTGAAAATTTCCATGAAGTTAGGTCAAAAATCTGCCTAACTAGGGCAAAATTTCACTAATTCTTTTTTAATTCATGAGCATGTATTCACAAAATTATAACTTGAGATACAAGAACTTTTAGGAAAAGTTGTGTGAAGAAAAGTTCTATATTTCATGGAGATCTATAACTTTCATGTTGGAAGTTTCCTTTGAATCATCTTGTATCATAATGAAAAAATTGCTCAAAGTTATAAAAAAATAAGAAATTTTCAACACTTAGAAAAATTTCTAAGTTTAGAAATTTTGACTTTTCAAAATGAAATCTTGATTTCTTGATGAATACGTTTCCTATTTTGACATGTTTTTATGAATTGTGATCTTTGGCACTTGAATTTGACCAAAAAGTCAAAGTTTGACTATTCAGTATACAATTGACTTTTGATCAGTTGATTGCAAAATTCATCTATCAATCCAATGGACTTGCAGTGTTTTGAATCATGTCATTAGGTAAAAAAATGATGAAATTGGACTCTTTAGATCATACCTTAAACCAATTTACCATTTGCTAGGTCAAAAATCAGAAATTTCCCTTTCCCAGTCAAAACCCTAATTTTGACCATTTTGCCCTTTTGGAGATTTGATCAAATTTCTTGAGGAATTGTAGTCCAAACTTGATCAAATGATACATACGAGTCTAAAATGTTGATGTGGATAAAAAATTATGAAGTTTTACTGTAAATTGGCCATGGTTGACTTTTTCCCCAATACAATTGATTTTTAGGTCAACTGTTCTATTGACTGATCAAAAGTGTGATCCAAGGCTTGAAAATTTACATGAGTAATATTGGGGGTCCATAATGATCCATGAAAGTCATATGAAGCATTGATAGTTCAAAAATCCTTGTGCCAACTCAAACCCTAATTTTTGTCCTCAATGCATAAGGAGGTGTCTTGAGCTGATTAAACCCTAGTGCAGTCTTGAGCCCAATGAGATCTTGTGAGAAAATATTGATAAGTGAGAGGGCAAATTTTGGGGTACAACAGCTGCCCCTGTTCAATCTTCTTAAGCCTGAAGAGTTGGATTGGTGTGTTTTTCCAGTCGTGACTCAAAGGTGGAAGATGATTGGACACTAGAGTGCCCAGAAATTTGCACTTGGTGATGTGACGGTTGGGGGAATGGGCTTAAGGATGCCATTTGGAGAGGTGATAGAAAGCTGTAGGAGATGGGATTAAAGATGCCATCTAAAAGTGATTGTTTGCATTGTAATTTGTAAGCTGTAAGAATGAATATCAGAATGGAGTCCGTGTCTGGAGCGTATCTGAAAGCTAGTTTTAAATGAGTGTCAGAATAGCATCCGTGTCTGGAGCGTATCTGAACTGTATCTGAGAGTTGAATTTGGGTGAGTATCAAAATGGAATCCGTGTCTGGAGCGTATCTGAAATGTATCTAGGAGCTGATTTTGAATGGTCATCAGAATGGCATCCGTGTCTGGAGCGTATCTGAGCTGTATCTAAGGGTTGAAACTTGAATGAATACCATAATGGAATCCATGTCTGGAGCGTATCTGAACTGTATCAAAAGGTTGAATCTGAATGAGTATCAGGATGGCATCCGTGTCTGAAGCGTATCTGAACTGTATCTGAAAGTTGAATCTGAATGAGTATCAGAATGGCGTCTGTATCTGGAGCGTATCTGAACTGTATCTGAAGGTTGAATCTGAATGAGTATCAAAATGGTGTTCGTGTATGGAGCATATTTGAACTGTATAAAAAGGTTGAATCTGAATGAGTATCAGGATGACATCCGTGTCTAGAGCGTATCTGAATTGTATCTGAAGGTTGAATCTAAATGAGTATCAGGATGGCATCTGTGTCTGGAGCGTATCTGAACTGTATCTGAAAGTTGAATCTGAATGAGTATCAGAATGGCATCCGTGTCTGGAGTGTATCTGAACTGTATCTGAAGGTTGAATCTGAATGAGTATCAGGATGGTATCCGTGTCTGGAGCATATCTGAACTGTATCTGAAAGTTGAATCTGAATGAGTATCAGAATAACGTCCGTATCTGGAGCGTATCTGAACTGTATCTGAAAACTTTGAATATTGTTAATGGTAGTTATTAACCTTATCCTGAAAAGGGTAAAATGTTAGCTAAAATGCAATGTTTATGTTGTATGAAATTCATAGTATAACGCATTCGTGTTATCAATGTTTATGATATATGGATGCAATGTATGCGTATGTGAGCTAGTTTGCTGCACTGCTGTTGGGTTGGGGAAAATAAATCCGTGACTGATGTTGAGGATATATGTCTTCATGTTGTGAAGTCTAAGTGTTATTGAGTTTCTGTTTAGAGAAATAAACTATGTTGTAAAGGAAGTGCCATGTACTACTTGTAAAATCCCATTGGGGAATCCTGAGAATTTTGACGAATTCTACTGGGGATTGATAATTGAAAGCTCGTTCCGCTGGGAATCAAACTGTAAATTGTGGGGGATTTATGGAAATAGCTTAGATAGATTTTCCTACCTCTTAAAGCCATTAGTAATTCTCTTTATTTTGTTTATTTGTAAACAGTAATTATGTTCAAATGCATATGTTCAACAATGAATCATTGGACGTTTTTGTAAACAAAACACAAGAGTAAAGAAAAACAGATAGTTTTGCACTTTCAAAGTAATATCTTTGTATTGGCTTTGAGTAAGTATTTTTGTACAATGAGATGAACATTCTAGTAGGAGAACTCCGTCGTAAAAAATGAAAATTTTGATACAAAGAAAAGATAATTATGTGTAAAAATCCCATGTGGTTCCCATTTTGCTATAGCCTTTGTATCTCTGAGCATCTTGTTTATTTGTTGCCTCGTCCGAAGATGATTGAATTGATAAGAACCTCTGAGTTTGTCAGTTGAAGCCAAAGGTTATCCGTAAGGTGATCCAACGGGACATAGCCATACGCTTTAATTCCCTAACTTTTGCCTGGACCGCCCTTTCGGGTTTTCAGTCCACCGAGAAACCCTTTTTTTCCCAAGTCGCCCTTTCGGGTTTTCAACTTGCCGAGTGTACAAATTTTTTGTTTTATCCCTAATTTTTGCCCGAACCTTTTTGGGTCGCCGGGATGCCCTTGTTTTGCCTAGGTATGTCAACCTAGCGGGTCTCTTATGCGTAGTATCTTTTGACTATGTCCGTGTTTGCAGGGTGTGGTAGATCGTTGCCATCCATGGTGGTTAGGATCATTGCCCCACCAGAGAATATGTTTTTGATTACAAATGGTCCTTCATAGGTAGGAGTCCATTTGCCCCTTGGATCACCTTGCGGAAGTATGATGCGTTTGATCACTAGATCCCCAACTTGGTACACTTGGCGTCTGACCTTCTTGTTGAAAGCCTTGATCATCCGTTTTTGGTACATTTGACCACGGCAAACAGCAGTAAGCCTTTTCTCATTAATCAAGTTCAACTGATCAAGTCGAGTCTGGATCCAATTGTCTTTGTTCAGCCCTGCATCCTTCATAATCCTCAGAGAGGGGATCTGGACCTCGATAGGCAAGACAACCTCCATGCCGTAAACCAGAGAATAGGGTGTTGCCCCAGTTGATGTGCAAGCTGTGGTACGATACCAATGGAGAGCGAATGGCAACATCTCATGCCAGTCTTTGTATATGACTGTCATTTTCTGTATGATCTTTTTAATGTTTTTATTTGCATCTTTGACAGCACCATTCATCTTTGGCCGGTAAGGGGAAGAATTATGATGTTGGATCTTGAATTGCTTGCACAAGGCGGTGATCATAGTGTTGTTGAGATTTGTACCATTATCACTGATGATCCTTTCCGGGATACCGTACCGGCAAATGAGATTTTGCTTGATTAAACGGGAAACAACATTCTTGGTAATGGAAGCGAAGGAAGCTGCCTCCACCCACTTTGTAAAATAATCAATGGCCACTAAGATAAAGTGGTGTCCATTGGAGGCCGTCGGCTTGATTTCCCTAATCATATCAATTCCCCACATAGCAAAGGGCCAAGGATCCGTCAAGACATTCAGAGGAACCGGAGGTACGTGCACCTTGTTAGCATAAATCTGACACTTATGGAAGGTTCGAGAGTGTTGATAGCAATCTGCTTCCATAGTAGACCAGTAATAGCCTGCCCGTAGGATCTTATTTGCCATCGTATTCCCACTGGAATGAGTGCTAAAAGTTCCTTCATGTAACTCTGCCATGATCCTTTCAACTTCAACCTTGTCTACGCACCGAAGTAACACAGAGTCATGGTTGCGTTTGTAAAGAATGCCGTTACTAAGGAAAAATTTAGCAGAGAATCTCCTTAAGAACTTCTTATCATTGATTGAAGCTCCTTCTGGATATTCTTGAGCCTCAAGATACTTCTTGACTTCGTGAAACCAAGACTGGTCCACTAATTCTTCAGTATTAATCTTGTGACAGTGTGCTGGTTCTTCCATTTGTTTGATGGTGATCTGGGGAGCCTATTTATCCCAATTAAGTTTAAACATAGATGGCATTGTGGCTAGAGCATCTGCTAGTTGATTTTATTCTCGCGGGAAATGCTCGAAGGTAATCTTCTCAAAATGTGGTAACAATGTCAAAACATGTTCTTTATAAGGGATAAGGTTAGGGTGATTGGTGTCCCATTCCCCTTTTATCTGACTGATGACCAAAGCTGAATCTCCAAACACACTCAAAGATTTGATCCCTAGGTCTATGGCAGCTCTGAGGCTAAAGATGCATGCTTCGTATTCCGCTATGTTGTTTGTACAATTGAGGCAGAGTCTTGTGGTAAAGGGAGTATGACATCCTTCCGGAGATATGAGTACAACACCGATACCATTGCCAAGTGCTTTGGATGCCCCATCAAAGAACAGGGTCCATCGGGATCCTTGTTCAGGTCCGTCATATGGCCTGAATTCTTTACAGTTGCTTAACATCATGATGTCTTCATCTGGAAATTCGAACTTCATAGATTGGTAGTCTTCTACAGCTTGGTGAGCAAGGTGATCAGCTAGTACACTGTCTGTTATAGCTTTCTGGGTAGTATATTGTATGTCATATTCTGTCAGGATCATCTGCCATCTCGCTATTCTCTCGGAGAGAGCAGGTTTCTCGAAGATGTATTTTATCGGATTCATTTTAGATATCAACAAAGTAGTACGAGTCAGCATATACTGTCTTAGCCAGCGAGCAGCCCATGCCAGAGCACAACAAGTATTCTCGAGCAGTGAATATCTGGTTTCACAGTCGGTAAATTTTTTGCTCAGGTAATAAATAGCATGCTCTTTTCAGTCAGACTCGTCATGCTGACCCAATACACACCCCATTGAGTTTTCTAAAACAGTCAGATACATGATCAACGATCTTCCCTCGAATGGTGGCATTAACACATGAGGCTCTTGTAAGTATTCTTTGATTTTGTCAAAAGCAACTTGGCACTCGTCATTCCATTTGACTACCTGATCTTTCTTCAACAATTTGAAGAATGGTTCACAAGTAGCTGTCAGATGAGAGATGAATCTGGCAATGTAGTTCAAGCGTCCCAAGAACCCTCTGACTTCCTTCTCAGTATGAGGAGCAGGCATCTCTTGTATTTCTTTTACCTTGGAAGGATCTGCTTCAATACCTTTGTTGCTGACAATAAAGCCTAGGATTTTTCCAGACCGTACCCCAAATGTGCATTTGTTTGGATTCAACCTCAGTTTATACTTCTTCAGTCTCTCAAACAGATTTTGTAAGTGATCCAGATGCTCTTCTTCTGTTTGAGATCTGGCTATCATGACTTCCATATAGACCTCTATTTCGTGATGTATCATGTCGTGAAATAAAACTACCATGGCACGCTGATAGGTTGCCCCATCATTCTTCAGTCCAAACGGCATCACCTTATAGAAGAAAGTGCCCCACTACGTGACAAATGTTGTTTTCTCCATGTCCTCAGGCGCCATTTTGATTTGGTTGTATCCTGAGAAACCGTCCATGAAGGAAAACACTTTGTGCTGCACCGTATTGTCAACTAGAATATCAATGTGGGGGAGTGGAAAATCATCCTTAGGGATTTCCGTATTCAAATCTCTGTAGTCCACACACATTCGTACTTTGTCGTCCTTTTTGGGCACGGGAACAACATTGGCAACCCATTGGGGATAAGAGGTGACAACCAAGAATCCAGCGTTGAATTTCTTCATGACTTCGACTTTAATCTTTTCTGACATATCAGGCCTCATGCGGCGAACCTTTTGTTTTACTGGAGGACAATCCTATCTTGTAGGAAGACGATGTACCACAATATCTACATCAAGTCCTGGCATGTCTTCATATGACCAGGCAAAGACTTCGACATAATCGTGCAACAACTGAATCAGGCACTCCTTGATACTGGGTTCTAAATTGGCACCCACATTGACCTCTTTTTTGTCTTCTTCGGTACCTAGGTTGATTGTATCCACGGGTTCCTTGTGAGGTTGAATGGTTCTCTCTTCTTGTTGTAGTAGTCTGGAAAGTTCCCCTGGTACTTCACAATCTTCCTCACCTTCGTCTCCGGCTTGGTAGATTAGATTCTCAGAGTCACAAAAGGCCATAGTAGTATCGTTACCCATGGGATCCCGAATGGATGTATACCTACATTGTGAGTGTGAGTGTGTGTAAGGGTATAGCTATCCTTGAAAGAAATAAAAATGTAAAAAGAAAAACAATAAGCACTAACGTAGCCATTTCTTAGACCATGTCGGTATACCCCGCACAGTTTCCACAACGTATTGTTACTTACCTATAAGGTATTCCAAATCCGGGTAGAGGATTCAAAACCAAATAAAGAACCATAATGTAAAGCATACAAGTCAAACAAAGAAAGAAAGTAAATGTGATCTAACCCTAAGGTAACCCCACTTTTAAAATATTCTCCAATAGAGTCGCCAGTTCTGTGATACGGTGGGAAAACTGACTTGATTGTTTTGCGTTTGTGTCCGTAAATATTGAAGTTAGCAAGAGTCGCCACCGGATTTTCTTTTATCCAATAAGGAAAGGTGAAAAAGCACAGGAAATACCTTTAGAGATGTTTTCTTGAGTTTGGGAGGTAGTTTATGAAAAGGGAAGGTATTAGCACCCTTTTCATCCATGGTTTCCCATGGGCTCTTAGTTGCTTGCTAGATCACTTTCTTTTTTTGTTTGAATGTGTGCTTGTGATGTGGGTTTGGAAAGTATTTTGAAAATGTGACTTTGTAATGATTCTCGTCTCTATAAGAATGCGTACAAAGTGTTGTTTTGAAAATAGTTCAAAAAATATGTTGGCGAAATGTGTTTTTGAAAGTGATTTTGAAAAGGGTTTCCTTTGTAATGGCTCTCGTCTCTATAAGAATGCGTACAAAGTGTTTTCTTTCAAAAATGTTTCATAGTGAGAGTGTTGGTGTATTTAATGTTTTTGTTGTGAGCAAGCGAGCAACTAGGAGCAAATCTACATTCTCAAAAGGTCTTAGATGTTATTTTCCTCCTCCTTTAGATGTTGCTATCTTACCATGAAGTTGGTAAGAAGCCCATCATTGGATGTGAAGGGACGAGCGTGTGATGTTTGTATAGTCATAGAATGCAACCTATGTGACGTTTTAGCAATGTCGTTTTAAGGACTAGATCGTTTACCGGAGGCAACATTGAGGGTCATCGAGGGACTACGATCATTTATCGAGGGTCTTTGCTAGAACGCCCATGTTCGAGGGACATGACTATTTCTCTGATAGGCAACAAAGTGGGATTACCCTAAGGGTGCTAGTGTGCAAGTGTGTTTGATTGCATGCATTTAGTCTTGCTTTTTAAGTTGTCTATTTGTTGATTTCATATCTTGCCATACACACCCTAGTTACTTACAATGTATGAAAGCAATAAAAGTGCGGAAAGTAAGAATTCTACACTATTACAATCATTAGGGGGATGGGGTGTACGAATTCACGAATGGGGGTTTGCAAGAAAATAAATCCTAATTATTTATTACAAACATATTGAGATAATAATGCAAGAAGGAAAAGGGACCTTGTTTTAAAAAGGTTTTTTGTGTTGATGAATAAAAAAAAAGGAATGAATTATCTTAGTAAAAAAAGAAAATATTTTTATGCCTTTTTATATTGATGAAAAGAGTTTTAATGTTGAAAGTGGTAAAAAGGAAAATAAATATTTTATAAGACCAGCGTGCTGCTATAAGCAAAACAAAACGGAATCAGAAGTTCTGAGGCCAAGAGCGTTGTGACTCAGCAGGAGACGTCAGTGGGTATCAGAAGTTCTGAGTTGGTAAGCTCCGAGGTCCTGCAAGACACGTTAGAGAGAAAACACAAAGATTCTGGGAGGTATTCAGACAGTGAACCACAAGTCAAAAGTTCTGTATTACACTTAAAACAGTGAGTAAACCCCAGAAACTCAGTGTATTGTCAGCATGTAAAAATCAGAAACTCTGAGTGTGTAAAAACAGCAAGTGGAAACATCAGAAGTTCAGTATGTTTGACATGTAAGGAGAAATCAGAAGTTTTATGATGTGTTAGAACAGTGAGTGAATCATGGAAGTTCTATGTGTGAGTGAAAAATAGAAGTTCTGTGTTGCATTTCAAATATTTCCCTATAGCAATCAATACAACGATAACTTATTCAGTTTTCAGCAAACAACAAATCAGAAGGATAAAAGCACAACAATTTATGGAAGTTCTGATCCTGGTCCTGAGCCTAGCCTTAATCAGGAAGTTCTAATCCACAGTTTTTCTACTTACACAGTGATATGGACAACATCAATACTATGATATTTACATGTTTAATGATGTTCAGAATAAGAAGATGCAGAGTCAGGGAGACTTACCTTGAACCTGGAGCGTGTGGTTGGGACTTGAGCTGTTGCCTTCAGATATTCTGGAGTCAACAAGAACAACGAAAGAGAAAATACCAGGTTCTTTTACTTCAGGGGAAGAACAAGGGTTTTGGTTTTTTGTTTAGGAACTCTGGATTTTTTATGAAGACCTCACAGTTTTTCTCTTCTCTCTTTTGACGATTCTCTCCCCAAAAGCTAGCCCATTGCAAGTGTGATGAAGCCACTTATTTATAGATGAATTTGTTGTGGTTTTGGGGGGAAAACATATGGGATTTAAACTTTTTGGAACACTGTTCCATTGCTTTTTAATCACAACCTTTTGTATTTGATACAAATACAGGATTTGGAAAAATGCAGGCGTGGACTGGATTAACTACTGGTTAGAGTACTGTACTGTTGCAGTGCAACAGGTTGTTTAAACGAGGTCTTGGGATTTGGTGATGTTCTGATTGCATTAGATCAGAAACTTAAACTCCAAATGCTAAAGGGGCATGTTCTGACTGGAGCGTTGAACATAGCCTTTATATGCTGAAGAATCATGTTCTGACCAAAGAGCATCACTTCTACATGTTCTGATTGAAGTATCATGTTCTGAACCGTGTTTGTAACTTCTGACTGCTCTTGCATAGAGGCTGGCTCAGAAGTTCTGAAGTATCATATTATCTAGACACTTAGAAAATTTTCTAAATGTTTAGAAAATTTGATTTTCAAAGTAACTTCTGACTTCTGATTTTTTGATGAACCAATTTCAGGCCTTTGATGAAATACGATTCTTGGAAATTGATTTTTTGATTCAAAAGTCATAGTTTGACTCCTTTGGTTTGCAAATGACCATTTTGCCCTTGTGAATGATTTTCTTGAAAAACTTGTAATTCAAGATTTGTAATTGGATGGAAGAAAACCTGAGGGTCCAGGTTGATCCTTTGAGAAATGAGAGGGCAAATTTTGGGGTACAACACTCTTCTTCTCCATGAACGGTGATAATCTTCCCTTGAATCAGATATTTCAGCATTTGGTGCAACGTAGAAGTGACAGCGCCAACATTTTGAATCCATGGTCGGCCTAACAGGCAGGAATATGAGGGACGGATATCCATTACATAAAAAGTTGAATCAAATGTTTGTGTTTTAACTTTTATGGGAATGTCTACCTCCCCATGTACCATCCTTTTCGAGCCGTCAAAAGCCCTTACTACTATGTTACTTGGCTTCAATGTCAATCCCTCACAGTCAAGTCTATCAAGAGCTTTTTTAGGCAATACATTCAGAGATGAGCCAGTGTCCACCAAAACATGGGCCAAGGTTGTGCCCCTACATTCAACTGAGACATGCAATGCCTCTTATGCTTCCTTCCTCTTAGTGTTAAATTAGCATCTGAAAAACCTAGACCATTATCTGCAGTTAGGCTGGCTACGCAGTCTTGAAACTGATCGGCAGATGTCTCTTGGGGTACATGGGCAGTTTTCAGGAATTTTACCAAGGCTTTTGCATGTGCCTCAGAACATAATAGTAATGCCAGCATGGAAATTTTAGAGGCGGTTTTCCTCAGTTGTTCAACTACATCGTAGTCGCTTTTATTAATGATCTCCAGAATTTCCTCCATCTCTTTCTGGGAGGTCTCAGGGGTAGCCAATGACTGAGCCTTCGTCCAGACAGACTCAATCAGAATATTTTTACCTTGAGTTTCAGTTAACTTGGCAGCAGGAGTGTTGGTAGGAATGATAACAGGGGTTGTAACGGCTTTGTCAATTGGAGTATTGTTGGAGATAATTGTAGGACCGGGAACAAATTTTGGGGGAGCAATAACAAGAATGATTACGGGTCTAGAAACTTCTTTTAGGGGAGCAATTTATGGAGAAAAGATCCTACCACTTCGGGTAATCTTGCTAGTTCCTGCAATATTACTGATGTAGGAGTTGACTTTCCCGGAGCTTGAAACTTCGACGGCTGGCCGGTCCTATTTGATACCATGGTAATAGACATCCCCTCCATAATTCCATGGTACAGTCTTGTCTGATGAATATGGGACTGGTCCAGGCATTGCAATTATTAAAGGAGTTGCTTTTGGAACTGATGTAATTCTAACGGGTCTTTTGGTGGAGACCCTTGAAGAATTGACGGAAATTGTAATGATAGAAACATCTTCAAAAGGAATAGGTGGAACATAAGTCTTTTCAAACAAATTTTATTTGTTATCTATTAGGCACTGAACGCCTGCTTTCAACAAAGGACAATTGGTTGGTGAGGACAAACAGAAATGGAAAACTTCATCACAACCCGGGAACACACCTGCATTCAACAAGTTCATTTTTATACTCAGAAGTGGGGTCATAAGTTCATCAATTGAAGCAACAAACAATCCTTCTTCAATGGCATTGGTATTATGGCCATGTTTGGGCATATGGGCAGAAATGACACTTGGCTTTTCGGGTGCATCGAATTCAATCTCTTTTGCTTCAATGAGGTCTTGTATCTTGTTCTTTAGAGCCCAACTGTTATTAGTGTCGTGGCCGGGACTTTCAGATTGGTATGCACAATGGGCATTGGGATGATAGTGAGGAGATGTCGTGTTGGGGTTTTTCGAAGCTTCTTTCAAGGTCACCAAATTGGATCTTAGTAGATGCGTTAACACTTGAGATGGGGTCATGTTAGTTCTGGTGAACTGCCTGACTGGCCTTTCCATCCTTGGATGATTATTTCTTTGCTGATCAGGTGCAAGCTTAGGAATCATAACAGCCCCCACCATTGGTCAGCATTCGGCCCTATCTTGGTTTCTTTATAAATATACAACAACCACCTCTTTCTTTCTGATGAAAGGCTTCCTTACAGCTGCAGAAGAAGATGTATCTTTCTGAATCTTTCCACTCTTTATACCGGCTTCTACCCTTTCTCTGTTCAATATTAGTTCAGTAAATCCCGCAGATGAACTTCCAATTAAATGATTGAAGAAGGGACCAGACAAGGTGCCCAAGAACATGTCTACCAATTCCCTCCCAGATAGAGGGGGTTGAACTCTTCCAGCCAAGTCTCTCCATTTTTGTGCATAGTCCTTGAAACCTTCATTGGAAACCATGGTCATACTCTGGAGTTGAGTACAGGTAGGCGCCAGATCAACATTGTAATGGTATTGTTTGTAGAAGGTTGCAGCAAGATATTCCCAATTGTGAACGTTGGCTCTTTCTAGTTGGTAAAACCAGTCAAGTTGAGTTTCAGACAGACTGTCTTGGAAGAAATGTACCCATAAGTCTTTGTCAGCGGTATGGGGCTGGATTTTCCTCACATAGGATCAGATATGCATTTTAGGGCACGAGATTCCGTCATACTTGGCGAACACAGGTGCTTTGAATTTTGGAGGAATGGAAATCCCTGATACTAACCCTAATTCCTCAAAGTCCAAACCAAGCACTTTTTGGATTTCCATCACACTCAACCGCTCTTCGAGATGTTTATACTTGTCTTCAGCTGAAGGGTATTGTTCTTCAAAATAGTCTTCCTCTTCCTCTTCCTCTTCTGATTCTGACGGGACAATTGTTTCCTTTCCTTTCCCATCTTGGTTGTCTCTTTCACCAGATGTCGTTGCAAAGTCTAAGGTCCTTCTTGTCTGCCGATGAAATCTTCTTCCCATGTTTAGGACTCCGGTTACCTTCTTTGTCTTATTTTTCCTCTCTTCAGCCGACAAAGTCTTCAATTCTTCTTATCCTTTGGCTAGGGTCAAGAGCAACTGTTGAAATTGTGTATTCCGAGCTTGGAGGTCTTTCACTGTTTTCTCGAGATCTATCTTACTGAAATAAACAATAGAGAGATGAGGAGACTTGTTGCAAAAGACCTGCTTATGTTATGATGAATGGTATATGCATATGTAATGATTTCAAGGATTTTAAGATTCAAATTTGTTTTAGACAAAAAGGAAACACACGTTATATTAATAAGTTAAAGCTTGAGTACATCAATGCCTCTTGGGCTTATAAGGAAATACAAAATATCTAAGATAAAAAGGTAGTACACATCTTCTTTGGTGCAATGTAGGCATTGAGAGTCTTCTCCTCATGAAGTAGCCTAGTGAGTTCCAAAACCTTCTTCTCGCTTGCATAGAATTGGGCTTCGAAAGTATCTCGCTCCCCCTTGAGTTGTAACCAATCTCTTTGTATATCTTCGAGAGGTGGGCATATCAGGATGTAGGATAGTGTATGGAACATCTCCCTCCATGATAGGCTCAATGATTACCGGGAGAATGGAGGGGTAAGGCATCATAAGACTCTGAGCATGAGTTCGTACCCATTTGAGGTAAGGCTCAAGAGGGATGGAATTTTTATGCCCCAAAGTCTTGCTATCCACCTTGTTTAACATCCTCCAAGCTTGGATAAATCTCTGGCGAAGACCTCGATCGTCGTTGTCGTAGTCAAATACTAAACCTTGAATCAACATCTCATGCGGGCCATCCCTTCGGGCGTAACCAAACTGTCTTGAGGCTAAGCATAGGTTGTAGGTGATACCTCCCCTAATGCCAAGTAAAGGGACATTATGGAACTCTCCACAATGGTCGACAATGATAACATTCTCTTTTAATCGGGAGCACCAATGAATATCCGAATGTTTGAGCGTCATCAACCTTTGTGACCACCTTGAACCTTGCTCATTCTTTAATATAGATTAGGGAAGATGAGAAATAAACCACCTTGCCAAGAGAGGAGTGCAACACATAAGAACACCTATTTTCCTCATTGTGCGAGTGTGAAAAGGGTGTAGGATATCTCCTAGCAATGTAGGCACCGAGTTGCGGGATATGAAGATTTTGACGGTGTTGATATCTATGAGTTGGTCAGGATTTGGAAACAAAACCAATCCATAGATGAGGAGAGCCACAATTTCCTCAAAGGCTTGCAAGTCCAAGGAATTCCAACAGCTTTGGGCTTTCTCAAACAGGAACCTTGCTAGGAAACCTTTGACACCACTCTTGTTTCCCAATGAGTTGTGATATCAGATGAGTGCAAGTGTAGAGCTTGAGAAATCTCTTCTGGATTTGGGTCTCTTTCCGTACCGTTGAAAGGTAATTGATTGAGAATGGGAATCCTCAAGATTTGGGATAATTCCTCCAAAGTAGGCACAAGTTGATAGTCGGGAGATGTGAAGCAATGGTGTAAAGGATCAAAGAACTGAAAAAGCACCTTCATCATGTCCTCATTTGTGTTGGAGGTGACCAAGTTGAGTAGGCGACCATATCTCTCGGTAAATGGAGTATTTTCAGGAATCCTTGAAGCTAGCTCCTTAAGTTGTGGAGGGATCCTTACAAGGTTGACTGGAATAGTTTTTCTGCGAAGTGAATCCATATCCTACAAAACAAGAACAAAGATGAATCCCCAAAAATCCTTGAAATGGTTAGTGGATGTATATGATGTTCATGATGTTCATGATGTTATGTACAAGTATGCATATACAAACAAAGCAAACAAGTCCTTAGGTTTAGGATTGCATGGAGTTTTATAGGTAAGTACCCTCTTGAAGTTTAGTTGGCTCAAACCTATCCTAGTAATAGTAACCGTGTTCTAAGGAGCTCAATTTTATTGTTTTGTTTCCTTGGTCATTGTTTCAGCACAAGCCTCTTTAATGGCGACCGAAATATTCCAAGAAACCAAACCTCAATGAGTGTAGTATCAAGTATCTACCAACTTCGGACTGCACCAAAGCCGGTCATCTCACTACATCCTAAAGGCCAAGTTGGTCAAGTAAAGGTTCTAAAAGTTCATTAGTGCTTCATGACATCACTCGGCGGCCCCATATTCTCTTTGATTAACTTAAAGGCTACCGGTACCCACAAATATGTCGCACTAACATAACTATTGCTTAGACCATGTCGGTATACCCCGCAAAGTTTCCACAATGTATTGCTACTTACCTATAAGGTATCCCAAATCCGGGTAGAGGATTCAAACCCAAACAAAGAAACATAATGTAAAGCATACAAGTCAAACAATGTAAGCAAGTAAATGTGATCTAGCCCTAAGGTAACCCCACTTTTAGAATTATCCCCAGCAGAGTCGCCAGTTCTATGATACGGTGGGAGAACTGACTTGAGGGTTTTGTGTTTGATCGCAAATGTTGTGGTTAGCAAGAGTCGCCACCGACTTTTCTTTTATCCAAAAGGAAAGGTGAAAAATCACATGAAAGACCTTTGAGATTATTTCTTGAGTTCGGGGGGTAGATTATGAAAAGGGAAGGTACTAGAACCCTTTTCATCCATGGTTATCCATGGGCTCTTAGTTACTTTCTAGATCACTTGCTTTTGTTTGAAATCGTGCTTTGTGTGGTTTTTGAAAGTATTTTGTAACGAGGCCTTTGTTTAGCCAATCTTTGTAATGATTCTCGTTAGTAAGAATGTATACAAAGATGTCGATCTTTTGAAAATGTTTTCAAGTTTTGTAAGATGTTTTGAAAGTGTATGTGATTGTTTTGAAAATAGCAAGGATGTTTGTTTTGAAATGGTGCAAGTAATTAGGAGCAATCTACCTACTCAAAAGTCTTTCTTGTACATTTTCTTTTCCTTTGACATTGTTATCTTACCATTGATTTGGTAAGTAACTCTATCTTTGGATGTGAACGGGACGGGCGTGGGTCATCGTATAATCATGATTAACAATTTTGCAAGGTATCTTAGCATTCTCTTTTATGGACTAAGATCATTCGTAAGGCAACTTAGATAACGTCATCGAGGGACTATGATCTTGTATTCGTTTGTTTTTGCTAAGATACCTCACATGCGTAATATGGCCATTTTTTAAGGCAACCAAGTGGATTTTACCCTAGGGGTGCTTGTGTGCAAGTGTGTTGTTTTCATGCTTGATTTTGTCTTGAATTAGGGTTTGCTATTTGGTTGGTTTTAATATTTTCATACAAAACCTAATTACTAGCATTGTATATATGAAAGAGATAAATTGCGAAATTTAAAGTTACTACGCTATTACAATACTTCTGGGAGGGGGTATACAATTTATGAATGGGGATTGCAATAATATAAATCTAATTAATCTATTACAACCAAATTGAATATGTACAAATAATTGAAGAAATATATAAAGTACAAATGCAAATGGAAAGAAATGATTTTTGTGTTTGGATTTTTATATGAAAGAGGTTTTAACCTAAACCTAATTAGAGAAAAATAATTAAATCAAAATTAAATTAACTTAACTTAATTAAGAAGAGAAATTAATTAAAAAAGATTTTTGAATAAAACCCTAATTCTATTTAGTTGATTAAAAGAAAAAAAGTTTAAAGAAAAAGTATTTTTGTATTGAAAATAATATATGGTGTTGTAAAATATTTTTGCCCTTTTTCATAGTAAAATAAATATATTTAAATAAGTATAAAAGAAAATAAATAATAACCTAGTTTTAATTTAATTTACATGATAATTAGTAAAGATAAATAAAGTATAATGAATAAAGATAATTTTTTTGTGTGAGAAAAATATTTAAATTATGTCAAAACATAAATCTACTATTTTTATATTTTTTATGATTTTTTATTATTTTAGAAAATATATTTAAAAGATAAAAGTGAAATAAATAAATAAATAAAAATAAATGGGCCAGGGGGTGCCACAAGTAGGCAGGGTATGAGCTAACAAATATAAAAAAACAATGTCAGGCCCAAAGGGCCCAACGCCTGCAAAAAAATATGTTAGAAAGTCAGAAAATATGGAAAAATACAAAAGCGGGATTCACATTGGTTCGAATCCCCGCCCTTTAGGTAAGAAGTGACTTAGTACGCGCGCGCTTGCCACTGGGGTGGCTGTTTCATCCGGTCATATAAACAAAACCATAAATATATAAGGCAAATCAAGTCCTGATGACTTCATCTTCAACCTCCAGCCGGTGTACCTATAACTTCTTCTTTTCTCCACAAAAATGGAAAGTTCAAACATGAAAGTTGTGGTGTTTCTTCCCACGAATCCAACCATATAACTTATGTAAGCTAAAAGTCAAAGATGAAAACTAATTTTGCTGGCCCTAAATTGAAACCTAATTTTCTCAGAAATTTCAAATCCAAAATTCTCTATACACAGTCAATATAAATGGGAACTATAAACATGGTCAGCTTTAGAGCAAAGATATCTACATTTTGTCTTCACAAATCAGGATCAAATGATGCTTGTATGAAGAGATAGAAGATTGAAAACTTACCTCTTGCAGCTGGAGTCGTGAATGGAGTTTGAGCAACTTTTGAGATGGCCTGAGGATCTGTTTAGCTTGCCTGGACTTCCCTGAATGTATTCCAACTCCTACTTTGCCTTGAAAGTTCCTGAACCTCTCTACTCAAGTCAACCTGCAAGCTTGATGTTTGAAAATGGTGGATAGTGATAGAGGAGTTATAGTCTTGAAAAAGGGGTTTGGATCACTTTGATATGATGTATATTAAGTGTTTGGATGGTTAAAACTCAATACGCACGAGTGGATTTGGAGATGGCTATGTGAGGTTCAAAATTGTCAAGTTAAGGCAGATCCTGAGTTTCAGAGTGCTTTGGAGTGTTTTGGGGTCTTAGCCTTCGTGTTTTATCTTGCAAATAATGTATGTACTTATAGGCAAGAGATTTTGAGGCTTGAAACAACTCAGAAATTGAAATCACATGTTATGGCTTGGTTACTTATTTTTGAAACAAAGTTGACAAACATGGTTTCAATGTGAAGTACAAGGATTTGCAGGGTGGTTAGCAGGCTGTAGATATGTTGCTTCTTAATTTTAAAAGTTTTTGAGTTAGAAGCAACAATGTATGGGCTCAAGAAGAGTTGACATTGTGATTACAGTCACTTTTCCAAAATGGAAGTGGTGACTTTCTTCCCAAAATGGAAATGCAACTTGGATAATGGCTCAAATGCTTGGATAATGGCTCTATAGGTTGTGTAAACATTAAATTATTGAGTGATTAGAAATTTTGAAGCCTGCAAAGCAATATTTGTACAACATGCTTGAAGATTGGATCAAGTGTTCTTCACAAAATGACTTGTAATTCAAGTTTGAAAACCCTAACTTCTTGCCTTCGATTCTCCTTGCTCAAGAATGATCTCAAGGAGTTCTTTGACATTTTGGAAAGCTTGCAATGTGCTATAAAACTCATATTTTAATTGATTTTGAAGATTCCCCTTAGAACTATGTGAAAAATTGCCATGAAGTTAGGTAAAAAATCTGCCTAACTAGGGCAAAATTTAACTAAGTCTTTTTTAGTTCATGAGCATGTATTCACAAAATTATAACTTGAGATCCAAGAACTTTTAGGAAAATTTGTGTGAAGTAAAGTTGTATATTTCATGGAGATCTACAACTTTCATGTTGGAAGTTTCCTTTGAATCATCTTTTATCATAATGAAAAAATTGCTCAAAGTTATGAAAAAATAAGAAATTTTCAACACTTAGAAAAATTTCTAAGTTTAGAAATTTTGACTTTTCAAAATGAAATATTGGTTTCTTGATGAAGAAGTTTACTATTTTGACATGTTTTGATGAATTATGGTCTTTGGCACTTGAATTTGACCAAAAAGTCAAAGTTTGACTTTTCAGTATACAATTGACTTTTGATCAGTTGACTGCAAAATTCATCTGTCAATCCAATGGACTTGCAATGTTTTGAATCATGTAATTAGGTAAAAAATGGTGCAATTGGACTCTTGAGTTCATGCCTTAAACCAATTTACCATTTTCTAGGTCAAAAATCAGAAATTGCCCTTTCCCAGTCAAAACCCTAATTTTGACCATTTTGCCCTTTTGGAGATTTGATCAAATTTCTTGAGGAATTGTGGTCCAAACTTGATAAAATGATACATATGAGTCTAAAATGTTGATGTGGATAAAAAATTATGAAGTTTGACTGTAAATTGTCCATGGTTTACTTTTTTCTCAATACAGCTGATTTTTAGGTCAACTGTTCTATTGACTGATCAAAAGTGTGATCCAAGGCTTGAAACTTGACATAAGTAATATTGGGGGTCCATAATGATCCATGAAAGTCATATGATGAATTGATAGTTCAAAAAACCATGTGTCGACTCAAACCATAATTTTTGTCCTCAGTGCATAAGGAGGTGTCTTGAGCTGATTAAACCCTAGTGCAGTCTTGAGCCTAATCAGTTATTGTGAGAAAAATATTGATAAGTGAGAGGGAAAATTTTGGGGTACAACACTGATAAACTCTCATGAAAGAAGTGAATCCATAATTTCATATAAGCTGTATGGGGTTGAATCTTGCTAACGTAAGACCTCAGATGAAGCTTGGGACATGAAACACCGTCATATTTTGCAAAAGTGGGAACTTTGAATTTATGTAGGATGACCACTCCTGAGACAAACCCTAGTTCTTCAAAGTCCAAATCAGGTACCCTCTAGATCTCTATAGCATTGAAACGATCCTCCAACTATTTATACTTGTCATCAGCAGGAGGATATTATTCCTCAGAATAGTCTGCTTCCTGTTCATCAGACCCTGGGATGTTATCTTCTTCTTTCACCTTCTTGTTATCCTCCTCTTTATTATCCCCTTCATTTGATGGGGTTGCAAATTCTAGAGCTCGCTTGGCTGGTCCTCTAAACCTTCTCCCCATGTTTAGGATGCCAATCTGTTTCTCTGCCTTCTTCTTCTTCTTCTTCTTCTTCTTCTCTTTAGTGATGAGAGCTTTTACGTCTTCCCGTCCTTTAGCCAGAGCTAGAAACATCTATTGGAATTGGGCGTTCTATGCTTGAAGATCCTTAACATTTTGTTCAAGAGCCATTTCTTTTTTCTGAAATAAACAGCAAAAAGATAAGAAACCTGTCTTGAAATACCTTCTTATGTAATGATATGCATGACATGTTTATGCGATGTTTTCAAGGGCCTCATAGGATTTAAACTCTTTAAACAAAATAGAAACAAAGATTTATTTATTAGTAAGTTCAAATGAAACAATAGTTTACAAGGAAATAAAAATGAAAATTTTCTAAAACTTCTAGGTTTCCCATGTTCGCTTCCTTATCGTGCTAACATAGGCATTAAGGCTCTACTCCTCGTGAAGTTGCTTCGTCAGTTCTAACAATTTCTTCTCACTGGAATAAAATTGGGTCTTAAAAGTGTCTCGTTCTTCCTTGAGTTGGATTCAAGACTTTTGCAGTTCTTTAAAGTTTGTTGGCATATCAGGATGAAGAATAATGCAAGACTCATCCCCTTGAACAATAGGCTCTAAGATCACCGGTTAGATGGCGAGATACGACATCGTAATACTTTGAGCACGAGTTCGCACCCATTTAAGGTAAGGCTCCAAAGGGATGGAATTATTGTGCCCTAAAGTCCTACCATTAGTCTTCTTAACCATGCCCCAAGCGCGTATGAACCTCTAACGATAACCTTGCTGATTATTATCATAGTCGAATATAATACCCTGGATGAGCATATCATAAGGACCTTCTCTTCATGCGTAACCAAACTGACGTAAATCTAAAGAAGGTTTGTAAGTGATGCCTCCTCTAATGCCAAGGAGTGGCACATTAGGAAACTATCTGCAGCGATCAATAATAGAAATGTCTTCTTGAGAGCGAGAACACCAATATATATCAGAGTGAGAGAGAGAGACATTAACCTTTGAGACCATCTTAAGCCTAGATCATTCTTCATTACCGATCGAGGAAGGTGCGAAATAAACCACCTATAGAGCAAAGGTATACAACACATAAGAGTTCCTCGTTTCTTCATAGTATGGGTATATAGGGAATCCAGAATATCCCCGAGCAATATAGGTACTGGATTGTGAGTAAGGAAGATCTTGATGGTGCTCACATCTATAAGTTGGTATGGGTTAGGGAACAATACCAACCCATAGATCATGAGGGCCAAGATATCCTCAAAAGCATGGAAACTCATGGCGTCTAGGAACAACAGAGCTTTTTCTATCAGAAACTTTTCAAGAAGACCTTTAAACCCACTTCTCCTTTCCCACTTAGATTCAATGTCAGATGGCTTCAAGTGCAAGGTTGTGGCAACATCTTCAGACTTTGGATCCTGTTCTAAACCTATGAAGGGTATTTGTTCCAATATAGGAACTCCAAGTAGTTTAGAGAATTCTTCCAACATGGGCACCAAATGATAATCAGGGAACATGAAGCAATGGTGTTTAGGATCAAAGAACTAGAATAAGACGCTCATCATACCCTCGTTAGAACCGACAATAACCAAACCGAGCAAGTGACCATGTCTTCTATTGAATTGGGAACATTCAGGAACCTTTAAGACTAATTCCCTAAGTTTGGAAGGTATTCCTACGAAGTTGATCTGAATGGTATTTCTCTGATCGGAAGCCATAACCTACAAAACTGAGAAGAGGTAAATCCCTAGGTCCTTGAAATGGTTAGTGCAAATGATATGTTATGATGTCATTTTCATGCTTAAAACAACATAGCAAACAAAAACAAGTCACACAAATACCTTAGGTTTTAAAGGCTTGCATGAGGTCTATAAGTGAGTACCCTTTTGAAGTTTAGTTGACTCAACCTATCCTAGCAATAGTAACCAGGTTCTAGGGATCTCATATCATTGATCTTTCTCTCAGGCATTGTTTCAGCTCAAGCATCTGAATTGCGACCGAAATATCCCGAAAGTCCAATCTCAATGAGTGTAGCATCGAGTATCAACCAACTTTAGTCTACACCAAAGCCGACCATCTCACTACTTTCTAATGGAAAAGATGAGTCTATTTAAGGTTCTAAAGATCAATTAGTGCTTAATGACACTATGTGGAAGCCTAATGTTATCCTTAACTGACTCAAGGAACATTAGTATAAGCCAGAGTATCACACTAACGTAGCTATCATATCATCTATATCGGTCTACGCTGTACAACATCCATGATTTATTGCTACTTACCTAATGGTGTTCCCCGATCTAGGTGTAGGATGTTTGCAAGAAAATACCCAAAAAAACCTCAAATGTAAAGCAATCAAAACAAACAGTTTAAAGCAAGTAAATGTGACTTAAGCTCTTAAGGTAACCCGTCTTTTTTAGGTATACTCCCCAGCAGAGTCGCCAGTTCTGTAATACAGTGAGAGAACTGACTTTTTGGTTTTATCCAAAATATGCAGATAGCTAGAGTCGCCACTGACTTTTCTTTTATCCAACAAAGGAAAGGTTGAAAAGGTAAGGTGTTAGCACCCATTTTCATCTGTATTTATCTACGGGCTCTTAATCGCTTGCTCACTTTATTTACTTTGTGTGTGTGATTTTAAAAAGTTTTGAAATGCCTAATAGTGTGGCAGTTTTCTTTATGATGACTCTTGTATCAGTCTTCAAGAGTGTTGATAAACTATTTTGAAAATGTTTTTGAAAGTGTGAGGTGTGAAAAATGTTTTAAGTTGTGAGCAAGCGATTAATAGTAACTACCCTTACTCAAAAAGTCTTTCGCGTTATTTTTCCTATTAATTTAGATAGTTCTATCCTACCATTAGTTGGTAGGAAGCCCTATCATTGGATGTTTGAGAGATCGTATAGTCGCGAAAGCAATTCGTAAGATATTTTAGCAATTACCCTAAGTTTTTTAGATCTTTTATCGAGGCAACTTCGAAAGGGTCATTGAGGGACTTATGATCTTATAACCAAAGGGACACTGCTAAAATCTCCTACGTTCGAGAGACATGACTATTTGCTTTTCCGAGGTAACAGGAGGGGTTAACCCTAGAGGTGAAGTGTGCACGTGATTAAATTAAGTTCATTTGTCTTGCAATTAAGGTTTGCTAATTATTTCTTTTAGATCTTGACATGCAATCCTATTAATCTAAGCAATTAACAATAATAATAAAACAATGAAGCAGAAAGAAACATCCTACACTATTACATTGCTTCGGGAAGGGGGGGTACAAACCATAAAATTTTGGGGATAAAGACAGTAAATAAACCCTAATTTAACAGCTATTATAAACCATGAGCAGATACAATATTTAGCAAAATAATACAGAAAATAATGAATGCGCGAAGATTAAAGAGAAATAAAGTTGAAACCCTAAAGAATCTAATTATTTAATAAAACATTTTTTGGTATTTTATTGAGAAAAAGATTCAAAATTTTAACCTACTTCTAATTAATTTTAATTAATGAAATAAGTCAAAATAATTAAATTAATTAATTTGCAAAAATTAAATTAAATTAGAAGACCCTAAGTCTATTTTTTGTGATTTTATTATTAAAATAAATTTGGTTTGTAAATGTGATATAAAATAATTAAATGAATAAAATAGAGAATGAATAATAAAACAAATAGAAGAAAAAATGGGCCTGATGTTGTGAAGTAGACTGGGGGTATGAATTTGAAAACTGGATCCAGGCTCATTATGCCAGTGCTGGATCCAGTGAGGACAGCTTCAGGAGGGTGTATCACGGGGAGTGTGCCTGGGGTGATGGATATGGATTTGTGATGATCTAGTGGCTGAGAGTGAGGACGCATGGTGTGCTCTCTTACCCCTGGAGCACCGGATCTGCAAGAATAAATTAGAAAAAAAATAGGCCAGAGGCAGGGATCGAACCCCTGCCCTTGCCCATAAAAATGCTTTAACATGCACTTCCTCTACCATTGGGACGATTTTACTTCTGGTAATATAAACACAATAATAAATATATAATGTAAATCCAGCCCTAGATGCCGACTGTACAATGCGCACGCCCAAGGTGGGGCCCTGGTATTTGAATGAGCGAATGGGAAATGGCTACACATCCTAGGGGAGTCAAACCACCATGCATGGTGGTTGACCACCATCTTCCCTGTTTTCCTCAAAACTGGATCCTACAACATACACAATATTAAAGCAAATAAGGCATCCTACACCCCTAAGAATTTCCCCCGGAATCCGATAGTGGTGTCCGTTTGGCCTGGAAGTCCCTATATCATTGAAAACGAAGCTCATCTGAAGCTTTGCCCTAACAATGGAAAATATTCATCCTAGCCTCGAAGCTCACCTGTAATTGTTCTAAACACACATAAACATTAGTAGCAACACAAACATATGCATAAAATCCATTTATTTTACACGAAACAAGAGTTTGAGATCACAATAATATACCCCACGGTGCAATGATGATGTGCTTGATCCAGATGTTGAAACGCTTGTGTGAGGACTAGAATGAGTTCCTGGAAACCTCAGGGGTGTGATTGAACACTTGAAAGAGCCCGAAAATGGCTGGAACACGTGATATACGTTTGCAATATTCTTTGAGAAAATTTGGAATTTTGCTAGGGTCTTGGGAGGCAGCTACGTGTGTGAGGTGTGATTGTTTGTGTATATGTAGTGAATCATTCATCATATAATATTTGTTTTGGAATAATATGAAAACTTTCCAAAATTGGCCACTCTTGCACAAATGAGCTTCATTCGTTTTTTCCAGCCTGTCCTGAGTTGTTTGGGCCCCCAACCTGATGAAAGCAATAACTTACACACCTTGCACCCTATCTTTCATTTTGTTTTAATTTAATTATTATTAAATGAATAAAAATTCAAATAAATAAAAATAAAAAGCACAATAGTGCATGAATAGGTTTTATATGTCCTTGAGTATGTCATAAACATGTTTGAACCCCAAAAAGTAGGTCCATTAACTCAAAGATGCATTTTTGTTCAAAGTTGACTTCTTGCATTTTCAACAATTTGCCCAACTTGTGCAAACCATAACTTGCTTAATTTTCATCTTTTTAAGATTATATTTTACTTTTTTGGAAGCCCAAGATATCCCCTACAATATCTATTTTTATTATTTTTGCATTTGGAGGATTTATCTTGATGTAATTTGCCTTGACAAAAAATCTTTTTGTTGACTTTCAAAAAGACCTGTAATGTATTGGCTCATATCTTTCCAATGATTCATTTTTAGGACTTGAGAGTAAAAACAAAGTTTTAGAGGATTGGATTCTATTCAAAATGAGCTTTTGTTGGAGCAAAATTGATGAAGCATGTGAAAGTTATGCCTGATCAAAGTTTAGTTGACTTTTCCTAGGAAACCCTAATTTAGTAACTTTTGGTTCTGGATGATTTGAGAGCATTCCTTGAGGAATCATGATCAACCCTTGATAAAATGATGAATATCACTCCAAAATGTCAATGTTGACTAAAAATCTTGAAGTTTGACTGTATTTTAACCATAGTTAACTTTTGACCTAATATAGTTAATTTTCAGTCATTTGAGCAATTGACTGAGCAAACTTGTGATGCAAGGTATGAAATTTGGTATGAGCATTCTTGAGGACATACTTGGAAACATGGAAACCACTTGAGACCTCTTAAACCCAAAATTCTTTATGAAAAGTGAAACCCTAGTTTGAAGTTCATTACTTAGGAGGATAATTTGTCTGGTCAATTATTGGTCAACCTTGAGCATTTGAGGACCTCTAGGAGTTTTGTTTTGAATAAAATGAGAGGGAAAATTTTTTGGGTACAACATTTATCTCCAAAGCTTTCGCGCACCGTTAATTTCAACTATTGTAACACAAGACTTCAATTGTAATTTGTCGTTCTCTCACTACTTCCTTTGTGTTCTTTATCTCCAAATATTCCCTTGTGTTCTTTATCTTCAAAGGACTTCACTTGGCCACAATTACTTCTTGAACGTCTTGCACGAAAACCCCCAAATCAACCAATGATCTTGGAGGACAAACCCACAGTTTTTTCGGATGAAGATCCCAATAAAACTCAACCCAATACCTGATTAGATGTTATCAAACCTCGTCTATATGGCACCCCAACGGAACATCATCACAATGTAATGTCAGTGTGTATGCATAGGTTGGAGGTTAAAAATGAAGAGAAATTATAGGATAATATTATGGTATCATCAAGTTATGAATAATGCATGAATGATGTATTTATGGTTTTGAACAACTAGGGAAAAATGGCTTGTTTGGAATTAAAAGGATTTTAAAAAAATTGATCAAACAATCAATATGTATCGTATGTGTCGACACATACATTATTTTTAAGCTGTATGTGTTGGCCTGTGCAAGGCTATGTATCGATCGAACCAAGACAGAGGCTATAGGCTTTAAAATAATAGTAAATGTGATGACGTGAAAAACGAACGTGTCGACACATAAAATAAGAATTTCTTCAATTTCAGAAATACTTCACTATGTGTCGACCTGAGACTTACAGAGGCTACAGGTTTCAAACATGAGTTACATGTGTCGACCTGAAAAATGGATGTTTCGACACATGCAACGAAAATTTAGGAAAAACTTGTTTTTAATGATTTGGCTCAACATTAAAATGATATTTAATTATTCTCAAACAAACTAAGAATTCTAAATGATAAGGATGTCACACTAAACTCAGAGATAACGTCGAACTATATAAATGCTAGATTGTCGCATTTTTTGACATCATCCAAAACACTTAAGAGACCAAGTTTCACAAACTCCCCCTTTTTGATGATGGCAAAAATGCAACGATGGACTTCAATGATGCTCCCCATGAATATGTGCTTTAATTCTTTATCATTACATATATCTTCTCCCCCTTTGACAATATAAAAAAGAAACAAGAAACACAATTAGAAGTATCTTAACCTTTAATCCAAAACAAATTAATACATCATACCAGAGGTAATTTTGCATAGTGAGAGTGTACACATACATATATATCATAATATATGTTATAAAATTACCTTTAATAAACTAGATAAAAAGATAAACAAACAAAAAGACACATGATCTTACCGGTTGATCAGAATCTGAAGTGGGCCAGAGACTTCGACTTCAATACTGGAATGGAGGAGGAGGGGGGTGTACTTGCAAGGCACTTTGATGTTAAAGTCAGTAGGAGCACAAAGAGATACAAGAAAGAGATTAGGGTTTTTAGAATGAATATTGGATATATGGTCCTCACAAGTGTGGGGATTTATATAGTGTCTCCGACGCTTGGCCATTAGTTCTTATTTTTGGGCCTAGATATTAGGTTCCTCAAAAATAGGTAACTGCCAGAAATTAGTCATGTCGAACAAAGATACTCGAAATTAGCCGTTATAACGATCAAAGAGGTGCTCACGAGTAAAGATGATTCTGGCCATTCTTGAGTGGTTGTCCTCGTGTGGTTGGTAGGATGAGGAAAAGCCTATTTGAGCGGGCAGAGGTGGTCTAGTTGATAATGGGGCTCAACCAATCACGACTACCCGACTGAGGGGAAAAGGAGTGGTCATGGGCCAGCGTGTTATGGTAGTTCCTGTATGATTTCTTTACGCGTGGCGAGCAGAATGAGAAGTAGCTGCTGACGCAGTTGAGGGAAGCAGTGGTCTTGTTGGTCCTGGGGGACAACCGACCACGTGTCCCTGGCTGAGGGACAGAAGGGAAAAAGTTCCATTTACCTATCCCAATTTATTGGGCTAAAGCTATTGGGCAATCTGTTGACAAGAAATTTTTGACTAGGGAGTTGAGCCTGAGGCTATAAGGCTTCTTTGGCTGAAAATGAATGAGTTTGTGGAAAACAACAGGAGGCGTCGACCAGGTTGAAGGGTATCGACCAGAAGAGTCAGTCGATGAAGGACATGGGAGTCAGAGGGAAGTCATCGACAGGCGTAGAGGTCGACGAGCAAGGATATATTATGGCAGAAACATTTATCAACGCGTAAGTCAATAAGAACGTGTGGGATGTTCAAAACAATTTAGGGCAATTTCTCCACAAAGTCCCAACGTGGGCTAGTGACCGTTGACAGTTACATACTTAGGATTTCTATTTAAGAAAATGTTTGTAATTGGGTCAGCGGTCACATTTCTTCACATTTAGAGCATTACACTCAAAGTACTCGCATCTAAGAGAGAAACGAGTTTCAGGCTTAACAATGTATGAATGCTTCCATTATTAAATTCATAGCAATTTCCAATTTTCACTTTAAATACAAGTCTTGTATTTAATTTCTTAACTTTGCAATTGTCTTTCACTTTTTCCCCTTTATTAAATATCAACCAGTTTTCAACCCAAAAACACTCATAACACTAAGTCTAGGACTAATGTAGCTGATTCTGCAAGTAACCTTTAATAAGAGGCTAGTGATTGTTTCGTAGAGAAAAAAATTGGCACACCTGGTGGGACACATTTGTGTTTGATTCTTCTTGTTTCGTGCATGAAATTAAGAAGTGGTAGAAAAATGGTAGATCCTAAAACTCTTGAAATGGATCAGAATTTAGGAGGAAATACTAGTGCGGCGACGAGTGTAGGTTCCAGTCCGGTGGTCGTGTCTTCGACTTCACCAAGCATAATTACCACAACATATCTAGTAACTACAAAACCACCAATGGTCACAACTTCTAGGCAGTATGTGCCTAGTTTTGCAAGAGAGACACACAATGGTGTGATTCTAAATTCTGGGAAGTATATGCCTAGTTTTGCAAGAAGTGCAAATTAATATGGAATCCCAACAACAATGATGGTAGGATTGCATAACAGTAGTCTGACATTTGGTGAGAATTCTGTGTCGGCATTTTCACCGTATCATGCGTCAGGGCTATTGGGAAATCAATTTAGTCGTTCGATTGGATTGGGATTTTCCCAACAAATTATGCCTACTTTCACCCCAAGCATTGTTGCTATCATGAGGCAGCAAATGGATGAAAGTAACCATGAGATGGTCAATATGCTTACTCAACAAATGAGTCTCATATTAAGACCTTTGATTGAGAATTTGGTGCAGAGTTATCAGACTTTAGCAACTTAAATGACTCACATAGGGGATTTCTTTGGTGCCCCAAGAGTTCCAATTCGGCAAGCTGCGCCTCCCCCACGTGAGGAACTAATGTAGTACTAGGAGGTGGTCGACGAAGAAGTCAAACAAGAACCACCAAATCCCTAGCGTGTCGACCTATACTTACGATAGTACAACAACTCCTAGTAGTAATAGCAAACCGAAACCAGAATACTGACCAAATGATCAGGTAGGTTCGACGAGAAGTAGTGGATGAGGAACAATACTTAGAAGCCATTGTCGAAAGAATTATGGTTAGGAATGGAATTAATATTGGCTATTATAGAACTACGTATATATTTCCATTTCCAGATTTATTTTACAAACAGAGTTACCAAGAGGTTGGAAACTCCAAAAATTCACCAAGTTCACAGGGGATGTCGAAGAATCCACTGTCGAGCATGTTGCCAGGTATCAAACAGAACATGGTGACCTAGTAGTGAATGAGGATTTGAGGATGAATTATTTTTCCAACCCCCTCACAAAGAACGTGTTCACTTGGTTTACAACGCTTCCCCCACAGTTGGTCCAAACATGGATCCAATTAGAAAAATTATTTCATGAGCAATTCCACACGAGGCAGTCCAAAATAAGCCTAATAGAATTGTCCAGTGTTAAACGAAAGAGCATTGAGTCAATAGACCAATACTTTAAGAGGTTTAGACTTTTGAAAGCATGGTTCTTTACACAAGTCCTTGAACACGAGTTGGTCAAAATGACTGCAAATGGGTTAGAGTATTCTATTAGAAAGAAACTGTTGGACACTTAGTCTTTGAAAGATATGGCTCATTTAGCCATCAAACTTCGAGTGATCGAATGTTTGAAAGCTGACAAAACCAAGCCAAACAAGTACCACAAAAGGGGAGGTTGTTTACCTAGAAACTGATGAGTATTCTTCTGACGAAGACGAGTTAAGGGAAAAAACAGAGGTTAATATGGTTTTACTCCAGCCTAGACCTCCTTATGCATGTAAACTTTTGAAACCTTCAAACGGAAAAAACCCCGTCGAAACTGAAAAGAATGGAAAAACCATCACCAAGATCTATACTTTCGACATAACCAAATGTGATGAAATATTTTATTTGTTAGTAGCTGATGGTCAAATTGTGGTCCCTCAGGTCCTGAAGAAACCCCCACTTGAACAAATGAAGAAAAAGAGATTCTACAAATTTCATAATTTTTTTGGTCATAAAACTTCTCAATATGTTCTTTTCATGGATTTGGTGCAAAAAGATTTAAAAGATGGCAAGCCTGAGTTTGGAGAAAAGCCAAAGATGCAAGTCGACACTGATCCTTTGAAGGTAGAGGAGGCTTTATATTCTGAGCCTCTGGATTGTATGATGGTCGAAGCTACTGAGGGCCTCGATAGAGAAGTCATAATGTTCGGTGACATAGAAGTTATGATGGTTCGAACTAATGATAGTTTCAGCCTAAAGATGGAAGAGGGATTGCACACAGTATATCCTTAACCTGAAGAGAGTTTGGTTGACTTTTAGGAAAAAGGAAGAGTGAAAGGGTTGAAGGCTAAATTATGCCTAAGATGCAACACTGTGTACGATGAAGAAGCAACTAAGAAGTATGAAGTTGTCTAAAAAGAGGCTCTTAAGCAACTTCAGTACCAAGGTTTGTTTTCGACAAGGAAGGAATCCCTCGATGCAAAGAGGAGTACATAAGATTTTTCCAACAACCTCCTCCCAAAACCTCTCGCCCTCCATCAGACACCCCACAAGAAAAATGGGTGGAACCTGTGAGCCAAAAGTGGGGTAAAAGGCCATAGTGGAAGGTAATTATGCATGAAGCCGAGGCCTGAGAAAAGAAGGATGATCGAAGGGTTATCAAGCTTCTCCTAATTATAAGGGGAAAAATCCAATGACAAGGATGCAGTGGAGGCGTTATTAGAGGAACAAAAAGGCTGCAAAGGAGGCTTCAACTTCCCAGTCGAAACCTATCGAGAATACTAGGTGTGTCGAAAGCACACAACCTGCAGAGGTTGCAACGTGTGGCGAAGCGCCAATTCAGAAAGGATCCCATCCAAGGTCAATATTAACTGAAAAGGATTACTTCCAACCAAAGGTTGGCTATGAGGGTAGCTCCTTTAGGTGACAAAGAGCTAGTAGCAACATAGAGTGTTGGATATACTCCTACACCTGAGTATACTCATACGTCTGAAGGTGAAGAAGAGTAAGAACCTGATTATGAACCTTCACCGGAAGATGATATGGTGGATGATGATTATAGTGAAGATTTCATCATTAAATGTGGAATTGTGTCGATTTTGCATGCAAAATTTGACAGGGTGTTAGAGGTATCAGAAAATGAAGAATATTTTACCTCCAACAAAGCAGATGATGAAAATACTCCATGATACTATGTGATGAACAATGGCATGGTCGAATAACAGAAGGTTGTGTTTGAGAAACCAAGTCCAAGGATGTTGTATCATCTTAAAACCTTGTTCATAAGTGCAAAGATAGATGGCATGCTAGTGAACAAAGTGTTTTTCGATGGTGCGGCAGCTATAAACTTAATGTCGCATGCTCTATTTAAGAAAATGGGGAAGTGTGGGTCAGACCTTTGACCTCATAACATGGTTTTATTGAAGAAGTGAAAAACACAAGTGAGTTGAATTGAAACTTTAAAATCAAATGCAAATGACACGATGATTTTTATCCTGGTCCTCTTGATCTCAAACTACACTAGTTCACCCGCCAAGGTGATTTTGCCTCTCTCCAACGAGGTCTTAATTCACTAATCAAACTGATTATAATTCTACTTTGACAACTTCCAAAGTCTTCTTGTGTACAACCACAACCCAATTTATCTCAAGGAAATTCACTAACAAAAGAAAGAATTAATCTGTGTATAAGTTTTTTTTCGTTACAAAAACTGTATCACAAACTTGTGATGTATTACACAATTTTAGAGAATAGTATGAATATGATTTGCAGCGTTGAGAGATTGTATGAAAGCAGTGATGTAAATCGTGAATGATTTAACCTTGATGCTTGTTTAAATAGGCGCAACAATCTGTCCAAATGGAAACTTTATAATTGTCAGTTAATGCACTTTCCATAATGTGAAGATCCTTGTATGTATTTCAATATGGTTGTAATAGTAATTTAGGACTTTATTTTCATTTGCAATCCCCATTCATAAATTTTTACCTCCACCCCCCTAAATATTGTAATAGCGTAGGACTTTACATTTCTGCAATTTATCTCTTTCAAATGTAAATGCAAGATAAAATCAATAATAGACCACCAAAAAAATCAAAGACAAAATCATGCAATCAAACACACTTTGCACACAAACACCCTTAGGTTTTCTCCACTTGGTTGCCTTATACAAAAATAGCCATATTACGCATGCAAAGTATCTTGGTAAAACAAACAAAATCAAAAGATCATAGTCCCTCGATGACGCTATTCAAAGTTGCCTTACAAAATGATCTTAGTCCCTAAAAAATGCTAAGATACTTTACAACATTGCTAATCATGGTTATACGATGACCCGCGGCCGTCCCGTTTACATCCAAAGATAGGGTTGTTTACCAAATCAATGGTAAGACAACAATGTCAAAGGAATAGAGAATTCACAAGAAAGACATTTGAGTAGGTAGATTGCTCCTAGTTACTTGCTCTATCTTCAAACAAATATCCTTGCTATTTTCAAAAACAAACACACACATTTCCAAACAAACATTGAAAACGTTTTCAAAAAGATCAACATCTTTGTATAAATTCTATTGTACCCCGAAATTTTCCCTCTCATATTTCTCAAGACATTGCAAGAAAAATCTCCAAGTTGTTCAAGGTTGCTCAAGAGTTGGTCAGACAAGCTATCTCCTGAGGCAGTCAACCCCAAATTAGGGTTTTGTGTTGAATCAAGATCCTTGAGTCCAAATGACCTCAAATTCTCATCAATGTCCTAATATGTTCTTAAGATCATCCATGTCAAATTTCAATCCTTGCAGAGGAAGGTTGCTCAGTCAATTGCTCAAAGGTCCAAAAATCGAATGTGTTAGCGCAAAAGTCAACTGTGACCTACATACAGTCAAACTTCAAGATTTTTTTGTCAACATTCTCATTTTGAAGGATATTTCATCATTTGATCAAGGTTTGATCATGATTAATAAAAGATTTCTCAAAATTCATCAAGACTCAAAAGTTGCTAAATTAGGATTTTGTAAGAAAAGTCAACTCAACTTTGACCAAGCATAACTTTCTCATACTTTATGAGAAATGACCCATCCAAATATCATTACGAATAGGATGAAATTTCATATAATCCATCTACATACTCAAAGATCCAAAAATGCACTCACAAGAAGTTATAAATTTGGACATTATAGGTCATTTTTGAAAGTCAACAAAAACACCTTTTTTGCCAAAGCTTATAACTTGAGCATGGAATATCAAAATTAGATGAGACAAAAAGGGTTGGTTAGAGGACATCTCAAGCTTTTTAAAAAGTCATAGAACACCTCCAAAAGTTCAGAATTGAAGAACTTATGCATTGTTGAAGTTGGACATTTTTGCAAAATTGTCAAAAGTCAACTATCCCCCAAAATTCAAATTTTTTCAAATTGGCCCATTCTTTTCCACTTGATTTGAGCTTGCATAGTTGCCCACGTGTCCTAGCTTCAGCCATGAGCCCATATTTCATTTTTATTATTTAATTTGATTTTTAATTGAATTTATTCATTTTAAATCAAATAAAATCATAGAAAATCTAAATAATTAATAACTCTTAATTTTTTTGATTGTTTTAGGCTTTGTTTACAGCTAGAATATCTCCAAACTCGTATCAAAGCAAATCATGTGCAAAAATATTGAATGGAATCAAATTTGGAAAGGTTTAATAATGGAGATCAAATCACATTCATGTGCATTGATATGAAGGGATTCAGTCCAGGATTCTTACCCTAATACCAAGCACATTACATAAGCAAGCCAAATGATACGAAATAAGGGTTGGAAAGTGCAAACAGAGGCAGAATCAGATTTGAAAAAATCACAAAAAAGTGAGAATTCGAAATCCAGATTGGAGGCATTTTCAGAGGTCAAGACTTGTCCCAATCGCTTCCTGAGCATTCACTCAAGCTACTTGGATCCAAAGAAAGCTTTTTTAGACGTCCAAACGCGCTGTAAGTGTCACGAAACATACCCCTGTTCTTGAATTCAGTTTGATCTATTCTTGCATCTATAACAAAAACTAATGGCATATTTGTGATCACAAGAGCATTTCCAAGCTTTTTATATTACTCAATTGCATTTATCTGGCGTAGGAGAAGAACCACCATTGTTAGGGTTTGTTTCTTGTTTTTGGGCGTTTCTATTCCAGGTACAATTGAAGCACATAATGGACATGGTTGTGACCGAGAGGGTGAGACGAACACAACCATGCCTTTGGAATTCATTTTTGTGGCTTGAGAAGGATTTTTGAGATGAACAACTTTGTAGCTACGGACTTCTGTCCGTTGGTATAGGTCTGTGCACTTTTAGCCACAGATGAGAGGTTGGGGATGATGCGTGGCGTCCCATCATTGGGCTATTCAAACCAAGCGCACATTTTTTTAATTTCTGGCATTAGTTTTGTTTTTTATATAATATACATTATTTGCATTATCATAACAAATGAATCAGCATAGCGTAGTGGCAAGCGTGCAAGGGTAAACTACCTCAGGACCTGGGTTCGAATCCCAGGTCCCCTACTTTCTCAATATTTTTTCTTTTTAGGTGATTGTATGCACATTTCAGCTTGCAGTGCTCCATACTCCCTCATACATCCAAGAGACAGATGACTAATGGCCAGATCTGATGGCTAGGGATTGAAGGACTACCAAGACATTGGACAATGCATGCGCACTAGATCTACAAAGTCAAAAAAGGGCCAACACTAATGGGCCTTCCAATTGCTACCAACACCACAAAATTCAGGCCCATACTCCCCTCTTCTTATTTATTTTGTTTATTTATTTTAATTGTTTTATTATTTTTTGTTTAATTTCTAACCAATCAAAATTCAGTCTTTTATAAAATAAAATCACAAAAAAAAAATAATATTTTTTATTTCAAATCAAATTTTAATCTTTTTATTATCCTTAATAAATTTATTAATTAATTAGGTTTTAATTAGAGAACTTTAATTCCTTTTGAAAAAATAATAAAATTAATTAGACTTAACTAGTTTTTAACTATTAATTTAATTATTATAATTTCTTTCTTAAAATAACAAAACTCCAAAAATAATTTATTTTTATTAATTAATTAATTTAATTAAATTTAGCAATTAATTTAGGATTTATTTCTTTCTTAATTTAAAAACAACAAAAACTAAAAAAAGATATGTTTTCTTCAAAAGGGTCAAAACCCTAAAATTCGCATTCGATCTAACTTCTTGCGCGTTGTTTATTTTTTATCCAATTATGTACTTGTTCCCGGATTGTAATAGTTAAATAGGACTTTTAATTATTTTTATCGCTTTATTTTTTTAAAGGGTTTGTCTTTGGCGATGTAAATACCCGACGCCTTGTAATTTAAATTCCGCATTTTATTTCCGCAAATTATAACTATTAGATGTTTGATAATAGGGTTGCATGACAAGACTGAATGTTTTAACCTAAAATCAACTTAGATCACCCTTAACATGTACAAAGATAAAAATAACTGAAAAAGACACACTCGCACATGCGCACTCTTAGGGTACACCCCACTTGGTTGCCTTCGTACGTGGTCATTGAGTATAGGTCACTTTAGAAGTCGCCCTCTTGTCTAAAAGATCATAGTCGCCTCGAAATTGTTGCCTCGAATATTGTTGCCTCAAACAAATGATCTAAGACATTAGGGTTACCGCTAAGGCGTCCTAACATTGCTTTAGTGACCGCACGTCCCTCATTCGAATTGACCCTCAAACTCCGACGACGGTGCTACCTACTCATCAATAGTGGGATAACATTGTCTAAAGGAAATTAGCATGGAACGATTCCTTTTTCGAGTAGGTAGATGGTTCTTAGATACTTACTCTTTCAAAAAACAAAATCTTTTTCACACTTACACTCTTTTTTTTTCCGAACAAAGTTTTCAAAAAACACTTCATACGCTCTTGAGGACAGAAACAAGAGTTAAATCGAAGTTTCAAACAAATTTTTTTTCAAACCCACAAGCACAAAGAAAACAATTTTGAAAACAAATGAGCAAGTACCTAAGAGCCCGTGGATAACCACAGATAGAAAGGGTGCTAATACCTTCCCTTTCTATAATCTACCCCCCGAACCCGAGAAATATCTTGAAAAAGGAATTTTTCTGTGCTTTTTTCCTTTCCTTGTTGGATAAAATAAAAGTCGGTGGCGACTCTTGCTTACCGCGACATTTTGCAAAAACAAACGCAAAACGCAAACCAGCATTCCAAAAAACATTCAGTTCTTCCCACCGTATCACAGAACTGGCGACTCTGCTAGGGATGCTTATAAGTGGGGTGTACCTTAGGAATAGTTCATCATATTGTTTTAAATTTCATGATTTGTTTGCTTTATTCTTTGTGGGCTTGAATCAGAGTTACTATAGATCCTAACCCAGATCTGGGGGATACCCTTTAGGTAAGTAACAATAAACTGTGAGGGAACTGTACGGCGTAGACCAATACGGTTGAAGCAGTAGCTATGTTGGTGTGGCACTTTAGTATGTGCCGATATCCCTTGTGGTGCAACGAGGAGAATATGGGTCTGCTAAGGGGTCATTAAGCACCAACTGACTTTAGAACCTGTAATTGACCAACTTGGCCATAGAACAATAGCAATATGCTACACTCATTGAGACCAAACTCTCGCGATGATTCCGACCGCAAGAAAAGGTTTCTAAACTGGAATTATGACCGATCAGGGTGGTCAGTGATATTGAGATCCTCTAGAACCCGGTTACTATACTTCTAGGATAGATTTGAACCAACTGAACTGAAAGAGGGTAGTACCTAAGCTCCTTGCCAGCCTGAAATCTAAGGGCTATCTGTGTGACTTGTGTGCCCTTACCATGTTTGCTATTTATGGATACTTGTGGTGTGTTTTCTATCATGACATCATGACATAATGACATTGCATGCATCTTGCATTGGACTAACCTATTTCAAAGACAGAGGGGATTCATCTTTGTTTATTTTGTAGGTCATGGCACCCATGCGTAGGAACACTATTCAGATCAACTTTGTCCAGGTTCCCACTCAGCTTAAGGAATTGGTTGCAAAGGTCTCAGATACTTCCTCCTTTATCAGAAGACATGATCATCTCCTAGGTTTGGTCACTTCCAAATTGGACAAACTGATGATGAGTGTCTTAGTCCAGTTCTTTGATCCACTGTACCACTGCTTTACTTTTCCGGACTACCAGTTGGTCCCTACCTTGGAAGAGTTCACTGATCTACTTGGTATCTCTATTATGGAGCAGACCCCGTTCACAGGTTGGGAGAAAATCCTTAGGTCGGAAGAGATTGCTTCAGCCCCCCATCTGACAAAGGTTGAGGTAAAGTCTAATTGGGAAACTCGTAGTGGAACAAAGGGCTTCTTGACTAAATTCTTGGTTGGTAAGGCTAATCAGTTCTGGGACAATCTAGACTTCCAGGCATTTGAGGACATTCTGGCTCTTCTCATATATGGTTTGGTGTTGTTTCCCAACTCAGATTCTTTCGTCGACGTGAATGCAGTGAAGATTTTCATGTCCGGTAATCCTGTGCCCACTCTCTTGGGTGACATTATTCACTCTCTTTATGCTCGTACATCTCGGAAGCGGGGAACCCTTATGTGCTGTGCTCCATTGTTGGCGAGATGGTTTATTTCTCACCTCCCCAAATCAGTTTTGAAGAACAAGGAAGGCATGGGTTGGGCCTACCAGATTATATCCCTCTCTCACATGGACATCATTTGGACTATCAAGGGCATGGAAGATGTGGCTATTATTGATCGTTGTGGGGAATACGCCAATGTTCCACTGATAGGAACCAATGGAGGAATCACCTATAACCCCTGTTTGGCCTTACGTCAATTTGGGCGAGCTAGGAGGGAAGGACCTCATGAGTTGCTGATGCCAAGCATTGTCTTTGACTTCCAAGGGGATATTGATGAGCAACACCGCAGATTCATAAGAGCTTGGGATAGAGTTCACAGGTCTGACCCGCACGAGCTAGGTGCAAAGACTTCTCTTCCGATGGAGCCATATCTCCTATGGGTTCGAATCCGTGCCCAAAAGCTGGGAATTCCGTACGAAGCCGTCTTTCCTATAATTATTGAGGTTGCTGATGAAGAAGGGGTTCCTCCTACCATCCTCCATCCATACATGCCTACTGACATTGGGGCATTAAAGAGATCATGGATGCAGCTGAGAGAAGAGCGGGATACTTACAGAGAAAAGTATCACGAGTAAGAGCAGAAGATTCAGAAGTTAACAAGGCAGCTGGAGAACGAGCGGATCCTCAACGACTATGTCCGCACCGACAAGAAACGACCATGGGAGCACTGATTGTCTTTTTGATTATTTCTAGTTTTGATTTACTTTTCAGTCATTCTTTCTTGTAACGCCTTAAAGGTATCTGTTGAACAATTGAATTCAAAGTTTATCTAATAAAAGTGTGTTTCATTTTGGTTTACGAATTTGAATCTCTCGACGTCTTTGAAATCATATCATACGCATTTCATTCCATGCACCTCATAACAGGTACCCTTACAGGTTTTCTCATCTTCTTCGCTGTTTATTTCAGCATCATGTCTTCTGAACCATCAACTGAACAAGCAATCAAGGCTCTGCAAGCTCAAAACGCCCAGTTCCAGGAATTGTTCATGAACCTGGCTAAGGGTCAACAAGATCTGGAGGCCCTTATCTTGAAAGAGAAGAAGAAGAAGACGGTCCTATTTAATATGGGTCACAGATTCGAAAACAATTTGCGAGAAGAGGTTGATTTGACCCACTCATCTGGAGGGGGAGATAATTAGGAAGAAAGGAGGGCTCCTAGCCCAGTGGTTTTCGACAACGAGACTGACTTCGACGAAGACCAGTATCCTCCGGCTGAGGATAAATACAAGCAACTAGAAGACCGGTTGAGCGCGATGGAAGTTCAGAAAGTGCCTGGTCTGGAATTTAGTGATTTGGATCTGTCATCTGGGGTGGTAATTCCCCGCAAGTTTAAAGCACCGATCTTTTCTAAATACGACTGGGTTTCTTGCCCAAAGTTGCACCTCCATTTGTATGTTAGGAAGATTCAGCCATACACCGTTGACAAGAATCTCTGGATCTACTTATTTCAAGACAATCTCTCAAGGAATCAGCTTGAATGGTTTTACCAGCTGGAAGGAGCTAGTATCCGTAATTGGGAAGATTTGGCCGCTGCTTTCTACAAGCAGTACCAATACAATGCCGACCTCGCTCCCACGCGTACCCAACTCCAGGGTATGTATATGGGTGCGGGCGAAGGTTTCAAAGACTACGCTCAGAAGTGGAGGGACCTTGCTGGAAGAGTGCAACCTCCCTTGGCTGACAAGGAGCTAGTGGATATGTTTCTGGGGACCTTGTCTGGTCCGTATTTCAACCATCTAATTGGAAGTTCATCGTCCAGGTTTACAGAGCTGATTATGACCGGGGAAAGGATTGAGGCCGATATCAAATCCAGTAAAATACAGAAGGGTGCTTCGTCAAGCACCGAGAAGAAGCCTTTTAAGAAGGAGTCCAGTGCTGTTTACAGTGCAAAAAGCCACAATAGACCTGAACGCCGCCAAGCTATTAATGTGGTTGTTATATCAAGACCCGTTGTTGCTCCTCAGTGCAACAATCAGCCAAGATCCGAGAGACCACGAAGACAATTCACTCAACTCAACATGACTTTATCCCAAATTCTGCTGCAATTATTAAAGACCAATCTGGTGATTCCAAGGGAGGCCCCGAAGAATCCAAATACAACATCACCGATGTACGATCCAAATGCCCGCTGTGCTTTTCACTCCGATAGCCCGGGGCATGATACGGATAACTGTTGGGTCTTGAAGAACAAAGTACAAGACTTGATTGATGCGAAGGAGATTGAATTCGAAGCACCTGAAAGACCTAATGTTGTGACTGCTCCTATGCCCAAGCATGGGGTGAATGTTGTAGATGAAGACTCGTTTGTGGTTTCTGTGAAAGACATTGTTACTCCCTTGATGATTGTGAAGAAGAACCTTCTGTTAGCCGGTTTATTTCCGGGTTGTGGTGAAGGTTGCCGTATGTGTTCCGTCCTACCTACCAATTGCCATCTTTTGAAGTCAGGTGTCCAATGTTTGATGGATAATAAAGAAATTCTATTTGAGAAGACTTTTGTTCCTTTGGTTCCTACTGAAGAAGTTGCTATAATCACCATTTTCGACAATTCTTCCAAGGCTTCCTCGAGAAAGCCTGTTAGAATTACATCTGTTCCAAGAATCGCTCCCTTGATCATTACTGTTCCTGGGCCTATCCCCTATACATCAGATAAGGCTGTCCTGTGGCATTACGAGGCTGATGTTTATTATCACGGAGTTAATCAAGACTTGAGTGCTGAAGAGGCTAATACTAACGTCATCAATATTGTTTGACCTGCCAAAGTCACCCGCAATGAAAGACTTTTCTCCCCTGAAATCTCTCCACCAGTTGTTCAGAAGCCTGTTGTTATCACACCTGCCAGTGTACCTGCTACTGTCCTTGTTCAAGTTCCAATTCTTACCCCTGTTGCCGAGTCATCTGACGCTCGGGGCAAAGGGACCACCGGTGAGCCTGCCCAGACGGAGGCACCAAAGAAGATTACTGTTGAAGCCTCTAGACAAGAGATGGAGGAAATTTTGAAGATCATCAAAAAAAGCGACTACAACATAGTCGAGCAGCTGGGGCAAACCCCGTCCAAAATCTCTATGTTGTCTCTGTTGCTATGCTCAGAAGCCCATGTTAAGGCTCTGATTGCTTTCCTGAAGACTGCACACGTACCGCAAGAGACATCAACTGATCAGTTTAAAGATTGCGTGGCTAGTCTGACAACAGATAATGGGTTGGGTTTCTCCGACACCGACTTGACTGTTAAGGGGAAGAATCACAATGACGCCATGCATGTCTCCATTGAATGCAGGGGCACTACTCTAGCTCATGTGTTAGTAGATACTGGGTCCTCGTTGGATGTGTTGCCCAAGAAAGCGCTAGACCAGTTAGACTGTGAAGGGTTGGAGCTGAAACCAAGTAACATTATATTCAGGGCCTTTGATGGGTCCAAGATAATGGTACACGGAGAAGTGGATATTCCGATTAAGGTTGGTTCTCAGGTTTTTGTATCTACATTCTATGTGATGAACATTCGACCATCTTATTCTTGTTTGCTGGGTCGTCCGTGGATCCACAAAGCTGGGGCAGTAACCTCAACGCTCCACCAGAAGCTAAAGTACCCAGTGAAAGGGAAAAGTGTGACAGTACAAGGAGAAGAGGAGTACATGGTGAGCCACCTCAACTCTTTCCGATATGTAGAGATGTATGGGGAGTTCATTGAGACCCCGTTTCAACATTTTGAAGAGGTTCCCCAGACGCTGGCATCAACTGAGACTGTTGTTGAAGATCCTCCAATGAAGATGGCTTCCTTTAAGGATGCCCGGGCTGTTGTTGAGAAAGGTGGGTGTGCAAATTGGGGCCAACTCCCTGATTTTTCACATAAGACTAACAAGTTTGGTTTGGGTTTCACTGCAGAAGCTCAAAAGGCTGTTCGGAATGCATGGATCGGAAGACCCCCCCTGTTCATCAGCAATTCAGGAGTGAATGCCATTGAAGACGATGTTGAAGAGTCTGAGTTTGACAATTGGATCTACCCGACTGCTGGTGGTGGACTAAGCAACTGGACGGCAAAGGACTTCGTCCCAATTTCTTTTGTTACCCAGTAATGAGACTTTTTGTTTTGAATTTGTAACCGACAATGTTTTTAAACTTTACGGCCCGGTGTCTTACCCAGGGCACCATGGCTTCTTTTGTGAGGGCTTTATGTGTGTCATCTACATATATCATTAATAAAAGCATTGGACGTTTCTCACATTTCAAATTTTGCGCTCCTTGTTTTTCTTTTATTATATATTGCAAAACAACTATTTTACACACACTCACATATACAGGTCTACATCCACTTTGGATCTCACTGGTAACAACTCTGCTACTGCCAATTATGACTTTGAAAGTCCGATCAACTTAGCCGAAGACGAAGGTGAAGACGATTGCGAAGTGCCTGGTGAACTTGCTAGACTGTTACTTCAGGAAGAGAAGGCCATACAACTGCATGAGGAGCCGGTGGAATCAGTAAATCTGGGTATAGAAATAGACAAGAAAGAAGTCAAGATCGGTGCAAATCTGGAGCTCAGTGTGAAGCATCGGTTGATTCAGATGCTGCGTGACTATGTTGAGATCTTTGCCTGGTCTTATGAAGATATGCCTGGTTTGGATACCGATATTGTGGTTCATCGCCTGCCTACCAAGGAAGAATGTCCTCCAGTGAAACAAAAAGTTCACCGAATGCGCCCAGAGATGTCTGAGAAAATCAAGGCTGAAGTGATGAAACAGTTTGACGCCAGTTTTATAGCAGTTACATCTTACCCATAGTGGGTGGCCAACGTGGTCCCAGTGCCGAAGAAGGATGGTAAGGTTAGAATGTGTGTTGACTATAGGGATATGAACAGGGCAATCCCCAAGGATGATTTTCCTCTACCTCATATCAATGTTCTGGTTGACAACACCGCACAGCATAAGGTCTTCTCCTTTATGGATGGTTTCTCCGGTTATAATCAGATTAAAATGGCTCCCGAAGACATGGAGAAGACAACCTTTGTTACTCAATGGGGTACCTTTTGCTACAAAGTCATGCCTTTTGGACTGAAGAATGCTGGGGCAACGTATCAGCGCGCCATGGTCACTTTGTTCCACGACATGATCCATCATGAGATTAAGGTATACGTCGATGACATGATTGCAAGATCTCAGACTGAAGAAGAGCAACTCGACCACCTTCAGAAGCTATTTGACAGGTTGAAGTTGTATAAGTTGAGACTAAACCCGAACAAGTGCACCTTCGGGGTGAGATCTGGTAAGCTGCTGGGTTTCGTCGTAAGCGATAAAGGTATTCAAGTGGATCCTGCAAAGGTGAACGCTATACAAGAAATGCCAGCTCCCCAAACAGAAAAAGAAGTCAGAGGCTTTCTGGGACGTCTGAACTACATTTCCCGATTCATCTCACACCTGACTGCTACTTGTGAACCAATCTTCAAGCTACTGAAGAAATATCAAGTGGTAAGATGGAATGATGAATGCCAGGCCGCTTTCGAAATGATCAAAGAGTATCTCCAAGAGCCGCCTATCCTGATGCCTCCAATTGAAGGGATACCCTTGATCTTATACTTGACAGTACTCGACAACTCAACGGGGTGTGTGCTGGGTCAGCATGACGAGTCTGGCCGAAAAGAGCATGCTATTTATTACCTTAGCAAAAAGTTTATCGACTGCGAGACCCGATACTCGTTGCTTGAGAAAACTTGCTGCGCTTTGGCATGGGCTGCTCGCTGGATGAGACAGTATATGCTGACTCACACTACTCTATTGATATCAAAGATGGATCCAATCAAGTATATCTTCGAGAAGCCTGCCTTGTCCGAACGAATCGCAAGATGGCAGATGATCTTGACTGAGTATGGCATTCAATACACGACCCAAAAAGCAATCAAGGGAAGTGTGTTAGCAGATCATTTGGCACATCAGTCTGTGGACGATTACCAGTCTATGAACTTTGAGTTTTCGGATGAGAGTATCATGATAGTGACTGATTGTGAAGAACCTGAACCGGATGAAGGACTTGAGGAAGGATCCCGATGGTCTATGTACTTTGATGGAGCTTCAAACGCTTTGGGTAATGGCATTGGCGCCGTGGTAATATCTCCTAAAGGCTCTCATACTCCACTCACCGCCCGACTATGTTTCAACTGCACCAATAATATGGCGGAGTATGAAGCGTGCATCATGGGTCTTCGAGCAGCAATTGACCTAAGGATTAAGTTTCTAAGTGTCTTCGGAGATTCCGCTCTCGTGATCAGTCAGATTAAAGGTGAATGGGATACAAAACACCCAAATCTCATTCCTTACAAGGAGTATGTATTGACGTTGCTTCCATATTTCGAAGAGATAACCTTTAAACACTTCCCTAGAGAGGAGAATCAGTTGGCGGACGCGCTAGCTATGATGTCTTCTATGTTCAAAGTCAATTGGGACAACTAAGCTCCCCAGATTATCATTGAAAGGTTGGATGAACCTGCACATTGCTGTGACATTGAGACTGAAGAGGTAACAGAAAAGCCCTAGTTTCATGAGGTGAAGAGGTATCTTAAAGCTCAGGAGTACCCCGAGGGTCCATCTGTTAATGACAAGAAGTTTTTGAGGAGGTTCGCGGCGAAGTTCTTCATCAGTAATGACATCCTTTACAAGCGTAACCATGATTCAACCTTACTGCGATGTATGGATAAGAACGAAGCAGAAAGGATCATGGCAGAGTTACATGAAGGTACTTTCGGGACTCATTCCAGTGGACATACCATGGCAAAGAAAATCCTTCGGGCATGATATTTTTGGTCCATAATGGAAGCTGACTGTCATCAGCATTCTCGAACCTGTCACAAGTTCCAAGTCTATGCTGATAAGGTGCACATACCTTTAGTTCCTCTGAACGTCTTGACGACACCTTGGCCTTTTGTAATGTGGGGCATTAATATGATCAGCGAGATCAGACCTACGGCATCCAACGGACATCGTTTCATCCTAGTAGCAATTGATTACTTTACGAAGTGGGTCGAAGAAGCTTCCTTTGCTACTGTAACCAAGAACATCGTGGCGCGGTTTATTCGGCACAACCTGATCTGTCGATACGGTGTATCAGAGAGGATCATTACGGACAATGGTACAAATCTCAACAATAAGATGATCACTGAGCTCTGCAAGCAGTTCAAGATACAGCATCATAACTCTTCTCCCTACCGGCCGAAGATGAATGGGGCTGTTGAAGCGGCTAATAAGAACATCAAGAAGATTGTGCAGAAGATGACGGTGACATACAAAGACTGGCACGAGATGTTACCATTTGCTCTTCATGGGTACCGTACCTCAGCACGGACGTCAACAGGGGCAACACCCTATTCCTTGGTATATGGTATGGAGGCCGTCTTGCCCATCGAAGTTCAGATACCCTCTCTTCGGATTATGAAGGACGCATGATTGAGCGAAGATGACTGGATTCAGACCCGACTTGATCAGCTGAACTTAATCGACGAAAAAAGACTTACTGCTATATGTCATGGTCAGACGTATCAAAAACGGATGATCAAGGCATTTAACAAGAAAGTTAGACGACAAGAGTATCAAGTTGGGGACCTGGTTATCAAGCACATCATCTTACCTCAAGGTGATCCCAGGGGCAAATGGACCCCTACTTACGAAGGGTCATTTGTGGTTAAGAACATTTTCTCAGGAGGAGCTCTGATTCTAACTACCATGGATGGTGACGACCTTCCTCACCCCGTCAATGCAGACATAGTGAAAAGATACTACGCATAATCAAAGACCCGCTAGATTGACTAGCCTAGGTAAAAATAAGGGCTTCCCGGCGAACCAAAAGGGTTCGGGCAAAAATAAGGGATGAAAATGAAAAAATATGTACACCCGGCAAGTCGAAAACTTGAAAAGGAGGCTTGGACAAAAAAGGGTATCCCGGTGGACTGAAAACCCGAAAGGGCAGTCCGGGCAAAATTAGGGATTAAAGCGTAACACTATGTCTCATTGGATCACCTTGCAACCAGACTTCGGTATCGACTATCAAGCTCGGACGACACTAATCAATCTGATCTACCTTCAACCAAGTAGCAAAGTGATGAGATGCTCGAGGACATAAAGGCAATAGCAGAGTTGGAACCTAGTGGGATTGTTCACATAGCTTTTTTTCTTTGTTTTTCACAAATTGTATAAATCCCATTCGTTCGGCGACGTTATCTTACTAGGGCGTCATCCTCTTGTACAAAAACGCCTATTTACATGCCAAACTTCAAAATCAATACAATTCATTTTCAAAGAAATTTCAAACTGTTTTTCCTTTAACTGTTTTGTTTTGCAAGGAACGTCCAATGTTCATTTTTGATATATGCATTTGATATTAATTGCTGCTCATAAATATTTACGCGAAACAAAAGACGATTACTGGTGATCTCAGAAACAGGGGCAATAAGTTTGTCCAAGCTTTACAGTTGCTTTATCCACCAGGTACAAAGGTAGATTCAGCTGAAGAATATAGCCAAGGTACTTTTACTCCCCGCAGAGTAAGAAAAGACAGTAGTGATGGCTCTCCCCAGCTGAGACTTACAACTGTGAATAAATCGGTAATATCCTCTCCAAGCAGAGTCATTTACCATTAGCAATGAAAAGTCTTAATATTCCCCAACAGAGTATAAGAATATTCCCCGGCAGAATACAAAATATCCTCAGTGGAGTTTTAAATTTTTCCCAGCGCGGTCTGAAAAAGTTTCCCTAGTAGGCTTTGGAAAATTATCCCCAATAGAGCTCAAAGGATTATCCCCATAAGAGTCTAAAAGGTTATCCCCAGTGAAGTCGCAACTGAAGATCATCCCCAGCGGAGTTCTTTCCTTTCACAAACAGAAGTCAATCCCCAACAGTATTCAGTATCACCAGCAACGGTAATTCATCCCCAGCGGAATTTATCAGCGATATCCTCAGCAGAGCATCTCTTCTCCACAGAGTAATCTCCTCATCAGTTTATTTCCCAACGGAGTTATCCTCTCTTGCAGGTTTATTCTCACAGTTTGCTATCCCCAGCGGAAACGAAGAATCCAACTCTATTCTCCAGCAGCTATCCGGGATTTATTTTCCCCAGCTAAAAAAATTACATTTCCATACATCATGACACATGCATATATGCATCATACAACACAATCTCATTTATGTTGAGAACATCATTTCTTGATATATATCATGCATTGCATACGACTGACCTTTACCTTTCAGGAAGGATGCAATTAGGTTCTCAGCTATGAAGCTTTTACCCAGTCGAAGTACTGACCAGTTCTTAAATCTCAACTGAATTATTCTCGGTTGAATTACAGATAAGGTTCTTAATCTCGACAATTTTCCTCCATCGAAGTGTGGACAAGTTCTTAAATCTCAACAGAATTATCCTCCGTTGAAGTACAGACAATCCTAGATCTTGATGAAGATGTTTCCCTCTGTCGAAGTACTGACCGGTTCTTAAATCTCAACTGAATGATTCTCGATTGAATTGCAGATAAGGTTCTAAATCTCGACAATTTTCCTCTGTCAAAGTGTGGACAAGTTCTTAAATCTCAACAGAATTATCCTCCATTGAATTACAGACAGTCCTAGATCTCGATGAAGATGTTTCCCTCAGTCGAAGTACTGATCGGTTCTTAAATCTCAACTGAATTATTCTCGGTTGAATTACATATAAGGTTCTAAATATCGACATTTTTCCTCCGTCGAAGTATGGACGAGTTCTTAAATCTCAACAGAATTATTCTCGGTTGAATTACAGACAAGTCCTAAATCTCGATGAAGATGTTTCCCTCAGTTGAAGTACTGACCGGTTCTTAAATCTCAACTGAATTATCCTTGGTTGAATTACAGATAAGGTTCTAAATCTCGATAATTTTCCTCCGTCGAAGTATGGACGAGTTCTTAAATCTCAACAGAATTATTCTCGGTTGAATTACAAACAAGTCCTAAATCTCGATGAAGATGTTTCCCTCAGTCGAAGTACTGACCGGTTCTTAAATCTCAACTGAATTATCCTCGGTTGAATTACAGATAAGGTTCTAAATCTCGGCAATTTTCCTTCGTCAAAGTACTGACAGTTCTTAAATCTCAATAGAATTATCCTCGGTTGAATTACAGACAGTTCCTAAATCTCGATGAAGATGTTCCCCCCAGTTGAATTACGGACAAGTTCTTAAAACTCAACAGAGATGTTCTCTCAATTGAAGTACAGGCAAGTTCCTAAATCTCAACAAAGATCAGACTTCCCCAAGCGGAATCTTCCACAACAACAGTCATGCAAGTTCTTGCTAAGGAATCTCTTATGCGATCGACACTCCTGCAGATGGAATCTTTAAGCCCATCCTCCCTCCAGAAATCTCCAAATGGCATCTGTAAGCCCATTCCCGACAATACCAGGCTGATACCACTTCATACGAGTGCAAATTTCTGGGCACTTTAGTGTTCAATCATCTTCCACCTTCAGATCACAAAAGGCACGAAAGCCAATCTACATCCTCAGGTTTAAGAAGATTGAACAGGGGCAGATGTTGTACCCCAAAATTTTCCCTCTCATATTTCTCAAGACATTGCAAGAAAAATCTCCAAGTTGTTCAAGGTTGCTCAAGAGTTGGTCAGACAAGCTATCTCCTGAGGCAGTCAACCCACAATTAGGGTTTTGTGTTGCATCAAGATCCTTGATTCCAAATGACCTCAAATTCTCATCAATGTCCTAATATGTTCTCAAGATCATCCATGTCAAATTTCAAGCCTTGTAGAGGAAGTTTGCTCAGTCAATTGCTCAAAGGTCCAAAAATTGATTGTGCTAGGGCAAAAGTCAACTGTGACCTACATAATGTCAAACTTCAAGATTTTTTTGTCAACATTCTCATCTTGAAGGATATTTCATCATTTGATCAAGGGTTGATCATGATTCATCAAAGATTGCTCAAAATTCATCAAGACTCAAAAGTTGCTAAATTAGGGTTTTGTAGGAAAAGTCAACTCAATTTTGACCAAGCATAACGTTCTCATAATTTATGAGAAATGACCCATCCAAAGCTCATTTTGAATAGGATTAAATTCCCTATAATCCATATTCATACCCCAAGATCAAAAAATGCACTCACACTAAGTTATAAATTTGGACATTATAGGTCATTTTTGAAAGTCAACAAAAACACCTTTTTTTCCAAAGCTTATAACTTGAGAACGGAATTTCTAAATGATATAAGACCAAAAGGGTTTGTTATAGGACATCTCAAGATTTCTAAAAAGTCCAAGAACACCTCCAAAAGTTCAAAATTGAAGAAGTTATGCATTGTTGAAGTTGGAAATTTTTGCAAAATTGCCAAAAGTCAACTATCCCCAAAACTTCAAATTTTGTCAAATAGGCCCATTCTTTTCCACTTGATTTGAGCTTGCATAGTTTCCCACGTGTCCTAGCTTCAGACATGATCCCATATTTAATTTTTATTATTTAATTTGATTTTTAATTGAATTTATTCATTTTAAATCAAATAAAATCATAGAAAATCCAAATAATTAATAACTCTTGATTTTTTTTGATTGTTTTAGGCTTTGTTTATAACTAGCATATCTCCAAACTAGTATCAAAGCAAATCATGTGCAAAAAGATTGAATGGAATCAAATTTGGAAAGGTTTAATAATGGAGATCAAATCACATTCATGTGCATTGATATGAAGGGATTCAGTCCATGATTCTTACCCTAATACCAAGCACATTACATAAGCAAGCCAAAGGATACAAAATAAGGGTTGGAAAGTGCAAAGAGAGGCATAATCAGATTTGAAAAATCACAAAAAGTGAGAATTCAAAATCTAGGTTGGAGGCATTTTCAGAGGTCAAGACTTGTCCCAATCGCTTCCTGAGCATTCACTCAAGCTACCTGTATCCAAACAAGCTTTTTCAAACGTCCAAACGTGCTGTAAGTGTCACGAAACATACCCCTGTTCTTGAATTCGATTTGATCTATTCTTGCATCTATAACGAAAAATAATGGCATATTTGTGATCACAAGAGCATTTCCAAGCTTTTTATATTACTCAATTGCATTTATCTGGCGTAGGAGAAAAACCACCATTGTTAGGGTTCGTTTCTTGTTTTTGGGTGTTTCTATTCCAGGTACAATTGAAGCACATAATGGACATGGTTGTGACCGGGAGGGTGAGACGAACACAACCATGCCCTTGGAATTCATTTTTGTGGCCTGAGAAGGATTTTTGAGATGAACAACTTTGTAGCTACGGACTTCTGTCCGTTGGTATATGTCTGTGCACTTTTAGCCACGGACGAGAGGTTGGGGATGATGCGTGGTGTCCCATCATTGGGCCATTCAAACTAAGCGCGCTTTTTTTTTAATTTCTGGCAATAGTTTTGTTTTTTTATATAATATACATTATTTGCATTATCATAACAAATGAATCAGCATAGCGTAGCGACAAGCGTGCAAGGGTAAACTGCCTCAGGACCTGGGTTTGAATCCCAGGTCCCCCACTTTCTCAATATTTTTTCTTTTCAGCTGATTGTATGCACGTTTCAGCTTGCAGTGCACCATACTCCCTCATACATCCAAGAGACAGATGGCCAATGGCCAGATCTGATGGCTAGGGATTGAAGGACTACCAAGGCATTGGTCAATGCATGTGCACTAGATCTGCAAAGTGAAAAAAGGGCCAGCATTAATGGGCCTTCCAATTGCTACGAACACAAAATTCAGGCCCATACTCCCCTCTTCTTATTTATTTTGTTTATTTATTTTAATTGTTTTATTATTTTTTGTTTAATTTCTAACCAATCAAAATTCAGTCTTTTATAAAATAAAATCACAAAAAAATAATAATATTTTTTATTTCAAATCAAATTTTAATCTTTTTATTTTCCTTAATAAATTTATTAATTAATTAGGTTTTAATTAGAGAACTTTAATTCCTTTTGAAAAAATAATAAAATTAATTAGACTTAACTAGTTTTTAACCATTAATTAAATTATTATAATTTCTTTCTTAAAATAACAAAACTCCTAAAATAATTTATTTTTATTAATTAATTAATTTAATTTAATTTAGCAATTAATTTAGGATTTATTTCTTTCTTAATTTAAAATAACAAAAACCAAAAAAAGATATGTTTTCTTCAAAAGGGTCAAAACCCTAAAATTCGCATTCGATCTAACTTCTCGCGCGTTGTTTATTTTTTATCCAATTATGTACTTGTTCCCGGATTGTAATAGTTACATATGACTTTTAATTATTTTTATCGCTTTATTTATTTTTAAAGGGTTTGTCTTTGGCGATGTAAATACCCGACGCCTTGTAATTTAAATTCCGCATTTTATTTCCGCAAATTATAACTGTTAGATGTTTGATAATAAGGTTACATGACAAGACTGAATGTTTTAACCTAAAATCAACTTAGATCACCCTTAACATGTACAAAGATAAAAATAACTGAAAACGACACACTCGCACATGCGCACTCTTAGGGTACACCCCACTTGGTTGCCTTCGTACGTGGTCATTGAGTATAGGTCGCTTTAGAGGTCGCCCTCTTGTCTAGAAGATCATAGTCGCCTCGAAACGGTTGCCTCGAATATTGTTGCCTCAAACAAATGATCTAAGACATTAGGGTTACCGCTAAGGTGTCCTAACATTGCTTTAGTGACTGCACGTCCCTCATTCGAATTGACCCTCAAACTCCGACGGCGGTGTTACCTACTCATAAATAGTGGGATAGCATTGTCTAAAGGAAATTAGCATGGAACGATTCCTTTTTCGAGTAGGTAGATGGTTATTAGATACTTGCTCTTTCAAAAAACAAAATCTTTTTCACACTTACACTCTTTTTTTTCGAACAAAGTTTTCAAAAAACACTTCATACACTCTTGAGGACAGAAACAAGAGTTAAATCGAAGTTTCAAATAAAAACTTTTTCAAACCCACAAGCACAAAGAAAACCAATTTTGAAAACAAATGAGCAAGTACCTAAGAGCCTGTGGATAACCACGGATAGAAAGGGTGCTAATACCTTACCTTTCTATAATCTACCCCCCGAACCCGAGAAATATCTCGAAAAAGGAATTTTTCTGTGCTTTTTTCCTTTCCTTGTTGGATAAAATAAAAGTCGGTGGCGACTCTTGCTTACCGCGACATTTTGGAAAACAAACGCAAAATGCAAACCAGCATTCCAAAAAACAGTCAGTTCTTCCCACCGTATCACACATTCTTACGAACGAGAATCATTATATAGATTGCCTAAACGAATGGCCTCTTTTACAAAATACTTTCAAAAACCACACCAAACACATTTTCAAACAACAAAAGCAAGTGATCTATCAAGTAACTAAGAGCCCATGGAAAACCATGCATGAAAAGGGTGCTAACACCTTCCCTTTTCATAATCTACCCCCCCGAACTCAAGAAACAATCTCAAAGGTCTTTCCTGTGCTTTTTCACCTTTCCTTTTGGATAAAAGAAAAGTCAGTGGCGACTCTTGCTAACCGCAACATTTGCAAACACAAACACAAAACCTTCAAGTCAGTTCTCCCAACGTATCACAGAACTAGCGACTCTGCTGGGGATAATTGAAAAAAGTGGGGTTACCTTAGGGCTAGATAACATTTATTTGCTTACATTGTTTGATTTGATTGCTTTACATTATGGTTCTTTGTTTGGGTTTGAATCCTCTACCTGGATTTGGGATACATTATAGGTAAATAGCAATACATTATGGAAACTGTGCGGGGTATACCGACATGGTCTAAGAAATAGCTATGTTAGTGTGACATATTTGTAGGTACCGGTAGCCTTTGAGTTAATCAAAGAGAATACGGGGCCGCTGAGTGATGTCATGAAACACTAACGAACTTTTAGAACCTTTACTTGACCAACTTGGCCTTTAGGGCGTAGTGAGATGACCGACTTTGGTGCAGTCCGAAGTTGGTAGATACTCGATACTACACTCATTGAGGGTTGGTTTATTGGAATATTTCGGTCTCCATTAAAGAGGCTTGAGCTAAAACAATGACCAAGGAAACAATCCTGTGATATTGAGCTCCTTAGAACCCGGTTACTATTACTAGGACAGGTTGAGCCAACTAAACTTCAAGAGGGTATTTACCTATAAAACCCCATGCAAGCCTAAACTAAGGACTTGTTTGTTTTGCTTGTATATGCATACTTGTACATAACATCATGGACATCATGAACATCATATGCATTCACTAACCATTTCAAGGATTTTTGGAGATTCATCTTTGTTCTTGTTTTGTAGGATATGGATTCACTTCGTAGGATAACTATCCAAGTCAACCTTGTAAGAATTCCTCCACAACTCAAGGAGATAGCTTCAAGGATCCCTGAAAGCTCTCCTTTCACCGAGAGGCATGGTCGTCTACTCAACTTGGTCACCTCCAACACAGAGGAGGATATGATAAAGGTGCTCTTCCAGTTCTTTGATCCTTTGCACCATTGCTTCATATTTCCCGACTATCAGCTTGTGCCTACTTTGGAAGAATTCTCTCAACTCTTGAGGATTCCCATTCTCAATAAACTACCTTTCAACGGTACAAAAAGAGACCCAAAGCCAGAAGAGATTGCTCAAGTTCTGCACTTGCACTCATCTGATGTCACAACTCATTGGGAAAATAGGAGTGGTGTCAAAGGCTTCCTAGCAAAGTTTCTGTTTGAGAAAGCCCAAAGCTGTTGGAGTTCTCTAGACTTGCAAGCTTTTTAAGAAATTGTGGCCCTTCTTATCTATGGGATAATTTTGTTCCCCAATCCTGACCAACTCATAGATGTGAGCGCCGCCAAAATCTTCATGTCACGCAATCCGGTGTGTACATTGCTAGGGGATATCCTACACTCTTTTCACACTCGTACAATGAGGAAAAGAGGTGTCCTTATGTGTTGCACTCCCCTCCTGGAAATATGGTTTATTTCTCATGTTCCCCAATCAGTCTTTAAGAATGAGCAAGGATTAAGGTGGTCACAAAGGTTAATGATGCTCAAACATTCAAATGTTCATTAGTGCTCCCGATCCAAGGAGAATGTTATCATTATTGACCGTTGTGGGGAATTCCCTAATGTCCCTCTACTTGGCATTAGGGGAGGCATCAACTACAACCCATGCTTAGCTATAAGACAGTTTGGTTATGCCCCAAGGGATGGCCCACACGAGATGCTGATTCAAGGCTTGGTATTCGACTACGACAACGACAATCAAGGTCTTCGCCAGAGATTCATCCGAGCATGGAGGATGCTAAACAAGGTGGATAGCAAGACTCTGGGACACAAGAATTCCATCCCTCTTGAGCCTTACCTCAAGTGGGTACGAACCCGCGCTCAAAGTCTTATGATGCCTTATCCTTCCATCCTTCTGATGATTATTGAGCCTGTTAAGGAGGGAGAAGTTCCATACACTATCCTACATCACGGCATGCCCACATCTCTTGAAGACCTACAAAGGGATTGGATACAGCTCAAAGGAGAGTGAGATACTTTCGAAGCCCGATTTTACGCAAGCAAGAAGAAGGTTTTGGAACTCACTAGGCTACTTCATGAGGAGCAGACTCTAAATGCCTACATTGCACCAAAGAGGATGCGCACTACTTTTTTATCTTAGAGTGTTGTATTATTTTTCCCAAGGGGAATTGATGTACTCAAACTCTACCTTATTAACATGTGTTCCTTTTTGTCTAAAACAAACTTGAATCTTTAAAAATCCTTGAAAACATTACATATGCACATATCATTCATCATAACATAAACAAGTCTTTTGCAACGAGTTTCCTCATCTCTCTACTGTTTATTTCAGTAAGATGGATCTCGAAAAGACAGTCAAAGATCTTCAAGTTCAAAACACGCAGTTTCAACAGTTACTCATGACCTTGGCCAAGGGGCAAGAGGAGTTGAAGACTCTGTTTTCCAAAGAGAAGAATAAGAAAGAGAAAAAACCAACCGGTGTTATAATCATGGGGAGAAGGTTTCAAGGACAAACTAGAAGAACCTTGAATTTCGCAACAACCTCTGATGAAGGAAAAGGAAAGGAAACAACGGTTCTGTCAGAATCTGAAGAGGAGGAAGAAGAGGAAGACTACTCCGAGGAACAGTATCCTCCAGCAGATGATAAGTACAAACATCTTGAAGAACGCTTGAACGCTATAGAAATACAAAGGGTACCAGGTCTAGACTTTGAAGATTTCGGGCTAGTGTCGGGGATTGTGATCCCACCGAAGTTCAAAGTGCCATTGTTTGAAAAGTATGATGGGGTGTCATGTCCTAAGATGCACCTCCGATTATATATGATAAAGATCCAACCGCACTCCGCCGATAAAGATCTATGGGTGCATTTTTTCCAAGATAGCCTATCTGGAACACAACTCGATTGGTTTTACCAATTGGAAAGGGCCTACGTCCACAATTGGGAAGATCTTGCCGCAACTTTCTATAAGCAATACCAGTATAACACAGATTTGGCGCCTACCCGTACTAAACTTCAGAGTATGGATATGGTTTCAAATGAGGGTTTCAAAGATTACGCGCAGAAATGGAGAGATCTAGCTGGGAGAGTTCAACCCCCTCTGTCTGAAAGGGAGTTGGTGGATATGTTCTTAGGCACTCTATCGGGACCTTTCTTCAACCATCTGATTGGAAGCTCATCTGCTGAATTTACTGAGTTAATACTAACCGGAGAGAGGGTGGAAGCTGGCATAAAAAGTGGAAAGATTCAGAAGGATTCATCTGCCTCTACAGCTGTGAGAAAGCCTTTCACTGGGAAGAAGGAGGTATCTGCTGTTTACCCACAAAGGAACCAAAGGAGAGATGAACGCCGACCAATGGTAGGAGTTCTTATGATCCCGAAGCCTACATATGATCAACCAAGAAGTAATCAACCGAGGGTGGAAAGGCCAGTTCGGAAATTCACCAAAATCAACATGACTCTAGCCCAGGTTTTACCACATCTTCTGAAATCTAATTTGACAACTCTGAAGGAAGCTCCAAAGAACACCAACACGGCGTCCCCTTATTATCACCCAAATGCCCGCTGCGCATATCATTCCGAAAGTCCGGGTTATGACACCAACAACTGTTGGGCCCTGAAAAACAAGATTCAATATCTTATAGATGCAAAATAGATTGAGTTTGATGCACCCGAGAAACCAAACATCATTTCTTCTCCTATGCCTAGGCATGGTCACAACACCAATGTAATAGAAGAAGATTTGTTTGTTACTATAGTTGATGAACTCATGAATCCCCTCCCAATCATTAATATAAACTTGTTGAAAGCTGGTGTATTCCCGGGTTGTAATGAAGACTGCCATCTTTGCTTATCCTCACCAAATGTTTTCCCTTTATTAAAGACAGGCATTCAACGCTTGATAGAAAACCAAGAGATTCTGTTTGAAAGTACTCCTGTTTCACCTATTCCTGTTGAAGACGTTTCAATCATAACCATCTCCGCCAATCCTTCCAGGGTCCCCAAAAGACCCGTTAGGATTACACCGGTTCTAAAAAACTACTCCTCTTATAATCACAATGCCCGGGCCGTTCCCGTATGAATCAGACAAAACAGTGCCGTGGAATTACGGTGGAGACATCTACTACCATGGTATCAAACAAGATGGGCTGGCCGCCGAAGAATCAAACTCCGAAGAAGAAGACTCCGACATCAGTAATATTGCCAGAACCAGTAAGATTACCCAAAGCGGTAGAATCTTCTCTCCAGAAATTGCCCCCCCAAAGGCAGTTTTTGGACCCGTAGCTGCTCCAAAGGTTACTTCCGTACCAATAATCATATCTGCAAGTACTCCTACTGACAAAGACGACATAAACCCTGCAGTTATCCCTACCAATACCCCTACTGCTGAAATTCGAGGATAAAGTATTCAAGAAGAGCCTTTTCGGACGAAGGCTCAACCACTGACTATCCCCGAAACCTCCAAAAAGGAAATGAAGGAGATCCTGAGAATAATAAAGAAGAGCGACTATGACGTAGTTGAACAGTTGGGGCAAACTCCCTCCAAAATCTCCATGCTAGCTTTGTTACTGTGCTCTAAGGCACATGTAAAAGCCCTGGTGAAGTTTCTGAAGACAGCCTGTGTGCCTCAAGAGACGTCTACTGACCAGTTTCAAGATTGTGTGGCCAGTTTGACGGCAGACAATGCTCTAGGCTTCTCGGATGCTGATCTGACACCAAAGGGAAGAAAGAAAAATGAGGCATTGCATGTCTCTGTGGAATGTAGAGGAACAACTCTGGCCCATGTCTTGGTGGACACCGGCTCATCTTTGAATGTTTTACCGAAGAAAGCTCTTGACAGATTGGATTGCGAAGGACTGATGCTGAAACCCAGTAACATAGTCGTAAGGGCATTTGATGGTTCAAAGAGGATGGTCCACGAGGAGGTGGACATCCCCATAAAAGTTGGGACTCAAACTTTTAACTCAACCTTCTATGTAATGGACATCCACCCCTCTTACTCCTGTCTGCTAGGACGACCGTGGATCCATAATGCCAGTGCTGTCACCTCTGCACTACACCAGATGCTGAAATATCCGGTCCATGGAAAGATTATCACTGTCCATGGAGAGGAAGAGTATATGATTAGTCACCTCAATTCCTTCTGGTATGTGGAATTGGATGGCAAGTTCATTGAAACTCCTTTTCAACATTTAGAAGAAGTTCCCCAAGAAGTAGCAGTAACCAAGACTGTGTCCCCGATTCCCAAGATTACAAAAACTCCATTCAGGATGTCATCTCTAAAGGATGCCAAAGCAGTAATAGAGGAGGGTGGATGCACCATCTGGGGGAAACTTCTGGATATCCCTTACAAATCTGACAAGTTTGGCTTAAGGTTTACTTCAAGTGCTCAGAAGGCTGTGCGCCGTGCCCATGTTGGAGGGCCACCCTTGAAGATTAGCAACCAAGAGGTCAATACGGTGGAAGATGGTGAAGAGGATTGCGGCTTGGAGGATTGGATCTTTCCTACTATCAATGGAGGACTTCGCAATTGGGAAGCCAGAGACTTTGTTCCGATAACTTTCGTCCCTCAGTAATTTTTCTTCTACATTTCTGTTGGACTTGTAATATTCACAAACAATTCACACATTTTAAACCTTGTGTCTTGCCCGAGGCACAATGGTCCATTTGTAAGGGTTGTCATTTCATCTTATGACATTCAATGAATCAAGGACGTTTTGCATACAAACTTTTTGTGCTCATTATTTTTCTTTTACATTTTATTGTTTAACGATGGCTATACCCTTACACACACCCACACTCACAAATGCAGGTACCCCTCCATCCCGGATCCCATGGGTAACGATACTGCTATGGCCTTTAGTGACTCTGAAGATCTAATCTACCAAGTCGAAGACGAAGGTGAGGAAGATTGTGAAGTACCAGGGGAACTGGCCAGGCTACTACAACAAGAGGAAAGAGCTATTCAACCTCATGAGGAACCGGTGGATACAATCAACTTGGGTACCGAGGAGAACAAAAAAGAGGTCAAAGTAGGTGCCAATCTAGAGGTCAGTGTCAAGGAGCGTCTGATTCAGCTGTTGTGTGATTATGTTGAGATCTTTGCCTGGTCATATGAATACATGCCGGGACTTGATACAGACATCGTGATACATCATCTGCTAACAAGAGAAGACTGTCCTCCAGTAAAACAAAAAGTCCGCCGCATGAGACCTGATATGTCGGAGAAGATCAAAGCAGAGGTCATGAAACAATTCAATGTTGGATTCTTGGCTGTCACTTCCTATCCCCAATGGGTTGCTAACATTGTTCCCATGCCTAAAAAGGACGGCAAAGTACGAATGTGAATGGACTATAGAGATTTGAATAGGGCCAGCCGTAAAGATGATTTTCCACTCCCCCACATCAATATCATGGTTGACAATACGGCTTAACATAAAGTGTTTTCCTTCATGGAAGGATTCTCAGGTTACAACCAAATCAAAATGGCACCTGAGGACATGGAGAAAACTACATTTGTCACAAAGTGGGGGACATTCTGCTACAAAGTGATGCCATTCGGACTGAAGAATGCTGGGGCCACCTACCAGCGCGCTATGGTAGCTTTGTTTCATGACATGATACACCATGAAATAGAGGTCTACGTAGATGACATGATAGCCCGATCACAAACAGAAGAAGAGCACTTGGATCACTTGCAAAAGTTGTTTGAAAGATTGAAGAGGTATAAGCTAAGATTGAATCCAAATAAGTGCACATTCGGAGTACGGTCCGGTAAACTTTTAGGTTTTGTCGTCAGTAACAAAGGCATCGAGGTTGATCCTTCCAAGGTTAAAGCAATACAAGAAATGCATGCTCCTCGTACTGAGAAGGAAGTCAGAGGATTCTTGGGACGCCTGAACTATATTGCCAGATTCATTTCTCACCTTACAGCTACTTGTGAGCCAATCTTCAAACTACTGAAGAAAGATCAAGTAGTCAAGTGGAATGATGAATGTCATACTACTTTCGACAAAATCAAAGATTAATTACAAGAGCCTCTTGTTTTGATGCCACCAGTCGAGGGAAGACCATTGATCATGTATCTGACTATTTTAGAAAACTCAATGGGGTGTGTATTGGGGCAGCATGACGAGTCTGGCCGAAAAGAGCATGCTATTTATTACCTGAGCAAAAAGTTTACCAACTGTGAAACCAGATATTCACTGCTCAAGAAAACTTGCTGCGCTCTGGCATGGGCTACTCGCCGGCTAAGACAGTATATGCTGACTCATACTACCTTGTTGATATCTAAGATGGATCTGATAAAGTACATCTTTGAAAAGCCTGCTCTGTCTGGGATAATAGCTAGATGGCAGATGATCCTAACAGAATATAACATACATTATACTACCCAAAAAGCTATAAAGGGCAGTGTGCTAGCTGATCATCTTGCTCATCAAGCTGTAGAAGATTATCAGTCCTTGAAGTTTGAATTCCCAGATGAAGACATCATGACATTAGACGACTGTGAAGAAATTATACCATATGACGGGCCTGAACAAGGATCTTGATGGACCCTATTCTTTGATTGGGCCTCCAATGCACTTGGTAATGGTATCGGTGCTGTACTCATATCTCCGAAAGGGTGTCATACTCCCTTTACTGCCAGACTTTGCTTCAATTGTACAAACAACATGGCAGAGTATGAAGCATGCATCTTGGGCCTCAAGGCTACCATAGATCTGGGAATCAAATCTTTAGATGTGTTCGGAGATTCAGCTTTGGTCATCAGTCAGATAAAAGGGGAATGGGACACTAAGCACCCAAACCTTATCCCTTACAAAGAACATGTTTTGACATTGCTACCACATTTTGAAGAGACTACCTTCTAGCATTTCCCGCGAGAAGAAAATCAGCTAGCAGATGCTCTAGCCACAATGTCATCTATGTTTAAACTTAATTGGGATAACGAGGCTCCCCAGATCACCATCGAACGAATGAGTGAACCAGCACACTGTCACGAGATCAATACTGAAGAAGTAATGGACCAGCCTTGGTTTCATGAAGTCAAGAGGTATCTCGAGGATCAAGAATACCCAGAAGGAGATTCAATTAATGATAATAAGTTCTTAAGGAGGTTCTCTGCTAAATTCTTCTTGAGTAATGGTATCCTGTACAAGCGCAATCATGACTCCATTCTTCTTCGGTGTGTGGATAAGACTGAGGCGGAAAAGATCATGGCTGAATTACATAAAGGTACTTTTGGCACTCACTCCAGTGGGCATACGATGGCAAAGAAAATCCTACGGGCGGGCTATTATTGGTCTACCATGGAAGCATATTGCTATCAACACTCTCGGACCTGCCATAACTGTCAAATTTATGCTGACAAGGTGCACGTGCCTCCGGTTCCTCTGAATGTCTTGACGGCTTCTTGGCCCTTTGCTATGTGGGGGAATTGATATGATTGGGGAGATCAAACCTACAGCCTCCAATAGACACTGCTTCATCCTAGTGGCCATTGACTATTTTACCAAATGGGTCGAAGCAGCTTCCTTCGCTTCCGTTACTAAGAATATTGTTTCCCGCTTCATCAAGCAAAATCTCATTTTCCTGTACGGTATCCCATAAAGGATCATCACTTATAATGGTACAAATCTTAACAACACTATGATTACTTCCTTGTGCGAGCAATTCAAGATCCAGCATCATAATTCTTCTCCCTATCGGCCAAAGATTAATGGTGATGTCGAAGCGAAAAATAAAAACATTAAAAAGATCATACAAAAGATGATAGTCACATACAAAGACTGACATGAGATGCTACCATTCTCTCTCCACGAGTACCGTACCACAACTCGCACATCAATTGGGGCAACACCCTATTCTTTGGTATATGGCATGGAAGTGGTCTTGCCTATTAAAGTTCAGATCCCCTCTCTGAGAATTATGAAGGATGCAGGTTTGAATGAAGACGATTGGATCCAAACTCGACTTGATCAACTGAATCTAATCGATGAGAAAAGACTTACTGCTGTTTGTCATGGTCAAATGTATCAAAAACGGATGATCAAGGCCTTCAACAAGAAAGTCAGACGCCAAGTATATCAAGTTGGGGATCTAGTGATCAAACGCATCATCTTGCCACAAAGTGATCCCAGGGGCAAATGGACTCCTACCTATGAAGGACCATTTGTAATCAAAAACATATTCTCCGGTGGGGCAATGATCTTGACTACCATGGACGGCGACGACCTGCCACACCCTGCGAACACGAACATAGTCAAAAGATACTACACATAAAAGACCCGCTAGGTTGACACACCTAGGCAAAACAAGGGCATCCCGGCAAACCAAAAGGTTCGAGCAAAAATTAGGGATAAAATAAAAAAATCTGTACACCCGACAAGTTGAAAACCCGAAAGGGCGACTTGGGAAAAAAGGGTTTCCCAGTGGACTAAAAACCCGAAAGGGTGGTCCAGGCAAAAGTTAGGGAATAAGAGCATGTGACTATGTCCCGTCAGATCACTTACGGACAACCTTTGACTTCCACTGAAAAACTCGGAGTTTCTGATCAATTCAATCATCTTCGGACGAAGCAACAAATAGACAAGATACTCGGAGATACGAAGGCTATAGCAGAATGGGAACCCCATGGGATTATTGCACATAGCTATCTTTCTCTCTCTAAATTCTTCTTGTTTACGGCGGCATTCTCTTACTAGAATGTTTGTCTCCTTTGTACAAAATACTTACTCAAAGTCAGATACAAAATATTCCTTTGAAAGTGCAAAAACTATTTTTACTCTTGTGTTTTGTTTGCAAAAACGTCTGATGATTCATTAAATGAACATATGCATTTGAACATGATTACCATTTACGAATAAACAGAACGAGGAAGAGACAATTATTGATAGGTGGAAAGGACAGGAAAACATTCCTAGACCACTCCATATTCCCCACAGAGTTTTCAATAGTCCCCAGCGGAACAAAACTCCCAACTACCCAGCAGAACGAAGCTTCTAGTTTATCAATCCCTGGTAGAAATCGCCCAATTTCTCCAAATTCCCCAGCAGGTTCTTATGAAGCATGGAATCCGACCAGATAACAGCTAACTTTTGATTCTCTCCAGCCAAGGATGATTCCCCAGTAAAGCAATGGACAACCGAGACTCCCGAATTCTTTTCCCCAAGCAGGAACAAAACTTTTTCCCCACAAAGTTTTCAATACTCCCCAACGGAACAAAAACTCCCATTAGTTAATCCCCAGTAGAAGTCGTCAAGATTCTCAGGTTTCCTCAAGCAGATCTTACGAGCAATGCATGGCATTTCCCTTACAACAAGAGTTTATTTCTCTCAGCAGAAATTTATCAACACTTTGACTTCAAGACATGAAGACTTACATATCCTCAGCAGCAGTCAGGGATTTATTTTCCCCAAACCGACAGCAATACATCAGATCAGCTCACATGCGCATACATTACATCCATATATCATAAACATCAATAAAGCCAATACATTGCACCATACATTTCATGCAACAAAACTTGGTGTTTCAACTAACATTTTACCCTTTTCAGGATAAGATTAACAGATACCATTAACAAAGACAACTCCTGATACATTTCAGATACGCTCCAGACACAGAAGCCATTCTGATGCTCATTCAAGGACACTACCTGATACAGTGCGGATACGCTCCAGACACGGAAGCCATTCTGATACTCATTCAGATTCAAAGACAACTTTTGATACAGTTCAGATACGCTCCAGACATGGAAGCCATTCTGATACTCATTCAAGGACACTACCTGATACAGTGCGGGTACGCTCTAGACACGGAAGCTATTCTGGTACTCATTCAGATTCAAAGACACCTGATACAATGCGGATACGCTCCAGACACGGAAGCCATTCTGATACTCATTCAGATTCAAAGACAACTTTTGATACAGTGCGGATACGCTCCAGACACGGAAGCCATTCTGGTACTCATTCAGATTAAAAGACATCTGATACATTTCAGATACGCTCCAGACCCGGAAGCCATTCTGATACTCGTTCAGATTCAAAGACAACTTTTGATACAGTTCAGATACACTCGAGACACGGAAGCCATTCTGATGCTCATTCAAGGACACTACCTGATACAGTGCAGATACGCTCCAGACCCGGAAGCCATAATGATACTCATTCAGATTCAAAGACAACTTTTGATACAGTTCAGATATGCTCCAGACACGGAAGCCATTCTGATACTCATTTAAGGACACTACCTGATACAGTTCAGATACGCTCCAGACCCAAAATCTATTCTGATACTCATTCAAAAACACCTATCTGATACAGTTCAAATACGCTCTAGACACGGGAGCCATTCTGATACTTATGCAGATTCAACCTTTTGATACAATACATATACGCTCCAAATACGGACGCCATTCTGATGTTTAACTTACAAATTACATCTCAACAAGCATTCTTGGATGGCATATACAAGCCCATCCCCAACAAGATTTTATTACCTCTCCAAATGGCATCTTTAAGCCCATTCCTCCTATCATCGCTGAGTGAAAATTTCTCGGCACTTTAGTGTCCAATCATCTTCCACCTTCGAGTCGCGAATGGCAAATCTCGCCAATCTAACTCCTCAGGTTAAAGAAGATTGAACAGGGGCAGCTGTTGTACCCCAAAATTTGCCCTCTCATTTCTCAGGAAATCACCCTGGATTCTCAAAGTTTTCTCTTAAACAAATCCAAGCCTTGAATTATCATTTCTTTCCAAGAAAGCCATTTACAAGGGAAAAATGTTCATTTGCACGCTGAAAGACCAAACTTTGACCTTTTGATCAAAATCAAATCTCAAAAAATCATATTTCATCAAAACCTATTGAAACAGGAAGTTTGTTCCATCCAAAGTTCAAAAGTCAAATTTACTATGGAAAACCCAAATTTCTAAATACTTGGGATTTTTCTAAGTATTTAAGAAAAAATGACACTTCAGAACTTCAGAACCAACCTCCAGGCAGGAGCAGTCAGAAGATGTAAATGTAGCTCAGCACATAACATTCAGTCAGAATGTAGCTCTTCAGCATCTACGCCAGCTCAGTCAGAAGTTGCCAGAAGATTATAAAACATGATGAAAAAATCTGAATGCTCCTTCAGAACATGCTGGAACCAGAAGGTAAGAGGGTCAGAAGATTGGGTGCTACACTGAAGCAGAATCATTAAGTTTAGAGTTTTCATAGGCAAATCAAAGAGACTTATTGGAAAGCCTGAGGATCCTTCAGAGCTTGCTGAGGCAACAAGATACAAAGTAAGAAGATCAGAAGTTGGATGTTTGTCCTAAATGGAATTTCTGACTCAGATTTAAGTAATGATGCAAATCCCATATTACAAGATTTCTGATTTTGACAAATCTCATCACCATTTAATGCTCATTAATGCTCACAACCATTTTTGAGTCTTTGTCCAAAGGGTCTCTCCACGTGTAGCATAAAAAAAACCTTTGTACAAATTTAGGTATGGGTTCATGCGCTACTTTTCGCTCATGGGTGTCACTTTTCCTTAATCCTTGCTTACTAACCCAGCCTAGGCTAAAAGCTGTCAATCATCACAAACTTTTTTGAACTTTCTTCAAGAGTAAGTCAGTATCTAATGCATGATATTGGCGCCACTTGACATTTTGAAACCCACAAAGCTTTGCCTATAAATAGAATACCATTGATCACTGAGAAAGGGGCCAGAGAAAAAATTGGTGAAAGAAATCAAAATTTTGAGAAAGAAAAGTCTTGAACCTCTGCCCAAAATTCCCGGAGTTTCAAAAACTGTAAACATAGCATACAAACCATTAACTTTGGATCCCTTGCTTTCAAACTCCATTTGTTCAAAAAATATTTCTTGACTAAAAAACACCCATACAGTTTCTGACCCACACGTTGGAAATTGCCACAACTTCTGTATTCATACTACTATATACCCTCCATCCATCCATTCAAAGAAGCTGTTCAAAACATCATCAGAGTTGAGGCTAACTCCAGTTCACATAACTTCTTACAGCTGCAAGGTAAGCACTTGCTGACTCTCACCACATTGCTTAAGCATTACCAGATTTGCATGCTCAAAAACACAATGTAGATATCATGCTTATGATGTTGTACATATTCTGAGGTTTTCACGCATCTGTATGCTTAAGTAGAGAATGAATCAGTTCAAAAAATTCTTGAAGAAACTAAAACTCAGAGTTAGGATTAGCAAAGGCGTGCTTGCCTCTGATTTATGGTTCTGATTCTGAAACGCTATGACACCTGCTGAAACTGTCCTAGGCATGTCTTCTGTTTTGTGGAAAAATAACCAAATTGTAGATGTTATGACTAGCATAGAGGGAGACCAAGTTCTGACATTTGGCACCAGCGCTTCTGGAGCCTGTTTTGTTATCAGTAATATCAGAACTTCTGAAAATTACTGTGTTCCCAGTAGGGTCAGAACCTCTGACCTCATACATTTTCACTAACAGGTTTTTGTTTTGCAGTGTGCCAGGGTCAGAACCTCTGACCTATACATTTTCACTAACAGGTTTCTGTTCTGCAGCACGCCAGGGTCAGAACCTCTGACTTCCTTTCAGCAGCACACTGATCCTCTTTTCTTCTTCCCCTTGTTATTTTCTTTTTCTTTATTTTTCTCACTGGCACTCTCCATTTTCATTAATCAGCAAAACACAAAAATATTTCGTTCACGCTTTATTTTATTCCTTAAAACAAAAGACAAAAAATATTTTCTTAAAACAAAACAAGTTCATTTAATATTTTCTTGTATGTATTTCAATATGGTTGTAATAGTAATTTATGACTTTATTTTCATTTGCAATCCCCATTCATAAATTTGTACCCCCACCCCCCTAAATATTGTAATAGCGTAGGACTTTACATTTCTTCAATTTATCGCTTTCAAATGTAAATGCAAGATAAAATCAATAAATAGACCACCCAAAAAATCAAAGACAAAAGCATGCAATCAAACACACTTTGCACACAAACACCCTTAGGGTTTCTCCACTTGGTTGCCTTATACAAAAATAGCCATATTATGCATGCAAAGTATCTTGGTAAAACAAACAAAATCAAAAGATCATAGTCCCTCGATGACGCTATTCAAAGTTGCCTTACAAAATGATCTTAGTGTCTCAAAAATGCTAAGATACTTTGCAACATTGCTAATCATGGTTATACGATGACCTGCGCCCGTCCCGTTTACATCCAAAGATAGGGTTGTTTACCAAATCAATGGTAAGACAACAATGTCAAAGGAATAGAGAATGCACAAGAAAGACATTTGAGTAGGTAGATTGCTCCTAGTTACTTGCTCTATCTTCGAACAAATATCCTTGCTATTTTCTAAAACAAACACACACATTTCCAAACAAACATTGAAAACATTTTCAAAAAGATCAACATCTTTGTATACATTCTTACGAACGAGAATCATTATAAAGATTGCCTAAACGAATGGCCTCTTTTACAAAATACTTTCAAAAACTACACCAAACACATTTTCAAACAACAAAAGCAAGTGATCTAGCAAGTAACTAAGAGCCCATGGAAAACCTTAGATGAAAAGGGTGCTAACACCTTCCCTTTTCATAATCTACCCCCAAAACTCAAGAAACAATCTCAAAGGTCTTTCCTGTGCTTTTTCACCTTTCCTTTTGGATAAAAGAAAAGTCGGTGACGACTCTTGCTAACGGCAACATTTGCGAACACAAACGCAAAACCTTCAAGTCAGTTCTCCCACCGTATCACAGTCCTCATCATAGTTCCATATACGCGCCCACACCAAACCCAAACACACCCACAATTTCGCATTAGGCATTTGAACAAACACAAGGCCAAGGCATGTACTACCAGCACCCCAACACATTTTGATTTATTACCACGTACAAACCATACCCCCATACGTTCTGGGCCAAGTCCAACATCTGTACTTGGGCCCTTTACTTCATGCACCTCCAATTTTTACTACTCAGTTCGAATTCACACCTCCCCTGTGTTCTGAGCCTAAATCCAATATCTGGATTTAGGACCCTGTTATTCACACCCCAACCATTTACTATCCAATCTGACTTTGCACCCCCTGCATATAATTAAAATTAATTAATTTTTTATACTTTCATTTATTTTTATATCTCATTTACTTATTTATTTTATTTTATTTTACATAATTAACATTTTAAACATTTAATGCATATTTTTTAATAAATTCTAAAATTGTTTATTTTTAAATTCAAATTCTTTCTAAATACTAACTCATTTTTTTATTACCTTAATTGCATTAAATTCTTTTTTCTCATATTATATTATATATTTGAAAACATCTAAGCAATCAAATACTAACCTTTTTTTACTAATTTAATAAACTCAAGATATTATTTTTCAAAAAGGATCATGGAAATATCTTCTATCGATTGCGAACTTCGTCTATAAATTTCGCTATTCACACACCCGAACTTGGTTCAAGGAGAATTCGAGATATTTATCTAATCCATAAAAAAAACTAACCAAACAACTTCGAACTACGAATTGAGACTCTGATTCCTCATAAGAGGATACGTAGGCATACGACTGAAATCGTGGCGAGTTCCCCTAATAAAAATTAGGTTTAATTGCAACTTTTGTCCATCTATTTTGTATTTTTTCGATTTTGGTCCTTCCATTTTAAAAATCACTATTTTAGTCCCCTTTTTAAGTTTTCCGTGCAATTTTCATCCTCCTATTTTTCTTTTTTCTACAATTTTAGTCCCTATTTTTGTTCATTTTTCAATAGAAAATTCAAAAGGGGGACCAAAATCGTGGTTTTTAAAATGGGGGGACCAAAATCGAAAAAATACAAAATAGAGGGACCAAAGTTAAAATTAAGCCTAAAAATTAAAACCTTATTTCCTGAATTGTAGTCTAAACCCTAGTATCCTTGTGAACAAGGTAGATGAGGGGTGCCTTACACCTTCCCTTTGTCTAAAACGAGCCAACAACTTAGAATATTTGACCAAATTAGGGTTATCCGTTATATTCTCTTCCCTAAGATAAAAATTAATGGTGGCGACTCTCAATTTAAAACTGGTTATTACAGAAGAAAGATGGCATAGTAGAAAATATAGAGGCTGATCAAAGCTACTATAAGGTCGATGAGTTTAAAGGTGGAAAAAAATCTTTCGACCAACACTTGGCGAATGTGGCACCTTGTGATGGTGAAAATTACACTCCTAATGAAAACTCCAATAGTTTTCCGAGCTTGGATCCTGATCGTGGTTTTATGTGGGATTCTGAAAAAGCAGCAACAAACAAGGAGTCGATGCCACCTACGAGGTGGTATATGGTAGAAGATAATGACCAATGAGTTAGAAATTCTGGCTCGGATTTCAGCTTATGTGGCTGAAAATAAAAGCAAGTCGACTTTAGAGGCTGAGAAACAACAAAATATGGCGGTCGAAGCCATAATGAATAATCAAGGAAAAGGCCAACAAGGCCAAACAACAACTTTGTAAAGTCGTAGGTTAGAATGTATCTATGACAATGAACGTTTGAGGTTTGAAAAAGACCCACTAAATTAAGTACAAAAGATGCAAGCCCAAGATCCATGAGAGGAAGTTTATATAGGAGATAAGGTGACGAAGAGGCCAACCTACATCAGCAATAGAGTTGGGTCGAAGATGAAAGTCAAGTTGATCAAGTTGTTGAAGGAATACAAAGATTGTTTTACCTGAGACTATGGTGAGATTCCTGGACTAAGTCAAAGTTTAGTAGAGCATCATTTTCCTATTCATCCAGGAAAGAGGCTAGTAAAGCAACATCCTAGGAGGTTTGCTCCAAAAATCACCTTGAAGATCAAACAAGAAATCAAAAGGATGCTCAAAAGCAAGTTAATTAGAACTGCAAGGTATGTCGAATGGTTAACAAACATTGTTCCTGTTATTAAGAAAAATAGAACCCTTAGAGTTTGCATAGACTTTAGGGATTTGAACAATTCTATCCCTAAGGATGAATATTCGATGCCTATAGCAGAAATGTTAGTCAACTCGGCTGTAAGGTATGAATATCTTAGCATGCTCAATGGATATTCTGGCTATAAACATATATTTATAGCAGAAGAGGATGTGCCTAAAATGGAATTCTGGTGCCCAGGGGAATTAGGAATGTATTGTAATACGGTGGGAGAATTGACTTGGTTGTATTGCGTTTGATCGCATTTGTTGCGGATAGCAAGAGTCACCACCGACTTTTCTTTTATCCAATAAAGGAAAGGGTGAAAAGAACAGGAAATACCTTTGAGATATTTTCTTGAGTTCAGGGGGTAGGTTATGAAAAGGGAAGGTGTTAGCACCCTTTTCATTCGTAGTTATCTACAGGATCTTAGTTGCTTGCTAGATCACTTGCTTTTTGTTTGAAAATGTGCTTGTGAAGTGGGTTTTGAAAGTATTTTAAAAATGTCTTTGTAATGGTTCTCATTTCTATAAGAACGCGTACAAAGTGTTGGTTTTGAAAATAGTTCAAAGAGGTGTTTGTGGAATGTATTTTTAAAGTGATTTTGAAAAGTGTCTTTGTAATGAACCTCGTTTCTATAAGAATGCGTATAAAGAGTTTTGTCTTTTAAAAATGTTTCAATTTGAAAGTGTTGGTGTAAAAATATTTTTGTTGTGAGCAAGCGAGCAACTAGGAGCATCCTATTTACTCAAAAGGTCTAATGTTCCTTTCCTTCTCCTTTAGATATTGCTATCTTACCATTGATTAGGTAAGAAGCCCCATCATTGGATATGAAGGGATGGGCGTGGGAAGTTTGTATAGTCATGAATAGCAATGTTGTGAGATATCTTAGCATTTCTCTTGAGGGACTAAGATCATTTTTAAGGAAACATTCGAAGCGTCATCGAGGGACTATGATCTTTTGATTGTGTTTGCTAAAACGTCTCACATGCATATTATGACCATTTTCTCAAGGAAACAAGTGGAGTTAACCCTAGAGGTGCATGTGTACAAGTGTGTTTGATTGCATGCATTTTTGTCTTGAATTTAAGGTTTTCTAAGCATTGGTTTTAATCTTGCCATACTCACCCTAATTACTAGCATTTATATAAAAGCGATAAATTGTGGAAAGTAAATTTACTATGCTATTACATCACTTGGGGGTGGGGATACAAATGTACAAATGGGGGTTGCAAGAAATAAAATTCTAATTATCTATTAAAACCATATCAAATGTGAATAGATGTACAAAATTGGAATGAAAAGAAGATGAACTTTGTTTTGACTTTTATTTATATGAAAGGTTTTGATTAATTAAAGTAATTATGAAAATAAAATATTTTTTGTAATATTTATATATTCATGAAATAAAACTTGTAAATAAATAGTGTGTAAAAAATAAACTCAAAAGGAGTTGTTTTGATTGGTTGAAAAATATTCGAAGTTTGTTAAAAAATACAAAGAATACAAACAAAAAGGCAAAAACTGTTTTTTGGTCCTGCCAAGGTTTGAACTCAGGTCCCTACACAGAGATACTTTTTGCACGCGCTATTTATACTACTGGGGTGGTCTGTTTCACCCATTCATGAGGCATATTCAAATGGGTACAAGATAAACTTGTTTCTAAATGTTTAAAGTGCCCAACTCTCCTGTTTGATTGCAGGAATTCAAATCTTCCAAGTTGAGATTCAAATGGCTTCCCTGTTCATCCAATTGAAGGATACACACAACCTGCCTAACGTTTGGATATGAACCTAACAAAGGTAATTTTCGAAAACTACAGGCCCAGTAGTTAACACAAATTTATTTGGCACAAAAATCCAAAGACTAAATATACATGGCAGTGATAATCGAAAGCTAAAGCATGGTCAGTTTCTTAGATGTGATATCTACATTTTTGCTTTTATTTATATGTACAAATGATACTTAAATGGAAAGTTACAAGTTTATAGGAACTTACCTCTTGAAGTGTCAATCGAAGGAGCTGTATATGACTTTCTTGGTGGTGGATCAAACTTTGTTGGAATCTTTCTTGAGCTACTGGGACCACTTCTCTGCTTGAATCAAAAGGTTGGTATATATGAGGAAATCGAAGGTTTTGTTATACTGCAGTTTCGGGGAGTGAATCGAAGGTTGTGTTATACTATAGTTTAGGGGAATGAATCGAAAGGTATACTATAGAGATTTTTTGTGAAAAGTTTTAGAGTTTTGAAGGTTTGATAGTGTTGGAGATTTTGAGTGTTTGAGGATTTTATGATTTTTCTCTTCAACAAAAATCTCGCCCCTTTCTTTGTCAAAGGTTTCTCTATTTATAGAGAAAAGGTTTGGGAGTTTGAACAAAGATATTGCTTGGTTGAAACGTGAATATTAAGCTATGTCAGATTTTCCATGATCCCAAGGTGAAGTACTAAAGTTGTTGGTTAAAAGGGGATGACTTCCCTGACTTATGGTGAAGTACAATCATGATTTAATCAAAGCATGGGCTTAAGACAAAATTTGTACTAGCAAGTTTACTTTCATGAAAATATCTTTTGGACAAAGGCTTAATTACCTGGATAATAACTTAATCCATAATGTAAGCAATTAATTATGGAGTGAAACACAAGCATTGAGGCCTATAAAGTAAGATTATGTAGCATGGCCTATGGATTTGATCAGTGTTCCTTCAAAATTCTATTTTCCACTTGTGTGTCGAAGAGTTTTAGAAATATATCAAAGAAGACTGCTTCGAAGGGAGAAAAATGCCCAAACGAAGCTTATGGATTAAACTTGCATCAAAGGAGACTTCATTCCCAAACGGAGGACGTAACCCAAACTTTCATTCGAAGGAGGCCATAAGGCCAAACGAAATATGCATGCAAGAAGGTCTAAATGCCCAAACGAAAGAGGCATCAAAGGAATGCCACATGCCCAAATGAAAGAGGCATGTAGGAAGTCTAAATGCCCAAACGAAAGAGGCATCAAAGGAAGGCCACATGCCCAAACGAAAGAGGCATGTAGGAAGTCTAAATTCCTAAACGAAAGAGGCATCAAAGGAAGGCCACATGCCCAAACGAAAGTGGCATGCAAGAAGTTTAAATGCCCAAACGAAAGTGGCATGCAAGAAGTTTAAATGCCCAAACAAAAGAGGCATCAAAGGAAGGCCACGTGCCCAAACGAAGGAGGCATGCAAGAAGTTTAAATGCCCAAACAAAAGAGGCGTCAAAGGAAGGCCACATTCCCAAACGAAGGAGGCATGCAAGAATTTTAAATGCCCAAACGAAAGAGGCATCAAAGGAAGGCCACATGCCCAAACGAAGGAGACATGCAAGAAGTTTAAATGCCCAAACGAAAGAGGCATCAAAGGAGGGCCACATGTGCAATCGAAGGATGCCAAAAGGAGGATTTTTTTTCCTTGGAATAGAAGGAGGATATAAGAGGCTTTTTTCCTTGTACCTGTTGGCCTGGTGGGTGCCTCTTCCGTGCAAGAAGGAAATTATGGCTCAATCGAAAGTTGTATGCAGCTAGCCATCAACTTTTTGAATCAAAGCATGCATGGAGGTAATTATTTGTCTAATCAACATAGGCATGCAGGCATCAAACATCCAATCGAAGCAGGCATATAGGCAGTCATTGCATTGTGAACCAAGTGAGGCCAAAGATAAAATCGAAGGTTGCATGCAGGAAGCTCCTGTCTTGTGAATCGAAGCCAGCGTGTCAGAGGCCAACGCCTAATCAAAGGGTGCAAGCTAAACTTGCATCGAAGAAGGACAAAAGTTTAATCGAAGGATGTGAATTGAAGAAGACTTTCTTTTTCTCCACTTTTGTCAAAAAGATTATTTTTATCTATTTTCCCTTTTTTTAATAGTTTCCTCTTTAACTTGATGTTGGAAAATCCAATTGTACTTGTGCAAGCTTGAATTTTGAAAATCCTTGTGAGGAAATGTCTTGAGAAATAAGAGGGAATATATTAGGGTACAACAGCTGCCCCTGTTCAATCTTCTTAAACCTGAAGAGTTAGATTGGTGAGTTTTCCTTTCGTGACTTGCAGGTGGAAGATGATTGAACACTAGAGTGCCCAAAAATTTGCACTCGACGATGTGGTAGTTGATTAAGTAAGGAATGGGATTAAAGATTCCATTTGGAGAGATGATGGAGAGTTGTTTGAGATGGGCTTATAGATGCCATCAAAAGGTGATTGTTGACAGGAATTAGACTAAGTCTAAACTTGACTTCAACTAGAAAAGAATCAGAATAAATCTTTGGAGCGATTTATCTGAACCAGAGAAAGTGTCTACAGAAAAGGAGTTAGGATAAACCATTGATCGATTTAAACTGAAAGAGAAGAAGTCTTGAATAAACTTTAACTAGAAGGAATCAGGATAAATCTTTGGAGCGATTTATCTGAACTAGAGAAAGTGTCTACCGAAAAGGAATCAGGGTAAACCATTGATAGATTTAAATTGAACCAGCAGAAGTATTGATTAATCTTTAACTGGAAAGAATTAGGATAAATCTTTGGAGCGATTTATCTGAACCAGAGAAAGTGTCTACTGGAAATAAATCAGGATAAACCATTGGTAGATTTAAACTGAACCAGCAGAAGTCTTGAATAATCTTTAACTGGAAAGAATCAGGATAAATCTTTGGAGCGATTTATCTGAACCAGAGAAAGTGTCTACTGGAAAGGAATCAGGATAAACCATTGGTCGATTTAAACTGAGCCAGCAGAGGTCTTGAATATTGTTTGACTGGAAAGAATCATGATAAATCATTGGAGCGATTTAACTGAACCAGAGAAAGTGTCTACCAGAAAGGAATCAGGATAAACCATTGGTCGATTTAAACTGAACCAACAGAGGTCTTGAATATTCTTTGTCTGGAAAGAATCAAGACAAACCTTTGGAGTGATTTATCTGAACCAGGGAAAGTGTCTACCAGAAAGGAATTAGGATAAACCATTGATAGATTTAAACTGGACAAGCAGAGGTCTAGAAAAGAATCATAATAAATATTCAGAATGATTTATCTGAACCAGAGGAAATGTATATCGGAAAGGAATCAGGATAAACCAATGATCGATTTAAATTGAACCAGCAGAGGTCTAAAGGAAGTGTTTGTCATGCAGATAGTCACCCCATCCTGCTTTGGGAATTGATCTACAAGTAATTTGTTCACATATAGTTGTCATGCCTTATCGAAAATTGTTTGATGATAATTTTCTGCTGATTGATCTTTCTTGAAAAGGTAAAAAATTTAGTTGTATGCAATATCATGATGTATGAAATGCATGGCGTAAATATGTTTCTCAGAATAAATGAGATTGCAATATATGCATTTGTGTTGTCAATGCTATGATGTATGGATGCAATGTATGAACATATTAGTTGTTCTGCTGCAGTGTTGCTAGACTGGGGAAAATAAATCCCTGACCGCTGTTGGGAATGAGGAGTGTAAGTATTCATATTTTGTTTGAGTTGAAGTGTCGATAGATGGTTTTCCTCTTTTAGAGAAATAAACTCTGTCGAGGAAGGGAAACTCCGTGCATTATTTGGGGATTTTGTGAAATCCTGCTGGGGAATCCTGACACCATTAGGCTGCATACTGAGAATATGACAGTGATCTTGTAGCATGATATCTCTACCTCTGTACTTGCTGGAGGAAATATCTGTGGGGATTTCGTGGATGGCCCTTAGATATTGTCCCGTTTCTTAAAGCCATTAGTAACTGGCTCTTTTTTTTTTGTTTTTTATGCGAGTATTTGCAAACAGTAATTATATTCAAATGCATATGTTCAAAAATAATCATTGGACGTTTTTGCAAACAAAACAGAAAAATAAAAAACAAATAGTTTTACACTTTCAAATGGATTGCTTTTGTATTGATTTGAAGGATTTGTGCCTATAATAGGCATTTTTGTACAAGGAGACGAACGTCCTAGTAAGAGAATACCGTAGTAAGAATGAAACTAATACAAAATAGTGTATCAAGAAAAGAAACAACTATGTGAAATAATTCCATCGGGTTCTTATTCTGCTATTGCCTTTATGTCTTTGAGCGTCTCATCTCTTTGCTGTTTGTCCGAAGATGACTGGATTGATTAGTACCGCTTGTGCTTGACAGTTGATACTGAAGATTTACTGTAAGGTGATCAAACGGGACATAGGCATACGCTTAACATCCCTAAATTTTTCCTGGACTGCCCTTTCGGGTTTTCAGTCCACCGGGATACCCTTTTTTGCCCAATTCGCCTTTTCAGGTTTTCGACTTGCCGGGTGTACATTTTTTTTTTGTATATCCCTAATTTTTTCCTAGGCCAATCAACCTAGAAGGTCTTCTTCATGCATAGTATCTTTTAACTATGTCCGTGTTTACAGGGTGCGGAAGGTCGTCACCGTCCATAGTGGTTAAGATCATGGCTCCACCAGAAAATATCTTCTTGATCATAAATGGACCTTCGTATGTGGGAGTCCATTTGCCCCTGGGATCACCTTGCGGCAGGATAATGCGCTTTATTACCAGGTCACCAACCTGATATACCTGACGTTTGACCTTCTTGTTAAAAGCTTTAATCATATATTTTTGGTACATCTGACCATGCCAGACCGCCGCAAGCCTCTTCTCGTCAATCAGGTTTAATTGGTCAAGTCGAGTATGGACCCAATTGTTGTACCCCAAAATTTTCCCTCTCGTTTCTCAAAGGACCATCCTGGACCCTTAGGTTTGCTTCTATCAAGTTTCAAGTCTTGAGTTATAATTTTCCAAGAAAATCATTCACAAGGGAAAAATGGTCAAAAGCACACTGAAAAGTCAAACTTTAACTTTTGGATTAAAAAATCAAGTTTCAACAATTATATTTCATCAAGACATGAAATTGGTTCATCAAATATCAGAAGTCAGAAATTACTTTGAAAAATCAAATTTCTAAACATTTAGAAAATTTTCTAAGTGATAAGAGAATATGATACTTCAGAACTTCTGGGCCAACCTTCACGCAAGTGCAATCAGAATTTGCAAACATGGTTCAGAACATGACTCATCAATCAGAGCGTATGGAAACTATATCCTTCAATCAGAATGTGACTCTTCAGCATATGGAGGCTATGTTTTGTGCTTCATTTAGAACCTCACCCTTCGAATCTCACTCTGGTCTTCTGCAATCAGAACATCACCAAATCCCAAAACCTTGTTTGAGCAACCTGCTGCACTAATGTAGTACATTCCTGTCACCAGCTACCACAACACTCCAAGGTGCTGCTGATCCAGTCCACGCCTGCGTTTTTCTCAAACCCCATAATTGCACCAAATTAGCATGCAAAGACTGTGTTTAAAAAGCAATGGAACAGTATGCCAAAAAGGTTTAAAAAAATCCCATTTGTTTTTCCCCCCAAAACCACAACAAACCCACCTATATATAAGTTGCTCCATCACACATTCAAGGGTCTGGCTTTTGGAGAGAAAGAGAATTATCAACGAGAGAAAAGGAAACAGTAAAAACCTTCACAAATCCTAAACAAAACCTTTGTTCTTCCATTTGAATCAAAGAACGTAACCACTATTCCGTTGCTCTCACTGACTCCAGAACATCTAAAGGCAGCAGCTCAAGTTCCAAGCACATGCTTCAGATTCAAGGTAAGTCTTGCTGACTATGCATCTTTTCATTCAGAACATCATTAAATATATAAATATCATAGTATTGATGTTGCCCATATCATTGCATAAGTAGAAAAAACTATGGACCAGAACTTGTTGAATAAATCTAGGCTCAGAATTAGAATTAAAACTTCTATAAACTGCTGTGCTTTCATCCTTTTGATTTGCTGTTAAGAACTGAAGAAATTGCTTATATGCTGATTAATATGAGGAAAGAGTTGAAATGTAACACAGAACTTCCGAGTTTCTCTTCACTGTTTTAACACGAAAACTTCTAGGATTTCTTATTGTTTCAACACATAACTTCTGACTTTTTACTCACTGCTAACACAACACAGAACTTCTGACTTTTCACCCACTGTTTAACACGACACAGAACTTCTGACATTTTTCTCACTGTCTAAACACCACCCAGAATCTCTGTTTTCTTTCCCTCTAACGTTTTTTGCAGGACCTCAGAGTGTATCAATCCAGAACTTCTGATTCCCACTGACGTTTCTTTCCGAGTCACAGCGCGTCTGGCATCAGAACTTCTGATCCCTTTTGTTTTGCTTGCAGCAGCACACTAATTTTATCTCTCATTATTTTCCTCTTTTATCATTTTCAATATCAATACTCTTTTTATTAATATAAAAAAAGACATAAAAATATTTCCTTTTTATTAATTAATTTATTTCTTTTTTTAATTCATTAAGACAAAAAAAACCACTTTCAAAACAAGTCATTTTTCTTCTTATATTGTACATTTCAATATGAATGTAATAGTTAAATAGGATTTAAATTCTTGCAACCCCCACTTGTAAATTTGTACCCCCGTCCCTAAAATGATGTAATAGCATAGGACCTTTACATTTCCGCAATTTATTGTGTTCAAGTATAAATGCTAGTAATTAGGGTGTGTATGGCAAGACATGAAATCAACAAAAAGATAACCCTAATCAAGACTAAATGCAGGTAAATCAAACACACTTGCACACTAGCACCCTTAGGGTAATCCCATTTTTTTGCCTTTTGGAAAATAGTCATGTCCCTCAAATATGGTTGTTTTAGCAAAGATCCTCGATAAAAGATCGTAGTCCCTCGATGACCCTCAATGTTGCCTTCGATAAATTATCTAGTCCCTAAATGACATTGCTAAAATGTCCCATAGGTTGCCTTCTATGACTATACAAACGTCCCTCCCCTGTCCCTTCACATCCAATGATGGGGCTTCTTACCAAAACAATGGTAAGATAACAACATCTAAAGGAGGGGGGAAAGAACATCTAAGACCTTTTGAGTAGGTAGATTCGCTCCTAGTTGCTTGCTTGCTCACAACAAAAACATTTTATACACCAACACACTCATTTGAAACATTTTCAAAAGACAAATACTTTGTACATGTTCTTATAGAAACAAGAGCCATTATAAAGACATCTTTTTCAAAATCACTTTCAAGAAACACATTCCACAAACACCTTTTGAACTATTTTCGAAACAACACTTTGTATGTGTTCTTATAGAAACGAGAACCATTACAAATACATTTTCAAAATGCTTTCAAAACCGACACCACAAGCACACTTTCAAACAAAAGCAAGTGATCTAGCAAGTAACTAAGAGCCCATAGATAACTACGGATGAAAAGGATGCTAATACCTTCCCTTTTCATAATCTACCCCCCAAACTCAAGAAAACATCTCTAAAGGTCTTTCCTGTTCTTTTCAGCCTTTCCTTATTAGATAAAAGAAAAGTCGGTGGTGACTCTTGCTATCTGCACAATTGAGATCAAACGCAAAACACCAAGTCAGTTCTCCCACCGTGTTACACCAATCATCTTCATTCAAACCTGCATCCTTCAGGATTCTCAAGGAAGGGATCTGGACTTCTATATGTAGGACAACTTCCATACCGTACACCAGAGAAAAAGGAGTTGCTCCTGTTGATGTGCGCACTGTGGTACAGTAACCATGGAGAGCAAATAGTAACATCTCATTCTAATCTTTATATGTCACCGTCATCTTCTGTATGATTCTCTTGATATTTTTGTTAGCAGCTTTGACAGCGCCATTCATCTTCAACCGATAAGGAGAAGAGTTATGATGCTGGATATTGAATTACGTGCAGAGCTCGATGATCATAGTGTTGTTGAGATTGGTACCATTATCTGTAATGATCCTTTCTGGAATACTGTACTGACAGATAAGGTTATGCTTGATGAATCGGGCCACAACGTTCTTGGTAACAGAAGCAAATGAAGCTGCCTCGACCCACTTTATGAAGTAATCAATGGAAACCAGGATGAAGCGGTGCCCATTAGAAGCTGTCAGTCTAATCTCTCTAATAATGTCGATGCCCCACATTGCGAATGTCCAAGGAACAGTCAAAACGTTTAAAGGAACTAGGGGTACATGCACATTATCAGCATAGATCTGGCATTTACGGTAAGTTCGCGAATGCTGATAACAGTCTGCCTCCATGGTGGACCAATAATATCCTGCCCGTAGGATCTTTTTAGCCATTGAGTTCCCACTAGAATGGGTGCCGAAGGTACCTTTGTGTAAATCAGCCATAATCTTTTCTGCCTCACTCTTGTCCACACATCGAAGCAAGGTAGAATCATGATCGCGCTTGTAAAGGATCCCGTTACCGAGAAAGAATTTGGTAGAGAACATTCTTAGGAACTTCTTATCATTGACTGAAGCTCCCTCAGGATACTCTTGGGCCTCGAGATATCTTTTAATTTCATGGAACCAAGGTTTACTCGCCACTTCTTCAGTATCAACCTCATGACAGTATGTTGATTCATCCATCCTCTCAATAGTGATTTGAGGAGCCTCATTATCCCACCTGATTTTGAACATGGATGACATAGTAGCTAGCGCGTCTGCTAGTTGATTTTCCTCTCGTGGAAAATGCTCAAAGGTAATATCCTCAAAATGTGGGATCAGTTTCAACACATGCTCTTTGTAAGGGATGAGATTAGGATGCTTCGTGTCCCATTATCCTTTGATCTGACTGATTACTAAGGCTGAGTCTCCAAATACACTTAAGGTTTTGATCCCCATATTTATGGCAGCTTTGAGACCCATAATGTACGCTTCATATTCAGCCATATTATCGGTATAGTTGAAGCACAACATGGCAGTGAAAGGAGTATGACAACCTTCAGGAGATATGACCACAGTGCCGATGCCATTGCCGAGTGCATTGAAAGCTCCGTCAAAAACCATGGTCCAATGGGATCCTTGTTCAAGTCCGTCATACAGTCTGAGTTCTTCACAATCATTCACCAACATGATGTCTTCGTCCGAGAATTCGAAGTTCATGGATTGATAGTCATCCATAGCCTGATGAGCCAAATGATCAGCAATTACACTTCCTTTTATTGCTTTTTGGGTAGTGTACTAAATGTCGTATTCGTTCAGGACCATTTTCCATCTTGCTATTCTTCCAGAGAGGGCGGGATTCTCGAATATGTATTTAATATGATCCATTTTAGATATTAATAAGGTAGTGTGAGTCAGCATATACTGTTTTAACCGGCGAGCAGCCCATGCCAGAGCGCATCAAGTTTTCTCGAGCAGTGAATATCTAGTTTCACAGTCGGTAAACTTTTTGCTCATGTAGTATACTGCATGCTCTTTTTGGCCAGACTCGTCATGCTGCCCTATCACACACCCCATTGAATTTTCCAAAATTGTTAGGTACATGATCAGAGGTCTTCCCTCAACTGGTGGCATTAAAATGGGAGGCTCTTGAAGGTACTCCTTGATTTTGTCAAAGGCGTTTTGGCAATCTTCATTCCACCTTACTGCTTGATCTTTCTTCAGTAATTTGAAGGCTGGCTCACAAGTAGTAGTCAGATGGGAAACATACCTGGCAATGTAGTTTAGACGTCCCAAGAATCCCCTAACTTCCTTCTCAGTGCGAGGAGCCGGAATTTCTTGTATTGCTTTTACTTTTGCAGGGTCTACTTCAATAAAATTGCCGCTGACAACAAAGCCTAAGAGCTTACCGCACCTTACTCCAAAAATGCATTTATTCGGGTTCAACCTTAGTTTGTATTTCTTAAGTATTTCAAATAGCTTTTGCAGATGGTCAAGGTGTTCCTCTTCAGTTTGAGATTTGGCTATCATATCATCCACGTAGACCCCTATCTCGTGATGGATCATATCATGAAACAAAGCTACATGGCACGCTGATAGGTTGCCCCGAAGTTCTTTAGTCCAAATGGCATAACTTTGTAGCAAAAAGTGCCCCACCGCGTGACAAAGTTATTCTTCTCCATGTCCTCAGGCGCCATCTTGATCTGATTGTATTCGGAGAAACCATCCTTGAAGGAGAATACTTTATGTTATGCGGTGTTGTTAACCAGAACATTGATATGGGGAAGCAGAAAGTCATCCTTGGGGCTTTCCCTATTCAGGTCTCTGTAATCCACACACATATGTACCTTGTCGTCCTCGTCTTGGTAGATCGGATTTTCAAAGTCATAATGAGCAATAGCAGAATTGTTACCAATGGGATCCCGGGTGGATGTGGATCTTCATTTTGATATGTGAGTGTGTGTAAGAGCATATATATTTTTGATAAAGTAAAAATTAGAAAAAGAAAACAAAGATCGTAAAAATTTATATGCAAAAACGTCTCATGATTTATTAATGACACATGAAGATGAAACAACAACCCTCACAGATGGACCATTGTGCCTCGGGTAAGACACAAGGTTTTAAAGTTTAAATTGTTTAAATATTACAAGTCCAAAAATTTAAAAGATAATTACTCTTGAAAAAAAGTAATAGGAACAAAATCTTTGGCCTCCCAATTGTTGAGTCCACCGCTGATGGTTGGGAAAATCCACTCATCCATGTCACAGTTGCTATTACTGTCTTCCAGCGCATTGACTCTACGATTGCTGATATGTAATAGTGGTCCCCCAGCACGAGTATGTGGAATAGCTCTTTGGGCCTCCGAAGTAAAACCCAGACCAAATTCGTCAGATTTGTAGGGAATATCCAGAAGTTGACCCAAAATGGTACATCCACCTTCCTTAACTACTGCTTTAGCATCCTTTAGAGAAGCCATTTTTAATGGAGGTCTGGTAATCTTTGGAGCTTTGGTTACAATAACCGTTTGTTGAACCTCCTCAAAATTTTGACAGGGGGTCTCAATGAACTCGCCGTCCATTTCAAAATACCTGAAAGAGTTTAGGTGGCTAACCATGTATTCCTCCACCCCATGGACTGTGATAATCTTTCCCTTGACTGGGTACTTCAACATCTGATGTAGGGTAGAAGTGGAAGCACCAACCCCATGGATCTAGGGTCGACCCAATAAACAAGAATAAGATGGGCGGATATCCATCACATAGAAGGTTGAGTCAAAAGTATAAGTTCCAACTTTGATAGGGATGTCCACCTCCCCCTGCACTGTTCTTTTAGAACCATCGAAGGCCCTAACCACAATGTTGCTGGGCTTCAATGTGAGTCCTTCGCAATCTAACCAGTCAAGAGCATTCTTGGGTAAGACATTCAACGATGAACCTGTATCCACCAGAACGTGGGCTAATGTAGTGCCCCTGCACTCAATGGAGGCATGCATGGCATCATTGTGTTTCCTTCCCTTGGGAGTTAAATCAGCATCAGATAAACCTAGTCCATTATCAGCAATTAGACTGGCCACATAATTCTCGAATTGATCCACGGAGGTCTCTTGGGGAACGTGGGCGGTCTTCAGAAATTTTACCAAAGCCTTAGCGTAGGCCTCAGAGCATAAAAGTAAAGCCAACATTGATATTTTTGAGGGGGTCTGCCCCAACTTCTCCACGATGTTATATTCACTTTTCTTGATTATCTTTAAAATCTCTTCCATCTCTTTCTTAGAAGCCTCGGGAATGACTTCTGGATGTGCCTTCGTCTGGACAGGCTCAACCAAAACCTTTTTGCCCCGTGTCTTGACCGACTCGGTAGCAGGGATAATAGAAGGGCTAGCAGCGGGAATAACCATGGGAATATTGATAGGAGCAGCAAAAAAAAATGATCACATGAGTGGCAATGGTCTTTGGAGAGATCTCGAGGGGAGTAAACTCTTCCGCTTCTCGTTATCTTACTGGTCCCAACGATATTGTCGATGTCAGGATCAGTACCTTTAGCAACTTTTTCTTTGATAGCCAACATGTCTTGCTTGATGCCATGGTAATAGACGTCAGCCCCATAATTCTAGGAAATAGCTTTATCCGAGGAATATGGTATTGGCCCCGGCATGGTGATGATTATGGGAGAAAACTTTGGAACAGATGTAATCCTGATGGGTCTTTTGGTGGAGGCCCTGGGAGGATTGTCAAAAATGGTGATTATTGAAACACCTTCACATGAATTTCTGGCAAGGGGAACTTTCTCGAACATGATTTCTTTATTAATCATCAAGCGCTGGATGCCCATCTTTAGTAACAAACAACCATTTGGTAGAGACATACATAAGTGACAACTTTCATCATAGCCCGAAATAAACCGGCTTGCAATAGATTTTGTTTAACAATTAAAAGGGGAGTAGTTAATTCATCCATAGAGGAAACAAAACGGTCATCATCAACAGCATTTACACCTTCACCATGTTTGGGAATTGGCGCTGTTATTACATTAGGTGTTTCTGGAGGGTCAAACTCAATCTCTTTCGCCTCGATAAGGTCTTGTACCTTATTTTTCAGGGTCTAACAATCATTTGTATCATGCCTCGGACTTTCAGAATGATAGGCACATCGAGCATTCGGGTTGTAGAGGGGAGAAGCAATATTGGGGTTCTTGGGAGATTTTCTTAGAGTCACTAGATTGGACTTCAACAAATGTGGCCAAACCTGGGACAAGGTCATGTTGATCCGGGTGAATAGTCTTATGGGCGCCTTCGGCCTGAGTTGATGGTTTCACTGTGGATTTGATACAGGATTGGATATTATAACGGCCCCTACCATCAGAAGATGTTCAGTTTTGTTTTGATTCCTATGGCCATAAGCAACACTGACCTCTTTTTTTCCAGTAAAGGGTTTCTTCATCGTTCTCGAGGATACATCCCTTTGAATCTTGCCAGTCTTAATACCGGCTTCTACCCGCTCACCAGTCATGATCAACTCAATAAATCCAGCTGAAGAGCTTCCGATCAGATGGTTGAAGAATGGACCAGACAACATGCCAAGAACATATCCACCAGCTCTCTATCAGATAAAGGGGGCTGGACTCTTTCTGCAAGATCCCTCCATTTTTGGGAATAATTTTTGAAACCCTCACCAGAATCCATAGACATACTTTGTAGTTGTGTTCGAGTTGGAGCTAGGTCAGTATTATACTGGTATTGCTTGTAAAAGGCAGCATCCAAATCTTCTCAATTGCGAAAATTGGTTCCCTCCAACTGATAGAACCAATCCAACTACGTCCCTGACAAACTTTCTTGGAAAAAGTGTACCCATAGGTTCCTATCAGCAGTATGGGGTTGAATCTTCCTGACGTATGACCTTAAATGTAGTTTAGGAAAACATACACTGTCATATTTAGTAAATGTAGGGACCTTGAATTTCCGTCGGATGGCCACCCCTGAGACTAGTCCCAACTCTTCAAAATTCAGCCCGGGTACTCTCTGGATCTCCATAGTATTGAGGCGATCCACCAACTGTTTGTATTTATCATCAGCAGGAGGATACTGCTCTTTAGAGTAGCCCGCTTCATCTTTATCTTCCTCAGACACTGGGTTGTCCTTTCCTTCCTTGTCCTTTCCTTCTTGATTATCTCTTTCACCCGACGAGGTTGCGAAATCTAGAGCTCGGTTGGCTGGTCCTCTAATTCTTCTTCCCAAATTCAAAACTATGACTGGTTTCTTCGCCTTCTTCTTCTTCTTATCTTTGATCATGAGAGCCTTCAGATCCTCTTGTCCCTTAGCCAGATCCAGGAACATCTGTTGGAATTGAGTATTCTATGCTTGAAGATCTTTTGTTGTCTGTTCAATATCCATCTCACTAAAATAAACAGCAGAAAGATAAGGATACCTGTTGTAAAAAACATGTTTGTATTATGATGAATGAAAATGCATATGAAAATGATTTCAAGGAAACTAGGAGATTTAAATTTGTTTAGACAACAGGAAACACACATTGTATTAATAAATCCAAGTTTGATTACATCATGCCTCTTGGGGCTTACAAAGAAGGAAATAAACATAAAATAAAATCCTTTTCGGCGCAATGTAGGCGTTCAAACTCCGCTCCTCATGAAGTTGTCTCGTAAGTTCCAAAACCTTCTTTTCACTCGCGTAGAACTTAGCTTCGAAGGTGTCTCGTTCTTCCTTCAGCTGGATTCAAGCTCTTTGTAAGTCTTCAAGAGAAGTAGGCATGGTAGGATGAAGGATAGCATAAGGAACATCTCCTTCAACTAATGGCTCCATGATGATATGAAAAGTGGCAGGGTATGGCATATCGAGTCTTTGAGCACGAGTTCATACCCACTTAAGATAAGGCTCCAAAGGAATGGAATTCTTATGCCCCAATGTCTTAATATCCACTTTATTTATCATTCTCCAAGCTCGTATGAACCTTTTACAGTAGCCTTGGTTGTCGCCCTCATAGTCGAATACCAAACCTTGGATGAGTGAATCATGAGGACCATCTCTTCGTGCATACCCAAATTGTCGTAATGCAAGAGAAGGGTTATAAGTGATACCTCCCCTAATGCCTAAGAGTGGGACATTAGGGAATTCCCCATAACGGTCAATGATAGTATTGTCCTCCAAGGATCGAGAACACCAATAAATGTCAGAATGTGTGAGGGACATCATCCTTTGATACCATGTCAAACCTTGCTCGTTCTTCAACGTTGATTGAGGTAGGTGCAAAGTAAACCACTTTGCGAGTAAGGGGAACGCAACACAAGAGAGGACCTCTTTTCTTCATGGTGCGAGTGTGGAAACAATGTAAAATGTATCCAAGCAAAGTAGGTATAGAATTACAGGAGAGGAAAACCTTGATGGTATTCATATCTATGAATTGGTACGGATTGGGAAATAGAACCAAACCATAGATTAGAAGGTCCAAGACATCTTCAGAGGCTTGAAAATCCATATTTTCCCAGAATGAACGAGCCTTCTCCAACAAAAACTTGGTTAGGAAACCCTTAACTCCGCTTCTTGTCTCCCAATTTGTTACAATGTCGGCTCTTTTCAAATGCAGGGCTTCAACAATGACTTCAGGCTTTGGAGTCTCTTCTAAACCAATGAACGTTATTTGATCAAGCACGAGAACTCCTAACAACTAAGATAATTCTTCTAATGTAGGCACCAACTGATAGTCAGGAAAGGTGAAGCAATGATGCATGGTATCAAAGAATTGGAAGAGCACACACATCATTTCTTCTTGGAAATTTGAGGTAGCCAAGTTTAGAAGTCGACCATATTTCTTGGTGAAAGGAGAATCTCCAATCACCCTTGATGCTAACTCTTAGAGTTGAGGATGTGCTTTCACGAAGATGACTCGGATGGTATTCCTTCGAATGGGATTCATGGCCTACAAAACAAAGCAAAGATAAATTCATAAATCCTTGAAATGGTTAGTGAGAATTATTATGATGTTATGATGTTTATGATGATATGTACATGTGAAAAAAGCAAACAAACCATATACACACAAAGAAGACAAGTCCTTAGGTTTAGGCTTGCAATGGGGTTTGTACGTAAGTACCCTCTTGAAGTTTAGTTGGCTCAACCTGTCCTAGAAATTAACCGGGTTCTAGGGGATCTCAATATCACTTACCTTTCTTTTAGGAATTGTCTCAGCATAATCAATCTTTTCTTGCAGCCAAGATATCCCAAAAGTCCGATCTCAATGAGTGTAGTATCGAGTATTAACCAATTTTTAACTTTCCACTGAAACCGGCTATCTCACTACTTCCTAATGGACAAGTTGTTCAATTAAGGTTCTAAGGTCAGTTAGTGCTTTATGATGCTGCTCAGCGGCCCCGTATTCTCCTCGATTCAACACAAGGGATACTGGTACCAACAAATGCATCACACTAACATAGCCATTGTTTCAACCATATCGGTCTATGCCGTATATTTTCCACAATCTATTGCTACTTTCCTAAAAGGTGTCCCAAATCCGGGTGGAGGATCAAAACAAGCCCAAACAAGGAACCATAAATGTAAAGCAAACAAGTCAAACAACAAAAGCAATTAAAGGTGATCTAGCCCTAAGGTAACCTTACTTTTAATATAATTCCCCAGCAGAGTCGCCAGTTCTGTAATACGGTGGGAGAACTGACTTGGTTGTTTTGCGTTTGATCGCATTTTTTACGGATAGCAAGAGTCTCCACCGACTTTTCTTTTATCCAAAAAAGGAAAGGGTGAAAAGAACTGGAAAGACCTTTGAGATATTTTCTTGAGTTCGGGGGGTAGGTTATGAAAAGGGAAGATGTTAGTACCCTTTTCATCCGTAGTTATCTACAGGCTCTTAGTTGCTTGCTAGATCACTTGCTTTTTGTTTGAAAATGTGCTTGTGAAGTAGGTTTTGAAAGTATTTTGAAAACGTCTTTGTAATGGTTCTCGTTTCTATAAGAACGCATACAAAGTGTTAGTTTTAAAAATAGTTCAAAGAGGTGTTTGTGGAATGTGTTTTGAAAGTGATTTTGAAAAGTGTCTTTGTAATGATCCTCGTTTCTATAAGAATGCGTACAAAGAGTTTTGTCTTTTAAAATTTTTTCAATTTGAAAGTGTTGGTGTAAAAATGTTTTTGTTGTGAGCAAGCGAGCAACTAGGAGCATCCTATCTACTCAAAAGGTCTAATGTTCCTTTCCTCCCCCTTTATATATTTCTATCTTACCATTGATTTGGTAAGAAGCCCCATCATTGGATGTGAAGGGACGGGCGTGGGACGTTTGTATAGTCATGAATAACAATTTTGTGAGATATCTTAGTATTTCTCTTGAGGGACTAAGATCATTTGTAAGACAACATTTGAAGCGTTATCGAGGGACTATGATCTTTTGATTGTTTTTGCTAAAATGTCTCATATGCATATTATGACCATTTTCTCAAGGCAACAAATGGAGTTAACCCTAGAGGTGCATGTGTACAAGTGTGTTTGATTGCATGTATTTTTATCTTGAATTTAAGGTTTTCTAAGCATTGGTTTTAATCTTACCATACTCACCATAATTAGTAGCATTTATATAAAAGCAATAAATTTCGAAAAGTAAATTTACTACGCTATTACATCACTTGGGGATGGGGATACAAATGTACAAATGGGGATTACAAGAAATAAAATTCTAATTATCTATTACAACCATATCAAATATGAATAAATGTACAAAATTGGAATGAAAAGAAGATGAACATTGTTTTGACTTTTATTTATATGAAAGGTTTTGATTAATTAAAGTAATTATGAAAATAAAATATTTTTTGTAATATTTATATATTCATGAAATAAAAATTGTAAATAAATAGTGTGTAAAAAATCAACTCAAAAGGAGTTGTTTTGATTGGTTGAAAAATATTGGAAGTTTGTTAAAAAAATAAAAAGAACACAAACAAAAAGGAAAAAACTGTTTTTTGGTCCTGCTAAGGTTTGGACTCAGGTCCCTACACAGAGATACTTTTCACCCGCGCTGTTTTTATCACTCGGGTGGTCTGTTTCATCCGTTCATGAGGCAGCTTCAAATGGGTACAAGGTAAACTTGTTTCTGAATGTTTAAAGTGCCTAAATCTCCATTTCGATTGTAGGAATGCAAATCTTCCCCAGTTGAGATTCGAAAGGCTTCCCTGTTCAGCCAATCGAAGGATACACAAAACCTGCCTAAAGTTTGGATATGAACCTAACAAAGGTAATTTTCGAAAACTACCGGCCCAGTGGTTAACACAAATTTATTTGGCACCACAATAAAAAGACTAAATATACATGACAATGATAATCGAAAGCTAAAGCATGGTCAGTTTCTTAGATGTGGTTTTTACATTTTTGCTTTTGTTTATATGTACAAATGATACTTAAATGGAAAGTTCCAAGTTTAGAGGAACTTACCTCTTGAAGTGTCAATCGAAGGAGCTGTATATGACTTCCTTGGTGGTGGATCAAACATTGCTGGAATCTTCCTTGAGCTACTGGGACCACTTCTCTGCTATTATCGAAGGGTTTCTATTTATGAGGAAATTGAAGGTTTTATTATACTGCAGTTTGGGGGAGTGAATCGAAGGTTATGTTATACTACAGTTTAGGTGAATGAATCGAAAGGTATATGTGATACGATGGCAGAACTAACTGTTAATACTGGTTTGCATTTTTTGTTGGCAAATGTCGCAGTAAGCAAGAGTTGCCACCGACTTTTCTTTTATCCAACAAAGGAGAGGGTGAAGAGAACAGAAAAAGGCCTTTTTTCGAGATTTCTTAGTAAGGGGGGGTAGATTATGGAAAGGGAAGGTGTTAGAACCCTTTCCATCCATGGTTTTCCATGGGCTCTTAGGTATTTGATCATTTTTTGAAATTTCTTGTGTTTGTGTATTTTGAAAAGTTTTGAAAATGCCTTAGTGCGGTAATCCACTTTATGGTAACTCTTGTATCAGTCCTCAAGAGTGTGATAAAGCGTTTTGAAAACTTTTGTTTGAAAAGTGTTTGAAAGTGTGGTGTGAAAGTTGGTTTGAGCAAGTACCTAACAGTTATCTACCTACGCGAAAAAAGACTGTTCACTTCCTCCTATCCTTTAGACCGTGTTATCCTACTATTAGTGAGTAGGTAACCCTAGTCGCTGGATGTTGAGGGACTATAGAAAGGGACATAATGGTCATTAAAGGAAACATGTAAGGATACCTTAGCATTTCGAAGAGACTATCATCATATGATCATTTCTCGTGGGTAACTCGAGGGACATTTAGGGACTATGATCTTTATGATGATTTTAAACTGAGGGTCTTAGCTAAGAGTATCCCTATGTTCGAGGGACATGACCATTATTTTCGAGGCAACCATGTGGCAAATACCCTAGGGGTGCAAGTGTGTAATAGTGTGCTATTTCAGATATATTTATCTTGAATTTAGTGATCTAAGATTGATTGATTAAGCATGCACGCCTAGGTTACTAACAATTATATATAAGCCTATAACATAAAAAGCGAGAAATAAATTCCCTAAGCTATTACAAGGCTTTGGTGTAGATACATAAGGAGTTCATTGAAAGCAAAATGCAGAGATAAAATCTCAATTAGCTATTACAAACAGGGCGCAGTTACATCAATAGTAAAAATTAGTCGTACAAAAAAAATAATTACGCGTGAAAATAAAAAATTGAAATAAGTTTGAAACCCTAAAAACCTAATTTGATCATTGAAAATATCTTTGGGATTTTTTTGTGAAAAAATATTTGAAGTTTGACTTCATTTTTCTAATTAATTTTAATTAATGAAACAAATTAAAGTTGATGAAATTAATTAATTTACAAAAATTAATTTATTGAAAAAAAACTAAATCCTTCTTTTTGTGATTATTTTCTGAATTTATGAAAAAATATTGATTTGAAATAAAAAAATTGAAATAATTATATAACAAAAGAGAATTAAATAAAAGAGAAAAGAATGGGCCTGAGGGGTGTAAACCCAAATTGGAGGGTGCATGCCTAATTTATGTCCAAGCCCAATCCTGTTGGCCCATAGGTGCATGTGATTCAGTGTGGTCGTGCCATGAGAGTCCACCATGGGGAGCTTCATTGAAAGCATTAGATCTGGGCGCTGATTGGTCCCAGGGGGATGATCTTGAGGCATATAGTGAGCGCGCTTGGAAAGGAGGCATTGAATCTGCATAGAAATTGTGAGAAAAATAATATGTAGGAGTCAGGGATCGAACCCCTGACCTCCCACACACACGCGCTTTGAAAACCTTTCCCTTTGCCACTGAGCCAACTCTTCATTCATTAATCCAAGCAAACAATATACAATATATGTAATGATGGTTAGTAGCTGTAATAAAAACACACAGAAATTCAAACTACCCAACCATGTTTTAACACATAGTCATTTTCTTCGTTGGGAATATCGTTTTAGGAAAGGGGTTTTACCTAAGGACAGACGCTGTAACTATAAACCTCCATATCTCAAAAATCATAATCACGCAATAAAAATTTAATCCAAGAATACATATCAAGTGGGTTTGATCTCGTGAGTACAGTGGTACTCATCTTTTGCCCTGATTTTTCCTGAAATAAATAACCCTAAAACGAAGCTTCAAACCCTAGCAATGGCTTCCAGTCAAATATGCATTAAAACACACAATTAAATATGAAAACATGTTCTAAATGATCATATAAGCATGAATGTATATTTAAAAATCATTTATCATGCGTATATTTCAAAAACCAATTTTAAGAACAAGAGCAAATCGTGATGCTTGTATGGCTGGTTTTTTGGATGTGTTGATGCGTAAGAGTGATCCAGGTAGCTTCCAAATACGCCCAGGAATGGATTTCAGTCTTTGAAACGCCTTGAATCTCCCTCTAGAGCAAAACTCGATCACTACTTTTTGTCAAAATTTTGCGCAGTCTTGTGGGTGTTCTACACGGCCAAATCTCCTTCTTATGATCATGGTTTGTTAAGTATATATATAGTAGAATAAATTAAGTTAACAAAACTGAACCGAATCTTAAAGATTTAGTGAGAAAATATTTGATTTGGGTCTTGTATCTTTTGTTTCTAAGATAGGACAAATCTTGCTATCTTTACTCCAACGCGTTTTCTCTTTTGATTTGCCATCATATTCATCCCTTGTTTGATTGAGAGAAGATTCTTTAAATTGTGGGCTTTCTAGCTTGTTTTGGAAGAAATCCCCTTCTTTCCTTTGAACCCGCCTTCCTTGCCAGCCTCAAACTCTAATTCGAGCAAATCAGGACTTTCCTTATTAGAATCTTGTTCTCCTTAGTGGTTCTGAGTAGAACTGTGCCAGCTTCCATACTAAGGCTCCTTCGACTGGACCACCCTTTGCTTTGATTTCTTGTCCTTTTGAAGAGAGTTCCTTGGTCGAACCAGACCTTGTGGAATTGTGAACAAACAAGGCAAGAATCTGGCCTAGACACATTTTCCGAGTGCCCTCTTGATGGCCTCTTTAGAATGGCTTGGAAGGAGTTCTTTGAATGGCCTTTGTCCAAATACCAATCGAAGGGTATTTATTGGAATGTTAATCAAAGAGTCCTTTGATATGCCAATAGAAAGGCTTTGACACAATGCCCATCAAAAGGCTTGTCATGAGGCCAATGAGAGGCCTTTTGCAGATGTCAATCGAAGGACGTTATGTGGATGTCAATCAAAGGATGCTATGTAGATGTCAATCGAAAGACGCTATGTAGATGTCAATCGAAAGAAGCTATGTAGATGTTAATCGAAGGATTCTATGTAGATGTCAATCGAAAGACGCTATATAGATGTCAATCGAAAGATGCTATATAGATGTCAATCGAAAGACGCTACGTAGATGTCAATCGAAGGATGCTATGTAGATGTCAATCGAAAGACGCTATGTAGATGTCAATCGAAGAGCATTTTGGAGATTCCAATTGAAATACGCTATGTAGATGTCAATTAAAGAGAATTTAGGAGATGCCAATCGAAAGGCATTTTGCAGGTGCCAATTGAAGGATACTTAACCATCATCTGAAAAATTTCCTTGTCTTTAGGCAAAGGTTTGTAACCACCTATGCAAGAGGAAAATCTTGGAAAAATATGAGAGGGAAAATTTTGGGGTACAACAGCTGCCCCTGTTCAATCTTCTTAGACCTGAGGATGTAGTTTGGTTGGTTTGCCTTTCGTGATCGGAAGGTGGAAGATGATTGAACACTAAAGTGCCCAGAAATTTGCACTCGTCTGAGATGATACTTGATTGTGTAGGTAGTATTGGGAATGGGCTTATAGATTCCATTTGGAAAAGATGGCGAAAGATCGTCGGAGATGGGGGCTTAAAGATGCCATCAGAATGTGAAAGAGAGTCGCCAGAGATGAGCTTAAAGATGCCATCCGGAACAATGAGGATTTCATGAGATATCCCTTTGTGTGAATTCCTGCTCTTGCTGTTAGAGAGGACTCCGCTGAGGAATGTTGGTCTATGTCTTGGAACATAGAGTTGTAGGAGCTTAAGTTCTCTGTTACTCTACTGGGGAGTTATCACTTGATTGCAGAGACAGAAGTGAACTGCTATCTAGTCAGGATCCAGGCTTTACAATGACTTGCTGACGATAATAAGGCTAACTGTTATATGGTCATGCTCCAGGATTCATAATGACTTACTGGGGGAGATGAGATTAAACTGTTATCTGATCAGGATCCAGGCTTCACAGTGTCTAGAATTGTTGATTGACTATTATCTGATCAATTTTTGGGCTTCATAACTTCTTTAACTGGAATAGAAATCTTAGTATCAATTTGATTGGACCAGAGAAAGGTCTCGAGTAGTCTTCAATTGGGATAGAAATCTTAGTATTGATTTGACTAAACCAGGGGAAGGCCTTGAATTAACTTTGACTGGCATAGTAATAAGGAGAATCTTAGTAGCGACTCAACTAGACGAAAGTCTTGGAATATCTTCCACTGGAATGGTAATCAGAGAGATCTTAGTGTTGACCTTTCTGACCCAGGTAAAATCTTGGGTTAACTTTGAATGGCATAGCAATAAGGAGAATCTTAGTAGAGACTCAACTGACCCAAATGAAAGTCTTGGAACATCCTCCACCAGAATGGTAATCAGAGAGATCTTAGTGTCGACCTGTCTGACCCAGGGAAAATCTTGGGTTAACTTTGACTGGCATATTAATCAGGAGAATCTTAGTAGCGACTCAACTGACCCAGACAAAAGTCTTGGAACATCCTCCACCAGAATGGTAATCAGAGAGATCTTAGTGTCGACCTGTCTGGCCCAAGGAAAATCTTGTGTTAACTTTGACTGGCATAGTAATCAGGAGAATCTTAGTATTGATTCAACTGATCCAGACGAAAGTCTTGGAATATCTTCCACTGGAATTATAATCAGAGAGACCTTAGTGTCGACCTGTCTGACCCAGGGACAATCTTAGGTTAACTTTGACTGGCATAGTAATCAGGAGAATCTTAGTAGCGATTCAACTGACCCAGACGAAAGTCTTGGAACATCTTCAACTAGCATAGTAATCAGAGAGATCTTAGTATCGATCTGGCTGATCCAGAGAAATCTTAGGTTAACTTTGACTGGCATAATAATCAGGATAATCTTAGTATCGATTCAACTGACCTAGATGAAAGTCTTGGAATATCTTCCACTAGAATAGTAATCAGAGAGATCTTAGTGTCGACCTGTCTGACCCATGGAAAATCTTGGGTTAACTTTGACTGGCATAGTAATTAGGAGAATCTTAGTGTCGATTCAACTGACCCAGACGAAAGTCTTGGAATATCTTCCACTGGAGTAGTAATCAGAGAGATCTTAGTGTGATCTAACTGATCCCGAGAAGATCTTGTGAGGACATCCTTCTAAGGAAAATCCTGGAATAGCCCTTGGTTAGACGTAGCTTGTTGCTTTGATCATTTCCCTAAAAGGTAAAGAGTTATTCGTATGGAATGTCATGATGTATAAAATGGATTGTGATGATATACCCAAAATAAATGAGATTATGTTGTATGCAATATGTATGCGCATGCCATGATGTATGGATATGGGATGCTATTGCGGTATTTCTTAGTCGGGGAAAATAAATGTCGGACTGCTGTTGAAGAGTATTGGGAAGTTGAATTCTTCATTTCCGTTGGGAGTGGTGAATGGAGATGACTATGCTGGGGATTTACTCTTTTCTGTTTGCGAATATTCTGCCGGGGAGTGACTCTGCCTGAGAATAACTCTGCAGGGGAATAACTTTATTTGAGAGAGGAGATGCTTTGCTAGCAGATTTTATTGATTCAAAGAAATAAACTCTGTTGGGGGATGGACTTCTGTAGCTGGAGGAATAAAATCTGTTTGGGATTGAGCTTCCGCATTCATAGAAATAAACTTTGCTTGAGAGGAGGTTCCACAGTCAAAGAAATAAACTATGCTCAGGAGAAAGCTTTATAAACCATTTATGATTATAAAACTTAGCCGAGGAATATAGATATCAGCTCTCTGAAGGAAATTGCTGGGGAAAGTAACTCCTATTTGGGGAAGTAGAGGTTAAAACTTTTGGTTGCCTCTACTCTGTGGGGAGTGTAGATGTCACAGGGTCGTATGCTGAGGATACAGCGATGACTTTGCATCAAGACCTTTCTTCCCCTGTACCTATTGGAGAAAGTACCTGCGGAGGCTTTGTGGATGGATCTATGTGTTGAGATAAGTGTCAGAATGACATCCATCTCTGGATCGTACCTGAATTGTTGCTAGATGAGAATCTGAAATAAGTCTCAGGATGATATCCGTCTTTGGATCGTACCTGAACTGTTTCTAGAAGATAGTCTGGAATAAGTATCAGGATGACATCCGTCCTTGGATCGTACCTGAACCATTTCTATATGAGAATCTAGAGTAAGTGTCAGGATGAAATCCGTTCTAGATCGTACCTGAACTATTTCTAGATGAGAATCTGGAGTAAGTGTCAAGATGACATCCGTCTTGGATTGTACCTGAACTGTTGCTAAAAGATGATCTGAATAATCAGGATGTTTCCGTTGGGGAAGGGAAACTCTGTAATTCGTTTGGGGAATCCCGAGAAGCTTGGTGACTTCATTGGAGAATTTTCGTTGGAGCAGTAATTTGGAGATTTTGCTCTGGCGAGGGTATGAGAACACCTGACATCAATAGGTTGTAAATTGAGAATATGGCAGTAACCTTGTAGTAGAATGCCCCTGTCTCGATACCTGTTGTAGAAAATATCAACCGGGGATTTTGTAGATGGTTTGACTATTATCCCAACTCTTGGAGTCCTTGGTGAATGCAGATCAGGGTAATAAACCTTCTACTGATTAGACAAGTGATAAGATGACGGGTCGTAGTCGTATGCTTTAATCCCTAACTTTTGCCTGGACTGTCTTTTCAGATTTTTAGTCCATCGGGATACCCTTTTTTGCTCAAGCCGCCTTTTTAGGTTTTCGACTTGACGGGTGTACATATTTTTTTTTTATCCCTAATTTTATCCCGAACCCTTTTGGTTCATCGGGATGCCCTTATTTTTGCCTAGGCCAGTCAACCTAGCGGGTCTTTGTTCATGCGTAATATTTTCTGACTATGTCCATGTTCACCGGGTACGGAGAATTTTCACTGTCCATAGTAGTAAGTGTTGCCACACTGCCAGACGATGTTTGCTTGATCGCCCATGATTTGTTGCTGGAATTAATGTCCAATGCCCCAAGTGATCCAGATGGAGATCTTCCCCTGGCTATTTGGCATCTTTGAGGGATTCCTTGAATCTTGACTTGACTGCCCCAGATGATGGACAATGATCATGATGTGCCCCTTGTTTGGAAGTGTTTTTCCACTTGAGGTGATCCTTTTCATTGAGAAGGTTTTTGTTTACTAGATATTCGTCATGCGAATTTCTCTGTTGTTGAACAAATAGTCATATGCAAACAATGGTATTTTAAGAATGCAAAGCTTATGTCTCTCTTGAAGTTTGAAAATTCATTTTTTAGTAAAACAAAATTTTTTTGTAAAAGTGTGATGTCAACTCAAGATTTATAGAAAGTCCTACAGGAGTCGGGATACCTTTTGTAACAGTATGATTTCGAACTAACCCATGCTTCAACTAGGACTTTTAAGGGTTGTAGAGTGGTCTGGTTCACGGTTTAAGAAACAAAGGATAAAGGATCAAATTTCATTTGTACCCACCGTTCTTTGTGATGTTCTTCGATCATATTCTTAGCTAATTGTGCGTTCAGATCCCGATTGAGTCTGGCATCTTGTCCTTGATGTTCCGATGATGGTTCGGATATTGATAGTTTATTTGAAAGTGGCAGCCACTTTGTAATCTTCTTCTCTTTTTTTTCGTTATCCCTTCTTTTGTCTGAACTGTTTTTTTTTGTGATTACAGTCAGCAGGATGCCCAATTTTTTCTTAAGTATCCTTCATAGGTTTTGACTTAATGGGCTTTTTTATTTTGAGAGATAATGACTTCCTGTTCTCAAAGATTATGTGGAACCATCACCATCTTTTGGAAGGTATCTTCTACATTATTTGTCGTGTATTAAGGATGAGCTTGCGACTGAATGCGCCTCCGAATTAACTAAGAAAACTACCCTGCCCCAGGTTATGATTAAGGATTTTAATTTGTGTGAAAAGAAAAAATCCTACTTCTTTGGCTCAAAGGGGTTGACTAGGAATTATCTTCCTTATAACTTCACTGTTTAGGATTTGAAACAATGCCTGTACATCGTTAGCGGGGTCTGTTCAAAAGCATACTGTAGATATTGTGGTATCATTTTCGTCATCCTCCCTCTAAAGGCTTACATCTTTTGATCGAGAGTTGAATATCACAAAAAGGAAAGCAGTTTAAATATAGTGAATACGAATGAACCAATTCAAAAAAGACATATGCAATGCATTGACAAAGTAACAAAGTTTGACATGAATAAATGTTCGAACAATCAAAAGAAAATTACAAATTGAAAATTCTAATGAACGAAAAGCCTTTTTGTCAGAACTTGTCACTTCAAATGGTTGGCCTTGGAGGAATGACAGAAAAATTTCAGTTGACCATCTTGTGTGAATTCTAATACTCCTTCATCAATCAGGTCTTGAATTTTGTATTTCAACGTCCAATAGTTATCAATGTCATGCCCCAGACTGTTGGAGTGATATGCACATATTGCATTAGGATTGTAAGTAGAAGCGGAAGTATTAGGATTCTGAGGAGGTTCCTTCAATGTGACCAAATTCAACTTCAACATGTGTTGCAAGACTTGCGAAATTGGTATGTTGAGTTTGGTATATTGCCTAGTAAGTAATTCCCGCTTACGTCGATTACCCTATCGTTGTTGGCGAGGTTGTTGTTGGACCCGTGAGGTAGTAGCAATTTGGAAAGGTCCACTCTTCACTAAACTAAACTCTTTACTTCTCAGAGGTTGATCAGTGACTTGGTCCCCAGCCTCGATTGCTTGCTTCACACAGTTGCATCCGTCTTGAGGAAGTTTGCTGATAAGAAGTCTTAACTCTGCTTGCCCCCGAGCCAAGCTTTGGATAAGGGCCATCTGACTACTCATATGGATTCTCATCCTTTCCATTTCAGCTTGCAGTTGCTCAACCTGGTTATCCTTGTTTTTGTCAGCACGTTTCTTGGTAGATTCCCAGCATGGAGTGCTTTCAATTCTTCCTGCCCCTTGTATAGGTTTAGGAACATTTCCATGAACTGAGCCTCTTGAGTTTGGAGATCTCCGTTGTCTTGTTTGAGAGCCATTGTTGAAATAAACAGTGAGAACATGAGAGACCTGTACTGGAGACTACCTGTTATGCAATGACATGTATGATATGCAAATGTTGTCAAGGATCTCACGGGGTAAACAAGAAAATGTTAGGCGTTGAACTTTACAACTTTGATTGAAGCACTTCGTATCGTTGAAGGTCCTTCTACAAGAGTCAAGCTCACCAAATCAAGTGGTTCATAGACCCTAACACAAGTTGTTGTGTTTTGGTCTTTTGACGTCATTGGCTAGAGGAAAATAAATCCTCTTACCCCTTGCTAGACGTCAGATTTATCATAACCTGCACCACAAACCCTTGAGATCCTTGAAATGGTTAAGGAAATGTTGTGGCATGATGTTATGATGTGTATGCTATGCATTAAGCAAAAGTGCGAGGTTATGAAGACAAGTGAGTCTAAGAAGTCCAGGTTACTTGATAATTCCTGTAAACAAATCCTGCAAGGAGATCATGTTGTTAGATAAAAACCCTGCAAATAGCTCAAGTTGAAAGCAAACAAATCACACAAGCAGCCTTAGGTTTAGGCTTGCATGGGGTTTGTAGGTAAGTACCCTCTTGAAATGTTCAGTTGGCTCAACCTGTCCTATTAATAGTAACCGGGTTCTAAGGAGCCTCAATATCACTGACCTTCCCTTCAGAAATTGTTTCAGCTCCGCACCGAAGTATTGCGGCCAAAAAATCCTGAAAGTCCAGTCTTCATGAGTTTAGTATCGAGTATCAACCAATCTTCGGTCAAAATCAAATCCGGTTATCTTACTACTTCCTAATGGCTAGGATGAATCAATTAAAGGTTCTAAAGGTCAGTTAGTTCTTAGTTACACTATGAGGAAGCCTAATGTTATCCTTAACTTACTCAAGGAACATTAGTACAATCCAAAGTATCGCGCTAATGTAGCCTCCACTTCGTCCGTATCGGTCTATGCTATGCAACCTCCATGGTTTATTGCTAATTACCTAATAAGGTGCCCCAGATCCGGGTGTAGGATCTTTTAGTAACAACCCAAGCAAACCCTTAAAGATAAAGCAAGCAAACACACAATAAAGCTTTTAAAATGATGAACTAATACTCTAAGATAAACGCCACTTTTCTTTTTTCCCCAGTAGAGTCGCCAGTTCTGTGATACGGTGGAAGAACCGACTGTTAATACTGGTTTGGGTTTTTTGTTCGTAAATGTCGCGGTAAGCAAGAGTTGCCACCGACTTTTCTTTTGTCCAACAAAGGAAAGGGTGAAAAGAACAGAAAAAGACATTTTTTTGAGATTTCTGAGTAAGGGAGTAGATTATAGAAAGGGAAGGTGTTAGCACCCTTTGCATCCATGGTTTTCCATGGGCTCTTAGGTATTTGCTCATTTTTTGAAATTGCTTGTGTTTGTGTATTTTGAAAAGTTTTGAAAATGCCTTAGTGCGGCAATCCACTTTATGGTAACTCTTGTATCAGTCCTCAAGAGTGTGATAAAGCATTTTGAAAACTTTTGTTTGAAAAGTGTTTGAAAGTGTGGTGTGAAAATTGGTTTAAGCAAGTACATCACAGTTATCTACCTACTCGAAAAAAGACTGTTCTTTTCCTCCTATCCTTTAGACCGTGTTATCCTACTATTAGTGAGTAGGTAACCCTAGTCGTTGGATGTTGAGGGACTATCAAAAAGGACGTAATGGTCATTAAAGACAACAGGTAAGGATACCTTAGCATTTCGAAGGGACTATCATCATAAGATCATTTCTCGCAGGCAACTCAAGGGACATTTAGGGACTATGATCTTTATAATGATTTTAAACTGAGGGTCTTTACTAAGAGTATCCCTACGTTCGAGGGACATGACAATTGTTTCCGAGGAAACCATGTAGGAAATACCCTAGGGGTGCAAGTGTGTAATAGTGTGCTATTTCAGATATATTTATCTTGAATTTAATGATCTAAGATTGATTGATTAAGCATGTACGCCTAGGTTGCTGACAATTATATATAAGCATGTAACATAAAAAGTGAGAAATAAAGGCCCTAAGCTATTACAAGGCTTTGGTGTAGATACATAAGGAGTTGACTGAAAGCAAAATGATGAGATAAAACCCTAATTAGCTATTACAAACTGGTCGCGGTTACATCAATAGTAAACATTAATCGTACGGCAAAAATAATTACGCGTGAGAATAAAAAATTGAAATAAGTTTGAAACCCTAAAAACCTAATTTAATCATTGAAAATATCTTTGAGATTTTTTTGTGAAAAAAGATTTGAAGTTTGACCTTATTTTTTTTAATTAATTTTAATTAATGAAATAAATTAAAGTTGATGAAATTAATTAATTTACAAAAATTAATTTATTTAAAAAAAACTAAATCCTATTTTTTGTGATTATTTTCTGAGTTTATGAAAAAATTTTGATTTGAAATAAAAAAACAATTGAAATAATTAGATAACAAAAGAGAATTAAATAAAAGAGAAAAGAATGGGTCTGAGGGGTGTAAACCCAAGTTGGAGGGTGCATGCTGAATTTCTGTCAAAGGCTAATCCTGTTGGCCCATAGCTGCGTGTGATTCAGTGTGGTCGTACCAGGAGTGTCCACCATGGGGAGCTTCATTGGAAGCATTAGATTTGGGTGTTGATTGGTCCCAGGGCAATGATCTTGAGGCATACAGTGAGCGCGCTTGGAAAGGAGGCATTGAATCTGCATAGAAATTGTGAGCAAAATAATATGTATAAGGCATGGATCCAACCCCTGACCTCCCACACACGCGCACTTTGAAAACCTTTCCCTTTGCCACTGAGCCAACTCTTCATTCATTAATACAAGCAAACAATATATAGTATATGTAATGATGGTTAGTAGCTGTAATAAAAATGCGTAGAAATTCAAAATACCCAACCAGGTTTTGACACGCAGTCATCTTCTTCGTTGGGACTATCGTTTTAGGCAAGGGGTTTTACCTACGGACAGACGTTGTAACTATAAACCTGCATATCTCAAAAATCATAATCACGCAATAAAAATTTAATCCAAGAATACAAATCAACTGGGTTTGATCTCGTGAGTACAATGGTACTCATCTTTTGCCCTGATTTTTCCTGAAATAAAAAACCCTAAAACGAAGCTTCAAACCCTAGCAATGGTATCCAGTAAGATATGCATTAAAACACACAATTAAATATGAAAACATGTTCTAAATGATCATATAAGCATGACTGTATATTTAAAAATCATTTATCATGCGTATATTTCAAAAACCAATTTCAAGAACAAGAGCAAACTGTGATGCTTGTATAGGTGGTTTTTTGGATGTGTTGATGCGTAAGAGTGGTCCAGATAGCTTCTAAATACGCCCAGGAATGGATTGCAGTCTTTGAAACGCCTTGAATCTCCCTCTAGAGCAAAACTCGATAACTACTTTTTGTCAAAAATTAGAGCAGTCTTGTGGGTGTTCTAGACGGCCAAATCTCCTTCTTATGATCAGGGTTTGTTAAGTATATATAGTAGAATGAATTAGGTTAACAAAACTGAACTGAATCTTAAAGATTGAGTGAGAAAATATTTGATTTGGTTCTTGTATCTTTTGTTTCTAAGATAGGTCAAATCTTGATATCTTTACTCCAACACGTTTTCTCTTTTGATTTGCCAGCATATTCATCCCTTATTTGATTGAGAGAAGATTCTTTCGATTGTGGGCTTTCTGGCTTGTTTTGGAACAAATCCACTTTCTTCCTTCGAATTTGCCTTCCTTGCCAGCCTCAAACTCCAATTCGAACCTGTTGTACCCCAAAATTTTCCCTCCCATATTTCTCAAAACATTTCAAGAAAGATCCTCAAGTTGCTCAAGGAAGTCCAAGGGTTGACCAGACAAGCTCCCTCCTAAGGCAGTCTACCTCAAATTAGGGTTTCATGTTGCATCAAGATACTTGATTCCAAGGGATCCCAAATTCCCACCATTGTCCTAATATGTTCTCAAGATCATCCATGTCAAGTTTCAAGCCCTACAGAGAAAGTTTGCTCAGTCAATTGCTCAAAGGCCTGAAAATCGACTGTGCTAGGGCAAAAGTCAACTGTGGCCCACATACAGTCAAACTTCAAGATTTTTGGTCGACATCCTCATTTTGAATTATATTTCATCATTTTATCAAGGGTTTATCATGATTCATCAAGGATTGCTCACAATTCATCAAGAACCAAAAGTTGCTAAATTAGGGTTTTGCAGGAAAAGTCAACTCAACTTTGACCAAGCATAACTTTCTCATACTTTAGGAGAAATGACCCATACAAAGCTAATTTTGAAGAGGACGAAATTCCCTACAATTCATCTTCATCTCCCAAGTTCAAAATATGCACTCACAAGAAGTTATGAATTTGGACATTATAGGTCATTTTGAAAAGTCAACAAAAACACCTTTTTTATCAAAGCATCATACTTGAGCATGGAATATCAAATTAAAATGAGACCAAAGGGGTTGCTTATAGGACATCTCAAGATTTCTAAAAAGTCCAAGAACACTTTCAAAGAGTCAAAATTGAGGAAGTTATTCATTGGTGAAGTTGACCTTTTTTGCAAAATTGCCAAAAGTCAACTATGCCTAAAACTTCAGATTTTGCCAAATGGGCCCAATCTTTTGCACTTGTTTTGAGTTGGAAACATGGTCCACGAGCCCAAGCCTTTGCCACTTGTCATTATCTTGTTTTTTTTATTTATTTTGATTTTTATTTGAATTAAATCAATTTTAATCAAAATAAATCATGAGAAAATCCAATGCATTGAAAACTCAAGATTTTTTACATGTTGCAGGTCTTAATATCCAGCTAGCATGAGATCAAATTCGTGTAAAGGGATGAGGTGCACAAAAAGATTGGATTAGGCCTATTTTTGGAAGGTTATTCAAGGGAATCAAATCAAAATCAAATGCAATTATGGAGGAAGATTGAGCACATTCTTTCAACCCTGATTCATTCTTTAGTACATACAGAACAGAGGCAAACCTAAAACAAGGCTAGAAGGAGGCGCAAAAATCAAAACCAAACTTGGAAAAAACAAGAAAAAGTGGTGAATCGAATTCCTAGTTAGAACCAATTTCAAGATCCTTTGACTATCCCAATCGCTTCCTGGGATCACCAGCAAGAAGAAACAATCCAGAACAGGCACTTTCAGGCCCTATATCTCGTTGTAAGTCCATCACGACATTGCTTCTTTCTTGAATTCGAATTTCATGATTTAGACATTGTTAGCACAAATTAACCATATATTCTTTATCCTTGAGACATATGCAAGATTTCTATATTATTTAATTGCATTTACATGGCCTATATTGGATTTCACCATTGTTAGGGTTTGTAGCTTCAAATTGGGATCTTGGTGTACAGGTGAAATTAAGCCACGATTAGTGTACCATGAAGTTCGGGAGACTGAGACGAATGGATTGGCACCATCACCATTGATTTATTGTGCTTGTACATTATTTTTTATATGCCTAGGGTTTTAGCTACGGAGAGTGTCCGTTGGTATAGGTCTGTTGTCTAAAACAACAGATCCTTGGAGAAGATGAAGACGTGGCGGACAACCATTCGCGTATTTAAATTTCGTGCGTTTTGGACTTAGCGTTTTTTTCTTTTTCATATATTATCATTATTATTTATTGTATATACAAACAAGAACAAATGGCACAGTGGTAGTGGAGTATGTGCAAAATGCTTCAGGACCTGGGTTCGAATCCCAGGTCCCCCCTTTCTTTCATATATTTTGCCTTTTCAGGATCCAACGCATACACAAGCCAAGGGACTACCATAGACCTCACCATCAAATCTGCCAAGTGGCCAGATGGCCAAATCTGATGGCCATAAGCTGAAGGACCATAGTATGCCCAATCAACACATGGCAGGAGATCATGGAATGTCAAACGGACCTCTTTGCTTCTTGGGCCCAGATTGCTTCTCACACCTCCCTCAATTTGCTTGCAGGCCCAAGTTTTCTTGTTCCTTTTCTTTCATATTTTATTTAATTAATTAATTTATTTTATTTTACTAACCAATTAATTATTTTCTTTTATAAAAAAAATCATAAAAAAATAATACTTTTCATAAATTAGGTTGTTAATATTAGATAACTTTAATTCCTTTTGTAAATAATTAAAAATAATTAGAAAATTAGGGTTTTGTCCAAATTTAATTATATTTTATTTTTCTTAAAATAACCAAAAAACACAAAAAATAGGCCATGTAATTATTTTCATTAATTAATTTAATTAACTAATTATTTTGTACTTAATTTTAAAACCTAATTCCTTTCTTAAAAATAATTAAAAACAACAAAAAACAATTTTTCTTTTGATTAGGTTAGAAGGGTCAAAACCCCAGTTCGCTCTCGTTCTAATTTTCATTGCGCGCTTTATTTTATTGTTTTTACCCTATTATTGTAACTGCCTACAAGCTGTAATAGTTAATTAGGTCTTTACTTTTATTGCTTTATTTTTTAAAGGGTTTGTTTTTGGCTATGTAAATACCCGAAACCTTGTAATAGCTTAGTTTAATTTCTGCACTTTAAATTCCACAAAATATTAAACTGTTAGATGTATGATATAGGGATGTATGACAAGAATGTATGATTAACTTTAAAACAGTTATATAACCCTAAAATGTGCAAAGATAAATAATCTTAAATTGAATCACTCGCACATGCGCACTCCTAGGGTACACTCCCACTTGGTTGCCTTCAGTAAACGGTCATTGAGTATAGGATGCTTTAGTGGTCGTCCTTTTCTCCAAAGATCAAAGTTGCCTCGGAAAGGTTGCATCAGATATTGTTGCCTCGGATAATTGATCTAAGACATTAGGGTTATTACTAAGACGTCCTAACGTTGCTTTAGTGAAAGTACGTCCCTTTCGAATTGACCCTCAAAACTCCAACGACGGTGCTACCTACTCACTAATAGTGGGATAGCGCTGTCTAAAGGAAACGAACATAGAACAATTCTTTTTTTCGAGTAGGTAGATTAGTTCTTAAGTACTTGCTCAATCCAAACAAACTTTTTCATGCTTACACTCCTTTACAAACAAAGTTTTCAAAAACACTTCATTACACTCTTGAAGACAGAAGCAAGAGTTAAATCGAAGTCAAAACAAAAAACTATTCAAAACACACAAGCACACAAAGAAGCAATTTTGAAAATGATGAGCAAGTACCTAAGAGCCCGTAGATAACTACGTATAGAAAGGGTGCTAATACCTTCCCTTTCTATAATCTACCCCCCGTTCTCAGAAATATCTCGAAAAAGGAATTTTTCTATGCTTTTTTCCTTTCCTTGTTGGATAAAATAAAAGTCGGTGGTGACTCTTGCTTACCGCGACATTTTGCAAACACAAACGCAAAACGCAAACCAGCATTCCTAAAAACAGTTCTGGTTCTGCCACTGTATCACAGAACTGGCGACTCTGCTGGGGATACATAAGTGGGGTGTACCTTAGGATTAGTTCATCATATTGTTTTCAATTGTTTGATTTGTTTGCTTTATCTTTGTGGGCTTTGTATCAGAGTTACTATAGATCCTAACCCGGATCTGGGGATACCTTTTAGGTAAGTAGAAATAGACTGTGAGGGAACTTTACGGCGTAGACTGATACGGTTGAAGCAGTAGCTACGTTGATGTGGCACATTAGTTGGTACCGATATCCCTTATGGAGGAACAAGGAGAGTATGGGGCTGCTATATGGGTCATTAAGCATCAACTGACCTTAGGACCTATAATTGACCAACTTGGCCATAGAAAGTAGCAAGATGCTACACTCATTGAGACCATACTCTCGCGATGGTTCTGGATGCAAGAAAAAATTGCGTGACTGGAATTATGACCGATGGAGGATGGTCAGTGATATTGAGAACCTCTAGAACCCGGTTACTATTATTAGGACAGGTTAAACCAACTAAACTGCAAGAGGGTAGTACCTAAACTCCATGCCATCCTGAAATTTAAGGGCTCTTGTGTGACTTATTTGCCTTTACCATGTTTTCTATCTGTGATACCTGTTGTGTGTTTTTATCATGACATCATGCATCATGACATAGCATGCACATTTCATTATACTAACCATTTCAAAGACCGAGGGGATTCATGTTTGTTCTGTTTTGCAGATTATGGCTTCTATGCGCAGAAATACCATTCGAGTCAATTTCGTGCAAATCCCTGCTCAGCTTAGAGAGTTGGTTTCAAAAGTTCCTGATACTTCCTTATTTGTTAGAAGACATGGTCATCTCCTTAGCCTGGTCACTTCAAAGTTGGATGAGCAAATGATGAGTTTGTTGTTCCAGTTCTTTGACCCGTTGCATCACTGTTTCACCTTCCCGGACTATCAGTTAGTCCCTACTTTGGAGGAGTTTTCTGACTTACTGGGCATATCTATCCTAGAGCAGACACCCTTTATAGGTTTGGAAATAGCTCCTAGGCCAGAGGATATTGCTTCAGCCCTACATCTAAAAATGGTTGATGTAGTATCTAACTAGGAGACTCGGAGTGGGGTTAAAGGTTTCTTGGCTAAGTTTTTGATCGATCAAGCTCAACAGTTCTGGGATAGTTTGGACTTTCAAGCATTTGAAGACATCTTGGCTCTCCTCATCTACGGCTTGGTTCTTTTCCCGAATCCGGATGCCTTCATAGATGTGAATGCAGTTAAGATCTTCATGTCTCATAACCCAGTGCCTAATCTTCTAGGTGATATTCTACATGCTCTTTATACCCGTACTGTACGGAGAAGGGGAACCCTCATGTGTTGTACACCGCTGCTGGCGAGGTGGTTTATTTCGCACCTCCCCAAGTCTATATTGAAGAATGAGGAAGGTGTAGGTTAGGCTTACAGAATCATGTCCCTTGCTCACAAGGACATCCTTTGGAGTTTTAAAGACATGGAAAGAGTAGCTGTCATTGATTGATGTGGGGAATACACTAATGTTCCGTTGCTTGGAATTCGAGGAGGTATAACCTACAATCCTTGTTTCGCTTTATGATAATTTGGACGAGCTCAGAGAGATGGTCCCCATGAGCTGCTGCTTACAGGAATTGTCTTTGACTACAAGGGGGATGTTGAGGGAAATCGCCACAGGTTTATACGAGCTTGGGGCATGGTGAACAGGTCTGACCCACATGAGCTAGAATTGAAGACTTCCCTCCCAATGCAACCATATCTCCAGTGGGTTCGAGCCCGTGCTCAAAAGTTGGGGATGCCATATGGAGCTGTTTTGCCTGTGATTATAGAGCATACTAATGAAGAAGGGGTTCCTTACAAAGTCCTTCATCCATACATGCCTACTGATCTTGGGGCATTGAAGAGATCCTGGATCCAGCTAAAGGAAGAAAGGGATACCTACAGAGAGAAGTATCATGAGCAGGAGAGGAAGATCCTGAAACTTACAAGGTAGCTTGAGAATGAGAGGATGATCAACGATTATGTCAGCACGAAGGGAAAACGACCATGGGACTTCTGATGACTTTTATTGTTTCTAGCTTAGATTTTCTTTTCAGTATTTCTTTTGTAAATGCCTTAAAGGCATTTGTTAAACATTGTTACAAGTTTTAATCCAATAAAGTGTGTTTTATTTTGGTTTACAAATTTAAATCTCCCAAAGTCTTTGAAATCATATCATACGCATTCCATTCCCATGCACCTCATTAAAGGTACCATTACAGGTTTCTCACCTTCTTCGCTATTTATTTCAGCAATCATGTCTTCTGAAACACATACTGATCAAGCAATTAAGGCTCTTCAGGCTCAGAATGCTCAGTTCCAAGAGCTATTCCTGAACCTGGCCAAAGGGCAGCAAGATTTGAAGACTCTTATCTTGAAGGACAAGAAGAAGAAGAAGAAGAAGAAGAAGAAGAAGGTGGTCCTCCTGAATATGGGTCGCAGATTCGGGAACAATTTGCGATAGGAAACTGATTTGTCCCATTCATCTGGAGGGGGAGAGAATCAAGAGGAAAGAAATGGGCCTAGTCCTGTGGTTTCTAACAATGACACTGACTTTGATGAAGACCAGTATCCTCCGGCTGAAGATAGGTATAAGCAACTCGAAGACCGGTTAAGCGCCATGGAGGCTCAGAAGGTTCCCGGTTTAGATTTTGGATATTTAGGGTTGGCATCTGGGGTGGTGATCCCGCACAAGTTTAAAGCTCCTGTCTTTGCTAAGTACGATGGGGTATCCTGCCCAAAGCTACACCTCCGCTCATACGTCAGAAAGATTTAACCCTATACTGCTGATAGGAACCTTTGGGTTCATTTCTTTCAAGATAGTCTGTCAGGGACTCAGCTTGAATGGTTCTACCAACTGGAAGGAGCCAATGTCCGCAACTGGGAGGACCTTGCTGCCGCTTTTTACAAGCAATACCAGTATAATGCCGACCTTGCTCCCATGCGTACCCAACTGCAGGGTATGTCTATGGGTACAGGCGAAGGCTTTAAGGACTACACTCAGAAGTGGAGAGATCTTGCTAGAAGGGTCCAACCCCCTCTATCTGATAGGGAGTTAGTGGATATGTTTCTTGGGACTTTGTATGGTCCATACTTCAATCATTTGATCGGTAGTTCATCGTCTGGGTTCACTAAATTAATTATGACCGGGGAGAGAGTTGAAGCTGGTATCAGAAGTGGCAAGATACAGAAAGGTGCTTCGTCAAGTACAGAGAAGAAGCCTTTCAAGAAGGAATCTAGTGCAGTTTACAGCTCGAGGAGCCAAAATCGACCTGAACACCTCCAAGCAGTAAATGCGGTAGTAATATCAAGACCAATTGTTGCCCCACAACACAACAATCAACAAAGAGTAGAGAGACCACAAAGACATTATACTCAGCTCAGTATGACTCTATCTCAAATTCTATCGCAATTGTTGAAGTCCAACTTGATCACTCTGAGGGAAGATCCGAAGAATCCTAACACCACATCTCCGCTGTATAATCCAAATGCCCGTTGTACTTATCACTCCGATAGCCCAGGGCACGATACAAACAACTACTGGGCCTTGAGGAATAAGGTGCAAGATCTGATTGAAGCTAAAGAGATCGAGTTTGACGCTCCGGAAAAGCCCAACGTCATAACTGCTCCTATGCCTAAACATGACCAGGGAGTGAATGCAATTGGGGATGTTGAGGAGGAGTCGTACATTAACATCTAGATTTACCCGACTATCGATGGTGGATTGAGAAATTGGACGGCGAAGGACTTCGTGCCCATTTCTTTTATTACACAGTAATAGACTTTTGTTTTGAGACTTGTAACAGACAATTTGAAACTTTTACGGCCCGGTGCCTTGCCCGAGACACCGTGGCTTTGTTTGAGGGCTTATTATGTGTCATTTCCATATATCATCAATAAAAGCATTGGACGTTTTCTGGCATTACAAATTTTGCGCTCCTTGTTTTTCTTTTCTATCTTGCACTTTATCAAAATAGCTATTTGTCTTACACACACTCACATATACAGGTCCATATCCATTATGGATCCCATTGATAATAACTCTGCTACTGCCAGTTATGACTTCGAAAGTCCGATCAACTAAGCCGAGGATGAAGGTGAGGATGATTGTGAGGTGCCTGGGGAACTTTCTAGACTGTTACTACAGGAAGAGAGGGCCATTCAGCCGCATGAAGAGCCAGTGGAATCAGTGAATCTGGGTACAAAGGAGGACAAGAAAGAGGTCAAGATCGGTGCAAATATGAAGTCTAGTGTCAAGCAACGGTTAATACAGATGTTGCATGACTATGTTGATATCTTTGCTTGGTCTTATGAAGATATGCCTGGGTTGGATACCGATATCGTGGTTCACCGTCTGCCAACTAAAGAAGACTGTCCTCCAGTAAAGCAAAAAGTTCTCCGAATGCACCCAGAGATGTATAAGAAAATCAAAGCTGAGGTTTTGAAACAGTTTGATTCCGGTTTTCTAGTAGTTACTTCTTACCCGCAGTGGGTTGCCAAGGTGGTTCTGGTGCCAAAGAAAGATGGTAAGGTTCGGATGTGTGTGTACTATAGGGATCTGAACAGGGAAAGTCCCAAGGATGATTTCCCTCTGCCTCATATCAATGTTTTGGTCTACAACACCGTACAACATAAGGTCTTCTCCTTTATGGATGGTTTCTCCGGTTACAATCAGATAAAGATGGCTCCCGAAGACATGGAGAAGACAACGTTCGTTACACAATGGGGTACCTTTTGCTACAAAGTCATGACTTTCGGGTTGAAGAATGCTGGGGAAACATATCAGCGTGCCATGGTCGCTTTGTTCCACGACATGATTCATCATGAGATTGAGGTATACGTTGACGATATGATTGCAATGTCCCAAGCTGAGGAGGAACATCTTGACCATCTTCAGAAGCTGTTTGACATGTTGAAGTTGTATAAGCTAAGGTTAAACCCAAACAAGTCCACCTTCGGGGTGAGGTCTGGTAAGCTACTGGTTTTCATCATTAGTGATAAAGGTATTCAAGTGGATCCTGCAAAGGTGAAGGCTATACAGGAAATGCCAGCTCCCCGAACTGAAAAAGAAGTCAGAGGATTTTTGGGACGTCTGAATTACATTTCCCGATTCATTTCACATTTGACCGTTACTTGTGAGCCAATCTTCAAGTTGCTGAAGAAAGATCAAGTGGTAAAGTGGAATGATGAGTGTCAGGCCGCTTTCGAAAGGATCAAAGAATATCTCCAAGAGCCACCTATTCTGATGCCTCCAGTTGAAGGGAGACCTTTGATCTTATACTTGATAGTACTCGATAATTCAATGCGGTGCGTGCTGGGGCAGCATGACGAGTCTGGCCGAAAAGAGCATGCTATTTACTACCTTAGCAAAAAGTTTACCGACTGTGAAATCCGATACTCACTGCTCGAGAAAACTTGCTGCACTTTGGCATGGGCTGCTCGCCGGATGAGACAGTATATGCTGAGTCACACTACTCTATTGATATCAAAGATGGATCCAATCAAGTATATCTTCGAAAAGCCTGCCTTGTCCGGAAGAATAGCAAGATGGCAGATGATCTTGACTGAGTATGACATCCAATACACAACCCAAAAGGCAATTAAGGGAAGTGTGTTGGCAGATCATTTGGCGCATCAGGCTGTAGACGACTACCAATCCATGAACTTCGAATTCCCGGATGAGAACATCATGTTGGTAACTGACTGTAACACACCTGGATCGGATGAAGGAACTGAGGAGAGATCTCGATGGTCTATGTACTTTGATGGAGCTTCAAACGCTTTGGGTAATGGCATTGGCGCTGTGATTATGTCTCTTGAAGGTTGTCATACTCTGTTTACCGCCCGATTATGTTTCAACTGCACCAACAACATGGTGGAGTATGAAGCGTGCATCATGGGTCTTCGAGCAGCTATTGACCTAAGGATTAAGTTCTTGAGTCTATTCGGAGATTCCGCTCTAGTGATCAGTCAGATCAAAGGCGAGTGGGATACGAAGCACCCAAATCTTATTCCTTATAAGGAATGTGTACTGACGTTGCTTCCACACTTCGAGGAGATAACCTTTGAACACTTCCCAAGAGAGGAGAATCAGTTAGCGGACGCGCTAGCTATTATGTCTTCTATGTTCAAGGTCAGGTGGGACAATGAGGCTCCCCGGATTACCATTGAGAGGTTGGAAGAACCCGCACATTGTTGTGATATTGAGACTGAAGAAGTAACAGATAAACCATGGTTTCATGAGTTAAAGAGGTATCTTGAGGCTCAAGAGTACCCTGAGGGTGCATCTGTTAATGATAAGAAGTTTCTGAGGAGATTCGCGGCAAAGTTCTTCATCAGTAATGGTATCCTTTACAAGCGTAACCATGATTCCACCTTACTGCGATGTATGGACAAAAACGAGGCAGAAAGGATCATGGTAGAGTTACATGAAGGTACTTTTGGAACTCATTCCAGCAGACATACCATGGCGAAAAAGATCCTACGGGCAGGATATTATTGGTCCACCATGGAAGCCGACTGTTATCAGCATTCTCAGACATGTCATAAGTGCCAAGTCTATGCTGATAAGGTGCACATACCTCCAATTCCTATGAACGTCTTGACGGCTCCTTGGCCTTTTGCAATGTGGGGCATCGACATGATTAGTGAGATCAGGCCTACGGCATCCAACAAGCATCGTTTCATCCTGGTAGCGATTGACTATTTTACAAAGTGGGTTGAAGCAGCTTCCTTTGCTACTGTAACCAAGAACGTCGTAGCACGGTTTATTCGGCACAATGTGATTTGTCGATACGGTGTACCAGAGAGGATCATTATGGACAATGGTACAAATCTCAATAATACAATGATCACCGAACTCTACAAACAGTTCAATATACAGCATCACAACTCTTCTCCTTACCGGCCAAAGATGAATGGGGCTGTTGAAGCGGCTAATAAGAACATCAAGAAGATTGTGCAGAAGATGAAGGTGACATACAAAGATTGGCACGTGATGTTACCATTTGATCTTCATGGGTACCGAACCTCAGCACGGACTTCAACAGGGGCAACACCCTACTCTTTGGTGTATGGCATGGAAGCAGTCTTTCCCGTTGAAGTTCAGATACCCTCTCTTCGAATTATGAAGGATGCTGGTTTGACCGAGGATGACTGGATCCAGACCCGGCTTGATCAGCTGAACTTAATCGTTGAAAAGAGACTTGCTGCTATTTGTCATGGTCAGACGTATCAAAAGCGGATGATCAAGGAATTTAACAAGAAGGTCAGACGACAAGAGTATCAAGTCGGGGATCTGGTGATCAAACACATCATACTACTTCAAGGTGATCCCAGGGGCAAATGGACCCCTACCTACGAAGGGCCATTTGTGGTTAAGAACATTTTCTCAGGAGGAGCTATGATTCTAACCACCATGGATGGTGACGAACTTCCTCACCCCGTCAATGCAGACATAGCGAAAAGATACTACGCATAATCAAACACCCGCTAGGTTGACTGGCCTAGGCAAAAATAAGGGCTTCCCGACGAACCAAAAGGGTTCGAGAAAAAATAAGGGATGAAAATAAAAAAAATCTGTACACCCGGCAAGTCGAAAACCTGAAAAGGCGGCTTGGGCAAAAAAGGGTATCCCGGTGGACTGAAAACCCGAAAGGGCGGTCCAGGAAAAAATTAGGGGTCAAAGCGTAACACTATGTCTCATTGGATCACCTTGCAACCAAACTTCAGTATCAACTGTCAAGCTCGGACGACAAGAATCAATATGATCTACCTTCAACCAAGTAGCAAAGTGATGAGATGCTCGAGGATATAAAGGCAATAGCTGAGTTGGAACCCAGTGGGATTGTTCACATAGCTGTTTTTCTTTGTTTTCACAAACTGTATAAATTCTATCGTTCAGCGGTGTTCTCTTACTAAGACGTCAGCCTCTTGTACAAAAACGCATATTTACAGGCTAACTTCAAAGTTAATACAATACATTTTCACAAAGAAATTTCAAATTCTTTTCCTTTTTCTGTTTTGTTTTGCAAGAACGTCCAATGTTCATGTTTGATATATGCATTTGACATTAATTACTGCTCATAAATATTTACATGCGAAACAAAAGACGATTACCTGTAATATCAGAAACAGGGGCAAGCAAGAAATGTCCAGACCTTACAGTTTCTCTGTCCACCAGGTATAGGGATAGACCTAGTTGGAGAAAACAATTAGAGGTACATTCACTCCCCGCAGAGTAAAGAGAAGGACAGTGGTGTTAATTCTCCCCAGCTGAGGCCTACAACCACGAATGAATCGACAATATTCTCCCCAAGCAGAGTTTATCTATCATCAACACTAGAAAATTATCCCCAGTGGAGTTTGGAAAATTATCCCCAGTGGAGTTTGGAGAATTGTCCCCAGTAGCAGCCAAGAATACTACGAAGCCTGGATTATGACCAGATAGTGGTATATCTTTAACACAAGTTATGAATCCCGGATTACGACCGAATAGTCTGATAGTGTTATTCGGTCGTAATCCGGGCTTCATAATATGCTGTAGAAATCAAGATACTATCCGGTCGTGTCCGGGCTTCATAGCTTGGACTTTGTGAGAATTTGATTGTGTCTTTCCTGAAAGGAAAAGGTTAGCTGTATGTAAGGCATGATATGTATCAAGCAATGATGTTCTCAAAATAAATGAGAATGTTTTGTATGATGTGTATGCACATGCCATGATGTATGGATATGAAATGTTTTTATGATAATCTCTAGCTGGGGAAAATAAATCTCGGGTTACTGCTGGAGAGTGCAAGAAGTTGAATTCTTTGTTTCTGCTGGGGATAGTGAATGAAGATGATTGTGAGCATATTCTTGCAGGAGAGAACAACTCCGCTGGGGAATAAACTAACGAGGAAATGACTCTGTGGGGAGGGCACACTCTGTCGGAGGATCTGTTGATTTGGAAGAAATAAACTCAGCTGGGGATGAACTATCGTTGCTGGTGATAATGAACCCTGTTGGGGATGGAGTTTCTGTTTGTGAAGGGAATGAACTTCGTTGGGGATGATTTTCCAGTTGCGACTCCACTGGGGATAATCTTTTAGACTCTACTGGGGACAATCCTCCAGACTCTACTGGGGATAATTCTCCAAACTCCACTGGGGATAATTTTCTAGTGCTGATGATAGATAAACTCTGCTTGGGGAGAATACTGCCGATTCATTCGCGGTTACGAGCCTCAGCTGGGGAGAATTAACACCACTGTCTTTCTCCTACTCTGTGGGGAGTGAATATACCTTTAATTGTTTTCTCCAACTAGGTCTATCCCTATACCTGGTGGACAGAGCAACTGTATGGTTTAGACATTTCTTATTTGCCCCTGTTTCTGATATTACGAGTAATCTTCTTTTGTTTCGCACGTAAATATTTATGAGCAGCAATTAATGTCAAATGCATGTATCAAAGATGAACATTGGACGTTCTTGCAAAACAAAACAGAAAAAGGAAAACAATTTGAAATTTCTTTGTGAAAATGAATTGTATTAACTTTGAAGTTAACCGGTAAATAGGCGTTTTTGTACAAGAGGCTGACGTCCTAGTAAGAGAACGCCGCCGAACGATAGAATTTATACAATTTGTGAAAAAACAAATAAAAACAACTATGTGAACAATACCACTAGGTTCCAACTCTTTTATTGCCTTTATATCTTCGAGCATCTCATCACTTTGCTACTTGGTTGAAGGTGGATCAGATTGTTTGGCGTTGTCCGAGCTTGATAGTCGATACCGAAGTCTGGTTGCCAGATGATCCAATGAGACATAGTGTTACGCTTTAATCCCTAATTTTTTCCTGGACCTCCCTTTCGGGTTTTCAGTCCACCGGGATACCCTTTATTGCCCAAGCCGTCCTTTCAGGTTTTCGACTTGCCCGGTGTACAGTTTTTTCATTTTCATCCCTTATTTTTTCCCAAACCCTTTTGGTTCGCCAGGAAGCCCTTATTTTTTCCTTGGCCAGTCAACCTAGCGGGTCTTTGATTATGCGTAGTATTTTTCACTATGTATGCATTGACGGGGTGAGGGAGGTCATCACCATCCATGGTGGTTAGAATCATAGCTCCTCCTGAGAAAATGTTCTTAACCACAAATGGCCCTTCGTACGTAGGGGTCCATTTGGCCCTGGGATCACCTTGAGGTAGTATGACGCGTTTGATCACCAGATCCCCAACTTGATACTCTTGTCGTCTGACTTTCTTGTTAAATTCCTTGATCATCCACTTTTGATACATCTGACCATGACAAATAGCAGTTAGTCTCTTTTCGTCGATTAAGTTCAGCTGATCAAGCCGGGTCTGAATCCAATCGTCCTTGTTCAAACCTGCATCTTTCATAATCCGGAGGGAGGGTATCTGAACTTCAATGGGTAAGACTGCCTCCATGCCATATACCAATGAATAAGGTGTTTCCCCCTATTAACGTCCGCGTTGAGGTACGGTACCCATGAAAAGAAAACGGTAACATCTCATGCCAATATTTGTATGTCACCGTCATCTTCTGCACAATCTTCTTGATGTTCTTATTAGCCGCTTCAACAGCCCCATTCATCTTTAGCCGGTAGGGAGAAGAGTTGTGATATTGTATCTTGAACTGCTTGCAGAGCTCGGTGATCATCGTATTGTTGAGATTTGTACCATTATCCGTAATGATCCTCTCTGGTACACCATATCGACATATCATATTGTGCCGAATAAACCGTGTCACGACGTTCTTGGTTACTGTAGCAAAGGAAGCTGTCTCAACCCACTTTGTAAAGTAATCAATTTCTACCAATATGAAAAGATGCATGTTGGACGCATTAGGTCTGATCTCGCCGATCATGTCGATGCCCCACATTGCAAAAGGCCAAGGAGCTGTCAAGACGTTTAAATGAACTGGAGATACGTGCACCTTATCAGCATACACTTGGAACTTATGACAGGTCCGAGAATGCTGATAACAGTCGGCTTCCATGGTAGACCAATAATATCCTGCCCGAAGGATTTTCTTTGCCATGGTGTGCCCACTGGAATAAGTCCCGAAAGTACCTTCATGTAACTCTGCCATAATCCTTTCTGCCTTGTTTTTATCCACACATCACAGTAAGGTCGAGTCATGGTTACGCTTGTAGAGGATGCCATTACTGATGAAGAACTTCGCCGCGAACCTCCTCAAGAACTTCTTATCATTAACAGATGCACCCTCGGGGTATTCTTGAGCCTCAAGATACCTCTTTACCTCATAGAACCAGGGTTTATCTGCCACTTCTTCAATCTCAATGTCGCAGCAATGCGCGGGTTCGTCCAACCTCTCAATGGTAATCTAGGGAGCCTCATTGTCTCACCTGACCTTGAACATAGAAGACATCGTAGCTAGTGCGTCTGCCAACTGATTCTCCTCTCTGGGGAAGTGTTCAAAGGTAATCTCCTCGAAGTGTGGGAGCAATGTCAATACATACTCCTTGTAAGGAATAAGATTTGGGTGCTTCATATCTCACTCGCCTTTGATCTGACTGATCACTAAAGAGGAATCTCCGAATACACTTAAGAACTTAATCCTTAGGTCAATAGTTGCTCGAAGGCCCGTGATGCATGCTTCATACTCCATCATATTGTTGGTGCAGTTAAAACATAATCGGATGGTGAATGGAGTATGACAGCCTTCAGAAGATATGATCATGGCGCCAATGCCATTACCCAAAGCGTTTGAAGCTCCATTGAAATACATAGACCATCGGGATCCCTCCTCAGGTCCTTCATTCGGTCCAGGTTCTTCATAGTCGGTCACCAACATGATGTTCTCATTCAGGAATTCGAAGTTCATAGATTGGTAGTCGTCTACAGCCTGATGCGCCAAATGATCTGCCAACACACTTCCCTTGATTGCTTTTTGGGTCGTGTATTGGATGTCATACTCAGTCAAGATCATCTTCCATCTTTCTATTCTTCCGGACAAGGCAGGCTTTTCGAAGATATACTTGATTGGATCCATCTTTGATATCAATAGAGTAGTGTGAGTCAGCATATATTGTCTCAGCCGGCGAGCAGCCCATGCCAAAGCGCAATAAGTTTCCTCAAGAAGTGAGTATCGGGTCTCACAATCGGTAAACTTTTTGCTAAGGTAGTAAATAGCATGCTCTTCTCGACTAGACTCATCATGCTGCCCCAGCACGCACCCCATTGAATTGTCGAGTACTGTCAAGTATAAGATTAAAGGTCTCCCTTCAACTGGAGGCATCAGAATAGGAGGCTCTTGGAGATATTCCTTAATCCTTTCGAAAGCGTCCTGACACTCATCATTCCACTTTACCACTTGATCTTTCTTTAGCAGCTTGAATATTGGCTCACAAGTAGCAGTCATATGTGAAATGAATCGGGAAATATAGTTCAGACGTCCCAAAAAGCCTCGGACTTCTTTTTCTGTTCGGGATGTTGGCATCTCCTGTACAGCCTTCACCTTTGCAGGATCCACCTGAATGCCTTTATCACTAACGACGAAACCCAGCAGCTTACCAGACCTTACCCCGAAGGTGCACTTGTTCGGGTTTAACCTCAGCTTATACAACTTCAACCTGTCAAATAGCTTCTGGAGATGGTCAAGATGTTCTTCCTCCGTCTGGGACCTTGCAATCATGTCATCAACGTATACCTCAATCTCATGATGAATCATGTCGTGGAACAAAGCGACCATGGCGCACTGATACGTTGCCCCAGCATTCTTCAACCCGAAAGGCATGACCTTGTAGCAAAAGGTACCCCACTGTGTAACGAACGTTGTCTTCTCCATATCTTCGGGAGCCATCTTAATCTGATTGTAACCGGAGAAACCATCCATAAAGGAGAAGACCTTATGCTGTGCGGTGTTGTCGACCAAAACATCGATATGAGGCAGAGGGAAATCGTCCTTGGGACTTGCCCTATTCAGATCCCTATAGTCAACACACATCCGAACCTTACCATCTTTCTTTGGCACCGGAACCACGTTGGCAACCCACTGCGGGTAAGAAGTAACAGCTAGAAAGCCGACATCAAACTATTTCATAACCTCAACCTTGATATTATCAGACATCTCTGGGCGCATTCGACGAACCTTCTATTTTACTGGAGAACAGTCTTCTTTGGTTGGCAGGCGATGAACCACAATATCGGTATCCAATCCAGGCATATCTTCATAAGAACAGGCAAGGATCTCAACATAGTCACGCAGCATCTGAATCAACTGTTGCTTAATACTAGACTCCAGATTGGCACCGATCTTGACCTCTTTCTTGTCTTCCTCTGTACCCAGATTTACTGTTTCCACTGGCTCTTCATGCCGTTGTATGGCCCTCTCTTCCTGTAGTAACAGTCTAGCAAGTTCCCCAAGAACTTCACAATCATCCTCACCTTCGTCCTCGGCTTGGTTGATCGGACTTTCGAAGTCATAACTGGTAGTAGCAGAGTCGTTATCAGTGGGATCCATAGTGGATGTGAACCTGTATTATGATATGTGAGTGTGTGTAAGACAAATAGCTGTTTTAATAAAGTGCAAAAAAATAAAAACAAGGATCGCAATATTTGTAATGCAAGAAAACATCCAATGCTTTATTGATGATATATGGAAATGACACATAATAAGCCCTCACAAACAAATCCACGGTGTCTCGGGCAAGGCACCGGCTGTAAAAGTTTCAAATTGTCTGTTACAAGTCTCAAAACAAAATTCTATTACTATGTAATAAAAGAAATGGGTACGAAGTCCTTTGTCGTCCAATTGTTCAAGCCACCGTCAGTAGTCGGGTAAATCCAGCTGTCGAGATCTGACTCTTCATCATCATCTTCAATTGCATTCACTCCCAGATTACTGATAGGCAGAGGAGGTCTTCCGATTCGTGAACGCCGAACAGCCCTTTGAGATTTTGCTATAAAACCCAAACCAAACTTGTCAGTCTTGTGTGCAAAGTCAGGGAGTTGGCCCCAATTCGCACACCCACCTTTTTCAATAACAGCCTGGGCGTCCTTGAGGGAAGTCATCTTCATTGGAGGATCTTCAGCAACAGTTTTAGTCGATGCCAGAGTCTGGGGGACTTCTTCAAAGTTATGGCACGGGGTTTCAATGAACTCCCCATCCATCTCCATATACCGAAAAGAGTTAAGGTGGCTCACCATGTACTCCTCGTCTCCTCGTACTGTAACAGTTTTCCCCTTCACTGGATATTTCAACATCTGATGAAGCGTAGAAGTTACTGCCCCATCCTTATGAATCCACGGGCGACCCAGCAAACAGGAATAAGATGTTCGAATGTCCATCACATAGAACTTAGACGCGAAAGTCTGGGAACCAACCTTAACAGGGACATCCACCTCTCCATGTACCATCCTTTTGGACCCGTCAAAGGCCCTAACCACAATATTACTTGGCTTCAGAACCAACCCTTCACAATCCAACCGATCTAATGCTTTCTTGGGTAAAACATTTAAGGAAGACCCAGTATCCACCAGCACGTAGGCCAAAGTAGTGCCCCTGTACTCGATCGATACATGCAGAGCATCATTGTGATTCCTTCCTTTGGCAGTCAGATCTGCGTCGGAGAAACCCAACCCGTTGTCAGCGGTCAAACTAGCCACACAGTCTTTAAATTGATCAACAGATGTTTCCTGCAACACATGCGCGGTTTTCAGGAAAGCAATTAAAGCCTTGGCATGGGCTTCTGAGCACAACAATAAAGATAACATGGAGATCTTCGAAGGGGTTTTCCCCAGCTGTTCGACTATGTTGTAGTCGCTTTTCTTGATAATCTTCAAAATTTCCTCTATCTCCTTCCTAGAGGTTTCAACAATGACTTTTTTAGGTGCCTCCATCTGGGCAGGCCCACCTGTAACTTCTTTGCCTCGAGTGTCAGATGACTCAGCGACAGGGGTGATAACTGAAGTAAGAATTGGAACAGTAGCTGATGTACTGGCGGACGAAATAACAACAGGCTTTTGAACAGTCAGAGGAGAAATCTTAGGAGAGAAGAGTCTTCCGCTTCGGGTGACCTTGCTAGACCCGACAATATTGCTGACATCAGTATCAGCCTCTTCAACCTTCGAGTCTTGTTTAATCCCATGATAATACACATCGGCCCCATAGTGCCACGGGACAGCCTTATCTGAAGTGTAAGGGATAGGACCAAGAATAGTAATGATCAATGGAGCAACTCTCGGAACAGATGTAATCCTAACAGGCTTTCTCGAGGAAGCCTTGGAAGAATTGGAGGAAATGGTGATTACAAAAACATCTTCAACATGAATCAATGGAACCAATGTTTTCTCGAACAATATCTCTTTGTTATCCATCAGGCATTGAACACCTGACTTCAATAAATGGAAACCAGCAGGTAGGATGGAACACAGGTGGCAACCTTCGCCACAACCTGGAAATAAACCGGCCGATAATAAGTTCTTCTTAACAGTCATCAACAGAGTAGAAACTTCTTCCATAGAGGTCACAAATGAATCATCATCCACAACATTTACTCCATGCTTGGGCATAGGAGCAGTCATGACATTAGGCTTCTCTGGTGCGTCAAAATCAATTTCCTTAGCTTCAATCAAATCTTGCACCTTATTCCTCAAGGCCCAGCAGTTGTTGGTATCATGTCCTGGGCTATCGGAGTGATAGGCACAACGGGCGTTCGGATTATACAATGGAGATATGGTGTTGGGATTCTTCGGAGCCTCCCTCAGAGTCACCAGGTTAGTTTTCAACAATTGCGGTAAAATTTGAGTTAAGGTCATACTGAGCCGAGTATACTGTCTTTGTGGTCTCTCTACTCTTTGATGATTGTTGCGTTGTGAGGCAACAACAGGTATTGATATAACTACAACATTCACTGCTTGGCGGCGCTCAGGTCGGTTTTGGCTCCTCGAGTTGTAAACTGCACTAGATTCTTTCTTGAAAGGCTTCTTTTTTGTACTTGATGAAGAACCTTTCTGTATCTTGCCACTTCTGATACTAGCTTCTACTCTCTCCCCAGTCATAATCAATTCAGTGAACCCAGACGATGAACTACCGATCAAATGATTGAAATATGGACCAGACAAAGTCCCAATAAACATATCCACCAACTCCCTATCAGACAGAGGGGGTTGGACCCTTCCAGCTAGATCTCTCCACTTCTGATCGTAGTCCTTAAAACCTTCACTCGCACCCATAGACATACCCTGAAGTTAAGTACGCGTGGGAGCAAGGTCGGTATTATACTGGTATTTCTTGTAAAAAGCAGTAACAAGGTCCTCCCAGTTGTGGACGTTAGCTCCTTCTAGCTGATAGAACCATTCAAGTTGAGTCCCTGACAGACTATCTTGAAAGAAATGAACCCAAAGGTTCCTATCAGTAGTATAGGGTTGAATATTTCTAACATACGAGCGGAGGTGTAACTTTGGGCAGGAGACCCCGTCGTACTTAGCAAAGACAGGATCTTTAAACTTGTGTGGGATCACCACCCCAGATGCCAAACCCAAATCTCCGAAGTCCAACCCAGGTATCTTCTGGATCTCCATTGCATTCAATCGGTCTTCGAGTTGCTTATACCTATCCTCAACAGGAGGATACTGGTCTTCATCAAAGTCCGTGTCATTATTAGAGACCATAGGACTAGGCCCCTTTCTTTCCTCTTGATTCTCTCCCCCCTCCAGATGAATGGGACAAATCAGTTTCCTGTCGCAAATTGTTCCTGAATCTCTGACCCATATTCAGCAGAACCACCCTCTTCTTCTTCTTCTTCTTCTTCTTCTTCTTGTCCTTCAAGATGAGAGTCTTCAAATCTTGTTTACCTTTGGCCAAGTTCAGGAACAACTCATGGAATTGAGCATTCTGAGCCTGAAGAGCCTTGATGGCTTGATCAGTAGGTGTTTCAGAAGACATGATTGCTGAAATAAACAGCGAAGAAGATGAGAAACCTATAATGGTACCTGTAATGAGGTGCATGGTAATGGAATGTGTATGAAATGATTTCAAAGACTTAGGGAGATTCAAATTTGTAAACCAAAATAAAACACACTTTATTAGATTAAAACTTGTAACAAATGTTTAACAAATGCCTTTAAGGCGTTACAAAAGAAATAAACTGAAGAGCAAATCTAAACTAGAAACAATAAAAGTCATCAGAAATCCCATGGTCGTTTTCCTTTCGTGCTGACATAATCGTTGATTGTCCTCTCATTCTCAAGCTGCCTTGTAAGCTTCAGGATCTTCCTCTCCTTCTCATGATGTTTCTCTCTGTAGGTATCCCTTTCTTCCTTTAACTGGATCCAAGATCTCTTCAATGCCCCCAGATCAGTAGGCATATAAGGATGGAGGATTGTATAAGGAACCCCTTCTTCATCAGTATGCTCCACAATCACCGGCAAAACAACTTTATATGGCATCCCCAGCTTTTGAGCACGGGCTCGAACCCACTGGAGATACGGTTGCATCGGGAGAGAAGTCTTCATTCCTAGCTCATGGGGGTCAGACCTGTTCACCCTGCCCCAAGCTCATATAAACCTGCGGCGATGTCCCTCAATATCCCCCTTGTAGTCAAAGACAATGCATGTAAGCAACAACTCGTGAGGACCGTCTCTCCGAGCGCGTACGAACTGTCGTAAAGCCAAACAAGGATTGTAGGTTATTCCACCTCGAATTCCAAGAAACAAAACATTAGGGTATTCCTCACAACAATTAATGACAACTACTTTTTCCATATCTTTAGTACTCCAAAGGATGTCCGTATGAGCAAGGGACATGATTCTGTAAGCCCAACCTACACCTTCCTCATTCTTCAATACAGATTTGGGGAGGTGCGAAATAAACCACCTCACCAGCAGCGGTGTACAACACATGAGAGTTCCCCTTCTCCGCACAGTAGGGGTATAAAGAGCATGTAGAATATCACCTAGAAGGGTAGGCACTGGGTTATGAGACATGAAGATCTTGACTACGTTCACATCGACGAAAGAATCTGGATTTGGGAACAGAACCAAGTTGTAGATGAGGAGAGAAAGAATGTCTTCAAATGCTTGAAAGTCCAAACTATCCCAGAACTGTTGAGCTTGATCGATCAAAAATTTAGCCAAGAAACCTTTAACCCCACTCCGAGTCTCCCAGTTAGATACTACATCAACCATTTTTAGATGTAGGGCTGAAGCAATATCCTCTGGCCTAGGAGCTATCTCCAAACCTGTAAAGGTTGTCTGCTCTAGAATAGATATGCCCAGTAAGTCACAAAACTCCTCCAAAGTAAGGACTAACTGATAGTCCAGGAAGGTGAAATAGTGATGCAACAGGTCAAAGAACTGGAACAACACGCTCATCATTTGCTCATCCAACTTTGAAGTGACCAGGCTAAGGAGATGACCGTGTCTTCTAACAAAGGAAGAAGTATCAGGAATTTTTGAAACTAACTCTCTGAGCTAAGAAGGGATTTGCACGAAGTTGACTCGAATGGTATTTCTGCGCATAGAGGCCATGATCTGCAAAACAGAACAAAGATGAATCCCCTCGGTCTTTGAAATGGTTAGTCTAATGAAATATGCATGCGATGTCATGATGCATGATGTCATGATAAAAACACACCAAAGGTATCACAGATAGCAAACATGGTAAGGCAAACAAGTCACACAATAGCCCCTTAAATTTCAGGCTGGCATGGAGTTTAGGTACTACCCTCTTGCAGTTTAGTTGGTTCAACCTGTCCTAATAATAGTAATCAGGTTCTAGAGGTTCTCAATATCACTGACCATCCTCCATTGGTCATAGTTTCAGCTCACGCAATCTTTTCTTGCGGCCGGAACAACCGCGAGAGTATGGTCTCAATGAGTGTAGCATCTTGCTACTTTCTATGGCCAAGTTGGTTAATTATAGGTTCTAAGGTCAGTTGATGCTTAATGACCCATATAACAGCCCCATACTCTCCTTGTTCCTCCACAAGGGATATTGGTACCAACTAATGTGCCACATCAACGTAGCTACTGCTTCAACAGTATCGGTCTATGCCATACAATTCCCTCATAGTCTATTGCTACTTACCTAAAAGGTATCCCCAGATCCAGGTTAGGATCTATAATAACTCCGATACAAAGCCAGCAAAGATAAAGCAAACAAATCAAACAATTGAAAACAATATGATGAAATAATCCTAAGGTACACCCCACTTATTAACTCCCCAGCAGAGTCGCCAGTTCTGTGATACGGTGGCCAGAACCGGGACTGTTTCTTTTAGGATTTGCTAGTTTGCATTTTGCGTTTGTGTTTGCAAAATGTCGCGGTAAGCAAGAGTCGCCACCGACTTTTATTTTATCCAGTAAGGAAAGGAAAAAAGCACAGAAAAATTCCTATTTCGAGATATTTTTGAGTACGGGGGGTAGATTATAGAAAGGGAAGGTATTAGCACCCTTTCTATTTGTAGTTATCTACGGGCTCTTAGGTACTTGCTCATCATTTTCAAAATTGCTTCTTTGTCTGCTTGTGTGTTTTGAAAAGTTTTTGTTTTGACTTCGATTTAACTCTTGCTTCTGTCTTCAAGAGTGTAATGAAGTGTTTTTGAAAACTTTGTTTAAAAGAGGAGTGTAAGTGTAAAAAGTTTGTTAGGATTGAGCAAGTACTTAAGAGCTAATCTACCTACTCGAAAAAAGAATCGTTCTATGTTCGTTTCTTTTAGACAGCACTATCCCACTATTAGAGAGTAGGTAGCATCGTCGTTGGAGTTTGAGGGTCAATTCGAAAGGGACGTACGGTCAATAAAGAAATGTTAGGACGTCTTAGTAGTAACCCTAATGTCTTAGATCAATTATCCGAGGCAACAATATTCGAGGCAACCTTTCTGAGGCAACTTTGATCTTTGGACAAAAGGACGACCACTAAAGAATCTTATACTCAATGACCATTTACCGAAGGCAACCAAGTGGGAGTGTACCCTAGGAGTGTGCATGTGCGAGTGATTCAATTTCAGATTATTTATCTTTGCATATTTTAGGGTTATCTAACCATTTTAAAGTTACTCATACATTCTTGTCATGCATCCCTATATCATACATCTAACAGTTTAATGTTTGTGGAATTTAAAGTGCGGAAATTAAACAACGCTATTACAAGGCTTCGTGTATTTACATAGCCAAAAATAAACCCTTGAAAATAAAGAGATAAATGAAAATAAAGCCGTAATTAAGTTATTACAACTTGTAGGCAGTTACAATAATAGGGTAAAAACAATAAAATAAAGTGCGCGATGAAAATTAGAACGAGAGCGAACTAGGGTTTTGACCCTTCTAACCTAATCAAAAGAAAAATTGTTTTTTTTTTTGTTTTTTAATTATTTTTAAGAAAGGAATTAGGTTTTCTAAATTAAATGTACAAATTAATTAGTTAATTAAATTAATTAATGAAAATAATTACATGGCCTATTTTTTGTGTTTTTTGGTTATTTTAAGAAAAATAAAATATAATTAAATTTGGATAAAACCCTAATTTTCTAATTACTTTTAATTATTTACTAAAGGAATTAAAGTTATCTAATATTAACAACCTAATTAAATTAATTTAATTTTTTGATAAAAATAAAATCTAAACCTAATTTGTGAAAAGTATTATTTTTGTGATTTTTTAATAAAAGAAAATAATTGATTTGTTAATAAAGTAAATAAATTAAATTAAATTAAATTAAATTAAATGAATATAAAAAAGAATAGAGAAAGAAGTTTGGACCTGAGCAAAATGGGGGGGGGGGGGGGGGGGTGAGAAGCAGTTTCTGGGCCCAAAAGATGGAGGTCCACGCTTAACTTTTTGGATCCAATGCATTTGCTTTGACCAGGCGTTTGGTGCTCCTCCATTGGTGGCCCTTGGATTTGGCCATTTGGCCATCTGGCAGGCTGGATGATGAGGGCGTATGATAGGCCTTGGACTTGTAAGCGCATGAGATTACCTGAAAGAAAAAATCATGAAGCAATTTGGGGGACCTGGGATTCAAACCCAGGTCATGAAGCGTTTTGCACATACCCTGTAACCAAATGTGCCACTTGTTTTTTTTGTACATGATATAAACAACAATTATTATATAAAGAACAAGCGAAATAATAAAATATTAGCACGAATTTTCAAACGATCCAATGGAAATGTGCCACGCAGTCATCTTCTTCCCTTCTCCGTGGGTAAAAGATACAGGGACTTTTATCTACGGACGTATGTCCGTAGCTACAACCCTGGTTCATCTCAAAATCCTCCATGGGCATGATAAATGACTTCTAATGCCATGGTTGGATTCGTCTAGACCTGCTGAATATCATGATGGCCTTTTTATGGGCCAATTTTGCCTGCACATAAAACTCCTAAATCGAAGCTACAAACCCTAGCCATGGTGAAATCTTATACAAGCCATATAAATGCAATTAAACAATATAGAAATCTTGCAAATGTTCCAAGGATCAAGAATATATGGTTAATTCGTGCTAACAATGTCTAAATCATGCAAACCGATTTCAAAAATACATGGATGTCGTGGTTGACTTAAAGTGGTATTCATGGCCTGGAAACGCTTGCTCTTTATTGCTTTGGCTTGCTAGGGATCCCAAGAAGCGATTGGAATGGTCCAAGGGTCTTGAATTGGCCTCTAAGTAGGAATTCATGTTTGCACTTTTTCTTGATTTTTCCAAGTTATGTTCTTGATGTAACGCCTCTCTCTAACCTAGTTTTAGGTCTGCAATGGTTCTATATGTATTGAGGAGTGAACTAGGGTTCCAAAACTGATCTCAATCTTCCTCCATCAATGATTTTGATTTTGATTTGATTCTCTTGAATATCATTCCAAAAATAGCCTAAAACCAATCTTTTTGTCCACACCAATGCCTTGCACGATTTCAAATACTTGCCAACTGGATTTGTGACCTGAAACAAGTACAAAATCTTGAGTTTTCAATGCTTTAGATTTTCTCATGATTTATTTTGATTAAAATTGATTTAATTCAAATAAAAATCAAAATAAATAATAAAAACATGATAATGACAAGTGGAAAGGGCTAGGGCTCGTGGACTATGTTTCCAATTCAAAACAAGTGAAGAAGATTGGGCCCATTTAGCAAAAATTTCATTTTTAGGCATAGTTGACTTTTGGCAATTTTGCAAAAAAGGTCAACTTCACCAATGCATAACTTCCTCAATTTTGACTCTTTGAAGGTGTTCTTGGACTTTTTAGAAATATTGAGATGTCCTATAAGCAACCCTTTTTGTCTCATCTCAATTTAATATTCCATGCTCGTGTATGAAGCTTTGACAAAAAAGGTGTTTTTGTTGACTTTTCAAAATGACCTATAATGTCCAAATTCATAACTTCTTGTGAGTGCATTTTTTGAACTTGGGAGATGAATATGGATTGTATAGAATGCCATCCTCTTCAAAATGAGATTTGTATGGGTCATTTCTCATAAAGTATGAGAAAGTTATGCTTGGTCAAAGTTGAGTTGACTTTTCCTACAAAACCCTAATTTAGTAACTTTTGGGTCTTGATGAATTATGAGCAATCCTTGATGAATCATGATCCACCCTTGATCAAATGATGAAATATATTTCAAAATGAGTATGTTGACCAAAAATCTTGAAGTTAGACTATATGTGGGCCACAGTTGACTTTTGCCCTATCATAGTCGATTTTTAGGCCTTTGAGCAATTGACTGAGCAAATTTTCTCTGTAAGGCTTGAAACTTGACATGGATGATCTTGAGAACATATTAGAATATTGTTGAGTATTTGGGATCCCTTGGACTAAAGTATCTTAATGCAACATGAAACCCTAATTTGAGGTAGACTGCCTTAGGAGAGAGCTTGTTTGGTCAACCCTTGGACTTCCTTGAGCAACTTGAGGATCTTTCTTGAAATGTTCTGAGAAATATGGGAGGGCAAATTTTGGGGTACAACACGCGTATTTCAATTTCACACGTTTTGGGACTTAGCATTTTTTGATTTTCATATATTATCATTATTATTTATTGTATATACAAACAAGAACAAATGGCGCAGTGGTAGTAGAGTATGTGCAAAACGCTTCAGGACCTGGGTTCGAATCCCAGGTCCCCCCTTTCTTTCATATATTTTGCCTTTTCAGGATCCAGTGCATACACAAGCCAAGGGACTACCATAGACCTCACCATCCAATCTGCCAAGTGGCCAGATGGCCAAATCTGATGGCCATCATCTGAAGGACCATAGTATGCCCAGTCAACGCATGGCAGGAGATCATGGAATGTCAAACATACCTCTTTGCTTCTTGGGCCCAGATTGCTTCTCACACCTCCGTCAATTTGCTTGCAGGCCCAAGTTTTCTTGTTCCTTTTCTTTCATATTTTATTTAATTTATTTATTTATTTTATTTTACTAACCAATTAATTATTTTCTTTTATCAAAAAAATCATAAAAAAATAATACTTTTCACAAATTAGGTTTAGATTTTATTTTTTATCAAAAATTAAATTAATTTAATTAGGTTGTTAATATTAGATAACTTTAATTCCTTTTGTAAATAATTAAAAATAATTAGAAAATTAGGGTTTTGTCCAAATTTAATTATATTTTATTTTTCTTAAAATAACCAAAAAACACAAAAAATAGGCCATGTAATTATTTTTCATTAATTAATTTAATTAACTAATTATTTTGTACTTAATTTTGAAACCTAATTCCTTTCTTAAAAATAATTAAAAACAACAAAAAACAATTTTTCTTTTGATTAGGTTAGAAGGGTCAAAACCCTAGTTCGTTCTCGTTCTAATTTTCATCGCGCGCTTTATTTTATTGTTTTTACCCTATTATTGTAACTGCCTACAAGTTGTAATAGTTAATTAGGTATTTACTTTTATCGCTTTATTTTTTAAAGGGTTTGTTTTTGGCTATGTAAATACCTGAAGCCTTGTAATAGCGTTGTTTAATTTTCGCACTTTAAATTCCGCAAACATTAAACTGTTAGATGTATGATATAGGGATGCATTACAAGAATGTATGAGTAACTTTAAAACGGTTAGATAACCCTAAAATGTGCAAAGATAAATAATCTGAAATTGAATCACTCGCACATGCGCACTCCTAGGGTACACTCCCACTTGGTTGCCTTTGGTAAATGGTCATTGAGTATAGGATGTTTTAGTGGTCATCCTTTTGTCCAAAGATCAAAGTTTCCCCGGAAAGGTTGCCTCGGATATTGTTGCCTCGGATAATTGACCTAAGACATTAGTGTTATTACTAAGACGTCCTAACGTTGCTTTAGTGATCCTACATCCCTTTCGAATTGACCCTCAAAACTCCAACGACGGTGCTACCTACTCACTAATAGTGGGATAGTGCTGTCTAAAGGAAACGAACATAGAACGATTCTTTTTTTCGAGTAGGTAGATTAGTTCTTAAGTACTTGCTCAATCCAAACAAACTTTATCACGCTTACACTCCTTTATAAACAAAGTTTTCAAAAACACTTCATTACACTCTTGAAGACAGAAGCAAGAGTTAAATCGAAGTCAAAACAAAAAACTTTTCAAAACACACAAGAACACAAAGAAGCAATTTTGAAAATGATGAGAAAGTACCTAAGAGCCCGTAGATAACTACGGATAGAAAGGGTGCTAATACCTTCCCTTTCTATAATCTACCCCTCGTACTCAAAAATATCTCGAAAAAGGAATTTTTCTGTGCTTTTTTCCTTTCCTTGATGGATAAAATAAAATTCGGTGGCAACTCTTGCTTACCGCGACATTTTGCAAACACAAACGCAAAACGCAAACCAACATTCCTAAAAACAGTTCCGGTTCTGCCACCGTATCATATAACCAATCAGGACTTTCCTTATTAGAACCTTGTTCTCATTAATGGTTCTGAGTAGAACTGTGCCAGCTTCCATACTAAGGCTCCTTCGACTGGACCACCATTTGTTTCAATTTCCTGTCCTTTTGAAGATAATTCCTTGGTCGAATCAGCCCTTGTGGAATTATGAATAAACAAGGCAAGAATATGGTCTGGACACATTTTCTGAGTGCCCTCTTGATGGCCTCTTTCGAATGGCATGGAAAGAGTTCTTTGAATGGCCTTTGTTCAAATACCAATCGAAGAGTATTTATTGGAATGTCAATTGAAGAGTCCTTTGCTACGGAAATCGAAAGGATTTGACATAATGCCCCTTGAACGGCTTGTCATGAGGCCAATCGAGAGGCCTTTTGCAGATGTCAATCGAAGGACGCTATGTGGATATCAATCGAAGGACGCTATGTAGATGTCAATCGAAAGACGCTATGTAGATGTCAATCGAAAGACGCTATGTAGATGTCAATCGAAGGACTCTATGTAGATGTCAATTGAAAGACGCTATGTAGATGTCAATCAAAAGATGTTATGTAGATGTCAAACGAAAGACGCTATATAGATTTCAATTGAAGGACGCTATTTAGATGTCAATCGAAAGACGCTATGTAGATGTCAATCGAAGAGCATTTTGGAGATACCAATCGAATGGCACTATGTAGATGTCAATCGAAGAACATTTTGGAGATGCCAGTCGAAAGGCATTTTGCAGGTGCCAATCGAAGGATACTTAACCATCATCTGAAAATTTTCCTTGTCTTTAGGCAAAGGTTTGTAACCACCTATGCAAGAGGAAAATCTTGGAAAATATGAGAGGGCAAATTTTGGGGTAACAATATACTGCTGAGATTTTTTGTGAAAAAGTTTTAGAGTTTTGAAGGTTTGAGAATGTTGGAGAGTTTGAGGATTTTATTATTTTTCTCTTTAGCAAAAATCTCGCCCCTTTCTTTGTCAAAGGTTTCTATATTTATAGAGAAAAGTTTGGGAGTTTGAACAAAGATACGGCTTGGTTGAAACGTGAATATTAAGCTACGTCAGATTTTCCATGATCCCAAGGTGAAGTACTGAAGTTATTGGTTAAAAGGGGCTGACTTCCCTGACTTATGGTGAAGTACAATCAGGATTTAAGCAAAGCATGGGCTTAAGACAAAATTTGTACTAGCAAGTTTACTTTCATGAAAAAATCTTTTGGACAAAGGCTTAATTACCTAGATAATAACTTAATCCATAATGTAAGCAATTAATTATGGAGTGAAATACAAGCATTGAGGCCTATAAAGTAAGATCATGTAGCATGGCCTATGGATTTGATCAGTGTTCCTTCAAAATTCTATTTTCCACTTGTGTGTCAAAGAGTTTTAGAAATATATCAAAGAAGACATCTTCGAAGGGAGAAAAATGCCCAAACGAAGCTTATGGATTAAACTTGCATCGAAGGAGACTTCATGCCTAAATGGAGGACGTAACCCAAACTTGCATTCGAAGGAGGCCATAAGGCCAAACGAAATATGCATGTAGGAAGGTCTAAATGCCCAAACGAAAGAGGCATCAAATGAAGGCCACATGCCCAAACGAAAGAGGCATGCAGGAAGTCTAAATGTCCAAACTAAATAGGCATCCAAGGAAGGCCACATGCCCAAACGAAAGAGGCATGCAAGAAGTTTAAATGCCCAAACGAAAGAAGCATCAAAGGAAGGCCACATGCCCAAACGAAGGAGGCATGCAAGAAGTTTAAATTCCAAAATGAAAGAGGCGTCAAACGAAAGCCACATGCCCAAACGAAGGAGGCATGCAAGAAGTTTAAATGCCCAAATGAAATAGGCATCAAAGGAAGGCCACATGCCCAAACGAAGGAGGCATGCAAGAAGTTTAAATTCCCAAACGAAAGAGGCATCAAAGGAGGGCCACATGTGCAATCAAAGGATGCCAAAAGGAGGATTTTTTCCTTGGAATCCAAGGAGGATACAAGAGGCTTTTTTTCCTTGTGCTTGTTGGCCTGGTAGGCGCCTCTTGCATGCTAGAAGGAGACTATGGCTCAATCGAAAGTTGTATGCAGCTAGCCATCAACTTTGTGAATCAAAGCAAGCATGGAAGGGATTATTTGTCTAATCAACATAGGCATGCATGCATCAAACTTTCAATTGAAGCAGGCATATAGGAAGCCATTGCATTACGAACCAAGTGAGGCCAAAGATACAATCGAAGGTTTCATGCAGGAAGCTCCTGTCTTGTGAATCAAAGCCAGCGTGTTAGAGGCCAACGCCCAATCGAAGGGTGGAAGCCAAGCTTGCATCGAAGAAGTCCAAAAGTCCAATCGAAGGATGTTAATCAAAGAAGACCTACTTTTTCTCCAATTTTGTCAAAAAGATTATTTTTATTTGTTTTCCCCTTTTTTAACAGTTTCCTCTTTAACTTGATGCTAGAAAATCCAATTGTACTTGTGCAAGCTTGAATTTTGAAAATCCTTGTGAGGAAATGTCTTGAGAAATGAGAGCCACGTATGAATGGGTGGTAATGCCGTTTGGCTTGAAAAATTCCAGAGCTACCTATCAAAGGACAATTAATGCTATGTTCCATGATTTTATAGAACATTTTATGCAAATATACATTGACGATATTGTGATAAAATCTTCATATGAGAATGGTCATTTAGACCATCTTCAATGATCCTTCGAAAGAATGAGGAAATATAGATTGAAAGTGAATTCATTAAAATGTACTTTCTGTGTACATACAGGAGATTTTTTAGGTTTTGTAGTACACATAAAAGGCATCGAGATCAATCAAAGCAAAACAAAGGCAATTTTGGATCTCAAGCCTCCTTCGATAAAGAAACAATTGTAGTATTTGTTGGGGGAAATCAACTTCTTCAGAAGATTTATCTCAAATCTAAGTGGCAAGACGAAGGTTTTTTCACCATTATTGAAGATCAAGAAGGAAAGTGACTTTCATTGGGGAAAGGAACATAAAGAAGCCTTCGACGCCATCAAATATTATTTAGCAAGGCCTCCCATTTTATTGTCACCTAGTCAAAATTAGAATATGAGATTATACATAGCTGCATATGATTTAACAATAGGGAGCATGTTAGCCCAGGAGGATGATAATGGAGTCGAAAGGCCCATATTTCGACTAGGTATAACATGATAGAAAAATTATTCTTGTGTTTGTATTTATCATGTATTAAACTTAAGCAATATATTAAACCAGTTGATGTTTATGTTTCGTCTCATTGTGATGTAACTAAACACATGTTGTCCAAACCAATTTTGCACAATCGAATTGGAAAATAGGCATTAGCCTTAACTGAGTTTTCATTTTTCTACATGCATTTGAAGGCCATGAAAGGCCAAATCATGGCAGACTTTATAGTTGATCACTCCATAATCGAACCATCAGTAAATCTGATAGCCACAGACCCTTGGAAATTATACTTCGACGGGTCAAGCCATAAGAAAGGAACTAGTGTCGGAGTTCTAACTATCTCTCCAAAAGGAGTGACAACAAAATTCAAATGTAGGGTAAATGGAAAATGCTCCAACAGTGAAGCAGAGTATGAGGCTTTGATCATTGGGCTTAAACTTTTAAAGGTCTTAGGTGCAAAGAGGGTCGAAATCAAAGGTGATTCAGAGTTAGTGATCAAGCAAATAACTTGAGAATATAAGTGCATTAAAGAACATTTGTTTTTGTATTTTGCAGTGGTTATGGAATTGTTAGAATGTTTTTGTAGATTATATCATCCTTTTATTCTTATCTTCATGATAATGACCTGAGAGACACACTTCATCATACTTGGAAGGTTTGTGTCCTTTATTTCTTCTATCATTCTCATGACTTTTGAGTCGATTCCTCTTTTTCTTTTTGTCAAGGTTAGAGTCATCCTTTTTGGATCTTTCTTCCTTAGAGGATGTAGGTTTTCCTTTAGGCTCAATGCTTCTTTTGTTGAGACCTTTTTTATCTCTCATATTCACATGCTTGTGATACCTTTTAACAAATAAACTCATCTATTCATCTTCCGAATTATAATTTTTACTAACATCTCTATTATAGTAATTGTGATCGGTGGGAATGAGAACTGACTGTTTTGGATATGCTGGTTCGCGTTTTGCGTTTGTTTTCGCAAAATGTCGCGATAAGCAAGAGTCGCCACCGTCTTTTATTTTATCCAACAAGGAAAGGACAAAAGCACAGAAAAATTCCTTTTTTAGATATTTCTCGGGTTCGGGAGGTAGATTATAGAAAGGTAAGGTGTTAGCACCCTTTCTATCCGTGGTTATCCACGGGCTCTTAGGTACTTGCTCATTATGTTTTCAAAAGTTTGCTTTTCTTTGTGATTGTGGGTTTGAAAAGAGTTTTTGTTTGAAAGGGGTGTAAGTGCGAAAAGTTTTGTTTTGTTTTAAAATGAGCAAGCACTTAAGAACCATCTACCTACTCGAAAAGGAATCAAGTTGTGCAAATGTCCTTTAGACAGTGTTATCCCACTATTGAGGAGTAGGTAGCATCGTCGTTGGAGTTTTCGGGTCAATTCGATTAAGGGGCGTATGTTCACTAAAGCAATGTTAGGATGCCTTAGCGGTAACCCTAATGTCTTAGATCATTTTTCTGAGGAAACCGTTTCGAGGAAACTGTGATCTTTGGACAAGAGGGCGACCTCTAAAACTTCCTATACTCAATGACCACGTTCGAGGCAACCAAGTGAGGTGTACCCTAAGAGTGACATGTGCAAGTGTGTCAATTCGGTTAGTTCTTATCTGTACATGTCAATGGTGAGCTATTGTTGATTTTAGGTTAAAGATTGATCTTGTCGTGCATTGCCTATTATTCAAACATCTAACAGTTAATATTGTGCGGGAATCAAATTGCAGAAAATAAATCTAAGTTATTACAAGGCGTCGGGTATTTACATCGCCAAAGACAAACCCTTTAAAATTAAATTGCGAAAAGTAAATAAAAGCGATAAATAAATAAGTAAAGTCCTAAGTTAAAAACTATTACATTCTCGAAGTAGTTATAATATTGAAATATGGATCAGAAATAATTCGCGTGCGAGAAAATTAAATCGGAGTGTCTTAGGGTTTTGACCCTTTTTTATTAAATAAAGCATATTTTTGTTATTTTTTGAATTAAAAATTAGTCTAAGTTAATAATTGAATTAATTAATTAAATGAAAATATTTTTGGGTTTTTATTTTAATTAAGGCAATAAAATAAAAATGGTTAAAAGTATTAAAAACATAATTCTTAATTAATTTTAATTTATTGAAAAATATATTATTGTTAAACCTATTTAAACTAAATAAATAAATTAATGTTTATTTACAAAAATAAATAATGAAATTAATGGAATTAATAAAAATATTCTTTTTTGTTGTTTCTGATTTTTTATGTAAAAATTAATTGGTTAATTAATTAATAATAAAATAAATAATTAGAATAAAAATAAATAAATGAAAATATGAAGGGAAGAAGAAATTACCCAGGGGGGTTTGGGCCTGAAAAGGAGGTGAATCTGGCAAATTCCCAGGCCCAAATACGCCAGCCTGTTTTGACTTTCTCATTGCAATACGCGCTTGTTGACTTTAGTCCATGGTGGGTCTGCAACTCTAACCTTTGGATCTTGGGCTGAAGCCACTTGGCGTTCGATGGGATGAAGAATATGATGGTCCACTCTTTAAGCGATGCATATAAGTACCTGAAGAAAAATAAAATAAAGTTTTGGGGGACCTGGGATTCGAACCCAGGTCCCATTGCTCACTGACACGCTCCCTTGGCCAACTCATCCATGTTGCTTAGTTGTTAGTGGAATGGAAAACAAATATTATAAGACAAACAATCAATTATGCCTGGCAAAAAAATAAAAATGCGCAATTTGTTTGAATGAACCAATGACGCTAAGACACGTCTTCATCTTCTTCAACGAAGACTGGTTCGTTTACCTGCGGATTTTATTCCGCAACTAAATCCATGGCATCATCCTAGCATGTGCTACAGGCCATATAAATGTCAATGGAGACCATCATTGCATTCGTCTCTCTCCCCTGATCATTCCTATACCCATCATTAGCCCTAATTTATCCTGCATAAAAAACGCCTAAAAAACAAGAGCAAGAACCCTAGGTTCGGGCATCATGATACAGGTCCTTAAAATAAAATTGAATAATGCAAAAACGTTCCAAATCACACAACAAACACAAATATGCCAAGATTTTAAAGAAAAGATGCAAGAATTGGAGATTTGGATTCCATGTTCAGAGCTTGGTTCGTGGATACTTACAGTGAGTTTCAGGCTATCTTAGGGCTGGATTTTAATCCCTTTGGCTTCACTGGATGTCAGGGAAGAGAGCTATGTCAAGCTCTTGGACTGAATCGTGCTCCAATGTTGTTTTTGATCTCCCACTTTTCAAGCTTTTTCACAAACTTGTTATGGTCGTTTCAGCAGTGTCATGTGCGTGTTTTTGGTTTGTGTGGCTTGTGTGAGTGTTATAGAATGAATTAGGTTTGGTCTTTGGGTGTGAAATCAAGTGCATTAAAGATTCATGATTTGATTTTGATCACCATTATCAAACTTCCAAAAATAGGCCAAATCTGATTTTTTTATGCTTGAATGAGCCTTGATACGAATTGATTTGATGAATCATGCCAATTGAAAGTTGTACCAATCACAAAGATATGATTTCATCAATTTTTAGATTTTATTTGATTTAATATTGATTAAAAATGAATTAAATTAATAAAAATTAAATAAAATAGAAAAATAAATGAATGGCCATGAAATAAAATATGGGACACGTGTGTGGCATGATAAGACCATATCAAGTGGAAAAAAGTGGGCCCTTTTGTCAAAAATTGGAGTTTTGAGGATAGTTGACTTTTGGCAAATTTGAAAAATGCCCAACTTCAACAATGCATAACTTCTTCAATTTTAAACTTTTGGAGGTGTTCTTGGGCTTTTTAGAAACCTTGAGATGTCCTCTAATCAACCATTTTGGTCTCATCGCATTTTGATGTTCCATGCTCAAGTTATATGTTTTGGCAAAAAAGGTGTTTTTGTTGACTTTCAAAAATGACCTATAATGTCCAAATTTGTAACTTTTTGTGAGTGCATTTCTTGATCTTGGGGTGTGAATATGGATTGTAGGAAATTGCATCCTCTGCAAAATGAGCTTTTGATGGGTCATTGATCATAAAGTATGAGAAAGTTATGCTTGGTCAAAGTTGAGTTGACTTTTCCTACAAAACCCTAATTTAGCAACTTTTGAATCTTGATGAATCTTGAGCAATCCTTGATGAATCATGATCAACCCTTGATAAAATGATGAATTATCCTTCAAAATGAGAATGTTGACAAAAAATCTTGAGGTTTGACTGTCTGTAGGTCACAGTTGACTTTTGCCCTAGCACAGTCGATTTTTGGACCTCTTGAGCAATTGACTGGCCAAACTTCCTCTGCAAGGCTTGAAATTTGACATGGATGAACTTGAGAACATATTAGGACATTGGGGAGAACTTGAGGTCATTTGGATGCAAAGACCTTGATGCAACACAAAACCCTAATTTTGAGGTTGATTGTCTTAGGAGGTGATTTGACTGTCCAACCCTTGAGCCAATCTTGAGCAACTTGGAGATTATTCTTGACATGTCTTGAGAAATATGGGAGGGCAAATTTTAGGGTACAACATTTTCCCCTTTTCAATTTTCTTAAACCTGAGGATATAGATTGGCTTTCGAGCCTTTCGTGATCCGAAGGTGGAAGATAATTGAACACTAGAGTGCCCAGAAATTTGCACTCGCATGGTGTAGTATCAGCATTGTGATGTCGATAATGGGCTTATAGATGCCATTTGGAGATTGTTGGTAGGAGGATGGGCTTACAGATGCCATCTGCAGGAATTTCGATCGTATAAAAGATTCCTTAGCGAGAACTTGCATACCTGTGGTTGTAAAAGATTCCATTGGGGAAGTCTAAACTTTGTTGAGATTTAGGAATTTGGCCTGTACTTTGACTGAGAGAATGCCTCAGCTGAGTCTTAAGAACCTGTCCATAATTCAATTGGAGGGAAACATCTTCATCAAGATCTAGGAACTGTCTCGTGCTCAACTTAGTATACCGTTGAGGTTATAGCACTTGTCCACACTATGACGGAGGAAAACATCTTCATCAAGATCTAGGAACTGACTCGTGCTCAATGGAGTATACTGTTGAGGTTATAGAACTTGTCCACACTATGACGGAGGAAAACATCAAGATCTAGGAACTGACTCGTGCTCAATGGAGTATACCATTGAGGTTATAGTACTCGTCCACACTATGACGTAGGGAAACATCTTCATCAAGATCTAGGAACTGTCTCGTGCTCAACGTAGTATACCACTGAGGTTATAGAACTTGTCCATACTATGACGGAGGAAAACATCAAGATCTAGGAACTGACTCATTCTCAATGGAGTATACAGTTGAGGTTATAGTACTCGTCCATACTATGACGTAGGGAAACATCTTCATCAATATCTAGAAATTGTCTCATGCTCAACGTAGTATACCGTTGAGGTTATAGAACTTGTCCACACTATAACGGAGGAAAACATCCAGATCTAGGAACTGACTCGTGCTCAATGGAGTATACCGTCGAGGTTATAGTACTCATTCACACTATGACATAGGGAAACATCTTCATCAAGATCTAGGAACTGTCTCGTGCTCAACGTAGTATACCGCTGAGGTTATAGAACTTGTCCACACTATGACGGAGGAAAACATCAAGATCTCGGAACTGACTCATGCTCAATGGAGTATACCGTTGAGGTTATAGTACTCATCCATACTATGACGTAGGGAAACATCTTCATCAAGCTCTAGGAACTGTCTCGTGCTCAACGTAGTATACCGCTGAGGTTATAGAAATTGTCCACACTATGACGGAGGAAACTGTCGAGATTTGAGAACCTTATCTTAAATTCAACCGAGGATAATTCAATTGAGATTTAAGAATTGGTCAGGTCTTCGACTAAGCTGAGAACTGAATTGCATCTTTTCTGAAAGGTAAAGGTCAGTCATATGCAATGCATGATATGGATCAAGCAATGATGTTCTCAAAAATAAATGAGATTGTATTCGTATGATGCGTATATGCATGTATCATGACGTATGGGAGTGTAACGTTTTAGCTGGGGAAAATAAATCCCAGAGCTGCTGGAGAATAGAGTTGAGTTCTTCGTTTCCGCTGGGGATAATGAACGAAGATGATAAACCTGCAGGAGAGGATAACTCCGTTGGGGAACAAATTAATGAGGAGATTACTCCGAGGGGAATTACTTTGTAGGAGAGAGATGCTCTGCTGAAGACTTTAACGATAAACTCCATTGGGGATTCCGTTGATAAGCTCTGTTTGGGATTTTAACGATAAACTCCGCTGGGGATGGATTACCGTTTCTGGTGATATTGAATCTGTTGAGGATAGAAGTCCTGCTGGGGGGAAAGAAAGAACTTTGCTGGGGATGATCTTTCAGTTGCAACTTGCTGAGGATAACCTAGTTAGACTCTTGTGAGGATAACCTTCTGAATTTGGCTGGGGAGATTTACTTGTGCTCTGCAAGGGATAAGCTTCTGGAATCTACTGGGTAAGATGATTCAACTCTGGCGGGGAAGCCTTTTTAAAACTGCGTTGGGGAAATGGCTCCACTGTGGATATCTTGTATTCTTCCGGGAAACATTCTTATATTCCGTTGGGGAATATTAAGACTGTCGGGGATGCTCTAATACTTGCTGGGGAATATCTTTATACTCCGCTGGGGAAAATTAAGATCTTCTGGGGATACCAAGCCTTTTTAGGGATGATGGTAGATTAACTCTGCTTGGGGAGAGCATTGTTGATTGGTTCATAGTTGCAAGTCTCAGTGGGGAGAGCTACCATTACTGTTTTACTCCGTGGGGAGTGACGGTATCTTGGTCATATTCTTCAGATGAACCTCCCTTGGTACCTTGGTGGACAGAGCAACTAGACAGCTCGGACAATTCTTATTGCCCCTGTTTCTGATATTACCAGTAATTTGCCTTCTATTTCGCGTGTAAATATTTATGAGCAGCAATTAATGTCAAATGCATATATCAAAAATGAACATTGGATGTTCTTTTTAAAACAAAACAGATAAAGGAAAAACAATTTGAAATTTGTCTGAAAATGAATTTGTATTGATTTTGAAGTTTGGCCTGTAAATAGGCATTTTTGTACAAGAGGCTGACGTCCTAGTAAGAGGACACCTCCGAACAAATAGAATTTATACAATTTGTGAAAAGAAAACAAAACAGTTATGTGAATAGTCCCACTGGGTTCCAACTCTGCTATTGCCTTTATATCTTCAAGCATCTCATCACTTTGCTGCTTAGTTGAAGATGAATCTGATTGATTGGTGTCGTCCGAGCCTGATAGTTGATACCAAAGTCCGGATGAGAGGTGATCCAATGAGACATAGTGTTACGCTTTAATCCCTAACTTTTGCCTGGACCGCCCTTTCGGGTTTTCAGTCCACCGGGATACCCATTTTTGCCCAAGCCGCCTTTTCAGGTTTTCGACTTGCCGGGTGTACAAATTTTTTTATTTTCATCCCTTATTTTTGCCCGAACCCTTTTGGTTCTCTGGGAAGCCCTTATTTTTGCCTAGGCTAGTCAACCTAGCGGGTCTTTGATTACGCGTAGTATCTTTTTACTATGTCTGCATTGACGGGGTGAGGAAGGTCATCACCATCCATGGTGGTTAGAATCATCGCTCCTCTTGAGAAAATGTTCTTAACCACAAATGGCCCTTCGTAAGTAGGGGTCCATTTTCCCCTGGGATCACCTTGAGGTAGAATAATGCGCTTGATTACCAGGTCCCCAACTTGATATTCTTATCGTCTAACTTTCTTGTTAAATGCCTTGATCATCCGTTTTTGGTACGTCTCACCATGACAAATAGCAGTAAGTCTTTTTTCTTCAATTAGGTTTAGTTGATCAAGTCGGGTCTGAATCCAGTCATCTTCGCTCAAACCTGCATCCTTCATGATCCGGAGATAGGGTATCTGAACTTTGATGGGCAAGACTGCCTCCACGCCATAAACCAAGGAATAGGGTGTTGCCCCTGTTGACGTCCGTGCTGAGGTACGGTACCCGTGAAGAGCAAATGGTAACATCTCGTGCCAGTCTTTGTATGTCACTGTCATCTTCTGCACAATCTTCTTAATGTTCTTATTTGCCGCTTCGACAACCCCATTCATCTTCGGCCGGTAGGGAGAAAAGTTATGATGCTGTATCTTGAATTGCTCGCAGAGCTCAGTGATCATTTTGTTATTAAGATTGGTAACATTGTCCGTAATGATCCTCTCTGGTACACCATATCGACAGATCAGGTTGTGCCGAATGAACCGTGCCACGACGTTCTTGGTTACGGTAGTAAAGGAAGCTGCTTCAACCCAATTTGTAAAGTAATCAATCGCTACCAGGATGAAACGATGCCTGTTGGATGTCGTAGGTCTGATCTCGCCGATCATATCAATGCCCCATATTGCAAAAGGCCATGGTGCTGTCAGAACATTCAGAGGAACTGGAGGGATGTGCACCTTATCAGCATAGACCTGCCACTTGTGACATGTCCGAGAATGCTGATAACAGTCAGCTTCCATTGTGGACCAGTAATATCCTGCCCGAAGGATTTTCTTTGCCATGGTATGTCCACTGGAATGAGTTCCGAAAGTACTTTCATGCAGCTCTGTCATGATTCTTTCTGCTTCAATCTTATCCACACAACGTAGTAAGGTCGAATCATGGTTACGTTTGTAAAGAATGTCATTGCTGATGAAGAACTTGGCTGCAAACCTCCTCAGAAACTTCTTGTCATTAACAGATGCACCCTCGGTGTATTCTTGAGCTTCAAGGTACCTCTTCACCTCATGATACCAGGGCATTTCTGTTACCTCTTCAGTCTCAAGATCACAGCAATGTACAGGTTCGTCCAATTTTTCAATAATGATCCGGGGAGCCTCGTTGTCCAAATTGACTTTGAACATAGAAGACATCATATCTAGCGCGTCCGCCAACTGATTCTCCTCTCTTGGGAAGTGTTCAAAGGTTATCTCCTCGAAATGGGGAAGCAACATCAATACATACTCCTTGTAAGGAATAAGATTAGGGTGTTTCGTATCCCACTCGCCCTTGATCTGAATGATCACGAGAGCATAATCTCCGAAGACACTTAGAAACTTAATCCTTAGGTCAATTGCTGCTCGAAGACCCATAATGCATGCCTCATACTCCGCCATGTTGTTGGTGCAGTTGAAACATAGTCGGGCGGTGAACAGAGTATGAGAGCCTTTAGGAGATATGATCACAGCGCCAATGCCATTACCCAAAGCGTTTGAAGCTCCATCAAAGTACATAGACCATCGGGATCCTTCCTCAGGTCCTTCATCCGGTCCAGGTGTCTCACAATCAGTTATCAACATGATATTCTCGTCCAGAAATTCAAAGTTCATGGACTGGTAATCATCCACTGCCTGGTGTGCCAGATGGTCCGCCAATACACTTCCCTTAATTGCTTTTTGAGTTGTGTACTGGATGTCATACTCAGTCAGGATCATCTACCATCTTGCTATTCTTCCGGACAAGGCAGGCTTTTCGAAGATATACTTGATTGGATCCATCTTTGAAATCAACAGAGTAGTGTGAGTCAGCATATACTGTCTCAGCCGACGAGCAGTCCATGCCAAAGCGCAGCAAGTTTTCTCAAGCAGTGAGTATCGGGTCTCATAGTCGGTAAACTTTTTGCTAAGGTCATAAATAGCATGCTCTTTTTGGCCAGACTCGTCATGCTGCCCCAGCACACACCCCATTGAGTTGTCAAGTACTGTCAAGTATAAGATCAGGGGTCTCCCTTCAACTGGTGGCATCATAATGGGTGGATCTTGGAGATACTCTTTGATTCTTTCGAAAGCGGCCTGACATTCATCATTCCAGCGTACCACTTGATCTTTCTTCAGCAGCTTGAAGATTGGCTCACAAGTAGCAGTTAGGTGCGAGATGAATCGGGCAATGTAGTACAGTCGTCCTAGAAAGCCTCTGACCTCCTTCTCTGTCTTGGGAGTTGGCATATCTTGTATGGCTTTCACTTTGGCAGGGTCCACTTGAATACCTTTGTCGCTCACGATGAAACCCAGTAGCTTACCAGACCTCACCTCGAAGGTGCACTTGTTCGGGTTCAATCTCAGCTTGTACAACTTCAACCTGTCAAACAGCTTCTGTATATGGTCAAGGTGTTCCTCCTCTGTCTGGGACCTCGCAATCATATCGTCGACGTATACTTCAATCTTATGATGGATCATATCATGAAACAAAGCAACCATGGCACGCTGATACATTGCCCCAGCATTTTGCAACCCAAAAGGCATGACCTTGTAGCAAAAGGTACCCCACTGAGTAACAAAAGTGGTCTTCTCCATGTCTTTGGGAGCCATCTTTATCTCATTATAACTGGAGAAACCATCCATGAAGGAGAATACCTTGTGCTGAGCAGTATTGTCAACCAGAACGTCGATGTGAGGTAGAGGGAAGTCATCCTTAGGGCTTGCCCTGTTCAAATCCCTGTAGTCAACGCATATTCGAACCTTACCATCCTTTTTCAGAATAGGAACCACATTGGCGACCCACTGAGGGTAAGAAGTAACTGCTAGAAAACCGGCGTCAAACTGTTTCATAACTTCAGCCTTGATTTTCTCGGACATCTCTGGGCGCGTACGGCGAACCTTCTATTTTACGAGAGGGCAATCTTCCTTGGTAGGAAGGCGATGAACCACAATGTCAGTATCTAACCCAGGCATATCTTCGTAGGACCAGGCAAAGATCTTAACATAGTCATGCAGCATCTGAATCAACCGCTGCTTCACACTAAGCTCCAGATTTGCACCAATCTTGACTTCCTTCTTGTCTGTTTCAGTACCCAGATTCACTGTTTCCACTGGCTCTTCATGTGGCTGAATGGCCCTCTCTTCCTGGAATAGCAGTCTTGCAAGTTCACCCGGCACTTCGCAATCGTCTTCACCTTCGTCTTCGGCTAAGTTGATCGGATTTTCAAAGTCATAACTGGCAGTAGCAGAGTAGTTACCAGTGAGATCCAGAGTGGATTGAGACCTGTATATGTGAGTGTGTGTAAAATAGTTGTTTTGCAATATACAATAAAGAAAAACAAGGAGCGCAAAATTTGAAATGCAAGAAACGTCCAATGCTTTTATTAATGATATATGAAAATGGCACACAAAAACCCTCACAAATGAAGCCACGGTGCCCCGGGTAAGACATCGGGCCATAAAGTTTCAAAACAATGTATGTTACAAATTCAACACAAAGAGTTCATTACTGGGTAACAAAAGTAATAGGGATGAAGTCCTTTGCTGTCCAGTTGCTTGGTCCATCGTTGGTTGTAGGATAGATCCATCTGTCGAATTCAGACTCCTCCACGTCATCTTCAACGACATTTACTCCCGAGTTGCTGATGAACACGGGAGGTCTTTTGATCCTTGCATTACGAACAGCCCTTTGAGCTTCTGCAGTGAAACCCAAACCAAACTTGTTAGTCTTCTGAGTGAAATCAGGAAGTCGGCCCCAATTTGCACACTCATCCTTCTCAATAACAGCCCGGGCATCCTTTAAGGAAGCCATCTTCATAGGAGAATCTTAAACCACAGTCTCAGCTGATGCCAGTGTCTGAGGAACCTCTTCAAAGTGCTGGAATAGGGTTTCAATGAACTCCCCATCCATCTCTACGTACCGGAACGAGTTGAGGTGGCTGACCATGTACTCTTCCTCCCCTTGAACTGTCACAATCTTCCCTTTGACCGGGTACTTCAGCTTCTGATGGAGCGTTGAGGTTACAGCTCCAGCTTTGTGGATCCATGGACGACCCAACAAACAAGAATAGGATGGCTGAATGTCCATCACGTAGAAAGTAGAGTTGAAGACCTAAGAACAAACTTTAATTGGAATATCAACTTCACCGTGCACCATCCTTTTAGACCCGTCAAAGGCCCTGACAATAATGTTACTTGGCTTTAGCTCCAACCCTTCGCAATCCAACCGGTCTAGAGCTTTCTTGGGCAAGACGTTCAGTGGGGAACCAGTATCAACCAATACATGTGCAAGAGTAGTGCCCCTGCATTCAATGGAGACGTGCAGGGCATTGATATGGTTCTTCCCTTTAGCAGTCAAATCAACGTCGGAGAAACCCAAACCATTATCAGCAGTTAAATTGGCCACACAATCGGTAAACTGATCAGATGATGTCTCTTGTGGCACGTGGGCAGACTTCAGGAAGGTAATCAGTGCCTTAGCATGGGCCTCTGGACACAACAACAGTGAAAACATAGAAATCTTGGATGGGGTTTGCCCCAGCTGCTCAACTACGTTATAATCACTCTTCTTAATAATCTTCAGAATCTCTTCCATCTCCTGTTTGGAAGCTTCAATAGTAATAGTCTTCGGTGCCTCCGTCTGGGCAGGCACATCAGTGGTGATCCCTTTGCCCCGAGTGTCAGATGACTCGGCGACAGGGGTAAGGATAGGAACTTGATCAGAAATAGTGATAGGTACACTTGCAGGCGTAATGACAACAGGTCTTCGGACAGTTGGTGGAGCAATATCAGGTGAGAAAATTCTACCGCTGCGGGTGACTTTAGTAGGTCCAGTAATGTTGCTGACTCCGGTATCAGCATCCAAATCTTGCTTAACTCCTAGAACATAAACATCTGCCTCATAGTGCCAAGGGACAACTTTGTCAGAGGTGTAGGGGATGGGCCCCGGAATAGTGATGATTACAGGTGCGATCTTCGGAACAGATGTAATTCTAACAGGCTTCCTCGAGGGAGCCTTGGGAGAATTGTCGAAAATGGTAATAAAGGGGACTTCTTCAGAATGAACGGAAGGAACAACAGTCTTTTCAAACAGGATCTCTTTGCTATCCATCAGGTTTTGGATACCTGAATTCAGGAATGGGCAACCAGTAGGTAAAACAGAACACATATGGCAACCTTCGCCACAGCCCGGAAATAAACCGGCTAACAACAGGTTCTTCTTGACAGTCATCAGAGGGGTAACAATATCATCTACAGAAACTACAAACAAGTCCTCTTCTAGAGCATTCACTCCATGCTTGGGCATGGGATCAGTTACAACATTGGGCCTCCCGGGCGCCTCAAACTCAATCTCCTTTGCATCAATTAGGTCTTGCACCCTGTTCCTCAAAACCCAACAATCATTTGTATTATGCCCCGGGCTATCAGAGTGAAAAGCGCAGCGGGCATTAGGGTTGTACTTTGGTGATGTGGTACTTGGATTCTTCAGAGCTTCTTTTAGAATCACCAGGTTGGTCTTCAGCAACTGTGGCAGAATCTGAGACAAAGTCATGCTGAGACGAGTGAATTGCCTTCGAGGTCTCTCGTCCTTTTGTTGATTGTGATGCTGAGGAGCACCAACAAGTTTTGAAATAACAACCGCGTTGACAGCTTGGCGGTGTTCAGGTTTATTCTGTCTTCTCGAACTGTAGACAGCATTAGACTCTTTCTTAAACGGTTTCTTCTCAGCGCTTGATGAGGCACCCTTCTGTATCTTTCTAGCCTTAATACCGGCCTCAATCCTCTCACCAGTCAAAATAAGATCTGTAAACCCAGCTGAAGAGCTTCCAATCAGATGATTAAAGAATGAACCAAACAGGGTCCCCAGAAACATGTCCACAAGCTCACGATCAGCCAAAGGTGGTTGCACCCTTCCAGCAAGGTCTCTCCATTTTTGAGCATACTCTTTGAATCCTTCACATGTTCCTATTGACATACCCTGGAGTTGGATACGCGTAGGAGCGAGGTCGGAGTTGTACTGATACTGCCTATAGAATGCAGTAGCCAAATCTTCCCAGCTACGGATACTGGCTCCGTCCAACTGATAGAACCACTCGAGCTGAGTCCCTGAGAGACTGTATTGAAAGAAATGGATCCATAAGTTCTTATCAGCAGTGTAAGGTTGGATCTTCCTCACATATGACCGGAGGTGCAGCTTTAGACAGGAAACTCCGTAATACTTGGCAAATGCAGGTGCCTTGAATTTGTGGGGGATCACCACCCCAGATGATAGACCTAGATCTCCGAAATCCAGACCGGGCACCTTCTGTATTTCCATAGCACTCAAACGGTCTTCCAGATGTTTGTACTTATCCTCAGCAGGAGGATACTGTTCTTCATCATAGTTTTTCTCGTTGTCGGAGACCATAGGGCTAGGAGCCCTCCTTTCCTATGGACTATCTTTCCCTCCAGATGAGGTGGTCAGATCAACTTCATTCTGCAACCCGTTTCCAAACCTGTGTCCAGTATTGAATAGGATGGTCCTCTTCTTCTTCTTCTTCTTCTCTTTCAGAATCAAAGTCTTCAGGTCCTGCTGACCCTTAGCTAGATTCATGAGCAGCTCTTGAAATTGGGCATTCTGGGCCTGGAGGGCCTTGATAGCTTGCTCAGTTAAAGGTTCAACAGACATGATGATTGCTGAAATAAACAGCGAAGGAGATAAGAGACCTGTAAAAAGGGTACTTGTTTATGAAGTGCATGGGATGAAATGCGTATGATTATGATTTCAAAGATAATCGGGATTCAAATTTGTAAACAAGAAAGGAAACACACTTTATTAGATTTAAACTTCGAAATTTAAATTGTTCAACAAATTGCCCTTAGGCGTTACAAGAATGGAAATACTAAAAAGTAAACAAAAACTGTAAAAGAAATCATCAAAGGTCCATCAATGCTCCCATGGTCTCTTCTTCTCAGTGCGTACATAATCATTCAGGATTCGCTCGTTCTCCAGTTGCCTAGTCAGCTTCTGGATCTTCTGCTCTTGTTCATTGAACTTTTCCCGGTACGAATCCCGTTCATCCCTCAATTTCATCCAGGACCTCTTCAGTGTCCCAATATCAGTGGGCATATAAGGGTGGAGAATAGTTGGAAGAACCCCCTCCTCATTAGCAACTTCAAGAGTAACAGGCCTGACAGCTTCATATGGCATACCTAGCTTCTGGGCACGGATGCGGACCCATCTGAGATATGGCTCCATTGGCAGAGAAGTCTTTGGTCCCAACTCATGTGGGTCAGATTGGTGAACTCTATCCCAAGCCTTTATGAATCTACGACGCAGCTCGTCGCTATCTCCCTGAAAATCAAAGATGATATGAGGCATCAACATCTCATGAGGCCCTTCTCTTCTGGCTCTTCCAAACCGACGGAGAGCTAAGCATGGGTTATAAGAAATCCCTCCATGGGTTCCGATCAATGGGACATTAGGATACTCTCCACAGCGATCAATGATAGTCACCTCATCCATACCTTTGAGAGTCCAGATAATGTCATTATTAGAAAGAGACATCACCCTATAAGCCCAGCCCATTCCTTCTTTGTTCTTCAGTATGGACTTAGGGAGGTGTGAAATAAACCACCTCGACAATAAAGGAGCACAGCACATCAAAGTTCCCCGCTTTCGGGCAGTACGAGCATAAAGATGATGAAGGATGTCACCCAAGAGAGTGGGTACAGGATTCTGAGAGATGAAGATCTTTATGGCATTAATATCAACAAAAGTATCAGGATTCGGAAACAATACCAAACCATAAATCAAGAGAGCCAAAATATCCTTGAACGCCTTGAAGTCTAAGCTGTCCCAGAAGTAATTAGCCTTGCCAACCAAGAACTTAGTCAGAAAACCCTTAGCTCCACTTCTAGTCTCCCAGTTAGCCATTACCTCTTCTTTGGTCAAGTGAAGGGTTGCAGCAATTTCTTCGGGCTTAAGAGTCTTCTCCCATCCAGTAAACGGGGTCTGCTCCAAAACAGAGATACCGAGCAGCTCAGATAACTCTTCTAGGGTAGGAACCAGCTGGAAGTCCTGGAAAGTAAAACAATGGTACGGCGGATCATAGAATTGGACCAGGACACTCATCATTTGTTCGTCTAATTTTGAGGTGACCAAACTGAGAAGAGAACCATGCCTTCTGATGAAGGAAGTAGTGTCTGGAATCCTGACAACCAACTCTTTAAGCAAGGTAGGGACTTGGACAAAGTTGATCCGGATAGTGTTCCTACGCATGGGCATCATGATGACCTACAAAACAGAGCAAAGATGAAACCCTCTTGTCCTTGAAATAGGTTAGTCCTTATGCAAGATGTATTCAATGTTATGATTCCATGATGTCATGATAATAGCACACCACAAGTATCCACAAAAGGCAAACATGGTAAAGGCACACAAGTCACACAAAAGAGCCCTTAGATTTCAGGCTGGCATGGAGCTTAGGTACTACCCTCTTTCAGTTCAGTTGGTTAAGACCTGTCCTAAAAAATAGTAACCGGGTTCTAGAGGATCTCAATATCACTGACTACCCTCAATCGGTCATAATTCCAGTTTAGCAACCTTTTCTTGTGGCCGGAATCATTGCGAGAGTTTAGTCTCAATGAGTGTAGCATACTGCTACTGTTCTATGGCCAAGTTGGTCAATTTAAAGGTTCTAAGGTCAGCTGGTTCTTAATGACTCCTTAGAAGACCCATATTCTCCTCGTTCCAACACAAGGGATATCGGTATAGACTAAGGTGCCACACCAATGTAGCTACTGCTTCATCCGTGTCGGTCTACGCCGGACAGATCCCTCACAGTTTATTGCTACTTACCTAAAGGGTATCCCCAGATCCGGGTTAGGATCTATAGAACTCTGATACAAGCCCACAAAATTAAAGCATATAAAGCATACAATTGAAAACATAGTGATCTAATCCTAAGGTACACCTCACTGTTACTTCTTATCCCCAGCAGAGTCGCCAGTTCTGTGATCGGTGGGAATGAGAACTGACTGTTTTGGATATGCTGGTTCGCGTTTTGCGTTTGTTTTCGCAAAATGTCGCGGTAAGCAAGAGTCGCCACCGTCTTTTATTTTATCCAACAAGGAAAGGACAAAAGCATAGAAAAATTCCTTTTTGAGATATTTCTCGGGTTCGGGAGGTATATTATAGAAAGGGAAGGTGTTAGCACCCTTTCTATCTGTGGTTATCCACGGGCTCTTAGGTACTTGCTCATTATGTTTTCAAAAGTTTGCTTTTCTTTGTGATTGTGGGTTTGAAAAGAGTTTTTGTTTGAAAGGGGTGTAAGTGCGAAAAGTTTTATTTTGTTTTAAAATGAGCAAGCACTTAAGAACCATCTACCTAGTCAAAAAGGAATTAAGTTGTGCAAATGTCCTTTAGACAGTGTTATCCCACTATTGAGGAGTAGGTAGCACCGTCGTTGGAGTTTTCGGGTCAATTCGATTAAGGGACGTGTGGTCACTAAAGCAATGTTAGGATGCCTTAGCGGTAACCCTAATGTCTTAGATCATTTTTCCGAGGCAACCGTTTCGAGGCAACTATGATCTTTGGACAAGAGGGCGACCTCTAAAAATTCCTAAACTCAATGACCACGTTCGAGGCAACCAAGTGAGGTGTACCCTAAGAGTGACATGTGCAAGTGTGTCAATTCGGTTAATCCTTATCTGTACATGTCAATGGTGAGCTATTGTTGATTTTAGGTTAAAGATTGATCTTGTCGTGCATTGCCTATTATTCAAACATCTAACAGTTAATATTGTGCGGGAATCAAATTGCAGAAAATAAATCTAAGTTGTTACAAGGCGTCGGGTATTTACATCGCCAAAGACAAACCCTTTAAAATTAAATTGTGAAAAGTAAATAAAAGCGATAAATAAATAAGTAAAGTCCTAAGTTAAAAACTATTACATTCTCGAAGCAGTTACAATATTGAAATATGGATCAGAAATAATTCGCGCGCGAGAAAATTAAATCGGAGTGTCTTAGGGTTTTGACCCTTTTTTATTAAATAAAGCATATTTTTGTTATTTTTTGATTTAAAAATTAGTCTAAGTTAATAATTGAATTAATTAATTAAATGAAAATATTTTTGGGTTTTTATTTTAATTAAGGCAATAAAATAAAAATGGTTAAAAGTATTAAAAACCTAATTCTAAATTAATTTTAATTTATTGCAAAATATATTATTGTTAAACCTATTTAAACTAAATTAATTAATTAATGTTTATTTACAAAAATAAATAATGAAATTAATGGAATTATTAAAAATATTATTTTTTGTTGTTTCTGATTTTTTATGAAAAAATTAATTGGTTAATTAATTAATAATAAAATAAATAATTAGAATAAAAATAAATAAATGAAAATATGAAGGGAAAAAGAAATAACCCAGGGGTGTTTGGGCCTGAAAAGGAGGTGAATCTGGCAAATTCCCAGGCCCAAATACGCCAGCCTGTTTTGACTTTCTCATTCCAATACGCGCTTGTTGACTTTAGTCCATGGTGGGTCTACAACTCTAACCTTTGGATCTTGGCCTGAAGCCACTTGGTGTTTGATGGGATGAAGAATATGATGGTCCACTCTTTAAGCACTGCATATAAGTACCTGAAGAAAAATCAAATAAAGTTTTGGGGGACCTGGGATTCGAACCCAGGTCCCATTGCTCACTGACACGCTCCCTTGGCCAACTCATCCATGCTGCTTAGTTGTTAGTGGAATGGAAAACAAATATTATAAGACAAACAATCAAGTATGCCTGTCAAAAAATAAAAACGCGCAATTTGTTTGAATGAACCAATGACGCTAAGACACGTCTTTGTCTTCTTCAACGAAGACTGGTTCGTTACCTGCGGATTTTATTCCGTAACTAAATCCATGGCATCATCCTACCATGTGCTACAGGCCATATAAATGCCAATGGAGACCATCACGACATTCGTCTCTCTCCCCTGATCATTCCTATACCCATCATTAGCCTCAATTTATCCTGCATAAAAAAAGCCTAAAAAACAAGAGCAAGAACCCTAGGTTCGGGCATCATGATACAAGTCCTAAAAATAAAATTGAATAATGCCAAAACGTTCCAAATCACACAACAAACAGAAATATGCCAAGATTTTATAAAAAAGATCCAAGAATTGGAGATTTGGATTCCATGTTCAGAGCTTGGTTCGTGGATACTTACAGTGAGTTTCAGGCTGTCTTAGGGTTGGATTTTGATCCCTTTGGCTTCACTGGATGTCAGGGAAGAGAGCTATGTCAAGCTCTTGGACTGAATCGTGCTCCAATGTTGTTTTTGATCTCCCACTTTTCAAGCTTTTTCAGAAACTTGTTCTGGCCGTTTCAGTAGTGTCTTGTGCATGTTTTTGGTTTGTGTGGCTTGTGTGAGTGTTATAGAATGAATTAGGTTTGATCTTTTGGTCTGAAATCAAGTGCATTGAAGATTCATGATTTGATTTTGATCACCATTATCAAACTTCCAAAAATAGGCCAAATCTGATTTTTTTTTATGCTTGAATGAGCCTTGATACGAATTGATTTGATGAATCATGCCAATTGAAAGTTGTACCAATCACAAAGATATGATTTCATCAATTTTTAGATTTGATTTGATTTAATATTGATTAAAAATGAATTAAATCAATAAAAATTAAATAAAATAGAAAAATAAATGAATGGCCGTGAAATCAAATATGGGACACGTGTGTGGCATGACAAGACCATATCAAGTGGAAAAAAGTGGGCCCTTTTGTAAAAAATTGGAGTTTTAAGGATAGTTGACTTTTGGCAAATTTGGAAAAATGCCCAACTTCAACAATGCATAACTTCTTCAATTTTAAACTTTTGGAGGTGTTCTTGGACTTTTTAGAAACCTTGACATGTACTCTAATCAACCCTTTTGGTCTCATCACATTTTGATGTTCCATGCTCAAGTTATAAGTTTTGGAAAAAAAAGGATTTTTGTTGACTTTCAAAAATGACCTATAATGTCCAAATTTGTAACTTTTTGTGAGTGCATTTCATGATATTGGGGTGTGAAGATGGATTGTAGTAAATTTCATACTATGAAAAATGAGCTTTGGATGGGTCATTTATCATAAAGTATGAGAAAGTTATGCTTGGTCAAAGTTGAGTTGACTTTTCCTACAAAACCCTAATTTAGCAACTTTTGAATCTTGATGAATCTTGAGCAATCTTTGATGAATCATGATCAACCCTTGATCAAATGATTAATTATCCTTCAAAATGAGAATGTTGACAAAAAATATTATGGTTTGACTGTCTGTAGGTCACAGTTGACTTTTGCCCTAGCACAGTCGATTTTTGGACCTCTTGAGCAATTGACTGACCAAACTTCCTCTGCAAGGCTTGAAATTTGACATGGATGAACTTGAGAATATATTAGGACATTGGGGAGAACTTGAGGTCATTTGGATGCAAGGACCTTGATGCAACACAAAACCCTAATTTTGAGGTTGACTGTCTTAGGAGGTGATTTGACTGTCCAACCCTTGAGCCAATCTTGAGCAACTTGGAGATTATTCTTGACATGTCTTGAGAAATATGGGAGGGAAAATTTTGGGGTACAACAGTAATAATGCTTGTTCTTTTAGGACTTTGAACTTGAAGCCATGAGAGTTTTAGAATTCAATACTTCCTCCTTATTAGTGTCTTTTTCTTTATTCTTCTTTTTCTCAAGCTTCTTTTTATATTTGTCCAAGAAATTGAGTTCTTGCTCGTGTTATTCTAACTTTCCAAACAAGGTGGTGAGATCGAGTGTTGCAAGATTGTTGGCTTCCTTGGTCGCGGTAACCTTTGGTATCCAATTCCTAGTAAGACATCTCAACACCTTGTTATTAGAAATAACATTGAAAATATGATTACCTAGTAAATTTAAACGATTAATAAGATGCGAAAACTGCTTTTTCATTTGAGAAATTGTTTCCCCTTAATTCATGTGAAAGAGTTCAAACTCATGATTAAGTGTATTAATTCTATCTTACTTGAACTCATTAGTTCCCTCATAGGTAACTTATAAAGCATCCCACATAGCTTTAGAGGTTTGACTATGGAAATGCGACAGAACTCATCAACACCAAGAGAGGATATGGTGATGTTCTTAGCTTTCCAATCACAAGACCAATTCTTATTATCATTCTCATCCCATAAGTTTTCCGGCTTTGGTATAGTAGCACCATCAACAACATATGTCACCGGTGTTAGACCATTCTGAATAGCTTCCCAAACACCTTTGTCATATGAGTTAACATGAATTTTCATACAATCTTTCAAATAACTATTATTTTCTCCCATGAAAATTGGAGCTCATTTATAATCCCCTTTATGTTCGTAAGCCATTTTCTAAAGAGAGTCAAAGCCAAAATGAACCGGGCTCTTGATGTCACTTATTAGATGATGACAACGTATATAGATGGAGGGGTGAATAGACACCCCTTTAAGAAATTCCAGTAAAAATCTCGTTTTGAAAATTTTATTGATCAAAGAGATTAGCGGAAGCTTTTTTAAAAAGTCATCTTTACGAATATTATTGGAAACTCAGATATGCAAACGTAAAAACAAATTCAATATGGAATAAGAACCACAAATGGAATTAATATGCTTGAATACTTTACATCTTATTTAAAGTTTATTTCAAGTTACTAGTAAAGTTATTTCCAATGGCAATATTAAAAGGAACCAACTAAATCAATTTATCAAACACTTGGTGTGCAAGTGAATTTTCATAATTTTTCCTTGAGTTGTGTTGATACACAAAATCACTTATAATAAAAAATGATTATAAGCTATATCAACACCTGATTTAGAATAAAAAATGGTTCAGAAAATTTCTTACAATTCAATTGATAAAGCAATGCTATTTGACAAATTGATCGATGAGTATCAAAGCAAGTAAAAGAAAAAATAAAAGAGACACGAGGAATTTGTCTTCACAATTCCCCAAATTTGTCCTCACGTGTGGGTGCCTCTGTGCCTAATTCCGATGGAATTAGGATAATTCTTACTATGCAAAAAGTTGATACAAGAGAAGTATTTAAGAGAAACTCCACAAACCCTAATTCTTGTTGTTGATTCAACCCCTTCTCCTCTTTTGATATTGAGAAAGACCAAGACACAATAGATGCAAATCGACTATTTGGATGTTGCTACTCCTTTGTGTACTTTATCTCCAAAGCTTTCGCACAATGTCAATTTCAACTATTGCAACACAAGACTTCAATTGTAATCCGCCGTTCTCTTGCTACTTCCTTTGCATTATTTATCTCTAAAGGATCCCTTGCATTCTTTATCTCCAAAGGACTTCTCTTGGCCGCAATTACCTCTTGAACGTCTTGCACGAAAACCCCCAAATAAACCAATGATCTTGGAGGATAAACCCGTAGTTTTTCTATATGAAGACCCCTACAAACTCCACCCAATACCAAAATGGACGTTATCAAACCTCATCTAGACGACACCCCAACATAATATCATCAAAATATAATGCCAGTGTGTATACATAGGTTAGAGGTTGAAGATGAATATAAATTGTAGGCTAATTTTATGGTATCACTAAGTTCTGAATAATGCATGAATGGTGTATTTATAGTTTTGGTCAACTAGGGAAAAAGGGCTTGTTTGGAATTAAAAGGACTTTAAAAAAATTGATCAAAAAATTAACATGTGTTGAGCTATGTATCGTATGTTTCAACACATACGTTATTTTTAAGCTGTATGTGTCTACCTGTGCAAGGCTATGTGTCGACCGTACCAAGATAGATGTTACAGGCTTTAAAACAATAGTAAATGTGTCAATCTGAAAAACATATGTGTCGACATATAAAATAAGAATTTATATAATTTCAGAAATGCTTCAGTACTTATCGACCTATGCAATGCATGTGTCGACCCGAGACTTACAGAGGCTATAGGTTTCAAAAATGAGTTACATGTGTTGACCTGAAAAATGGATGTGTCGACACATGCAACGAAAATTCATGTAAAACTTGATTTTAATGATTTGGCCTAAGATTAAAATGATCTTTAATGATTATTAAACAACCTAAGACTTCTAAATGACAAGGATGTCACACTAAATTCATAGATAACATCCAAATATAGAAATGCTAGATTGTCGCATTTTTTGACATCATTCAAAACACTTAAGAGACCAAGTATCACACCACTTAATATGATTTACCAAGGATGTCAACGGGATATGGAATATTCGAAGGATGCTTCTCCACTCCCTGCCCCGCCCCTAAATTTATTCCTCATCCCTGTTCCCAATCCCCGCCAAGGGGATATATTTTCCCTCATCCCCATTTTCACAGACCCCCACGGAGATCCACAGAGATCGAATCTTAAGAAAATTTATATACTTTTCAATCAAAACTATGACACTAGTATTTCCTTATTTAAAAAAAAATACATGCATCTTGCATCAATAACAAAAAAAAAAGCAAAAGCACTTGTTGTTGCTAATATTTTTTTTGTAAAAAAATAAATATTAATAGAACTTGTTGCATCCATGCTTTTGCTAATTTACTACCATAGTATCGATAACGTCCAACGTAAATGGTTGATTATGTGTGTGTGGCAAATCCGAAACTACTAATTTATTAATTGAGTGAAAAACATGTTACTAATGGAAGTAAAGTGAGTTTGAAGAGTAGTTACCATAAACACAATGAACAAAGGAGATAGTGGTTGTTGTGATAATGATGAGAATAGAGGAAATGATGAATGGATGAGACAAATATAATTGAGAAAAGAAAAGGACGAGATGATGTGTACATTCTATGTATTGGATGCACTTTTCTACGGTTGGGTACTTGGGTAGTGAAATAATATATTATACAATATAACATAAAAATAAAATGGTCCACTAATGACTCTTCATTTTCAAACGTATTAATATTTTTTATGTAAATTTATATAATTATATATTATATAATATATAAAACATAAAAGTTAAATAATATGTTCGGAGTCAGGGAGTCAATGAAGGGGAGGGTACTTTCCTAATCCCCACTTCAAAGTGTCATCAGGGGAACTTTTCCCTCCATCCCCATCCCCGCAGGGGAAAACATCTCCAACTTCGATGCTCCGAATAGATAATCTCCACAAGGATCCCCGTTAATATATGCAATTTGACATCCCTATGATTGACCAGTAGCGACATAAGATGATAACACTTATTTTAAATAACCTCATGGATTTGATAAATCCAGATGGTGAGGTCTATACCAGGTTATCTCAAATATCCCACGTTTCCCGTGGTGGACAAACGTTGATTTTATTAGTTTGTTTATACTTATTATCACCGACGTTATTTTGGGTTTGTAATGAATTATTTGTATATTGTTAATATTTTATCTTAACATTGCATTAGATGAAAATTAACATTACATTATTGAAGAATGAACATAACATAACACAAACATTACTTAGCATAACTTAACAAGAAAATGACATGAACAAAACTTAAACATTACTAGATGATTTTTGGAAGTTTTAACATCCTGATAATATCGTCAACAGAACTTGCAATTGTCACATCCACCTTGATCAAACCCTTTGTTTCATATAAGTGAAATGTTCTTCTGATAGAGACTTAGATGTAGAAGTTGGGCTTGACTTTGGGCGTAAGCCAAAAGGGTGGAGGGTTTATACTAGAATACGTGGAAAATGAATAAAGGAATAGAGGGAATGATTATAGGAGTTTGTTACTATAACTATAGAGTTGGGTATTATAATTATAAGAGTTTGTTACGATAAAATATGGAAGAGAGAGAATAATTATATAAGTTTGTGTCTATAAAATATGAAAGGAAGGGAGGGGAGAAGGTATCTAGGTATTCTATTAGGTTTGAGGATCACCGTCTTAGAGAGGGAAGCAATGTATGCTTAGGGGCTGATAGATATTCTCTATCAGTTTTTTATTTTCATCACCGTTATTTCTCTATAATTGTTCATCCGCAATAATACAATTACAACATCTCTTACTATTATATTAATATATTCATTGTTAATTTATATCTTTACATAGGTACCCATCAAATTAAATTGGTTTGATCTGCCGGATCCAAAACCCACACAACTTATGAGAGTGTTAGATGCCACGAAAACCAAAAATGGGAGACAAAATTGAATCATTGGAGGAACATATCAGTGAAGTAAAGACGATGTTACAATCCTTGATCGAACAAATATAGACTCAAAGCCTTGTGATCAGTGAGATGCATGGTTGTCAAACTCGCGGGTAGACTTGTAAACTCGTATGAGTTTACGAGTATAGGAAGTAAAAACGAGTAAACTCACACATAGAATTGTTTTTCGATAGACTCGAGTAAACTCAGGTAGACTCGCACAAACTTGTATAGACTCGCGAGTCTATGGAGAATTTACGAGTCTATAAGGTTTTATGAATTTTTTTATTTTTTATATAAAAAACCCCAAAAAAGGCCCAAATTCCATAAAAGATTTCATTTTTTCATTTTTTATTATAATAAAAACCCCGTTTTTTTTGTTGCTTATACGGGAATTACAAAGTATCTCTCCTAGTCACTTGTTTCAACTTCATTAGAAGATAATTTTAAATATGATTATAATTTTAATCTTAATCCTCAGTTCTAATATGAATATTAAAGATGATGATGCTGAAATAAAAAATGGGTTGTTCAGTTGTTTAAATAGGATGGTAAATGATGTTGTTGAGTGCAACAAAATTATTAAGAAAATGATTAACTTTCATTATGCTAGAAGCATATTTGGTTGTGTAGCTACAAAGAAATCTAGGAAGGATATGTTACTTGTTGAATGGTGGAATTTCTATGGAGATATGACTCTAGAATTAAAGAGGTTTGCATTTCGTGTTCTAAGCTTAAATTAAAGCTCCTTTGAAATGATAATGAATTATTATTTGTTTTTTATAGACTTGATTTTTATTTGTTTAGAAAAATTGAGTTGAATTATTATTTACATTGTAGGTTCATACAAAGAGAATAAATAGATTGCATTAAAAAAAGATGAATAACTTAGTTTATATAATATACTATTTGAAGTTGAAACATTGAAAAGAAAAATAAAAAGTGTTATTCTTTCAGTTGAAGATATTCATTCAGATGATGAATGGATAATTGAAGATCCTAATGAGAAAATGTGCAAACTGAAGTTAACATTGAACAAGTTGATGTTATTGTTAATAATGTTGTGGAAGTTGATGTTGTTGTCACTAATATTTTGCAAAGTGGTGATGGTGGCAATGTTGAATTAGGTGGAAGTGGAACTTCAAGCAATCCAACTTTGGTTAATGGTGAAGAATGTGTTTTATCAGGGGCAGAGTTTGATGATGATCCTCAAGATACCTATGAAGATGATGGTGATGATGATTTCACTAGATATTTGGATGTTTAAAACCATTAGCATATATGTTTTATGATTTTCTCTGCTTTATGTAGTAGCCAATTAAGCATAAATTAGTATTTTAAGTCTTTAACTACATACTTTATTATTTTGTTTATATTATTATCGAGTTTTTTGTTAATAAATTTTTTATCGAGTGTGAAATTTAAATTTCAATGTTGTTTGGAGTTCTATTATATATATTTGCGTCATATATGAGACATTTACAAGTTTGAAAATATATATGTGTGTCACTTACAGGTTACTGAAGGTACTTTTTTATTTTCCATAGACTCGTATGAGTTTGCGAGTCGAGTCTGCAATTCGAGTCTATGAATCCTTTACGAGTCTGAGTAGACTCGCGAGTTTGACAACCTTGGTGAGATGAGAAAACAAATGGGCAAACAGAAGATAGCACTGGATAATGATACGTTTATTGAAGTATCATATTACAATGAATCACATCTTGCTGGGAAGAAATTGAAGTTTCCAGTCTTCAAGGTGATGATCTAGTTGTGTGGATTATACGTACAAAGATCTATTTCAATGTGAAAAACACCCCAGATGAGATGTGGGTTAAGCTGCCACGTTTGAGCATGGAGGGTTTAATGATACATTGGTTTAATTTACTGCTTGAAATAGAGGATGATCTCTCTTGGGAAAAATTGAAGAAGGCTTTAATTATGGGCTATGGCACTCGACGCTTAGAAACCGTCTGAAGAATTATCCATGTTACATAAAATCGGAAGCACAGAGGAGTTTGTGAAAGATTTTGAGCTTTTATCATCGCGAGTGGGTCTATTACCCGATGAACAAGATTTTGGTTATTTCATGAGTGTTTTAAAACCACATATTAGAAGGAGAGTTCGAGTGTTGAATCCTATCACTAAGATGCAGATGATGGTGGCTACAGATGTTGAAGGTGAACTTGTAGCGGTAGAAATGTTTAAGACTAAGCCATGGGATTGACTAGACTTGTACAAATCAAAATAAAATCGCCATAACACTTTATTGTTTCCAAAGGAATGGGAAAAGAGCTAATAACCCAAAAAAAGGGGAAAGATTCATGGTAAGGGGGTTGGTTATGCAAAGGAAAGGTATTATCACCCTAAACATCTACGGTACTCCGCAGGAACCTCTTTGTAAAATCTGTATATTTTGGCTATAAAAATGTTGTATAAAAAATGGATGGTGGAGGTGAGAAAAGAAATATATTTTTATAGTTTTTTGCACTCGCCGCGTTTGCGAACCTTTAATGCCTACGTACCACCTTCTGTGCAATAGGGGATCAGGGTACACGTAGTTCCTCTTTTAAAAATTTTAAAAACACAAGTCTGTTGGTTAATTTTATGAGATAAGACATCATTGTCATTGTCCGTGTGGAAAACATACTTACTACCCACAATAATGAGAAAGGAGAATTTGCATCATCTCAAAGTGGAAGATATGGCTTGGATTTTAAAATCAAAAATGCCTCACTCAACACCCAAGTGGAAAATATCTCTCTTCACTACATATTGTAGAAGTGTAGTTGTTTGCATCACTACAAGGATTGACAAGAGTCCAATATTTTTGAGAAAAGTTTAAACATAAAAGCCAAAGTGGCAAAATGGTTTGAAATGAGATTGATTGACTTTTAGTTTTCTCACAAAAATAATGTCAAAGTATTATTAAGTTTATTGAAGTTTATTTATGAAAATATTTTGAAAGTGAATGGACCTAAGTCCAAGTTTATTATGAAAGTGGTTCAAGTTAAAAAAAAACAAGAAGAGTTTTTCAAAAGGAGAGAGAAGATTTTTGAAATTAAAGAAGATGGGAGGCGAAGAAGGGACTATCCTAAAGCATAAGGTAAAATCTAGGGATAAGAACCATCTAACCAACAAGAAGCCAATACTTGACACTACGAGCCAAGATAGAATTCCCATTCTTTGGATTGAAACCAAACAAGCAATGATACTAGACCTCTTGAAAGAACCAAACTTCAAGTGTATTAAGTCTTCACAAAAATTAGGCAGAGTAACGGCTGTATACGGGTCAATTCCAGATTACAAACAAATAGTGTAATCATAATAACCTGCACACAAAACAAATAAACAACCCAATACCTTGAGGTAAACCTCAAGAGCTCCAAACAAAATAATCAGATAAGGTCACAAGGTCTCCAATCATAGGCCAAGGTTTCTAATCCTAAGTCTGAAAAATCCAATGCTCCATAATGCCAAGGATAGTAACCAAATAGTCCAAGTATCATTAAATATTTTTAGGGTTTATGTTGATTATTAGGTGTTATGAAAAAGAAAAGTAAAGCTCAAGTGAGAAAAAATAAAAATGACAAGAAAGTAAATACTCAAATGAGCAAAGATGAAAATGGCATGAAATGTAAATGCTAAAAGTAGATAGTGCATAAAAATAAAAGGGGACATATAATAAAAATAAAGGATAAAGTCAATTATTAGTGATTAGTGGTTAGATGGATGATCATCTTGAAACTTGCATTTGAAACTTATTAGAGGATTGGTAGAACCAAAGCCTCCACACAACAAGTTGCATTTGCTTTTTGTCAAGTATATCATCCATTTGGAATCCTCATCAGTACCATTTAATGATGAACAATATTTAAGTGATCCGCGTTGACCAAAATTTAGCGCTATGTTAAGCAATCGTAAGTGGACTTATATAGAAGTCGCGCCTATTTTGAGACTGTTCAATAGCAATATATGCACCATTTGTTTTGAGACATGATATGGAGATCATGCTCCAATAACACTTAGTGCAATAAGAAAGGGATGAGATAAAGAGGGGTGGGAGAAAATATACAAACCACTTTTGAATTAAATTTAATCAAACTATTATTAAAATCATTCATCCATTTTTGTGGAGTTAGACTCAACATCATAGATCCAATGATGTTAATAAAGTTCATGATCAAAAATTTAACCATAGATCAGCCAGAAAATAGTCACAAAATAATATTACATTTAATATATACAAATTGATAAAGAAATAAAAAGTAAGTCCATAGAAAAATCAGAAAAGGACTCAAATGATTTTATAAATTTTTTGGTAATTTTTTAAAGTCAGAAACTATTTTTAAAATTAAAAGAAATGAGTAAAATAAACTAAAAATGATAAAAAAAAATACCAAAGTCAGAAATAAAAAATAAGTGAGGTATAAAAGTATTTTCCATAATTTTTCAGAATTTAAAAATGCATAAAAGTATTTTTAAACATTTAAAACAATTCAAATAAAGTGAAAATTTATAAAAAATACCAAAACACAAAATTAAATTGTGAAAAAATAAAAATCAAAAAGGGAATAATCTAAAATATTTTTCATAATTTTTGGACTAAAAATGAATTTTCTATGATTTTTTTGAAGTTTAAAACAATTAAATATAAAAATCATAAAAGATAATAAAAACCAAAAAAATATGGGCCATCTGATCAATGTCAAAATGCGTTAGTAAATAGATCAAGTGGACCTGGCGTGCTGTGCATGTTATGGACTTTAGTGAATAATGCATAGGATCATTAATTAAATCAGATTTTTGAAAAACACAGATGGCACACCTTCATTGGTTGGAAGATGACACGTTGGTCAATCTGTAAAATTAGAGCACGAGACCTATGTCATTCGCTTCGTCTCTTCATGACAAAGAAAACCACGCCTTCGTGACAAATTTATATAAACTGTAGCTCAAGCAATTTGGAAGGAAAGTTTTGAAAATGGGTTTGAAATTTCATGGTCAAAACATATTTCTAATAAAAAAACAAGTGTTGCAACTAGAACCAGGGAAATCAGAGCATCACAATTATATCAAAGTTTTGAAGAATTGATGAAGGAATCTACCTATTGAAGTTGAGTTGAAGAGCTCTGAAACTGGACTTCTATGGAGAAATATAGGGCACGATTCATGAATGTAATTATATGGTTAGCTTCAGGGAAGATCAAGGAAGGTGAATTGATGGAAAAATTGGATTGAAAAAGGCTTGAGAATGAATTTTGAAGTTGCTGAATTTTGAGTTATGGGATAAGTTTGGCAGCGTGGTTCTGGCTATCCAAGCTTGAGGAAATGAATGGGGGATGACCCTCTATTTATAGGGAATCAAATAAAATGTCCAAGCGTGTGAAATGATGAAGTTTAGAGGGAAATCGTGTGAAGTTGCAAACAAGAAACGTGTGACTTCTAATTTGATCAAAACTCATCCAAAAAGCGCGTTTTGTTGTGCTAAACAATTCTAGAACTTCATTAAATATGTTTAGAGGCATAAACGCGTGGAAAACTTGTGATTAGAAGCCAAAACAAAGATTTTAAAATCTGACTTGAGATGAAACTTCAGTTCCAAGTTACCAACTTCAAAATCATGGCATTATCAGCTCAAGGGGTCTTAAGGCATGATTCTTTATGCTTTAGAAAGATGGGCTTACAAGCTTTGCAATGGAAAAAGAATGGGATCAAACGGATGCTTGAGATGAAAGTTGCATTGAGTCCAAGTTGGATAAAAAAGGGTTGACTTTCCATACTTAGAAATATTTCAAATTTTTCTTCAAAAGTGACATATAATGTTTTGCATCCAAATATGGCCTTCCTATTGGAATTTTATCTTAACTAAAAAATATGGAATGAAATAGACCTCTTGAATGACATTTTGAGACTTGAACCATTCAAAATCTCCAAAAATGGAGAGAGTTGTGAATTGTTGAAGTTGGCAAAAAATCATGAAATGACCTATAATATTTTGTATCCTTAAGGAAACTTCCATCCATTTTATCACTTTGCACATAAAAGAAGGCATAAATTTCACATTCTCAAGATCATTATGGAAAAATAGTGGGCTCAAGGTGATAAAAATTGACCAAGTTATGATCATTTGAAGTCACACATGGAAAATTGGGGATTCATCTGGAGGACTTGTAATCTTTCTTCTTCATCAAGTTTCTTACACGTGAAAAATCCTTGGAACTTTTGAATTTATTTGTTTATAACCCTTTTAAGATAATGATGTCTTTGGAATCACTCAAAAATACCAAAATATGAGCAAGATATACTCCTTTGAAGTTCAAAACCCTAGCTCCTAAATCAAGAAACATGCCTTGAGGAACTTTGACAATTTTGAACAAACTTCTTGTACCAACACAAATTCTTTGTAAATATAAGTTGTTGAGGATGATAATGAGAACTCATAGCAACCACAACCACTTCCATATCTTAAGAATTGAGAGAAATATGAATTTGTGACCAATGGGAACAAAGCCTTGTCCAAGCATGACAACTTCTCCAATCAATCCCTTGTGCTTTTGAACCAAATTTGATAACCTTGAAATATGGTGAACCAAAATAACCTTGCCATACAATTTCTTCCATAAAAAATTGAATGGTGAGGTTTGAACTTCTCAAGCTTTATTGACTAGGGCATGGAAATAAACTCATGAACCCATGGAGTAACTTGTTAAATCTCATTGCCTTTACCTATATTAGTAACAAGCAAGACAAACCAACATTGCATTTTATTAATTAAGAGGAGAAATCAAGACAAAAATATTCATGATCACAAAAGAACACAAGTCAAGGTGCTTGGTTATTCCTCAAAGAGAAAAGCTAAATATAGGGAGGGGAACCAAGAATCCTAATGTGATCTTATTGTGAATGACTCAACATGATATGATGAAGGGATCTTAGGGGAAAAAATTGGGGTACAACAGAACTTAAAGAAGAAGATGCCGATGGGGAGCAATATTATAGGAAGAAGAAGGCTATTTGTGATTTTGGGGCCCGAAAGGATTGAGATGGATCATCACCCAAATATCGTAATGGGTCAAATTCTAATCCTAAAGATCTGACCGATCAACTAATACAGGTTAGTCTAACCCGACTCAAAAAACGGGTTTAGTGGGTTCTATGCAAAATTCCTCTTCATCGTTGCGTTTAACATGAAAGAAAATGGAAAATGATCGTCACACTAATTTTTCTAAGTGATGGAAAGGGGTTCGAAGCGTGTACAATGATTAGATGGAGGATAGAAGAGCTAAAGGTTATGTTTGAAGTGTGGTAGGAAGTATCACCCTACTCTTCATAAATGCCCTGATTGATCAATAAGGGTTTTGATTCTTGGAGACGACGAGAGTATCGATGAGGATGGAAAGATCGTATCCATGGAGGCTCAAAATTCTGAGAGTGAAGAGGAAGAGGAAGCAGAATGTAAGTTCATTGGGGTGTTGGGAAGCATGGGTGAGTATCGAACTATGAAAAAGGAAGGTAAATTGGGGGATGTTGATGTGGTTGTTTTAGTTGATAGTGGAGCTAGCCACAGTTTTATTTCTCCTAAAAGCAATGTTGCTTTAGGCTTGCAAGTCACTCCTATGGCTATAAAGAGCATTAAGTTGGGAGATGGACATGGGTTTTTTTCCCGATGGGTGCATGAAGGAGTTAGTATAAATCTAGGTTCAATGGTGATAGTAGTGGATGCCTTGGTTTTGAATTTAGGTGGGCTGGATGTAGTGCTAAGAGTTTCATGGTTGAGTACTCTAGGGAAGGTGGTGATGGATTGGAAGGCTCTCTCTATGCAATCTTAGCATAAATATGAGCTAGTAATGTTACAAGGGCAGGGAGGGAAACAAGAACAACAAGGTTTCCTCAATAATTTCTTGGAAGATAAACATGAGAAAAGGGGTGAAGTGCAGAGTTTGTCAAAAGGTAAAAAGAAGTTAGATGGTGTAGAAAAAATCAAGAAGAGTTGAAAACTATGTTGAGTCAATTTCAAAGCATATTCCAAGAATACATAAGGCTTCCTCCTAAGAGGTCTCAAGTGTATCAAATCAAGTTGTTCTCACATTATAACCTTGTTAATAGGAGGCCATATAGATAACCACATCATCAAAAAGAAGAGATTGAAAGGAAAGTGTCTGAATTACTAGAAGCATGTGTTATTCGTCCTAGTATGAGCGCATTTTCAAGCCCTGCTATCTTGGTTAAGAAGAAAGATGGGAGTTGGAGGGTGTGAGTGGACTATAGATCTCTCAATAAGGCTACAATACCAGATTAGTACCCTATTCCTATAGTAGAAGAACTGCTTGATAAGTTATTTGGAGCATCAATTTTTTCTAAAATTGATTTAAAATTTGGTTATCTTCAAATTAGAGTAGCAGATGAGGACATCCGCAAAATTGATTTTAGAACCCATAATGGACATTCTGAATACTTAGTCATCCCATTTGGAATTATGAACTCCCCAGCCACATTTTAGGTCACTATGAATAACATTTTCAGACCATTTTTGAGGAAATTCGTATTAGTTTTCTTTGGTGATATCCTAGTCTATAGTGAGAATATGTCTGATCGTGAGAACCATCTGAAGCAAGTGTTGATTGCTTTACTGTCCAATTGTTTTGTTGCTAATCAATCTAAGTGCAAGTTTAGTTGTCAACAAATAAACTACTTGGGACACATAATTTTTGGCGTAGGGTGTCAGTAGACCCTGAGAAGATTAGATGTATAATGGACTGACCCTAACCCAAAAAATGTAAAAGGGGTACGTGGATTTTTGGGTCTCACTAGATATTACAAAAAGTTCATTAGGGATTATGGAAAATTGGCCAAACCTTTGATTGAAATGACTAAGAAAGATAATTTTAAGTGGGGTCCACAAGCCTCTATGGCTTTCAATCAACTGAAGACAATCATGACCACCTCTCCTATATTAGCTATGCCTAATTTTTCCCTACCCTTTAAAGTGGAATGTGATGAGCCAAAAGGGGTATCAGGGCAGTTTTGATGCAAAATAGACAACCTGTAGTTTTTTTCAGCAAGGCTTTGTCTGATGGTAATTTATCAAAATTCATGTATGAAAAAGAGCTTATGGAATTAGTATTATCTATACAACACTGGAAACATTATCTATTGGGGAAGAAATTCACTGTTACTGACCATAAAAGCTTGAAACACTTCCTTAAATAATTTCCTCACCAAACCAACAATGTTGGTTAGCTAAGTTGCCTGGGTACCAATTTGAAGTCAAATATAATCCAGGATATGAGAATAAAGTTGTTGATGCTTTACAAAGATGTTATGGGCATGTGGAGATGAATTATATAGTCCCTTACCCAAAATGGTTGGAGGATCAGAAATTGTTACAAGAAATACAACATGATCTGGGAATTCAGAAGATCATTGATGAATTGATGGCCTCCCTAAATGCTAGGCCATGTTTTACTGTGCAACAAAGTACCTTATTTTATCATGGCAGGTTGGCCTTGTCCCCAAAATCTCCCTCAATCCCGTTGTTGTTATAATAATTTCACAGCACACCTACAATAGGTCATTCTGGGTACCTCAGGACCTATAGAAGGTTAGCTGAGGATTTATATTGGGTGGGAATACAAAAGGCAATTCAAATGCCATTTGGGAGGATTTGTTCTTAGATTTTATCACTGGCCTTTCAAAATCTAAGGGTTATGCGGATGCACTTGTGGTAGTGGATAGATTATCTAAGTACAATCACTTTATCCTTCTAAAACACCCATACACTGCTAAGTCCATAACAAATTTATTTGTGAAGGAGATTGTTAGACTCCATGGTGTTCTTGCTTCTATCATCAGTGATAGAGACCCTTTGTTTATGAGTCATTTTGGATGGAATTGTTCAAGTTACAAGGTAAAAAATTGATTATGAGCTTTGCCTACCACCCATAAATTGATGTGCAAATCGAGGTGTTAAATAGATACTTGGAGAGTTATCTAAGGTGTCTTGCATCAGAACAACCAAGGTCCTTGTCTCACTGGCTTCCCTGGGAATAATATTGGTATAACACTAACTTTCATGTTTCTATTGGGAAGACATCTTTTGAAGTGGTGTATGGAAAACCACCTCCCGGCTTTTTAAGTTTTTTAAGCAACGAGACAAATGTAGTTGTTGTGGCTTTGGAGTTAAGTGAAATGGATGAGGCTTTGAATCAGCTTAAGAGTCATTTGTTGCATGCTCAACAACAAATGAAGAAGCATGCAGATACAAAGAGAAGAGATGTATAATTTGATGTCGGTGAATAGGTATTTTTAAAGCTTAGACCTCACAGACAATAGTTAGTGATCAAGAGAATTAATCAAAAGCTAGTTTCTCGTTATTATGGTCCTTTCAAAAATGTGGACAAGGTGGGAGTTGTAGCATACAAGTTGCAATTACCTAACACTTCCAGAATTCATCTAGTTTTTCATGTTTCATTTCTAAAAAAGGATATAGGTGACTATCAGGCTTAAGGGGAACTACCTAGAGTTAAAGGTGGCACTTGATGATGGATTTTATCCAGACAAGGTGTTAGGCTCCAGAATTAATGTGCTGAGAGGTGTTTATATTCCTCAAGTTTAATTTAGTGGAAGAACAAACATGTTGATGATGTCACATGGGAAGACAATGCTTATCTGAAGGGGCAGTTTCCAAATTTTAGCCTTGAGGACAAGGATGTTGTGAAGGACTGAGGTGTTAATAGAGACTTAAATGAAGAAGTTGTGCTTGACTTTGAGCCTAAGCCAAAAGTGTGGAGGGTTTATACCAGAAGATGTGGCAAAGGAATAAAGAAATAGAGGGGATAATTATATGAATTTGTTAATATAATCATAGGAGTTGGTTATTATAATATAGGAGTTCGTTACAATAAAAAATGGAAGAGAGAGGGAGAGAGATAATAATCATATAAGTTTGTGTCTATAAAATAGGAAAGGAAGGGAGGGAATATGGTATCCAGGTATTCTATTAGGTTTTAGGATCACCATCTTGGTGAGGGAAGCACTGCGTGCTTATGAGCTGATAGATATTCTCTATCAGTTTGTTATTTTCAACATCGTTGATTCTCTGTAATTGTTCATCCACAAGAATACAATTACAACATCTCTTACTATTCTAATCATATATTCACTATTCATTCATATATTATATAAGAACCCATCAGCTCCATATAATCTTAAATATTTATCTGTCTTCGACTCAAACTTACTAAATCTAATATTTCATTCATTTTCAATTGATGGTGAATGATACTCGATCTTAACCATCCTTCTGTTTTTGGCATGGTGCAAGAGATTATCCATTTTAGATTTTAGAATATTAACAAAAGGGTTATCTATGAGCGGAAAATCAATAAGAGGTTTCATCCGTTGAAGTACACAAAAGCGAGATACTAAATTCTAGAAATTGTGAGGTTTACTAACAACATATCAAGTATATTTATACAAGTTTTAAGTCATTATGAACCATACAAATTTGTCAGTGCATTCACAACCCTACAAAAGTGTTGGGAAGTTATCAACTGTTTAAAATTAACTTACCAAATTTTTTTAGAGGTGTGGGAAAATATCTGGTATACCAGACTATTTGAAAAAATATATAAACTTATACACACCAAGCTTTCAAAAATACCGAAAAAATGTGAAGGTAGAGAAAACACAAGAAAGGGGGGTTTGAATTGGGTTTATAGAAAACATTCCACTTTAGAAATTCTAGTTACTCAAATGATTAAAGCGATAAGGACAATAAAGAGTAAAGGACACACAAGATTTATCCAAGTTCACCTTAACAAGGTTAATCTTTTCCACCCCCTCAAAGATGATTTCGCCTTCAACAAGGACTTAATCCACTATAACCAAACTGATTACACTTGCACGGGCAACCATCAGTGACTAACAAACAATGACACGTTTAATGATCTACCTTAACAGATATAAAGTTCACTGACCTCTATCAGGAATATGACCAACCAGGTCATCCAAGAGGATTTTCTTCACAATTATATATATCAGTGATCTCACAAGAGTTTGACCTTCACTCGGTCCCTTTTGAGATATGACTATCATTGGCCCAATAAGATCTAACCAACTTGGTCTCTTATAAGGATTTCCACAATGATCGCAGCCACTGTCTTCTTGAGATCATACTTCTACAAAGCCACTCAAGGCACCTTCCAATGATATATTCAGTGATCTAATTTAACAGATAAAATAACCATTTCCCCAATAAAATCTAATCAGTTAAGATCTTCTATCAGGATTTCCCATAATTCCCACAACCATTATCTTCTTGAGATTAGACTTTCACAAAGTCACTCAAGGAACCTTTCAACAATCTGTTCAGTGATCCAATTTAACAGATATAACAATTATTGACCCCACAAAATCTGACCACTTAAGATCTCATGTTAGGATTTCTCATAATTACCGCAACCAATGTCTTCTTGAGATCATACCTTCATGGTCACTCAAGGAATCAATCAACAAAAATTGATGATTTCTTGTTTTTATATGATTTCTTCTTCTAAGTAGATTACACAAGTGTTAGCACATATTGTTTAAATAATTTACATGAAGAGATTGGAACTAAGACACAATACGAGTAACAACTCTTGTGCTCATTACAATGTTCTACAAATATGTATATGATTATAAGTTGAGTATCATCTTTTAGTGTTCTTATTCTTCATCTTCTTGTTGAGAAAGTTCCGCGCAACACCTTCTGCTTCTTCTGTTTCATCCAAGATGTATATGATACATATTTGAATAACATCTTGTTTAAATCTTCTTTATTCCTTCTTTATTTTCTCTTCTCTCTTCTGTGGTTGTCTTCAAAATGTTTTGCATTGCAGCTTTAACATCTTTAGCATCCACTACTTTTCAGCTTGATGGCCAGATGCAACTTTCTTCAAATCTTCAATCTTCTTTTATAGCCTTGAGAGAGAGAGAGAGAGACGTTGTGAGGATAGAAAAGTCTTTACGTTTCCTCTGAATAATGTTTTTCTAATAAGCTTGTAAATAGAGATTTGTTAAGTAAAGAAAGATAGTTGGAAATCCAGCGGTTTGTTCCCAACGATCACAATGAGAGTGGTTGATAGTACAGTACGAAAAGACTTTCCTTGCGTCACTCTAGAAGAATATAGGTCACAAACACTTAATGTAACTTTTGTACACCATCACACAGTAACCATTTTGAATTATTCTTATCTTCAGAGGCTTCAGATAATTCAAATGTTAAAGCTTATTGTAGAAGATTTTCTCTTAAGTCTTAGAACCTAAGTCTTGGAGTCTTTAGAACTTGTCCCTTCAGAACCTCGTCTTTAGAGTCTTCAACACTTGGTTTTAAAAATTTGCTTTCTTCAGATTGTCAGAACCTATTCAGCAGAACCTTGTCTTCATAATCTTCATAACTTGTAATACACAGAAGTAAAGATTTAGAAGGCCTTCAAAACTTAACCACAAAGTCACGGTCATAACTTCTTTTACTAATGTTCCTTAGACATGTTGCATAAGATGTACTCAAAATCTTGAATTTAATTGTAATACGTAACAACATGTTTTCTTCCAGAGTGTTTATGCTTAGAACCTAATAATGTAACACGCCTTGTACCAGAGTTAGAACATTATAGCAACAACTACACACTAGAATGAAACCATTAGAGTATACAATTATTTTCTATGATATCATGTAATGTTATCATCAAAATCCTAAGGCCATATGTAAAAACACTTCTTGTTCTTACAATCTCCCCCATTTTGATGATGATAAAGCCATGTATTTTGATAGAACAATTTATACAGGGTAATCACCCTAACCGAAAAATACACAGTTAAGCTCACAACTCCCCCTGAATTTATTAATCCCAAAATTTCATTTATGCTTGTTCAGAGTCTCCCCTTGAAGACTCACAAAATAAATTTTGAGTTTTCAGAACATAGACTTAGAGAAGTAACACTTCCCTACAACAACTCATCAGAGTCTGATTAGAACACTTGGTCTTCATCTCAGAACCTGGTTACTTATCAAAACTTAATGAAGCACATGTATCAGAGCACATCTTCTGAGTGGCATCTCTGTATCAGAGCATGCATCAGAATGTTGACTTGACTTCCTTTCAGGAGAGCACAACTTCTGAAGCTTTAAGTTTGAATTCCATATTTTTAGAAAGTTCACAACTTCTGAACACTATGATATCAAGCAAGATTACCCTACTTTCAGAAAGTTTATAACTTTTGAATTATGTTTGGTACATCTTTTTAAATATACATATATTCACAAAGTGTACCACTTCTTATATATGTAATCAGAGTTGATTTCATCCATAATGTTCTCAACCTTAGCATCAGGACCTTCATCTTCAACATGTCTTAGAATACTCAGTGAACTTATTCAAAGTTCCTAGATTGAATCATCAAATAAAAAGTTAGTAGAAACATCATTTTATATGTTTGAGTTAAATATTCTGAGAATAACTATTATCAAAATCATTTTACTTTCTCCCCTTTTGTCAGAAATCAAAAAGGTAATAAAGAGACAGAGAAATGAACTTTGAAGATAACCAATAACCAGTTGAAGACTTCATTAAAAAAACAAGGGTTTAAAAGATACAATTGTTTTAGACACAGAAGAAAATAAATCATAAGTTCTAAGATAAAGGTCTAATCCTAAGACTCCTTGTTAAACTTCTCCATAAACTGCTTCAACATCTCATCCATCTATTTGAAGGAAGTTGCTTGAGCTAGACTAGATTCCTGCTATTGTTCCAGACGCTCTTGGAAAATCCTATTAGATTCTTGCATCTTCTCCAAGGTTTCATTTATTCCATAAATTTCATTTTTGACATTCATAACAGGCTTTACACTAGAGCATGAGGGTTGGTTTTCAACTATTACTAAAACACTATCAAGGGTATTTGAAGGGCGCACAACTTCTAAGCCAAGAAACACTCCTCTTGTAGGTTTTGGAGCATGAAAACACAAGGGAGGTGAGGATAAGGATTCAAGCATGTGTTTACATTTCCTTTTAGCCTCTTGACAGCAGACAAATTGCATGATGTCAGAATTGACATCCATTACATGTCTGAAGTTAATCCAGGCAGCTTCAGTTTTGAATGGATCCATGCTGGAAGACGCTATTCTCAAGATATTTTCAAGAGATATTAATGAAAGTTGTTAAAACTTTTGGAAGAGTTCATATGGGGTTAGTGGCCTATTTGAAGTTCGATAAAAGGCATGGTGAAAGGGTGTCGGAGGAAAATTCTAGGATGTGATGGATGGAAGATCTACTTGACTTATTCTTGATTGAAGGTCGGGATGAGAGAATGAGTGGGGTAGGTTATGAAGGAAGATGATAGAGGATCCATGATTAGGTAAGGAATCGGGTTTTTATGGAAGAGGATCTGATTCACAACAATTAGTGTGAATAGGTGATTCAATTTCCTTCTTAAAGTTAGATGACATGTCAACTATATCAAGAGTTTCAAGAGAGTTTGCAACTTGATAAGTATTTTAGAAGGTGGAAGCAGGCGAATGGTTTGAAGAGGACTAGGTTCATCAGAAAAGAGCATAAGCGGTTTTGAGGATGTAGAACATGAATCTTCTTCACTGGACGAATCATCAAACTTTTCGTTAAGTTTCGCATATTTTCGACAGATTGTGGCTCAGACTTAAAAAACACATGGAAGTTTATCTTTGTATCCATAACTGTCAGCAATACTAAGGATGTACTGAATAGGCTTTTGGGAGAGAACTTCAGGAGGATTAGGAAGGATTGATACGACGACTTCATGGGACATACTTGTTGGTACATCCATGATCAGACATTCTTTGAGATGATTGAAACAAACTTCTGGTCCATCTGCAGTAGTGAACACAAAATTGCTTTTTGTTTCTGGTGTATGATTGTTTGCAGATTTTGACATGAAATCTTTCGATGGGGAATAACAATCGACAATAATGATCTTAAATTTCTTCCATCAAAGAAATTTCCAGATCGTGGAGTCAGATACTCATGCATGTTAAATTTAACTAGAGAATAAACTAATCTATAGTTAATTAGGAGAGCGGTGATGAGTCTTCCCAGATGTATCCATTTGATATGACTCTTTACATGACTTATGGAGTTGTTGATAGCATTTCTCAAATGTTTGAAGAGAATGAAGGGACGATTAACTTTTCTTTTTGATGCGAGGTTGTATAAAATTTCTTTTATATTATTGTTGATAGTGGGTAGCTCATTTGAGAGAGGTTTCTGATAGATGCATTCTAATATGATTTAGCCCCAGATATTTAGAGAGGTTTGAAGGTCCTTGAAACGTTTAGAGCTCTTATTTTCTAAGAAGATCTTTGAGGATACATTCATTCTATGTTTCTTGAGAATTCTCTTGTCATTTGAGTTGCAACACTTTAATCCAATCTCTTCATGATTAAGTAGCTGAACAATGGATTTTTCAGTAATCATTATAGGTATTATGACAATGTTTGTTGTGATTTCTTACCTTGATTCTTTCGCCATAATTCAAAATTGTTTCACTAGTTCAAGAAAGGTGGGACCTTTTAGAGTTTCAAATAATGTTTCTCATCCTTGCAAGGAAACATATAATAAAAGATCATAACGATTTTCCTTGAGATTTTCAAATCTTACGACTGATTCAGAGAGAACTAGAAGCTGGGATGTCGGAATGGAACATTGAAGTTAAGGGAAGTCGATGTCCATTTTCTATGGATAAGATGATGAGTCAGAAATTGATTTTTATGAATCCATTGAGGAAGATGAATTGGTTTGAACCATAGACGAAGATTTTTAGTATTTTGAGATATTGGGTTAAAACTACCGAAAGAGTAGGAAATGGAGTGAGACTAGAGTGAGAGGTGAGGTGAGTTAGTTTTGAAATTGTAATGATTATTAAACCTTTGAGAAGAGTGAAAAAACTAACAAAGGTAAGGCGAAATGATCTTTCACCTAATTTCAGGATTATTACATCAATCATCAGGCAAGATTTGAAGGACAACCCATTTAATACATTTAGATTCTTCAATATTTTAAGGGATGAACTTGATTTAAAACTAGGATAAATTCTTCTTTGATTATTTCTAGTTGTTTGAGAATATCAATAGTTTCTAAACTAGTCATAGAAAGATATTTTATTTATTTATTACTAATATCTGAAAGAAGAATAACAACAAAAAGAAAATATACTTTATTAGAAAACATGTAAATTCTAACCCAATGTATTTTGCTAGTGACGAGTTTACCTTCATCACTGAGCTTGTTTCTAATTAGCTATTATATTGAGCACTTCTCGTGATTCATATTTCATTCTTTGTCCTAGTGTTTCTTCAGAGGTAATAGTCTATGCCTGAACTTCATCAGATTCTAAGTAGGTAGTCGTCACAATTGCAAGGTTCTTAGCCATGTTTGAACTTTCTGTATGGATGCATAATCCAAAGCAATGAAGTTTCACTTTAGATTATCTCCCAATCCTATTGTGCTTCCTTTGAGCATATATCTTTGAGCAACTTTACCTTCTTCATAACTTTTGACAACTCTACTTGCGACGATGGTGATATGTTCCATAGCACCTTGCAGTGGTTGTTATTTGGATGATATGCTTTAGTTGATGAGTTGAAGTACTGATTTTTGACCTTTGCTTCTGATGGAAATCTCATGACATTGAGAAGAAGAAATACTTTTCCAACAGAGATTTGAGCCTTCAGAATCCTGAGAACTTGATTCCAGAGATTCTGTCTTCATGTTTCTGATTCTTACCCAGAGTTTTTATTTCTCTACAGGTCGAGCTTTGAACCAGAAAAAGGAGTAGCAGGAAGCCATAGAATTTTCTCTTGTTGGATCTCTCTACATGGTTAAGTGTTTGATTCTTGAATCAATAACAAAGCTGAGCTCTGATACCAATAGAAGGTAGAGAAAACAAAATAAAGAGGGGAGGTTGAATATGGTTTATAGAAAACATTCCCCTTTAGAAATTATGGTTACTCAAATGATTAAAGCGATAAGGACAATGAAGAGTAAGTGACACACAAGATGTATCCAGGTTCACCATAACAAGGTTAATCCTGTCCACCCCCTTAGGATGATTTTCCCTTCAACAACGACTTAATCCATTATAACCAAACTTATTGCACTTGCACAGGAAACCGTCGGTGACTAACAAACAATGACACGTTCAATGATCTACCTTAACAGATATAACATTCACTGACATCTATCACGAATCTAACCAACCAGGTTATCCAAGAGGATTTTCTTCACAATAATATATATTATTGATATCACAAGAGTATGACATTCACTCGGTACCCTTTGAGATATGACTATCATTGAACCAATAAGATCTGACCAACTTGATCTCTTATAAGGATTTCCATAATGAACGCAACCATTGTCTTCTTAAGATCAGACTTCCACACAGTCACTCAAGGCACCTTCCAATGATATGTTCAGTGATCTGATTTAACAGATATAACAACCATTGACCCAATAAAATCTGATCACTTAAGATCTACTATCAACATTTCCCATAATGATTGCAACCATTATCTTCTTGAGATCATACTTTCATAAAGTCATTCAAGGAACCTTTCAATGATCTGTTCAGTGATCCGATTTAACGGATATAACAATTATTTACCCAATAGAATCTGATCACTTAAGATCTCCTGTTAGGATTTCCCACAATGACCGCAACCACTGCCTTCTTGAGATCAGACCTTCATGGTCACTCAAGGAATCAATCAAAAACAGTTGATAAGTTCTTTTGTTTCTATGATTTCTTCTTCTAAGTAGATTACACAAGTGTTTTAAGCACATATTATTTAACACATTGTCGAGCAACAACTCTAGTGTTAAAACAATTTACATGGGGAGATTGGAACTAAGACACAATATGATCAGCAACTATTATGTTCATTAGAATGTTCTACAAAAGATGTATATGATCAGAAGTTGATTATCATCTTGTAGTGTTCTTCTTCTTCATCTTCTTGTTGAGCAAGTTCCGAGCAATAACTCCTTGCTTCTTCTGTTTCATCCAAGATGTATATGATAAATAGTTGAATAACATCTTGTTGAAATCTTCTTTCTTCTTTCTTCTTTCTTTCTTTTCTCTTATCTCTTATGTGGTGGTGTTAAGAATGTGTAGCATTGTAGCTTTAACATCTTCTACATCCACTACTTTTCAGCTTAATGGCCAGAGGCAACTTTCTTCAAATCTTTGATCTTCTTTTATAGCCTTGAGAGAGAGAGAGAGAGACGTTGTGAGGATATAAAAGTCTTTACCATTTCTCTAAATAATTTTTTTCTAATAAGCTTGTAAACAAAGATTCTTTAATAAAGAAAGATAGCTAGAAATCCAGTCGTTTGTTCCCAAAGGTCACAATGAGAGTGGTTGACAATACAGTACAAAAGCATTATCCTTGCGCCACTCTAAAAGAGTAGATGTCACATGAACTTTATGAAGTCTTAGAACCTAAGTCTTGGAGTCTTTAGAACCTCGTCTTTAGATTCTTCAACACTTGGTTATAAGAACTTGCTTTCTTCAGATCGTCAGAACCTGTTCAGTAGAACCTTGTCTTCATAATTTTTAGAACTTGTAACACATAGAAGTAAAGCTTTAGAAGGCCTCCAAAGCTTAACCACAAAGTCACGATCAGAACCTCTTGTACTAAAGTTCCTTAGACACATTGTATAAGATATATTCAGTATCTTGAATTCAATTGTAATACGTAACTATGTGTTCTCTTCCAGAGTGTTTATGCTCAAAATCTGATGACGGCACACGCCTTGTACAAGAGTTAGAACATTATAGCAGCAACTGAACACTAGAATGAAACCATTAGAGTATATAGTTATTCTTTATGATATCATGTAATGTTATCATCAAAATCCTAAGGCCATATGTAGAAACATTTCTTGTTCTTACAAAATGCATATTAAATTTTTTGTAGGAACTATCTGATTTTTTACGCTTGAGAGAAAATTTTGTAACATGTGATTAATGAAAATAATAAGAGGGATAATTTTGGTATTACACAATTATATGGCATTTTCAGGTGTAATTTATAAGGTGCCAAATAAAATTCTATAAATTTTGTAAGGCATTTTTGGCATGGCTCGAAAAAGTCTCCTCCTTATAAAGACTAGTTTGTATGAGTTGTGGGTAACCTATTTGATTCGTATAATTATAAATTAATAAAATTATATTAATATTTTGTTAGCCTATTCTGAAATAACATAATAAATTTTCTTATTTCTCTAATTTTTATTTGTGTTATTCTATTCAATCTTTCTATGTTTTTTTTTTACAAAATTCAATCTTTTTATATATAATATTTAATTGTTTTAGTTCACAAATTATTTCATATTTATTATTCTATTTGTATATATTATTGTACATCCCAGAAATATTAGTCCTGATCGGGTCATGAAACCGGCAGAAGAAAGACAAAGATAAGCGATCGACTCTTAACAATGATAGGTACCCGGGAAGAAGTATAGCTCGACTAAGGATGATAATCGACCATCAGTGTCTCCGGGTAGCTATCCATATGCCTCACCAATCCGTACCCGATCATCAACCCATCTCATTAATGATTGTAACCGACGCCGGCATATTTACTCTAATGTTACATGGCTTTGAATACTTTAATTCAAGGTGACGACGGCTGTTACACTCTTACGAAGCTCAAAGGTCATGCCATGATTGAGGCTATTAAATGGCGCCATTAGAAGACTATATAAGGGGCTCCCACAAGATGGATAAGCAATACATACATTCTTGGGATAATACACATCACTGACATAGCTCCCAAATCCCTAATCACTTTACAAAACCTACTTTCATGGCTTTCCCTATTCTCAGAGGAAGCTAACCGAATATTGTTCCTACGCAAGAACATTGACGCCCACCGTGGGGCCTTGGTAAAACTATCATAGGCCACACCTCAAAATACATTCACCAGAGTATCGTCTGAAGGATATCCCCCAGACATGGAACAATTGTTAGCCATGGTGGAGGCCCTTAGACAACAGAACGAAACTCTGTAATGCAATGTAGCTGACTTACAACTCAAAAGCCTGGGAGACGAACTTCCAAAAGTTGAGCTTCTAGAACCTCAACCATTCTCTTAAGCCATATGGGATGACCAGGTCCAAGAAAACTTTAAGTCATCGTTGTTGACAACTTACAATGGTAAAACTGATCCTCAGGAGCATGTTATTGCTGTCAATAATCAAATGGCAATAATAGGCCCCACCGACTCATTAAAATGTAAGTTGATGGCCAGTACCTTCAAGGAAGTAGCTCTATGATGGTATATGAGCCTACCTTGGCAATCAGTGGAAAGTTACTCGAATCTGACGAAGAGGCTGGTTCAACATTTCTTAGCCAACTGACATCACGAGGTCTTGACAACTACCATGTTCAATATCCAGCAAGGCCAGGTGGAGTCTCTACGAGAATACTTAGCCCAGTTCAACAAAGAGACCATAAAAGTATATCATCCTAATCTAGAGCTATTCGTTGGAGCATTTCAGCATGGTCTCCGAGCCAGACAGTTCAACGAGTCCCTAACACAGAAACCGACATCCAACATGGATGATATCATTACCAGAGCCGAGTGCTACATAAAGGACGGGGAAACTAACCGGTAGAAATGATCCAGGGACACCTCTTGGAAAATTAATACTAATGAAGAAGGGTCGAGAAGGAGACTAGAGTCTTCCCGGGCTTCTCAGAGAGACAGACCTCAGGAGCACGCAACTCAAAGGCTGCGCCGACGTCCCTTTGATCCAACTGAATAAGTGATGCCTCTAAACACCATAAGAAGTGAAATTTTTAAGGAGGTGGCGCATTTGAACCTAATATCAAAAGCACCACTTCTAAATAAAGTCAATGTTGTGATGGGAAAAGATGTTAGGGCTTCGTGCAATTACCACTGGCTCCGGGGACACCACTCTGATGATTGTCTCCCACTAAAGAAAGAAATCAAGGCGGTGATACAGAGAGGGCATCTGCTAACTTAGGTAAAGGATGGTAAAGCCTCATCTGGGAAAAGAGATACCTAGAGAGAGGTTGCATATTTTGAAGGGCCCTCCGAGAAGAAGGGGAAGGGTAAGGAGGAGGTGTATGAAACCATAACAGCGCATCACACGCTCAACACCATCACTGGAGGCGAAGACACCGGCTCATCCAGGAAGAAATATGCCTGTGCCATGATGCATTTGTCCGAAGATGTAACCAAAGTCCGAGAACATGATTTAAATCCTGTTAGTTTCTCTAAAAAGAACCTTGTTGGAATTATGGCTCACGAAAATGATCCTATGGTCATTAAGGTACACATCAGAGATTGGAGCATGAAACGAGTGTTGGTGGACCTCGGTAGTTCAGATGAAGTACTCTACATGGAAGCCTTAAATGGAATGTAATTTGATGCAGCCGAGCTATTACCCTTCAATGGTACTTTGGTTGGATTCTCTAGAGAACATGTACAAGTATTGGGACACCTCTTGGTACTGACTACCTTCACAAGTGGTGTGAATGCCAAAATAATCAGAGTGAGATACTTAATTATCAACCCTACCTCGCACTACAACATCATTGTAGGGAGATCGTCTTTTAATTCCTTGGAAGCCACTCTATCCACCATATACCTCACCATGATATATCCCTTAGGGGATGGACAAGTCGGGGTGGTCAAGGGTGATCAAGGTTTGGCAAGGAAATATTACAATGATAACCTAAAGTTAAAGAGGAGGGTCCAACTCGGAGACCCTGGAAATTCCAACGAGCTTAAAGTCAACATGGTCAATATAGATCCACGTGATGACTCGTCAGAGGATAGTCTTTCTCCTCACGATGAAACAAAGAAAGTCTAGATCGGTGCCATATCCTCTGAGATAACCTATATCGGTGCCAATATTTCTCAGGAGGAGGAAGGAAAAAATTGTGACACTGTTAAAAGAAAATTTCAATTTATTCGCTTGGAATCCCTCTGATATGCCTTTGATAGATCAGAATTTTACGTGTCATCATTTGGCATTAAATCCTGATACAAAGCCAGTGTCCCAGAGAAAGAGGAAAGATGGAGAAGAAAATAAAGGCCATAAAAGATGAGGTCGGGAAACTGCTCGATGTTAGCTTCATTAAAGAAATAAAATATCCCACTTGGTTGGTGGTTATGGTTAAAAAAAAGACATGGAAGTGGCGTATGTGCGTCGACTTCACGGACCTAAATAAATTGTGCCCCAAATATTTGTATCCATTACCACAAATAGACTGAATTATTGATGAGACCTCAGGTTATAGGCTGCTCAGCTTCATGGATGCCTACTCCAGGTAAAACCAAATCCTCATGAGCCCGGTCGATTCATCAAAAACAACTTTCATGATAGATAGGAGTAACTACTATTATGAGGTAATGCCATTCAACCTTAAAAATGCGGGAACTACTTATCAACAACTAATGGATACAGTGTTTTCCACTCAAATTGGAAGGAATCTGGAAGTGTATGTAGACGACATGGTCGTCAAAACATCCAAGGAGAAATGATACGTAATGGAACTGGAAGAAACACTTGCATTAATAAGGAGATACAATATAAGGCTAAATTCAAACAAATGCATATTTGGGGTACAAGCCGGCAAATTCCTGGGATTCATGCTCACGAATTGAGGAATAGAAGCCAACCCAGACAAATGCCAGGTAATCATAGATATGCAGAGCCCATATTTGAAGAAAGAAGTACAACAGTTGATGAGAAGCATTCGAATAGACAACAGTGTGTGAAGAAGCCTTTCAAGGAGTAAAACACTTCTTATTCTCTCCTCCTGTCCTGACGAGATCAAAGGAGAATGCACCTTGAAATCATATCTAGAGGTGTCTGACAAATCCATGATCTCGATCCTTTTGTAAGATGGGGAAGACGGGGAGAAGTCGGTTTAATTCATCAGCAAAGTTCTGAAGGGGCTGAGCAACGATACCATAAGATCCAAAAGTTAGCATTGGCATTAGTAACAATAGTCCAGAAGCTGAGGCATTACTTTTAAGGTCATTCAATAACTGTAAGAACCAATTATCCTATCAAATGGTCACTGAAGAAGCGGCCTAGACGAGAGAATGGTCACATGGGTTACGGAGTTGTTGGAATATGACATTGAATTCACCCCGAGAACTAGCATTAAGTCGTAGGTGTTGGCCGACTTCATAGTTGAGCTGAGCAACCCAATATTGGAAGAAAATATGAGCAAGTGGACTCTTCATGTAGACGGTTTATCTAACCTTAAGGGGAGAAGAGTTGGGATCGTCCTCGAAGGACCTGGGGACTTCATACTGGAATATTCTCTAGGCTTTAACTTCTAGGCGAATAATAACCAAGCGGAATATGAAGCCCTTATAGCAGAAAAGAAATTATCTAAAGAAATGGGAGTCACCTATCTAGTGATAAAAACTGACTCACAATTGATTGCATGACAAATGAGGGGGGAATACCAGACCAGGGACTCATCATTGTTAAAATACCTCCAGATAGCACATGGGCTGTCAAAAGCCTTCATAGAGTTCGAAATTAATCACATTCCAATGGAAGAAAATGCACGAGCCAACGTGTAAGCCCGACTTGCCAGCACCAAGGGATCGGGGCTAAACAAAACAATGATACATGAGATCTTGGAAAAACCAAGTACTGAGCATGAAGAAACCATGGCAATCGAGCATACGGCAGGGTGGATGGCCCCGATAGTATAGTACTTGATGCAGGGAACCCTGCCTGAAGACACCAACGAAGCAAGACATATAAAAAAGGTATCTACATGTTATCTTATACGGTCTGACAAGCTATACAAGATGGGAAGGTCCACACCCATGCTAATATGTGCCGTAGAAACAGAGATCACCTTAATAATGAAAGAGGTTCATAAAGGGGGATGTGGTAACCATATCGAAGGAAGAGCCCTATCCAAGAAAATCCTGAGTCAGGTACTATTGGCCTCGAATGCTGCAAGATTATACAGAGTTTGTAAGTAAGTGTGACAAATTCAAGGTGTACTCACCATTCATATATTCCCCATCTGAATTGTTGCATTCCATATTTTCTCCATGGCCATTCTACCAATGGGGAGCGGACATACTGGGACCATTCCCCACTGCGTCGGACAACTAAAATTTCTAATTGTAGTTGTAGACTACTTTACCAAATAGGTTGAAGTTGAGGTTGTGGCACGTATCACCGCTAAGAGAGTTCGACACTTCTATTCAAAAAATATCATCTACAATTTTGGCTTACCCAGGGTCATAGTGTCCGACAATGGGACACAATTTGTGAGCACAACCGTGGTGGAATTCCTAAAGGATCTAGGCATCAAAAATAGATTCACATTAGTAGAGCCCCCTCAGGCTAAAGTACAAACCGAATTAGCCAACAAGATCATCCTAACCGGAATGAAGAAGAAGATGAACAATGAAAAAGGCCTATGGTCCAAGTACTTGCCAGAGATCCTTTGGTCATAACACACAACGCCTTACTCCACTACCCGAGAAACACCTTTTCGAATGGTATATGGGGCTGAAGCCATGATACTAGTGGAGATAAACACCCCTACCCGGAGGAGGGAGCACTTTGACGAAGGCGCCAATAAAGATGATTTGAACAACTCTGTCGACCTTCTAGACGAGTTCTCAGAAATGTCCCAGATAAGGGAATTTGCAGTCAATAAAAGATTGGCTAAGACGTTCAACCTAAAGGTCAGAAAAAGAGGTTTTCATTCGGGTGATCTAGTCCTCAAGAGGATTACCAATTTGAAAATCAAATGAAATCTATCTCGAAACTGGGAAGTCGTGTACCGGGTCCTTCAGAAGATGAGTAATGGAGCTTACAAGTTAGAAGCTTTAGACGATATATAAATACCTAGGACATGGAATGTATCCAATCTTAGGCTTTATTTTAATTAAAACTATATAATGAGGCCATTGATAAAATTTATCGGGTGCACTCTTTTCCCTTGTAAGGGCAAGGGTTTTTAATGAGGCACTCGAAGTGGAAACAACTTTTTGTAACATTGTGATAAGAAAACTAATGCCCAAGCGCACTTAAAGTCTCTGGAAACTCGGTCAACCTCGCCTTTGAGCAAAGGGAATCTGAACCAAAACTAAAGCACAAGGGCACTTAAAGCCTCTAGCATAATCAAATTTGACTGGGTAACATTAATAAAACCTCTTGCCTAACTAAATCCCAAGGCACTTAAAGCCTTTGGAAACTCGGTCAACCTCACCTCCAGGCAAAGGGGCTCTGAACCAAAACTAAATCCCAAGCACACTTAAATGCTTCGGCATAATCGACTTTGGCCGAGTAACTTTAATAAAACCTTTGGCCTAACTGAAGTCCAAGTGCACTTAAAGCCTCTGACAACTCGGTCAACCTCACATTCAGGCAAAGGGGCTCAGAACTAAAACTAAAGCCCAAGCGCACTTAAAGCCTCTGGCATTATCAGAATTGGCCGGATAAAGTTAATAAAACCTTTAGCCTAATTGAAGTCCGAGCACACTTAAAACCTCTTACAACTCAGTCAACTTTGCCTTAGGGAAAAATGGGCCTTGAACCACAATTAAGTCGGTTACACTTTAGGCCCTCTGTCCACCACTAATAAGTAATCAGACCCACAAAATCCCAAGGGATTCTAAACGATCCTATAAGACCTTATCCTTAGTGATTACCTCTTGGGGCTGAAAATGATGGAAAGTTACTTGCGAAATTAAAATAATGCCCAAAAATACTTGATCAGACACATACAGCCCGATGGACTTTATGTCTGAGGGGCTTATATATATATTCCCAGGAATTATTTTAAAGATAAAAACATACACGAGCAAGATTAAAAATGCGAGCAGGTAAAAATCCAAAACAAGGTAAAAAGCAAAAACAAAAACGATTACATAAGCCACAACGGGCAGTTAACAAAACATAAGCCCGAAGGCATAAATCATGATTGTAAACAAAAACGGGGGACAAAACCGCACTCCTTGAACAAAATTACATAACTTCATCCTTATTGGATGACTAACAGAAACACATATCGGAAAAAACATTACACGGTCGGGGTCTCCTTCCCGTCATCATCAATGTTGTTCTTCCCACCAGAAGGATCTTCAAGATTCGGCAGAGGAGAGGAATTCTTGTCTACCTCCTCAAGATCCACAAGGAAGACATTCTGCACCACCATGAATTAATTCATCTCTACCAAATCCAAGCCGTGATTAAAGCACGTAATCTGGTCCTTAGCTCGTTCGAAGGCTTCGTCGCCAGCAGAGAGGATACTCACTTGAGATTTCTTGAGATCCCTTTTCAGCTCGTCGGTAGTGACCTTCGGCTCTTCATTAGTGGCCTTCTCCACCCTCAGTCTCTCATTGATCTAGGTAAAAGAAGCCTTACTCTTAGTCTCCAAAGATTCCCTCCTCTCTTCCTCTTTGGCCAGACTCTTCTCCAAGTCGGTTAGCTTCTCGGATTGAGTTTTTTTTTGGAATTCCTTCATCCGAATTATCTCCTGTTTAAGCTTCAACCCCGTCTTCCCAGAACCATCGCTGGACTAAAAAGGGCCATGAGTCAGAACGATACACCTATGGTTTAAACCTTGTTGACGTCTTCAGTAACATTGAGATGGTCATAGAGGAAACAAATCCCATCGAAGCTATTGAACTAGAACTTAAATACCCAGGCGTATGATTGTCTTCGAGCTCTCTTATTAAATAGGTTAGATCTAGGCCGGCTCGGCAAGCGTCGTCACTCATAAGAGTCTTCAGCTTTTTCAGAGTACACTACTACACCTCCTCCTGAATGGAGGGAGCAGAAGTCTGGTTCAGCCATGCTCGAAGTGGTCTTGGTGCCCACCACCTTCCACCTCTTCAGGGTCCGGGTTTCCAACCCGACAAAATCAAACTTAACCATTGAAGGCCCTCTTGCCCCTTTCCGGGCAGCCCTGGCCTCCAACATCAGTTTCTCCTGCTCGACCACAGAGAGGTGTGTCATCTTATGTGCAAAGAAAGAAAAAAATAATATAAGCATCATTAATAGATACGCATGTTTAAAAATCTAAAGAAAAAACTATTACAAAAAAAATTGGGATCTATTTGACAGTTAGGGGTAACAAATCCTTAATCTTCATCATCCAAAAGGAGTCAAGCATGCTCAGGGCTTCAACCTCTAGTTCACTCAATTTATCATAATTAAAGTCAGAGATAGGAGAAGAATTCCAAGCCTAGTAGAAAGGGAAGTGTGGGTTCCCTTCCGGACCGTAAAACACCTCAGGGCATCTCGTCCCACACTTCACCTTCATAAACCGGTCTTTGAAGCCTTTATTGTTGGAAGTGTAAACCTGGAGAAAACTCTTGTGGGGAAAGACCACTGATTTGGACCCAGGATAAATTCTCGGCTCCTTTAACCTCTAAAAATGAGAAGAACAAACCCACCGTAGGGACATTGTTCATCGCCTCACAGACCACTTTAAATTTTTTTATAAAACAACTATTACGGTGAAGTTGAGAAGGAGAGGCATTCATCGTCTTCAGTATGTCCGCTTCGAAATCGGTAAAGGTTATTCAGACCTTGAAGTCCTCTAAAACCCCATAATAAAAGTAGAAAAACACCTCATCGGTAACTTTTTGATGGAGAATACACACTTGTTCTCCAAGAACACAAGACTCTAGAATAACATCATCTTCCTCCCTGATTGATGAAATGTTCATTAAAGATTGGAGTTTAGCGATCTCTTCATCATCAAGAGAATTGTTCTTGTAGCCCATGACTTCATATGTCGAAGGGGGACGACGTTTCCATCAAAAGTTCTACTGAACCCGATGAGGAAGAATCATAATCTCTCAAAGAAGTGAAGGTACAAACATAAACCTCCTTCATGATTAGATTAAACTCTTCCTGACCTAGGGTACCCTTAACCTCCAGCATGCATTAATCCCATAACTCTTTTCTCTCTTCGGCATTCAAGGGTTTCACAATATTCCCCTTATCATCTCACTCTCTTATCGTAACAATTTATTAAAAAGTTAAAAATAGAGAAAAGGCAAAAAGTAAGATGAGAGGTAGAAGAAGACTACCCGCAGTTGATGAGCGCTTGAGAATGTGTACGATTTGATATGAAGTTGTAACGTTTTCAAATGCTGGGATGAATAAAGAAAGATGAGAGTAGAGTTAAATAAGACCCAATGAACAGTGAGCCGAAAAAGGAAACGTCGCCCAATGAATGAAAACTTAAGGATGATAACTGACCACCAGCGTCTCTGGGTAGCTACCCATACGCCTCACTAATCCGTAGTCGGTCATCAACCTGGCTCATTAATGATTGTAACTGTCGCCGGCATATTTACTCTAACATTACATGGCTTTGAACACCTTCATTCAAGGTGGTGGCGGTTGTTACACTGTTATGAAGCTCAAAGGTCGTGCCATTATTGAGGCTCTTAAATAGATCCATTAGAGGGGACTATATAAGGGGCTCCCGCAAGAGGAATATGCAAGACATACATTCTTGGGACAATACATATCACTGACGTAACTCCCGAATCTCCAATCACTTTACAAAACCTACTTTCATGGCTTTCCCTATTCTCATAGGAAAGTTAACCGAATATTGTTCCTATGCGAGAACAATTATATTAAATAATTGAATATTATTTAAATTTTGACTTTTATGGCATTTTAAATTATGTTATAGTATTATACAAAAAATAGTATTTAAAATGTAATATATTTAAAATAATATTTTTTATATATTATATTTAAAATAAGTATTAGAGATTTTTAGTTTAAAGTTGTATATTAAATAATAAAAAATAACTCATTTAGGACATGATAGTTCGGACTTGTGTATAGTATATTTATAAGGGGTTGTTCGTTCCACCCTTAGTATTTTTCTCAATTCCTATGATTTTTTGGAAAATGCCTCTTTTACACTGTCAACATTTTAAAATTCAGACATGACACACAAGGCTCTGTAGCGCAATTAAAAGGTGGACAAAGGAAATGCGATATAGACCAACGTGACAGTTAACATGGTCGTGAAACCCCCAATAGATAAAATGAATAACTCTAACTTGAAAAATGCATATGAAGATTCCACATTAGAGCTAAAGGCGACTATTATATGCCTTACCATTGCCCTTAATCGCCAATAAACAACATTTATAACTAGGTTAAATTTTCTCCTATTACTAAAATTCACCTGCCATTAGAATGTAATGACTTTTTTCTAGCAAAATAAATAAATTTCACTAAATTTTTTTACATTATGATCATAAAGGATAGCCACGAGGCTTGTTGGGTGATGTCGACTCCACATATGCACGACTAAAGTTATCTAATTTCCACCACAAACGACTCAGGGGTGCTACTACAAACGCCTGACTAAAGCAATCAAAATCCCATAGTGCAGGCGCAGAGATAAAGACAACATAACATAAAATAGCGATTAAGGGCTCACCCTCTCTTGGTAGATAGCCACTATAGAGGGAAAGGATAGGTGAGTCTTTGCCACGTCGACATCAAACGAGATTTTCACTTGGGGGAAGAAAAGAAAAATCCATCTTTGGCCAGGCATAATCCATGGAAAGGTCCAATGAAGCTTCGAGCACGACTTTGGAGAATAACCTATTTCCTAGATAAATGAACTCGAGACTTAAAGTAATGTCGTAACCAATAAAAATAATGGTAAATTAAAATATACACTACCAATCAGGAACCATGCATTTTAAATACTCATTAAAGTTACACCAGGTACGAACCCTCCATATATATAAATAAAGTGAACACGGACTACACATTAGGCTCATTCATAACAAATATTGTGAGTGTACTATTCTCCTCTTAGATGTTTTGAATGATGTTAAAAATAGGTAGTATTAGTATTTTACATTGGACATTTTCTCTCTATGTCTAAGGTTTCTTTTTCATCTTAGGACACTTATAGAACAAGTGAAAAAAATTTGCATAAGTAAAAAAATATGAGTTTTCATGAAAAACTATGTTCGGAGTCGACACATCTATGTTAGAAGTCGAATCCCACTGAATAAAATGAAAACAAAAATCTCTGCTACTTATGAGTCGGTACATTAGAATTTGGAGTCAACACAGAACAAAAATGGGTCGACTCCCACTAAATGAATTTTTGAAACAAAATTCCCTGTCTCTGATGGGTTGACACATTGGTCTTATGAGTCCACACACAACACGAATGGGTCAACTTCTCCTGAAACCTTTTTTCTCAAATTTTTTTGTCCACTTGGAGTCGACTCCCAGGAAGCATGGGTCGATTCCCTAGCTCATATGAGTCGACTCCCTATGAAAATGTATTGGATACCACTTACTTAAATTATCCAAAACTATAGTTATTAAAATCTTATTTTTCTGCTACTTCTTTCACACGCACATATATATAGGCATTCATGCATCATTTCAAAGTGATTGAAACCAAAATATACAAAGAACTTTTTTCATTATCTTCATCCTCTCTCATTGCACTCATACAACAACTAAATATAATCATTTTTGTTATGTGATCTAGAGATGGTTTGATGAGGTCCAATTAAGTTGGTTGTAATCAATTAGGTTGGCAATTCTTTAGGGGTTTCAAGATAAATCTAGTTGGGGTTTTCTTCCAAGTCAAGGTTGATTTGGGTTTTTTTCACAAGATTTTGCAAATTAGAATCAGCCGAGTGAAAGCTTTAAAGAAAGACATTTATTTCAAAGGAGCAATGGTAACCTGAGGATTAATTTGGTAATCTTGGGTCACAATAGTTTGCAATTTAGATTCAGTCAAGTGAAAGCTTTGAAGAATGGTGGTTCTATTAAAGGAGTAACGGTAACCGGAGGATCAAATTGGAAGTATTGGGTCACTTGATCGAGCTTAAGAACAAGGGAAGAGAAGAAGATAGGATCAATATCAGACATAGGGTTTAGAGGGTTGGATTGATACTTTTTCTCTTGTAAACAACATTTGCAAAGGTTAATTTTCATTATCTCAATTCCATTAGAATTAAGGGCAGGTAACCATAGGGAAGCCGATTGAGGAACAACCTAAACAAATCCTTCTCTCTCTCTCTTTCTCTCTCTCTCTCTCTCTCTCTCTCTCTCTCTCTCTCTCTCTCTCTCTCTCTCTCTCTCTCTCTCTCTCTCTCTCTCTCTCTCTCTATATATATATATATATATATATATATATATATATATATATATATATATATATATATATATATATATATATATATATATATATATATATATATATATATATATATATATATATATATATATATATATATATATATATATATATATATATATATATATATATATATATATATATATATATATATATATATATATATATATATATATATATATATATATATATATATATATATATATATATATATATATATATATATATATATATATATATATATATATCTTTTACTTTCATTGCAAATTGTAAAGCCATTGACTGTGTAATCAATACATTGAGATAAATTCTTTGTTAATAATATTTCATACTATTTTGTTGAGTTTATTGCAATCTATAAGATTGCAAATTGTATTGTCATATCAATAAAATCAAAGAAAAAAACTGATTAAAATTGTATGCATACCAAGTGTTCGATAAATTTCTTAAGTCAAGTTTTTATTTAATATTTCATTGGAAATTGATTATCATTGTGTGATTTTGTTCAAACGTTATATTTGATATTATATTGATTAGTTCTATCATCATTTGGATTCCTTTTTGATACGATTTAAGACATGTCATATCAATAGCAGTTCGAGATAGATGATTATCGATCTGGAATTGCTTCCGCTTGCCATAGTTAAACATTTTTAAAATAGCTTTTTAAATACAAATTTTGTATTAGCAATATATTCACCCTTAACTAGACCATTGCATATCTTCTAACAAATATTGACTCCCTGTAATACGGTGGGAGAACTGACTTGGGTGTTTTGTGTTTTATCGCAATTATTGCGGATAGCAAGAGTCGCCACCGACTTTTCTTTTATTCAAATAAAGGAAAGTGTGAAAAGAACGGGAAAGACCTTTGATATATTTCCTTGAGTTTGGGGGGTAGGTTATGAAAAGGGAAGGTGTTAGCACCTTTTTCATCCGTAGTTATCTATGGGCTCTTATTTGCTTGCTAGATCACTTGAAAATGCTTTGTTTGAAATGTGTTTTGTGATGGGTTTTTGAAAGTATTTTGAAAACGCATTTGTTTCGGCAAACTTTGTAATGATTCTTGTCTCTATAAGAATGTATACAAAGTGTTGGTTTTGAAAATAGTTCAAAGAGATGTTTGTTTTTGAAATATGTTTTGAAAGTGTTAAGTGTGGAAATGGTTTTAGTTTGTGAGCAAGAAACTACGAGCTTCCTAGCTACTCAAAAGGTCTTTGTTCTTTTCCTCCTCCTTTAGATGTTGATATCTTACCGTTGATTGGTAAGAAGCCCCATCATTGGATGTGAAGGGACATGTGTGGGTCATCTTATAGTCGTGAATGGCAATTGTTGTACCCAATAATTTTCCATCTCATTTATCAAATATTTTCTTACAAAAAATCTCTCTTGGTTCAAGATTGCACTAGGGTTGATCAGCTCAAGACACCTCATTAAACACTGATGACCAAAATTAGGGTTTGAAATTGCACAAGGATATTTGAACTTTCAGTGCTTCATATGACTTTCAAGGATCATTATGTACCCCCAAGATTACTCATGTCAAGTTTCAAGCCTTGGATCACACTTTTGCTCAGTCAATTGAGCAGTTGACCTAAAAATCAATTATATTGGGGGAAAAGTCAACAGTGGCCAATTTACAGTCAAACTTCATAGTTTTTGATTCACATCAACATTATAAAATCATATGTATCATTTTATCAAGTTTTTACCACAATTCCTCAAGAATTTTGATCAAATCATCAAATGGGCAAAATGGTCAAAATTAGGGTTTTGCCTGAGAAAGGGCAATTTCTGATTTTTGACCTAGAAAATGATCAATTGGTTTGAAGAATGATCTCAAGAGTTCAATTGTATCATTTTTACCTAATGAAATGACCTAAAACATTGTTCAAGATCAATTGGATTGATAGTGAATTTTCAGTCAACTGATCAAAACTCAATTGTACACTGAAAAGTCAAACTTTGGCTTTTTGGTCAAAATTTAATGTCAAAGATCATAATTCATCAAAACATGTCAAAATATGAAACTTATTCATCAAGAAATCAAATAGTCAAGATTTCATTTTGAAAAGTCAAAGTTTTCTAACTTAGAAATTTTTCTAAGTGTTTAAAACTTCATGTTTTTTCATAACTTTGAGCCAATTTTTCACCATGGTGCAAGAGGATTCAAAATAAACTTTAAACATGAAAGTTGTATATATCCATTATATATACAACATTTATTTACACAACTTCTTCTAAAAATTCTTGGATCTCAAGTTATTAACTCATAAAGTCATGGTCTTGAAATTGAACACTTAGTGAAATTTTGCCCTAGTTTTAGTCAGGATTTTAACCTAACTTCATGGAACTTTTTCATATAGTTCTAAGGGGAATTTTCAAAAGTGATTCAAATAGGGATTGTAGATCATATTACAATCTTTCTAAAATGTCCAAGAACTCCTTGAGATCATTCTTGAGTAGGGAGAATCGAAGAGATGAAGTTAGGGTTTTCACACTTAAAATACAAGTCATTTTGTGATGAACAAGATTCAAATTTCAAACCTATATTGCATAATCTCTACTTTACAGGCCTCAAACTTGTTAGGAACTCCATAACTAATTGCTTGCACAGCTGTTAGAGGTATCAATTCAAGCATTCAATGCAAAGCCATGCTTTATATCCATTTTAGGAAGAAAGTGCACCATGCCATTTTGATAAAGTAGCTTTTTGCACAAAACTTGTTCTTGGGCCTTGAAATTGTTTCCTTCTGATCATACATGTCCTATAACTCAAGAGAAGTTTGTCTAAACACTTACAATCACTCAGCCCATGCTTGTACTTCCTCTTGGAACCATACTTCCCACTTTTCTTCAAAATCAAGTAACATAGCAATCAGCCTATGTCTTGTACTTCTGACCCTCTCAAGCATAAAAAAACTTCTCATTACTTATGTACAAATCATTTTCCACAAATCACACGCATGCTTGAGCCCTGAAAAGATTAAGAACTCATATTTGCATCTCACACCTCCATTGTTGCATATTTTGGCCAGAAATCCAAAAACCAAAAACTACTCGTGCGTTTCTTGGCTTCTTGATTCCAAAAGCTTCCAAGCATCATACACAAACAATCCCATACCCTGTTACAGTTCTGTAACACAATCTTTCTCCATTTCCAAGTTCAAAAATAGAGCACTATAAGTGGACTTCTCTAGACCATTTCAGTCATTCTCCAACCAAGCTAATCATTGCATTAGCTTCTTGGGACCTCAGTGGAGCTATTCTGATCATCACAACACCTTAAGGAGTGCTCAAACTCATAATATGATTTCCAGTTTTGAGGTAAGTTTACTTAACTTTGAACTCTTCATATTAATGGTTTATTTGTGAATGAAAAATGTAGATATCATTGCCCTAAAGCTAACCATGTCCATAGTTTTCATTTATGTTGCTTGAGCTTAGAAAATTTTAAGATTGAAGTTTCTGAAATTTTTGGAGTTCAAATTAGGGCCATTAAAATTCGTGCTTGTCTTTGATCTATAATTTTATTGCTTTACATTTCTGAAATCGTGACGAAATTTTCCACAAGATTCATGTTTACACTTTTTCAAATGGATGAGAAATGAACAAGATGCAGGTACTCTGGCTGGGCGTGAGGTTGAAGATGAAGTTCAGGCCATGGACTTGTTTTTTAATATATATTTATTTTTTTGTTTATATGAAAAAATGTATAGCCACCCCAGTGGTAAAGCACGCGCCTGTTAACCTTTGGGACCTGGGTTCGAGCCCCAGTGGTACCCTTTTGCTTATTTTCTCATTTTTTTTCTCACATTTTTTATGTTTGTTTGCAGCGCTGGGTCCCCTTTGTTGGGCCTAGTATGTTTGCTCATTTCATACTCCCTGCTCACTATTCACACCCCTGGCCCATTTTATTTTCCTTTTTTATCTTTTTTTATTTATTTGTTTTCTTTAATATTTTATTTAATATTAGAAAAATCAGAAGAAAAAAATATAAAAACATTAGATTTATATTTTGATATAATTTATTTATTTTTACAATAAAAATTATTTTTATTTAATCATACTTTATCTATTTTACTAATTGATTTGTAAATTTAGTTAGAAACTAGGGTTTTAATTATTTCTTTTACAATTAAAAATATTCTTTAAAAACCAAAAAGACTGAAAATATTTTACCATATATTATTTTCAAGACAAAAAGACATTAAAAATATTTTTCTTACAAACTTAATTTCTTTATCTTTCTTAATCAATTAATATTTAGATTAGGGTTTTATTTAATTTTCTTTTCCTAATTAATTTAGGTTTACTTTTACTAATTTAACTAATTATTTGCTTTTAGTTAATTAGGTTAAAACCAAACTCTTTCCTAAAAAATCCAAACAAAAATCCATTTTTCTCTTTCCATTTACATTCTTGTATATTTATTCACTTTTGTACATTATTTATTCAAATTCAATATGGTTGTAATAGATAATTAGGTTTATTTTCTTGCAATCCCCATTTGTAATTTGTACACCCCTCCCATAAGTATTGTAATAGCGTAGTAATTTTAAATTTCGCAATTTATCACTTTATATAAAAATGCTAGTAATTAGGGCTTTGTATGGAAATACTAAAACCAATCAATTAGAAAACCCTAATCAAATACAAAACCAAGCATGAAAAATAATGCACTTGCACACAAGCACCCCTTAGGGTAAATCCACTTGGTTGCCTTACAAAATAGCCATGATATGCATGTGAGGTATCTTAGCAAAAACAAGCAAAATGCAAGATCATAGTCCCTCGATGATGCTATCCATGTTGCCTTTCAAATGATCTTAGTCCCTAAATAAAAATGCTAAGTTACCTTGTGTGATCGGTGGAAATAGAACTGACTGTTTTTAGCTGGTTCGCGAAATGTCGCGGAAGCAAGAGTCGCCACCGTCTTTTATTTTCTCCAACATGGACAGGACAAAAGCACATCAAAATTCCTTATGAGAACGTTTCTCGGTCGGGAGGTAGATTTATAGAAAGGGAAGGTGTTAGCACCCTTTCTATCCATGGTTATCCATGGGCTCTTAGATACTTGCTCTTATGTTTTCAAAATTGTTTGCTTTTCAAGTGTGTGTGGGTTTTGAAAAAGTTTTATTTGAAAATTTTCTAGGTAACTCTTGTATCTGTCCTCAAGAGTGTATGAAAAATTTGTTTGAAAACTTTTTGAAAGTGTCAGTGTGAAAAGATTTTTGATTTGTTTTTGAAGAGAGCAAGTATCCATGAGTCATCTACCTACCCTAAGGAATTAGGCTGCGTAAAAGTCCCTAAAGTAGTGCCATCCCACCATTGAGAGGTAGGTAGCACCACCGTTGGAGGTGTTCGGGTCAATTCGAGTGTAGGGACAGTGTGGTCACCGAAGCAATAGTAGGACACCTTAGAAGCTACCATTATGTCCTAGATCCTTTTTTTTAATCCGAGGCAACCGTTTCGAGGCAACTGTTTCGAGGCAACCGGATCATGGACATAAGAGCGACCGCTAAAACGTCCTATACTTGACGACCACGTTTCGAAGGCAACGAGTGAGGCGTACCCTAGAAGTGGTGTGTGTATTGTGTGTTGTTTTCATGTTTAACAGTTTATCTTTGATCATGGTATTGTGAGCTACGCATTGTTTTTAATTAACATACATTCTTTCATGCGATTTTAGCAGTTAGGAGTGTGGAAAATTAAAAGACGGAAAGATAAAAGCTACGCTATTACAAGGCGCGTCTATACATCTCCAAAATACAAAGACCCGTTTTTGATAAAAATGCGGAAAGTAAAAGAAAAGCGATAAACCTAATTACTATTACATCCGGAAAGCAGTTACATAATAATCGATAAGAAACTAGTGCGCGAAAAGAATTAAAATCAGGACGTCCGAGGGTTTTGACCCTTTGCTTGAAATTAAATTAAATTAAAATCTAATTAATTATTTGATTAAAGAAAAGAAAGTATTTATTATGTTTTTTGTATTTATTGAAATAAAGAAAATAAAATCAAGAGAAAACCCTAATTCTAAGTTTATTTTAATTATTAATGAAAATAGTAAAGTTAACCTAATTTACTAGTTAATTAATTTACATGCTTATTTACAAAAATAATAATAATAATAAATAATGATGAAAATAATTAATTAAGAAAAGATAAAAAAATGTCAAAAACTTAATTCTATATTTTTTTTTATTAAGAAAAGAGATTAAAATATAAACCTAAATTAAACTAAAGTTAATTGTTAGAATTTATTTACAAACTATTCAAATGGTGAAATTAAATATTAATTAAAAAAACATTTTTTGAGTCTCTGATTTTTTTATGGAAAATTAATTTTAGTGAATTAATAATAATTATAAAAAAAACAATTGAAAGAAATTAAAAGAAAGAAAAGAAAATTAAATGGCAAACCAAGGGGGTGTCTGGCCCAAAGTGGAGGTAAACTGGAGCGATTCTGGCCCAAGAGACAAGGCCTTTGTTTGACTTTCCCACTCATGTGTATGCTGTTTGACTGGGGTACACCCTGGATTTCATTCTTTGGCCATTGGATGAGTGATCAAGGCCACTTGGCAAGCTACGCGTGAGGATACATGATGGACCTTTGGGCGAACGCTGCATTAGAACATGTTAACACAAAAATTAAGAATTATATGGGGGACCTGGGAATCGAACCCAGGTCCCAATGTTTGCAAGACACGTCCTCCACGAACTGAGCTGTGAAACGCATTTGTACATATAATAGACAACAATTATAATATATGAAAAATGCCCATTATGCTGAGTCATTTAAAAAACGCGCTAAAGTTTGAATGTCCCAGTAGCATGGTGCCACGTCCATCTTCTTCCTTGTTTTCACCTGCAACATGAACAAGATAGTGGGGGTTTTAAACCCCCACAAACTGAAAGTCCTGAAAATAGCGAATAGAAGAGGATATAATATAAAAAGGGCGCGAGGGTCTTAATGAATTCGTCTTGTTGCAACGAATTCGTTCATACAGGTTTGGAGGTCCAATTTTACCATACAAGGAAAGCCCCATTGTGGATGCTCTGAAACCCTAACGTTTGTTCATGGTAGATTTTGATACAAGCAGTTTTAGCACAATTAAACTATACCAAAAGTTTCAGGGAGATGTCAGTAATACAAATCAATGATCAAAACATAGCAATGATGCGTAGAAATTAAGTTTCGATTATGATAATATTCATTCAAACCATGACTTTGCTTTACCGTTTCTTTGAGTATGAGAGCTGGAAAGTGCTTGCAATACGTTCAGAAGACTCTCAGCAAGGGATTAGAATCCTTTTTAGGCTTTGAAACATGCTGCAAATATGAAATCAGTTTTCAAGTTTCTCTCCAAAATTTGCAAATTGATTATGTCCTTTGAGCAGCTTTTTCGTGTATGTCTGAATAGGGTTAGCTTTTGCATATGTATGTGAATGATTCTAGGTCAAAAATAAGCCCACAAATCCATGGATTAATGACTTGAATATTTGATTGCTAATCATATCTTTTTTCAATCTTTTTCCATGGAAACCTTGCCAATTATGGAAGATCTTGTCTTGTTGATTGAGAAACGAATTGTCAGCTTGCCCTAGTCACATTTGCTGCACAAAAAGATCTAAAAAGCATATCTTTGAATTTTCTTATAATTAAAACCAATTAAATGAATTAATATAAATATAAATCCAATTAATTAATCAAAAATAAGAAAATAAATTATTTTGAGCTCAATGGGTCGTGCATAGGCTTTGGGTAATGATTCAAGAAAAATTTTGAGGCCCATTAGCAAATTTGAAGCTTTTTAGGCAAAGTTGACTTTTGAAAGTTCCCAAATATTTACCAACTTCTCCAATGCATATCTTGCTCAATTTTGAAGCTATGAACATGTTCTTGGACATTTTGGAAAGGTCTTGAAGTCCTCTAACCAATGCCTTTGGTCCCATGTCATTTTGATTTACCAATCTCAAGTTATGTTCTTTGACTTAAAGTGCCTTTTTGTTGACTTTTGAAAATGACCTATAATGTTGAAATTGAAAACTTTTTGTGAGAACATTTCTTGGACTTGGAGTGTGAAGATGAGTTGTAGGAAATGTCATCCCCTTAAAAATGAGATTTGGATGGGATTTTTCTGATAAGCCATGAAAAAGTTATGCCTTGGTCAATTTGCAGTTGACTTTTCAGCTGTCCAAAAATAGAAACTTTTGCATCTTGAGACTTTTTGAGCCATGCTTTGAGGAATCATGATCAAGAATTGATCAAATGATGATTGTGGCTTCAAAATGAGATGTTGACCAAAAATTTTGACTTTTGACTGTCAAATGACCATTTTGCCCCTACAGTTGACTGTGAAGCAATTAGGGTTTTTGATTGGGCAACTTGATGCTGTGAGTCTTGAAACTTAACATATGGATGATTGACAATGTATATAGGCATGTGGGACTTGATTGGACCCTTGAAAACCTCAATTTCTTTGCAAGAACCAAAACCCTAATTTTGACTGTGTTAGGAGGCAATTGGACTATGCAACCCTTGAGAGATTTTGAATCATCTGGAGATTGATCTTTCCAAATCTTGAAGAATATGGGAGGGCAAATTTTGGGGTACAACAGTTGCCCCTGTTCAATCTTCTTAAACCTGAGGATGTAGATTGGCTGGCGTGCCTTTCGTGATCCGAAGGTGGAAGATGATTGAACACTAGAGTGCCCAGAAATTTGCACTCGCATAGTAGAATGTCAGCAGCGTGATGTAGGGAATGGGCTTACAGATGCCATTTGGAGGAATGATGGATAGGAGGATGGGCTTATAGATGCCATCTGGAGATGTAACGGGGCCTCGTCGGGAATGGGCTTATAGATGCCATTTGGAGACTGTTGGTATGTGGATGGGCTTATAGATGCCATCTAGGTGTCAATCGCGTAAGAGATTCCTTAACGAGAACTTGCGTACCTGAGAAAGGAAATAATTACCTGGCCTGTTACAGGGATTGATCCTCAAACTCTTTATGTGGATGTTCCCTGGCTGGATACAGGTATCGAATCTGGAATTAGTCGTCAATAGATACGCCCTGGCTGGATACAGGAATCAGATCTTCAAACTCTTCAGACGTGCCCTGGCAGGATACAGGAATCGAGTCCAGAAAATAGTCGTCAACAGATACACCCTGGCAAGATACAGGAATCGGATCTTCAAACTCTTCAGACGTGCCCTGGCAGGATACAGGAATCGAGTCTGGAATTAGTCATCAACAGATACACCCTGGCAAGATACAGGAATCGGATCTTCAAACTCTTCAGACGTGCCCTGGCAGGATACAGGAATCGAGTCTGGAATTAGTCGTCAACAGATACACCCTGGCAAGATACAGGAATCGGATCTTCAAACTCTTCATACGTGCCCTGGCAGGATACAGGAATCGAGTCTGGAATTAGTCGTCAACAGATACACCCTGGCAAGATACAGGAATCAGATCTTCAAACTCTTCAGACGTGCCCTGGCAGGATACAAGAATCGAGTCTGGAATTAGTCGTCAACAGATACACCCTAGCTAGATACAGGTATCGAATCTGGAATTGTGACAGTTGATAGTAATTATCTTTGTATTAACCTTTGTCCTGAAAAGACAAAACGTTAGTTGTATGCGATGTCATGATGTATGGAATGCGTGATGTTCTCAGGATAAATGAGATTGTATGTCCATGATGCGTATGTGCATGCTATAATGTATGAAGATGTGATGTTTATGAATGTATTTTCTTCTAGGAAAATAAATCCTTGACGGGTGCCGGGAAGCTGAATCCTGGGCTGATGTTGAAGAGTAGAGTTTTTTTGTTTCCGTCGGGGATGACGGTTGCAAGTATACACTGGTAGGAAAAGCTGACTCCGTTGGGGAATAAACTTGGCGAAGAGATTACTCTGCGGGGAATTACTCTGTGGGAAGAGAGGTACTTTGCTGAGATGTTGATGATAACTCCGCTGGGGATACCATTGATATGTTCTGTTGGGAAGATTTGATGAACTCCACTGGGGATAGGAAGACTTCGCCGGGGACGAATTTTCCGTGGCAATTGGCTGAGGATAACCCAGTTATATCCTGGTGGGGAAATAACCTTTGAATAAAGCCGAGGGAGCGTTCGTACTCTGCAGGTGATAAGCTTCCAGAATCTACTGGGGATAAGCTTCCTGAACCTACTGGGGAGACTGACTGAACTCTCTTGGGAAAACTTTTCAGATTGGACTGGGGAATGGCTTCGCTGGATGTCTGGTATACCGCCGGGGAACAATCTTATACCAAGATTGTTGGGGATGCTTGTTAGGAATGTTTGTATACTTCATTGGGGAATGTTGAGATCTTCGGGGGATAATCCAACTTCCTTAGGGCTGACAGTAGCCTAACTCTGCTTGGGGAGAGTGTTGCTGACTTACTGGAGATACTGTGCCTTTTTAGGGCTTATGGGAGACCAACTGCTTGGGCGAGAATTGTTGAATCTTATCTTACTCGGCGGGGAGTGAAGGTATCTGGGCTACGCTCTTCGGCTGAACCTACCTTGGTACCTTGGTGAACAGAGCAATTAGATTGCTTAGACAACTCATTATTGCCCCTGTTTCTGATGTTACCTGTAATTAATCCTTTGTTTCGCATGCAAATATTTATGAGTTAGCAATTAGTGTCAAATGCATATATCACAATTGAACATTGGACGTTCTTCGCAAAACAAAACAGAACAAGGAAAAAACAATTGGCAATTGGTCTGAAAAGTGAACTTGTATTGATTTTTGAATTTGCCTGTAAATAGGCGTTTATGTACAAGAGGTTGACGTCCTAGTAAGAGAACGCCTCCGAACAATAGAGTTTATACATTTTTGTGAAAAGAGAACAAAACAGTTGTGTGAAAAGAATAATCCCACTGGGTTCCAACTCTGCTATCGCCTTTATATCTTCGAGCGTCTCATCACTTGGCTGCTCAGTTGAAGATGAAGTTGATTGATCGATGCCGTCTGAACTTGATAGTTGATACCGGATTCTGGATGCGAGGTGATCCAATGAGACATAGTATTACGCTTTAATCCCTAACTTTTTCCTGGACTTCCCTTTCGGGTTTTCAGTCCACCGGGATACCCATTTTTGCCCAAGCCGCCTTTTCAGGTTTTCGACTTGCCGGGTGTACAGATTTTTTTTCATTTCATCCCTTATTTTTGCCCGAACCCTTTTGGTTCGCCGGGAAGCCCTTATTTTTGCCTAGATATGTCAACCTAGCGGGTCTTTCATCATGCGTCGTATCTTTTTACTATGTCTACATTGGCGGGGTGAGGAAGGTCGTCACCATCCATGGTGGTTAGAATCATGGCTCCTCCTGAGAAGACATGTTTAACCACAAATGGCCCTTCGTATGTGGGGATCCATTTGCCCCTGGGATCACTTTGAGGAAGAATGATGCGCTTGATTACCAGGTCCCCAACTTGATACTCTTGTGGTCTGACTTTCTTGTTAAATGCCCTGATCATTCATTTTTGATACGTCTGACCATGACAAATAGCAGTGAGTCTTTTTTCGTCTATTAGGTTTAATTGATCAAGTCGAGTCTGGATCCAGTCATCTTCGCTCAAGCCTGCATCCTTCATTATCCGGAGAGAGGGTATCTGGACTTCAATTGGCAAGACTGCCTCCATGTCGTAGACCAAGGAAAAGGGAGTTGCCCCGGTTGACGTTCTTGCTGAGGTACGGTATCCATGAAGAGCAAACGGTAACATCTCGTGCCAATCTTTATAGGTCACTGTCATCTTCTGCACAATCTTTTTGATATTCTTATTAGCCGCTTCGACAGCCCCATTCATCTTCGGCCGGTAGGGGAAGAGTTGTGGTGCTGTATCTTGAATTGCTCGCAGAGCTCAGTGATCATCTTGTTGTTAAGATTGGTACCATTGTCCGTAATGATCCTTTCCGGGACGCCGTATCGACAGATCAGGTTATGACGAATGAACCGTGCCACGACGTTCTTGGTTACGGTAGCATAGGAAGCTGCTTCAACCCACTTCGTAAAGTAATCAATCGCTACTAGGATGAAGTGATGCCCGTTGGACGCTGTAAGTCTGATCTCGCCGATCATATCGATACCCCACATTGCGAAAGGCCAAGGTGCAGTCAAGACATTCAGAGGGACTAGAGGAACGTGCACCTTATCAGCATAGATCTGGCACTTATGACATGTCCGAGAATGTTGGTAGCAGTCGGCTTCCATTATGGACCAAAAATATCCTGCCCGAAGGATTTTCTTTGCCATGGTGTGTCTACTGGAATGCGTTCCGAAGGTACCTTCATGTAGTTCTTCCATGATTCTTTCTGCTTCAGTCTTATCCACACAACGCAGTAAAGTCGAATCATGGTTTCGCTTGTATAGAATGTTGTTGCTGAGGAAGAACTTCGCTGCGAACCTTCTCAGAAACTTCTTGTCATTGACAGATGCACCCTCGGGGTATTCTTGAGCTTCCAGATACCTCTTCACCTCATGGTACCAGAGTTTTTCAGTTACTATCTCAGCCTCAAGATCACAACAATGTGCAGGTTCATCTAACTTCCAGATAATGATCCGGGGAGCCTCATTGTCCCATTTGACTTTGAACATGGAAGACATTGTAGCCAGTGCGTCCGCCAACTGATTCTCCTCTCTTGGGAAGTGTTCAAAAGTTATCTCTGAAATGGGGGATCAATGTCAACACACACTCTTTGTAAGGAATGAGGTTTGGGTGTTTCGTATCCCACTCGCCTTTGATCTGATTGATCACGAGAGAGGAATCTCCGAAGACACTCAGGAACTTGATCCTTAAGTCAATCGCAGCTTGAAGACCCATGATGCATGCCTCATACTCTGCCATATTGTTGGTGCAGTTGAAACATAGCCGGGCGGTAAATGAAGTATGAGTGCCTTTGGGGGATATGATCACAGCGCCGATATCGTTACCCAAAGCGTTGGAGGCTCCGTCAAAGTGCATAGACCATCGGGATCCTTCCTCAGGTCCTTCATCCGGTCCAGGGACTTCACAATCAGTCACTACCATGATGTTCTCTTCAGGAAATTCAAAGTTCATTGATTGGTCGTCGTCTACTGCCTGGTGTGCCAAGTGGTCTGCCAATACACTTCCCTTGATGGCTTTCTGAGTTGTATACTGGATGTCGTATTCTGTCAAGATCATTTTCCATCTTGCTATTCTTCCAGACAGAGCAGGATTTTCGAATATGTACTTGATCGGGTCCATTTTTGAAATCAACAGAGTAGTGTGAGTCAGCATATACTGTCTCAGCCGGCGAGCAGCCCATACCAAAGCGCAGCAAGTTTTCTCGAGCAGTGAGTATCGGGTCTCACAGTCGGTAAACTTTTTGCTAAGGTAATAAATGGCGTGCTCTTTTCGGCCAGACTCGTCATGCTGCCCCAGCACACATCCCATTGAGCTGTCAAGTACTGTCAGGTATAGTATTAGAGGTCTCCCTTCAACCGGTGGCATAAGAATAGGTGGTTCTTGGAGATACTCTTTGATTCTGTTGAAAGCGGCCTGACATTCATCATTCCAATGTACTACTTGATCTTTCTTCAGCAGCTTGAAGATTGGTTCACAAGTAGCAGTTAGGTGCGAGATGAATCGGGCAATGTAATTCAGACGTCCTAGAAAGCCTCTGACTTATTTTTTTGTCTTGGGAACTGGAATCTCCTGTATGGCTTTAACCTTGGCAGGGTCCACTTGAATACCTTTGTCGCTCACGACGAAGCCTAGCAACTTTCCAGATCTTACCCCAAATGTGCACTTGTTTGGGTTCAACCTCAGTTTGTACAACTTCAGACGGTCAAACAGCTTTTGTAAATGGTCAAGGTGTTCCTCCTCAGTTTGAGACCTTGCAATCATATCATCGACGTACACTTCAATCTCATGGTGGATCATGTCATGAAATAAAGCAATCATGGCATGTTGGTAGGTTGCCCCGGCATTTTTCAGTCCAAAAGGCATGACCTTGTAACAGAAGGTGCCCCACTGAGTAACGAAGGTAGTCTTCTCCATGTCTTCAGGAGCCATCTTGATCTGATTATATCCGGAGAAACCGTCCATGAAGGAGAACACCTTGTGCTGAGCAGTATTGTCAACCAGAACGTCGATGTGAGGCAGGGGGAAGTCATCCTTAGGGCTCGCCCTATTCAAATCCCTGTAGTCAACACACATTCTGACCTTACCATCTTTCTTCGGTACCGGAACCACGTTGGCAACCCACTGAGGGTAAGAAGTTACTGCAAGAAAACCGGCGTCAAATTGTTTCATAACCTCAGCTTTGATCTTCTCGGACATCTCTGGACGCATACGGCGGACCTTTTGTTTTACCGTAGGGCAGTCTTCCTTGGTAGGCAAGTGATGAACCACAATGTCAGTATCCAACCCAGGCATATCTTCGTAAGACCAGGCAAAGATTTCCACATAATCATGCAACATCTGAATCAACCGTTGTTTCACGCTGAGCCCCAGATTGGCACCAATCTTAACTTCTTTTCTATCTGTCTCAGTACCCAGATTTACCGTTTCCACTGGCTCTTCATGTGGCTGAATGGCCCTCTCTTCCTGGAGTAACAGTCTTGCAAGCTCACCAGGCACTTCGCAATCATCTTCACCTTCGTCTTCGGCTAAGTTGATCGGATTTTTGAGTCATAACTGGAAGTAGCAGAGTCGTTACCAGTGAGATCCAGAGTGGATTGGAACCTGTATAGGTGAGTGTGTGTAAATATAGCTGTTTTGCAATATATAAAGAAAGAAAGAAAGGGAGCACAAGATTTGAGATGCGAAAAAACGTCCAATGTCTTTATTCATGATATATGGAAATGACAAGTAATAAGCCCTCACAAATGAAGCCACGGTGCCCCGGGTAAGACACTGGGCCATAAAGTTTCAATTTATTATTCATTACAAATTAAAAAACAAAGGAATTCATTACTGAGTAACAAAAGTAACAGGTATGTAGTCTATTGCAGTCCAATTGTTCAATCCACTGTCGGCCGTTGGGTAGATCCGACTGTCAAACTCTGATTCCTCCGCATCGCCTTCAATAGCATTCACTCTCGGGTTGGTGATGAACACGGGAGGTCTTCCGATCCTTGCTTTGCGTACAGCCCTCTGAGCCTCTGCAGTGAAACCCAGCCCGAACTTTTCAGTTTTAGGAGTAAAATCAGGGAGCCTGCCCCAGTTTGCACATTCACCTTTTTCAATCACAGCCCGGGCGTCCTTCAGGGAAGCCATCTTCAAAGGAAAGTCTTCTTCAATTACTGTTTCTGCTGACGCCAATGTTAGAGGCACCTCTTCAAAATGTTGAAAGGGGGTTTCAATGAACTCCCCGTCCATCTCTATATATCAGAATGAGTTCAGATGACTAACCATGTATTCTTCCTCCCCCTGCACTGTAACAATCTTCCCTCTGACAGGGTATTTAAGCTTTTGGTGTAGAGTGGATGTTACAGCCCCAGCCTTGTGAATCCAAGGTCGACCCAGCAAACAGGAGTAAGATGGACGAATGTCCATCACATAGAACGTTGAATCAAAGACTTGAGAACCAACACGAATCGGAATATCCACTTCACCATGTACCATCCTCTTCGACCCGTCAAAGGCTCGGACCATGATGTTACTAGGCTTCAACTCCAGGCTCTCACAATCTAACCTGTCTAAGGCCTTCTTGGGCAATACATTCAGTGAAGAACCGGTGTCTACCAACACGTGTGCAAGAGTAGTGCCCCTGCATTCAATGGAGACATGCAGGGCATCATTGTGGTTCTTTCCCTTAGCGGTCAAATCAGCATCCGAGAAACCCAACCCATTGTCGGCGGTCAAGTTGGCTACACAATCAGTAAATTGATCAACCGACGTCTCTTATGGCACATGGGCCGTCTTCAGGAATAAAATCAGGGCCTTGGCATGGGCCTCTGAGCACAACAGCAGTGACAGCATAGAGATTTTAGAGGGGGTGTGCCCCAGCTGTTCAACGACGTTGAAATCACTTTTCTTGATGATCTTAAGGATTTCCTCCATCTCTTGCTGTGAGGCTTCAACATTAACAGTCTTCGGTGCTTCCATCCGGGCAGGCACATCAGCAATCCCTTTGCCCCGAGTGATAGATGACTCGGCAGCAGGGGTAGAAACTTGATCAGGGGGGGAAACAGGCGCACTTGTAGGCGTGATGATAAGAGGTCTTCGGATAACTGGTGGCGCAATGTCAGGCGAGAAGAGCCTGCCACTGCGAGTAACTTTAGCGGGACCGGTGATGTTACTGATACCGGTACTAGTGTTGAACTCCTGCTTCACTCCAAGCATATACACATCTGCCCCATAGTGCCATGGGACAGCCTTGTCAGATTTATAGGGGAGGGGCCCCGGAACAGTAATGATAACAGGTGCAACAGACATGATTTTTACGGGCTTCCTCGGGGGAGCCTTGGTAGGATTGTTGAAAATAGTGAGGACAGATACCTCCTCAGTAGGAACAATAGGAACATCGATCTTCTTGAACAAAATTTCTTTGCTATCCATCAGGTTTTGGACGCCTGACTTCAGCAACGGACAACCAGCAGGGGAAACGGCACACAGAAGGAAACCCTTGCTACAACCCGGAAATAAACCGGCTAGCAACAGGTTCCTCTTGACAGTCAATAAAGGGGTAGCAACATCATCCAAAGAAACTGCATACAGGTCTTCCTCAATAGCATTTAATCCATGCTGGGGCATAGGAGCAGTCACAACGTTGGGCCTCTCGGGCGCCTCAAAATGCATTTCCTTGGCATCGATAAGGTCCTGTACCTTATTCCTCAGGGCCCAGCAGTCATCAATAGAATGCCCCGGGCTATCAGAGTGATAAGCACAGCGGGCATTAGGATTATATTTCGGAGAAGTTGTGTTTACCACCTTCGGAGCTTCTCTGACGGTTACCAAGTTGGTCGATAGCAGTTGCGGCAAGATCTGCGACAAGGTCATACTAAGCCGAGTATATTCTCTTCTGGGTCTCTCACCCCTTGGTTGGTTAGGTTGCCGAGGAGCGGCAGTAGGCTTTGTAATTACCACCGCGTTGACAGCTTGGCGGCGTTCTGGTTTATTTTGCCTCCTGGGGCCATACACAGCACTGGCTTCCTTCTTGAAAGGCTTTTTCTCAGAACTTGAGGACGCACTCTTCTGTATCTTCCCTGATTTCATACCAGCTTCTATCCTTTCCCCAGTCAGAATGAGGTCTGTAAACCCTGCAGACGAATTGCCAATGAGATGGTTGAAGAACGGCCCGGATAGGGTCCCCAAGAACATGTCCACAAGTTCACGATCATTTAACGGTGGCTGCACCCTGCCAGCCAGGTCCCTCCACTTCTGCGCATACTCTTTAAAACCTTCTCCCGATCCTAGCGACATACCCTGGAGTTGGGTACGTGTAGGAGCGAGGTCGGCATTGTACTGATACTGCTTGTAAAAGGCAGTAGCCAATTCCTCCCAGTTACGAACCTTGGTTCCATCCAGTTGATAGAACCATTCGAGATGAGTCCCTGAAAGACTCTCCTGGAAGAAATGGATCCATAAGTTCTTGTCCACAGTATATGGCTGGATCTTTCGCACATAAGATCTGAGATGTAGCTTAGGGCAGGACGCCCCGTCATACTTTGCGAAAGATGGTGCTTTGAACTTATGTGGGATCACCACACCCGAAGATAGACCCAGGTCCCCAAAATCCAACCCAGGCACTTGTTGAATTTCCATGGCATTCAGACGATCCTCTAACTGCTTGTACTTGTCTCCAGCTGGAGGATACTGCTCCTCATTAAAATCAGTCTCGTTTTCAGAGACCATCGGACTAGGAACCCTTCCCCCCTGGGGATTGCCTTTCCCTACAGAAGAACCAGCTTGATCAACCTCATTCTGCAGTGTGTTACCAAACCTTCGGCCAGTGTTGAATAGTACAGTTCTCTTCTTCTTCTTCTTGACCAGCAAAGCCTTCAATTCCTCTTGACCTTGGGCCAAACTCATGATCAGCTCTTGGAACTGGGCATTTTGAGCCTGGAGGGCCTTGATGGATTACTCAGTAGATGATTCAGGATTCATGATGAGATTGCTGAAATAAACAGCGAAGAACATTAAGCAACCTGAAAAGAAGAGTACCTGCTATGCACATGATGCATGATATGCTGTTTATGCAATGCATTCAAGGGTTCGAAAGTTCAAATTTGTTGTAGACAAAAAGGAACACACGTTATCATTAAGAAATCATTATTCAGTACATCAAAGCCTCATGGGCAAAAATTACAAAGTAAACTAATCCCAAAAGACACTGCGCATCCTCTTTGGGGCTATGTAAGTGTTGAGAGTCTTTTCCTCGTGCAGTAGGCGAGTGAGCTCCAAGACCTTCTTCTCACTAGCATGTAGACTGGCTTCAAGAGAATTCCGTTCTTCCTTAAGCTGGATCTAGCTCTTCTGCATTTCTTCCCAGGATGTAGGCATGTCAGGATGTTGAATGGTGTAGGACACCTCTCCTTCCAAAACTGGCTCTTTGATCACAGGGAGAACATGAGGATATGGCATCACTAATTTCTGGGAGCGGGCCCGTACCCACTTGAGATAAGGCTCCAACGGGATGGAGTTCCTGTGCCCCAGTGTCTTGCTGTCTACCTTGCTGGGCATCCTCCAAGCTCTGATAAATCTTTGGCGAAGGCCTTGTGCATCATTGTCGAAGTCAAAAACTATGTCAGGAATTAACATGTCGTGGGGGCCATCTCTCCGAGCATAACCAAATTGTCTCAAAGCCAGGCATGGGTTGTAAGTAATACCTCCTCTGATTCCAAGTAAAGGAACATTAGGAAACTCCCCGCAACGATCAATGATAGTGACGTCTTCTCTGGACCGAGAACACCAATGTATATCAGCATGCGTAAGAGTCATTAATCGTTGTGACCATCTCAAACCCCGCTCATTCTTCAAAACTGATTGTGGAAGGTGCGAAATAAACCACCTTCCCAGGAGAGGAGTGCAGCACATAAGAACACCTCTTTTTCTCATGGTTCGAGTGTAACATGAGTGAAGGATGTCCCCAAGCAACGTAGGTATAGGATTCCTGGACATGAAGATCTTGACAGCATTGATATCTATAAGCTGATCTGGATTCGGGAACAACACCAACCCATAGACCAGGAGTGCCACAACTTCTTCAAAAGCTTGTAGGTCAAGGGAATTCCAACATTCTTGGGCCTTCTCAAACAGAAACCTGGCCAAGAAACCTTTGATACCACTTCTAACTTCCCAATGTCCCTTGATGTCAGATGGTTGTAGGCGTAATGCTTTAGCAATCTCTTCAAGTTTGGGTTCCTTTTCTGTACCGTTGTAGGGTAGTTGACTAAGGTTGTGGATTTTCAGAAGCTGGGAGAACTCTTCCAATGTAGGCACCAGTTGATAATCCAGGAAAGTAAAGCAGTGGTGCAGAGGGTCAAAGAACTGGAAGAGGACCTTTATCATATCTTCCTCAATGTTGGTGTTGACCAAACTGATGAGTCTCCCATGTTTCTCACTGAAAGAAGAGCTCTCGGGAATCCTGGATGTAAGTTCCTTAAGCTGAGGAGGGACCCTTACAAGGTTGACCTGAATTGTCTTTCTGCGGATAGTTTCCATGTCCTACAAAACAAGAACAAAGATGAAGATTCAAACCCCTGAAGTGGTTAGTGGATGCATATGATGCTGTATGATGTTATGATGCTATGATTAAACACACCACAAGTATTCACAAAAAGCAAACATGGTAAGGCACACAAGTCACACCACAGCCTTTAGAGTTTAGGCCAGCATGGGGTCTGGGTATTACCCTCTTGAAGTTGGTGGGCTCAAAACCTGTCCTATCAGAAGTAACCGGGTTCTAAGGATCTCAATATCATTGGATTGTTTTCTGTGTTCATTGTTTCGATTTAGCCACTGAACTGGCGATCGAAATATTCCAAGAAAACAACCCTCAATAAGTGTAGTATCGAGTATCAACCAACTTCGGACTGCACCAAAGTCAGTTATCTCACTACCCTAAAGAGGCCAGGATGGTTCAATTAAGGTTCCTAAGGTCAGTTGATGCTTCACGACACCACGCGGCGGCCCCGTACTCTCCTTGACTTGACTCAAGGGTTACCGGTACTCACCAAAGTGCCACATCAACGTAGCAGACTGCTTCAACCGTGTCGGTATACCCCACACAGTTCCCTCACAGTCTTGTTGCTACTTTCTAAGAAGGTATCCCCCAGATCCGGGTTAGGATCTATAGAACTCCCAAGACAGTGCCCGCAATAATAAAGCAAACAAAACAAAGCAATTGAAAACACAGGTATGAGCTATCCTAAGGTACACCTCACTTTTAAGTATCCCCAGCAGAGTCGCCAGTTCTATGATCGGTGGAAATAGAACTGACTGTTTTTAGCTGGTTCGCAAAATGCCGCGGAAGCAAGAGTCGTCGCCGTCTTTTATTTTCTCCAACATGAACAGGACAAAAGCACAGCAAAATTCCTTATGAGAACGTTTCTCGGTTCGGGAGGTAGATTTATAGAAAGGGAAGGTGTTAGCACCCTTTCTATCCATGGTTATCCATGGGCTCTTAGATACTTGCTCTTATGTTTTCAAAATTTTTTGCTTTTCAAGTGTGTGTGGGTTTTGAAAAAGTTTCGTTTGAAAAATTTATAGGTAAATCTTGTATCTGTCCTCAAGAGTGTATGAAAAACTTGTTTGAAAACTTTTTGAAAGTGTCAGTGTGAAAAGATTTTTGATTTGTTTTTTAAGAGAGCAAGTATCCATGAGTTATCTACCTACCCTAAGGAATTAGGCTGTGTAAAAGTCCCTAAAGTAGTGCCATCCCACCATTGAGAGGTAGGTAGCACCACCGTTGGAGGTGTTCGGGTCAATTCGAGTGTAGGGACAGTGTGGTCACCGAAGCAATAGTAGGACACCTTAGAAGATACCCTTATGTCCTTGATCCTTTTTTTTAATCCGAGGCAACCGTTTTGAGGAAACTGTTTCGAGGCAACCGGATCATGGACATAAGAACGACCGCTAAAACGTCCTATACTTGACGACCACGTTTCGAAGGCAACGAGTGAGGCGTACCCTAGAAGTGGTGTGTGTATTGTGTGTTGTTTTCATGTTTAACAGTTTATCTTTGATCATGGTATTGTGAGCTACGCATTGTTTTTAATTAACATACATTCTTTCATGCGATTTTAGCAGTTAGGAGTGCGGAAAATTAAAAGACGGAAAGATAAAAGCTACGCTATTACAAGGCGCGGGTCTATACATCGCCAAAATACAAAGACCCGTTTTTGATAAAAAAATGCGGAAAGTAAAAGAAAAGCGATAAACCTAATTACTATTACATCCGGAAAGTAGTTACATAATAATCGATAAGAAAATAGTGCGCGAAAAGAATTAAAATCAGGACGTCCGAGGGTTTTGACCCTTTGCTTGAAATTAAATTAAATTAAAATCTAATTAATTATTTGATTAAAGAAAAGAAAGTATTTTTTATGTTTTTTGTATTTAGTGAAATAAAGAAAATAAAATCAAGAGAAAACCCTAATTCTAAGTTTATTTTAATTATTAATGAAAATAGTAAAGTTAACCTAATTTACTAGTTAATTAATTTACATGCTTATTTACAAAAATAATAATAATAATAAATAATGATGAAAATAATTAATTAAGAAAAGATAAAAAATGTCAAAAACCTAATTCTATATTTTTTTTTATTTATTAAGAAAAGAGATTAAAATATAAACCTAAATTAAACTAAAGTTAATTGTTAGAATTTATTTACAAACTATTCAAATGGTGAAATTAAATATTAATTAAAAAAACATTTTTTGAGTCTTTGATTTTTTTATGGAAAATTAATTTTAGTGAATTAATAATAATTATAAAAAAACAATTAAAAGAAAGAAAAGAAAATTAAATGGCAAACCAAGGGGGTGTCTGGCCCAAAGTGGAGGTAAACTGGAGCAATTCTGGCCCAAGAGACAAGGCCTTTGTTTGACTTTCCCACTCATGTGTATGCAGATTGACTGGGGTACACCCTGGATTTCATTTTGTGGCCATTGGATGAGTGATCAAGGCCACTTGGCAAGCTACGCGTGAGGATACATGATGGACCTTTGGGCGAACGCTGCATTACAACATGTTAACACAAAAATTAAGAATTATATGGGGGACCTGGGAATCGAACCCAGGTCCCAATGTTTGCAAGGCACGTCCTCCACCAACTGAGCTGTGAAACGCATTTGTACATATAATAGACAACAATTATAATATATGAAAAATGCCCATTATGCTGAGTCATTTAAAAAACGCGCTAAAGTTTGAATGTCCCAGTAGCATGGTGCCACGTCCATCTTCTTCCTTGTTTTCACCTGCAACATGAACAAGATAGCGGGGGTTTTAAACCCCCACAAACTGAAAGTCCTGAAAATAGCGAATAGAAGAGGATATAATATAAAAAGGGTGCGAGGGTCTTAATGAATTCGTCTTGTTGCAACGAATTCGTTCATACAGGTTTGGAGGTCCAATTTTATCATACAAGGAAAGCCCCATTGTGGATGCTCTGAAACCCTAACGTTTGTTCATGGTAGATTTTGATACAAGCAGTTTTAGCACAATTAAACTATACCAAAAGTTTCAGGGAGATGTCAGTAATACAAATCAATGATCAAAACATAGCAATGATGCGTAGAAATTAAGTTTCGATTATGATAATATTCGTTCAAACCATGACTTTGCTTTACCGTTTCTTTGAGTATGAGAGCTGGAAAGTGCTTGCAATACGTTCAGAAGACTCTCAGCAAGGGATTAGAATCCTTTTTAGGCTTTGAAACGTGCTGCAAATATGAAATCAGTTTTCAAGTTTCTCTCCAAAATTTGCAAATTGGTTATGTCCTTTGAGCAGCTTTTTCGTGTATGTCTGAATAGGGTTAGCTTTTGCATATGTATGTGAATGATTCTAGGTCAAAAATAAGCCCACAAATCCATGGATTAATGACTTGAATATTTGATTGCTAATCATATCTTTTTTCAATCTTTTTCCATGGAAACCTTGCCAATTATGGAAGATCTTGTCTTGTTGATTGAGAAACGAATTGCCAGCTTGCCCTAGTCACATTTGCTGCACAAAAAGATCTAAAAAAGCATATCTTTGAATTTTCTTATAATTAAAACCAATTAAATGAATTAATATAAATATAAATCCAATTAATTAATCAAAAATAAGAAAATAAATTATTTTGAGCTCAATGGGTCGTGCATAGGCTTTGGGTAATGATTCAAGAAAGAATTTGAGGCCCATTAGCAAATTTGAAGCTTTTTAGGCAAAGTTGACTTTTGAAAGTTCCCAAAAATTTCCCAACTTCTCCAATGTATATCTTGCTCAATTTTAAAGCTATGAACGTGTTCTTGGACATTTTGGAAAGGTCTTGAAGTCCTCTAACCAATTCCTTTGGTCCCATGTCATTTTGATTTACCAATCTCAAGTTATGGTCTTTGACGTAAAGTGCCTTTTTGTTGACTTTTGAAAATGACCTATAATGTTGAAATTGATAACTTTTTGTGAGAGCATTTCTTGGACTTGGAGTGTGAAGATGAGTTGTAGGAAATGTCATCCCCTTCAAAATGAGATTTGGATGGGATTTTTCTGATAAACCATGAAAAAGTTATGCCTTGGTCAATTTGCAGTTGACTTTTCAACTGTCCAAAAATAGAAACTTTTGCATCTTGAGACTTTTTGAGCCATGCTTTGAGGAATCATGATCAAGAATTGATCAAATGATGATTGTGGCTTCAAAATGAGATGTTGACCAAAAATTTTGACTTTTGACTGTCAAATGACCATTTTGCCCCTGTAGTTGACTGTGAAGCAATTAGGGTTTTTGACTGGGCAACTTGATGCTGTGAGTCTTGAAACTTAACATATGGATGCTTGACAATGTATATAGGCATGTGGGACTTGATTGGACCCTTGAAAACCTCAATTTCTTTGCAAGAACCAAAACCCTAATTTTGACTGTGTTAGGAGGCAATTGGACTATGCAACCCTTGATAGATTTTGAATCATCTGGAGATTGATCTTGCCAAATCTTGAAGAATATGGGAGGGAAAATTTTGGGGTACAACACCTTGCAACATTTCTAATCATGGTTATACGAAGACCCACGCCCGTGTAAGTTCAGATACGCCTAAGAGGGAGGGTGAATTAGGTTCTTACAACTTTTTCTGAATTGTATGAATATTTTTACACGAGTTTCTTTTCTTTCTTTTTCTGATAAGTGATGAAAGCAGTAAATGCGGAAAGTAAAGAACACATAGATGTATCCTGGTTCCCCTCACAGTCCGAGAGTACTCCAGTCCCCTTTCAACATGAAAGAGATTTCCTTATAGTTGGTAATTTATACAAAGACTACCTAACAACCAAGAACAATCCTCTTGGACCAAGAACAATCCTCTTGGATTTTCACTAAGACCACAAAGAGAACAATCTTCCCTAAGTGTCTTTCTTGTTTCCAACAATCCTGAAAAGAAGGATACAATAGTTTGTTTGATTTGTATAAGAGTTTAAATAATGAAAGAGCGATGTTAATCACTTGATTGATCTTTTATATTCAATATGAAATTTAAGATGGAATACTCTTCTAAGTGCTCAAGAACAATTTTCAGTATGCATATGAAAATGATGAACATAAATCTTGAGTATAGAGAGTATGATCAAAAGAATAGAAAGTAATAGTTGTTAGTGATTGTTGTTGTATTTCAAAATTCTAAATGAAAATAATTTATAGTGTAGTAATACCTCTTCAATGAATCATAGCAATGTTTAAACCATTTTTACTAAAACAATGTATTTGAAAAGATACAAAGATTGCCATGAAAAGGTGTTACAAAAAGTTGCTGGAAAAATGAATTTTTTCAAAATTTGAAGCACAACAATCGGTTGCACTAAAGCAACAACCGATTGCTGTAAAAGAAACGTTTAAAAAATTTGAAAAATATAACTATGATAACCGATTGTCATTAAAGAGCAATCGGTTGCTCATAAGCCAACGTTCAAAAAATTTGAAAACAAAACACATGACAATCGATTGCTGCTAGATGACAATTGATTGTTGTCAAACAAAAACTTTTTGTTTTTGAATGCAACCGATTGTCCTAGCATGACAATCGATTGCTTGTGTACAAAAATTGAAAAATCATTATTTTCAAAGATTTTAAGAAATTTAAAACATCCTTCTTCAATCATACATAGTATATACTCAAAATATTATTTTAATAAAGTAAATGCATGATTAAAAATAATTTTGAGCACTAAGAGCATAAGATCAAAAATTTCATATACCTTAAGCCATAAGTCTTGAAAAGTTGATCTTGATCAATGAATCTTGCTTGAGATAAATATTCTATCTTGATCCATTCATTTTTGCATGCTAGCTTGTCTTCATCAAAACATTTGGAAAGCTTGATTTCATAGTCTCCCCCTTTTTGATGATGACAACCATTGCTTGAAGTTTGGAGTGCATCTTGGTTTTCTCTAATCAAGTTGTTTAAAAACTCCCCCTAAGTCAAAGACTCCCCCTTGATCTATTGCATGAGGGTTTTGAAGATTGCTTGCTTGCTGCAATTAGGGTTAGAGAAACACAAAAGAAACTACAAAGTCTTCTACCCCTTTGTCATTAGCAAAAAGGAATGGGAAAGAAGATCATAAAAAAAATTTCACATATAAACAACATAGCATAAATAAAGTTTGCATACATAGATATATCAGAAACAAAGTGCACAAAACGAAAGGGATCACAATACATGAAGTGTCTTAAACGAAACTAGAAAAACGACATAAAACATAAGAACATAAAGTACTAGGAAATATAATAACTTAAAAACTAATCATCCATGCCTTCAACAAAGTCTTCATCATCTTGATCTTCACCATCATTGCCTTCATTGGTTTGAGGTTGAATGAAAGGGTAATGATAGGGTTAAGCTTCATAAGGAGGGACATTTGTATGGGCATAGAGATGAGCAAATTGATTATTCATGTTGTTGTTCATGTATTAAAGGTAGTCAAAAACTTGATTGAAGGAGTTTTCCATTGGTTGTGGAGGTTGGTTTTGAAGTGGTTGTTCTTGTGGAGGTTGGTTTTGTGGAGGAGTATGAATGTATGTGATGGTTCTATTAATCGGATCAAATTTGATGTCGGTTTTGGTATTACATACTTTCTTCGGAGTGATTTCATGTTTGGGGTTAGTCATAGGCACCATGTATTCACCAGACAAGGGAACATTGAACTTCTCAAACACAAGGGTAAGCCAGGAGCCATAAGGAAGAGTAGAAGCATTTTCATTATGTAGTGCCAAATGATGTAGAATCACATAAGACCAGTTGATTTGAATCCCATTCTTCATTGCATACAGAATCTGCATCTCACAATCATTGATATTGGAAATGTTTGAGAACTTTGGCATAACCACATACGCCAAAAAGTAGTGGATCAAACGATCATCAATAGTGAGAATTCCTACAAACCAAGAGTTCCTCTCCGGAGTTCCACCAATAAGCCTTTGCCTTTTCTGAATAAAATCACGCTCGGGAATTCTTGAAATTCCATAGTAGAAGTCTCCTTTGTTGTAGCCAGTAAGATTTGCATTTGAGAGAAGTTTAATGCAAGCACCATCATGTGGAATACCCAAAGCTTCACCAAAATTCTACACTGTGAGTTCTATAGGAACCCCTTTGACATTTGAAATCATGCATCCTCTAGTAATGGTTATATTGCTGTAGAAAATTATAACCAAAGTGGGGTAAATGGGTCCATTAACACCAATCAACTTGTATATCCCTTGAGATCTAAATAATGCTGGAAAACTGAAGCATTCGGAATAGAAGTTGTCAAGATTACCGAACCTTGGTAGAAGAACCGTCATCTTCTGAAAGTGAGACACAAATCTTTCCCTTTGGATTCTTGATGGAATGAGTTTTGAGATATCATCACCTTGAGATGAGGAAGAAGCTTTTCCCTTGCCTTTCTTTGAGGTTGACATGGTGAGGGATGAGAGAATTGGAAGGGGAAAAGGGTATTTGGTGTTTGTATGGTTTCTTGAGACAAAAGAGGATATATGAAGTTTATGTTTTGGTTGGACTTTTATAGATGGATAGGCATTCAATGGATAGGTAAGGCATTCAATGGTTAGGTAAGGAATTCAATGGTTTAGTAAAAAACAATAAAGACTGGTAGCATAGAGATTCTTGAGTGTGTGACTATCCAAAAAATTGTGTCATAGGAAAAGACTAAGCATTAAAAGATGTTGACCAAACACTTAAAACATTCAAAAAGAGAATAAAAATATGGTACAAAATAAATAATAGTAATGGCAATGGAAGAGAAAGAATAAAAGAGAGTGTAACTGAAAAAAAAATAAAAAAATTCAAAAACTTGAACTGTGCAATCGATTGTTGTTTGATGACAACCAATTGCACCCTTTGAAAATTTAAACAGGGGCAAAAAAATTGAGAGAGAAACCGGTTTTCGTGGAGTGACAACCGATTGTGTTTAAAACAGAATCTAAATTTTTTTAGCAACAACCGATTGTCACTCTATGACAACCGATTGTCATTAGTGAAAAAGTGAAAAATACTTAATTTTTGGGGATTTCATGGTCATATATCAAAAATTTAGTAATAAAAACATGGATCATGATATATTACCATAAAGTTAAGATTAAGATCATAGCCATGTACCTTAATTAGATAATGTCATTTTCGTCCAAGATACCTAGCTCTCTTCGGATCTTGAAAAATGGTTCTCTTTCCAACGGTTTAGTGAAAATATCTGCTAGTTGATTATACGTATCCACGAAGGTGACTTCGACATCTCCTTGAAGTACATGATCACGAAGAAAGTGATGTCGGATGTCGATATGCTTTGTTCTAGAATGAATCACCGGATTTTTTGTAATGTTGATTGCACTTGTGTTGTCGCATCATAGTGGAATGCATCCAAGGTCGAGTCTGTAGTCACGGAGTTGTTGCTTGAGCCATAGAATTTACGCACAGCAACTACCCGCTGCAATGTATTCTGCCTCGGCCGTACTAAGAGCCACACAAGCTTGTTTCTTGCATGCCCAAGAGACTAATGCATTTCCCAAAATGTGACAAGTGCCACTTGTGCTTTTTCTATCTGTTTTACATCCTGCATAATCAGCATCAGAATAACCAATTAAATTGCATATATTACCTTTTGGGTACGATAGGCCGACATTGGTTGTTCCTTTGAGATATTTCATGATTCTTTTTACCGCCGTGAGGTGAGATTCCTTCGGGTTTGCTTGAAATCATGCACACAGACATACACTGAACATGATGTCAAGACGACTTGCCGTCAAGTATAGCAGTGATCCAATCATGCCTCGATATTTAGTAATATCAATGGAAATACTAGATTCATCTTGATCAACATAAGTACCGGAGCCCATTGGCGTGTGCATTGATTTGCAATTATCCATATCAAACTTTTTCAAAAGTTCCTTGCAATATTTTGATTGATTGATGAAGATACCATCTTTCAGTTGCTTAATTTGCAATCCAAGGAAATAGTTCATCTTGCCCATCATAGACATCTCAAATTCTCCTTGCATCATCAACGAGAATTCTTCACACAAATCTTTGTTAGTTGAACCAAATATAATATCATCGACATAGACTTGTACTAATAATGTGTTACCTTTGATCTTCTTTATGAACAAGGTCTTATCCACTTTACCTTTCTCGAAACCTTTTTCGCATAAGAATGTACTGAGTCTGTCATACCATGCTCTAGGTGCTTGTTTTAAGCCATAAAGATCTTTTCTCAACTTAAAGACATGTGAAGGATTCTTGAAGTCTTCAAAGCCTGGGGCTTGTTTGACATAGACTTCTTCATTGATGTAGCCATTTAAGAATTCGCTTTTGACGTCCATTTGGTAAAGCTGAAAATTCAATGAACAAGCGTAAGAAAGTAAAACACGGATAGCTTCTAACCTTGCAACCGGAGCGAAAGTTTCTTCAAAGTTAATTCCTTCTTCTTGGTTGTATCCTTGGGCTACCAATCTTGCTTTGTTTCGAAAAATTATACCGTTCTCGTCAAGTTTGTTTTTGAACACTGGTACCTATGATGTGTTTGTCACTTGGTCTAGGAACAAGTTCCCAAACTTGATTTCTCTCGAACTGATTTAATTCTTCTTGCATAGCAATCATCCATTGGTCGTCTCCTAATGTGTCGTCGACTTTGGAAGGTTAGATTTGAGAAATGAACGTCATGTTCAAGCAAGCCTCTTTGAGGTTCAATCTTGTTGAAACGCCTTGACTGATGTCACCGATGATTTTATCAATAGGGTGATCTCTATGGGTTCTCCATTCCTTAGGTAGATCATTGACATTTGATTCATCCGGAGTTTGTTCTTCTTGTTGTTCCAATTGATTCTCATTGTTGGTCTTGGAGCCATCTTCTTGAGGAATATCTAAAGTCTCATCATCATTATTTAAAACAATAGTATCCTCCTCGGAGGGGTTAGATTCATCAAATGATACGTGCATAGATTCCTCAATAGTTAAAGTTCTTTTATTGTAAATACGATAAGCTTTACTAGATAAGGAGTATCCAAGAAAAATACCTTCATCTGATTTTTCATCAAACTTACCAAGGTTGTCTCTGTCGTTGTTAAGGACAGAACATTTGCAGCCAAAGACATGAAAGAATGAAATATTTGGTTTCCTTCCTCGAAAGAGTTCATACGGAGTCTTCTTCAAGATAGGTCGAATATTAACTCTATTTCTTACAAAGCATGTCGTGCTTACAGCATCCACCCAAAAGTATTTTTGGAAGGTTTGAATCACTAAGCATTGTCCTTGCAAGTTCAATGAGAGACCTATTCTTCCTTTCTACAACTCCATTTTGTTGAGGAGTCCTTGGTGCTGAGAAATTATGTGATATTCCATGTTCTTCACAGAAATCTTCAAAGGAGGAATTCTGGAATTCTCCACCATGGTCGCTTCTTATGGAGGCAATAAATAGTGACTTCTCATTTTGAATTTGCTTTGCATATTTCTTGAACGCCTTGAATGCATCATTTTTATGCACTAAAAAGAGTGTCCAAGTATATCTATAAAAGTCATCAACAATAACTAGAGCGTATACATTACCTCCGAAGCTTCTTGTTCTTGAAGGGCCAAACAAGTCCATATGAAGCAGTTGTAGTGGCCTAGTAGTGGATACCACATTCTTGGATTTGAAAGTTGATTTTGTTTGCTTTCCCTTTTGACATGCATCGCAAAGTCTATCTTTGATGAACTTTATCTTAGGCAGTCCAACAACAAGGTCATGCTTAATCAATTTGTTTAAATTCTCCATATGAATATGAGCGATTCTTTTATGCCATAGCCATGAGCCATTGTTGTTTGCCATTAGACATTTAACCTTCAAAGACAAATCGTTGAGGGAAATCATAAAAATATTATTTACTCTTTTACCTTTAAGTTTAGCCTCATGTGTGACTTCATCTTCTATCAAACATTCATCTTTAGTGAACTTGATCTTGAAACCTTTGTCACATAGTTGGCTAATACTTAGAAGATTGTGCTTTAGTCCTTCGACATAAAGAACATCTTCAATTGATGTTAAAGGTGTACCACCAACTTTGCCTATGCCAATAATATTTCCTTTGTTGTTATCTCCATACGTCACATAACCCTTGGCCTTAAGCGTTAGATGTGAAAATTTGTCGATATCTCCCATCATATGCTTAGAATAACCATTATCGAGATACCATAGATTTGAAGTGGTCGTCAAGCTTACCTAAAAAACAAGATTAGGTTTTGTTAGGTACCCAAGTTGCTTTGGGTCCTTCATAATTAGTTCCTTTCTTAACCCACACATAATGCCCATTTTCCATGCCAAAGTTTCTAACATAACAAGCATTAGGTGTGTGTCCTCGAATACCACAATAAAAACAAGTAGGTTCAAATTAACTTCTATATCTAGAAGGATAAGATTTCTTCTTAGAGGGTATTTTCTTTTTAGGATAGTGATGAACTATTTTGGGAGTGATTTCTTTCTCTTTGGTTGGTTGATCGCTAGCCTTGACAAAGATGGTTTTGTTGGTACTTGGTTTTGAAAATTTTGAGTATCCAAGACCACTTTTGTCATTTGAGTATCTTTGTTGGCTAAGAACACCTTCCAATCCAATTTGTCCTTTTTCATACCTTTCAAGAACCCTTTTCAATTTGACAATTTGGAAAGAGAGAGATTCACACTTTGTGCATACAAAATTCTATTTTTCATCACTAACTTTTTGTTTTTCATCTTTGAGATCTTTTTCAATAGATCCACATTTTTCTTCCAACGATGAAATTTGTTTCTTTTGTGATGAGATATTTTGGTACAGAATTTTGCATTCATTTAACAGTTCATTTATAGCACCTTGTTCTTCACTATCAAAAAGAGAGAATATGTTACTAACCTCATCATCTTCGCTTTCGGAGTGGTGTGAGGCTATTAATGCAAGATTGGCACTTTCGTCGCTATCGGAGTCGGATGACGAACTTAGTTCAACATCTTCCCATGCAACATATGCTTTCTTATCTTTTGATTCCTTCTTGCCTTTGTAGCCACTTTTCTTTGAAAGTTTTGGACAGTCCGGTTTGATGTGACCTTGTTTACCACATTCATAACAAGTAACTTCTTGTGTTGATGAGGATCCTTCCTTCTTCTTGAAGTGTTTCTTCTTTTTTGAGTGTGAGAAGGCTTTGTCATTTTTACCAAAGAATTTTCCAAGTCTTTTAACGAGAAGCATGAAGTTTTCATCTTCATCAGGATTATCTTTCTTTTCGTCTTCCTTGGAGTCAATCTTCAAGGCAATGTTCTTAGACTTCTTTTCTTGATTTTCACGCTTTTCCAATCTACCTAGTTATGTCTCGTATTCTTGAAGTTTCCCGAACAAAGTTGCGGATGTCATAGTAGCGAGACTCTTCTTTTTTGAGATTGCCGTTACTTTTGGTTGCCATTCTCTAGTTAAGGATCTGAGCACTTTTAGGTTCAACTCATCATTGGTCAATGTTTTCCCAAGTGCCCTTAGATGATTTGTTAGATGCACAAATCTCTTTTGTAAATCAAGAATGGATTCTCCGGGTTGCATACGGAACAATTCATATTCTTGACTTAACTTATTAAGTCTCGATCTCTTTACTTCAGTTGTTCCTTCATGTGTTTCAACCAGTGTATCCCAAATTTCTTTTGTTGTTGTACATGCTTAGATACGGAAGAATTCATCCATACTAAGTGCGCTTTGAAGGAGGTTTATTTCCTTTTTTTCATACAAGACCTTTTTCTTATCATCATCATCCCATGTAGTTTTAGGCTTTGATGAGCCAACGCCGTTTACTACAGTTACCGGAACAAAGGGGCCATTTTGGACAGCATCCCATATTTCTTCTCCTTGTGCTTTTAGATGAGCCTTCATACGGATCTTCCAGAAATCAAAATATTCACCACAGAATAGAGGAGGCTTGTTGCTACTGCCACCGTCTATGAACACAAAATTGTTGTTTGCGGAAGCCATTCTGGATCTAGTAGGAACAGGTTACCTATAACCTGCTCTGATACCAATTGTAAGTTCAGATGCGCCTAAGAGGGGGGGTGAATTAGGTTCTTAAAACTTTTTATGAATTGTATGAATATTTTTGCACGAGTTTCTTTTCTTTCTTTTTCTGATAAGTGATGAAAGCAGTAAATGCAGAAAGTAAAGAACACAGAGATGTATCCTGGTTCCCCTCACAGTCCGAGAGTACTCCAGTCCCCTTTCGACATGAAAGAGATTTTCTTATAGTTGGTAATTTGTACAAAGACTACCTAATAACCAAGAACAATCCTCTTGGACCAAGAACAATCCTCTTGGATTTTCACTAAGACCACAAAGAGAACAGTCCTCCCTAAGTGTCTTTCTTGTTTCCAACAATCTTGAAAACAAGGATACAATAGTTTGTTTGATTTGTATAAGAGTTTGAATAATGAAAGAGCAATGTCAATAACTTGATTGATCTATTCAATATGAAATTTAAGATGGAATACTCTTCTAAGTGCTCAAGAACAATTTTCAGTATGCATATGAAAATGATGAACATAAATCTTGAGTATAGAGAGTATGATCAAAAGAATAGAAAGTAATAGTTGTTAGTGATTGTTGTTTTATTTCAAAATTCTAAATGAAAATAATTTATAGTGTAGTAATACCTCTTCAATGAATCATAGCAATGTTTAAACCATTTTTACTAAAACAATGTATTTGAAAAGATACAAAGATTGCCATGAAAAGGTGTTACAAAAAGTTGCTGGAAAAATGAAATTTTTTAAAATTTGAAGCACAACAACCGGTTGCACTAAAGCAACAACTGATTGATGTAAAAGCAACGTTTAAAAATTTGAAAAATATAAATATGACAACTGATTGTCATTGAGGAGCAATCGGTTGCTCATAAGTCAACGTTCAAAAAATTTGAAAACAAAACACATGACAATCGATTGCTGCTAGATGACAATCGATTGTTGTCAAACAGAAACTTTTTGTTTTTGAATGCAACCGATTATCCTAGCATGACAATCGATTTCTTGTGTACAAAAATTGAAAAATCATTATTTTCAAATATTTTAAGCAATTTAAAACATCCTTCTTCAATCATACATAGTATATACTCAAAATATTATTTTAATAAAGTAAATGCATGATTAAAAATAATTTTGAGCACTAAGAGCATAAGATCAAAAATTTCATATACCTTAAGCCATAAGTCTTGAAAAGTTGATCTTGATCAATGAATCTTGCTTGAGATAAATCTTCTATCTTGATCCATTCATTTTTGCATGCTAGCTTGTCTTCATCAAAACATTTGGAAAGCTTTATTTCACAGCCCGTCCCGTTCACATCTAAAGATAGGGTTACTTACCAAATCAATGGTAAGATAACAATGTCAAAGGAAAAAGGAAATGAACATGAAAGACTTTTGAGTAGATAGAATGTTCCTAGTTACTTGCTCAATTTCAAAACCAAAAACACCCTTGCTATTTTCAAAAGCAAACACCAACACTTTCAAAAACATCTTTCAAAACTTGAAAACATTTTCAAAAAGATCAACACTTTGTATACATTCTTACGAACGAGAATCATTATAAAGTTTGCCTAAACAATGGCGCCTTTTCAAAATACTTTCAAAAACCACACAAAGCACATTTTCAAACAAAAGCAAGTGATCTAGCAAGTAACTAAGATCCCTTGGAAAACCATGGATGAAAAGGATGCTAATACCTTCCCTTTTCATAATCTACCCCCCAAACTTAAGAAACAATCTCAAAGGTCTTTTCTGTTCTTTTTCACCTTTCCTTTTGGATAAAAGAAAAGTCGGTGGCGACTCTTGCTAACTGCAACATTTGAGATAAAACGCAAAACACCCAAGTCAGTTCTCCCACTGTATCACAAAACTGGCGACTCTGCTAGGGAACATTCTAAAAGTGGGGTTACCTTGGGGCTAGATCACATTTACTTACTTTCTTTGTTAGACTTGTTTGCTTTACATTTTGGTTCTTTGTTTGGGTTTAAATCCTCTACCCGAATTTGGAATACCTTATAGGTAAGTAGCAATACGTTATTGAAATTATGCGGGGTATACCAACACGGTATAAGAAATAGCTATGTTAGTGCGACATATTTGTGGGTACCGGTAGCCCTTGAGTAGTCAATGAGAATACGAGGCCGCTGAGTGATGTCATAAAGCACTAATGAACTTTTAGAACCTTTACTTGACCAACTTGGCCATTAGGACGTAGTGAGATGACCAACTTTGGTGCAGTCCGAAGTTGGTAGATACTCGATACTACACTCATTGAGGCTTGGTTTTTTTGGATATTTCGGTCGCCATTTAAGAAGCTTGCACTGAAACAATGCCCAAGAAAACTAACCAGTGATATTGAGCTCCTTAGAACCCGGTTACTATTGAAAGGACAGATTTTGAGCTAACTAAACTTCAAGAGAGTACTTACCTATGAGACTTCATGCAAGCCTAAACCTAAGGAGTTGTTTTCTTTGTTTGTATATACTTACTTGTACATAACATCATAAACATCATGACATCATACTCATACTCACTAACCATTTCAAGTATTTTTGGGATTTATCTTTGTTCTGTTTTGTAGGACATGGATTCTATTTGCAGGAAAACCATTCAAGTCAATCTCGTAAGGATCCCTCCTCAACTCAAAGAGTTAGCATCAAGGATTCCTGAAAATTCTCTATTCACCAAAAGACACGGTCTCCTACTAAACTTGGTCACCTCCAACACCGGTGAAGACATGATGAAGGTGCTCTTTCAGTTCTTTGATCCTTTATACCATTGCTTCACATTTCCCGATTATCAACTTGTGCCAACTTTGGAAGAATTCTCCCAACTCTTGAGGATTCCCATTCTCAATCAAATACCTTTCAACGGTACGGAAAGAGATCCAAAGCCAGAAGAGATTGCTCAAGCTCTACACTTGCAACCATCTGATATCAAAACTAATTGGGAAACAAGGAGTGATGTCAAGGGTTTCCTAGCAAAGTTCTTGTTTGAGAAAGCCCAAAATTGTTGGAACTCTTTGGATTTGCAAGCTTTTGAGGAAATTGTGGCTCTCCTCATCTATGGGATGGTTTTGTTTCCAAATTCTGACCAACTCATAGATGTGAACGCTGTCAAAATCTTCATGTCTCGTAACCCAGTACCTACTTTGCTAGGGGACATCTTACATTCTTTTCACACTCGCACCATGAGGAAAAGAGATATCCTTATGTGTTGTACTCATCTTTTTTCAAGATGGTTTATTTCACATCTTCCCCAATTTGTATTGAAGAATGAGCAAGGTTCAAGGTGGTCACATAGGTTGATGACGCTCAGACATTCAGATATTCATTGGTGTTCCCGCTCTTTGGAGAATGTTACTATCGTCGACCGTTATGGAGAATTCCCTAATGTCCCTTTACTTGGCATTAGAGGAGGTATCACCTACAACCCTTGCTTAGCCTTAAGACAGTTTGGTTACGCCTGAAGGGATGGTCCACATGAGATGCTTATTTAAGGTTAGGTATTTGACTACGAGAGAGACGATCAAGGTTACCGTCAGAGGTTTATCCGAGCTTGGAGGATGTTGAATAAGGTGGATAGCAAGACGCTAGGACACAAGAATTACATTCCCCTCGAGCCTTACCTTAAATGGGTACGAGCTCGTGCTCAGAAACTTGTGATGCCTTATCCCTCCGTCCTACCAGTCATCGTGGAGCCTGTGGTCGAAGGAGATGTTCCCTACACTATCCTCCATCCCGGCATGCCTACCTCTCTCTAAGACTTGCAAAAGGGTTGGATTAAGCTTAAGGAAGAACGCGATACTTTCGAACCTCAATTTTGTGCTGGTGAGAAGAGGGTCTGGGAGCTTACAAAGCAACTACAAGAAGAGCAAAGTGTGAACGCTCATCTCACACCAAAGAGGATGCATTCAGTCTTTTCATCTTAGAAAGTTATTTTGTAAGCCCAAGAGGCATGATGTAATCTTGTTTTGTCTAATGAAAGTTAACGTTTGTTCATTCTTTCGTCTATACAAATTTAAATTTAATTAATCCTTGAAATCATTTGCATGTACATATTCCATGCATCATGACATGATAGGCTTTCGCATAACAAGTTTCCTTATCTTTCTGCTGTTTATTTCAGCAAGATGGATCTAGAGAAAACTGTGACGGATCTCCAAGCCCAGAATTCTCTGTTTCAGAAATCTCTACTAGCCCTAGCCAAGGGGCAGCAAGATATGATGGCTTTGCTGGCCGTTAAGAAGAAGCCAAAGAAGAAAGCTCTACTCAACATGGGTAGAATATTAAAGGAGACAATCCGTGAAATCCCAGTAGGAGGAGACTCATCTGAAGAGAACGAGAACCAGGTCAGTGAAGTCAAGAGAACTCAAGCTGAATGTGCTAATGATCAAGAATATGATGATGATTATTTCAACGAGCAGTATCCACCCGCTGATATCAAATATAAGCAGTTAGAAGACAAATTGAAAGCTGTTGAAATCCAAGCCGTCCCCGGTTTAGATTTTGATGATTTGGGTTTGATCTCTGGGGTAGTCATTCCCAACAAATTCAAAGTACCACTCTTTGCAAAGTAAGATGTGGTTTCTTGTCCAAAACTCCATTTGAAATCTTATGTGCCCAAGATACAGCCGCACACTGCTGATAATAAGCTTTGGGTTCACTTTTTCCAAGAGAGCTTGGCTGGAACACAACTTGAATGGTTTTATCAGTTAGATGGTTCTCGTATCAACACTTGGGAGGATCTAGCTACTACCTTCTACCATCAGTATCAGTACAATGCCGACTTGGCACCAACAAGGGTTCAGTTGCAAGATATGACCATGGGAAAGAATGAAGAATTTATGCAATATGCGCAAAAGTGGAGAGACCTTGCTAGTAGGGTTCAACCTCCCTTGACTGATAGGGATCACATCGACATGTTCATGAGCACTTTATCTGGTCCTTTCTTTAATCTGTTGGTTGGCTGCTCTTCTTCTGGTTTCACCGAATTAATCTTAACCGGCAAAAGAGTTGAAAGTGGCATTAAAAGTGGGAAGTCTCTGTGGCATCTACCTCCACTCCTAATCCTATCAAGAAACCTTTTGCTGCAAAGAAGGAAGTCAATGTTGTGTATGGGGCAAGGGCCCATACCAAGAAGAACGATCACTCGTCTGTCAATGTTGTCTGAATCTCTAATCCAACTCCTACTCCAAGACCATCTGCAAATCATCAATGTTTTGAAATTCCAAGAAGACAATTTATGAGGTTAGGTATGTCACTGTCTCAATCCCTTAAACATTTTCTCAAGGCTAATTTAGTGACATTGTGCGATCCTCCCGCCAACCCTGACACCTCATCACCAAAGTATAATCCAAACACTAAGTGTGCTTACCATTCAAACAGCCTCGGGCACGAGACTGACCAGTGTTGGGCCTTGAAGAACAAAATCCAGGATTTGATTGACAACAAGACTATTGAGTTTGATCCTCCTCCAGCTCCGAATGTAATCACTGCTCCAATGCATAAGAATGACAAGAGTTTTAATGCTATTGAAGATACAATTTTTGTTGCCTCTGTTGAAGAATTGACTACTCCGCTGAATGTAATCAAGAATAATCTGTTGAAAGCTGGGATCTTCCCTGGCTGTGAAAAAGACTGTGTGTTGTACAAGACAACTGAATGGATATGAAGGGCTGAAAAAAGGCATACAACGCCTAATGGATAGCCATGAAATTCTGTTTGAAAAGACTCCACTTGCCAAGAGTTTGATTAAAAAATGTGAAGACCTCTCCATTATTACCATCTCAAACGAGCCTCTTAGGATCACCTCCAAAGGTCCTACTAAGATTTCAAATGAACCCACTATTTCTCCATTAATAATTACCAATCCCGGACCGATTCCCTACTCTTCAAACAAAGCGGTACCATGGAATCATGGTGCTGAAGTGTTCTATCATGGGATTAAACAAGATGCTTGGATCGGAGAAGAAAAATACGACAATGTTGATAACATAGTTGGCTCAAGCAAAGTAACTAGAACTGGAAGAATATTTTCACCCAATATCTCACCACCTGTTACAAGGACGCCCATCCGCATTACTGCTGCCAATCCAAGTACCGAGACAAGAGGGAAAGAGAAGGTTGTTGGGCCTGATGTGATTGAAGTACCCTCCAAGGACATAGATAATGAAGAACCCTCTGCTCGTGAGATGGACGAGATTTTGAAGATCATAAAAAGAAGCGACTTCAAGATTGTAGAACAGTTGGGGCAAACCCCTTCTAAGATTTCAATGTTGTCATTGCTGCTTTTCTCTGATGCCCATGCTCGGACATTAATCAAGTTCCTGAAAAAGGCTCATGTCCCCCATGAGACAACAACGGACCAATTTGAGAATTGTGTAGCTATCCTGACAACTGATAATGGCTTGGGATTTTCAGATGCTGACTTAACGCCTCTTGGGAAGAATCATAATAAAGCCTTACATGTTTCTGTCGAGTGCAAAGGGACTACCTTAGCACATGTGCTAGTCAACACTGGTTCTTCTCTGAATGTATTACCCAAGGGGGCGTTAGACCTTCTTGACTGTGAGGATTTAGTCTTGAAGCCAAGTGATATCATTGTAAGGGCATTTGATGGATCAAAGAGGAATTTTCATGGGGAGGTAGATCTTCCAATCAAAGTGGGCTCCCAAATCTTGAACTCCACCTTCTATATTATGGATATTTGTCCGGCCTATTCATGTCTGTTAGGTCGCCCGTGGATCCATAAAGTTGGGGTAGTAACCTCAACCCTCCACCAGAAACTCAAATATCCAGTCAAGGGCAGAATAGTCACCATCTGCGGAGAAGAAGAGTTTATGGTCATCCATCTTAACTCTTTCAAGTACGTAGAGATGGATGGGGAATTCATTGAAACCCCATGTCAAGCCTTTGAGTTCGTACCACCGATGATTTCTGCTACTAAATGTTCTTCCGATGAGTCTAAAGCTGTTAAGGCCACGCTAAAGATGGTTTCAGTCAAGGATGCATGTGATCGGTGGATCTGGAACTGACTGTTTAACGCTGGTTTCGCGAAATGTCGCGGAAGCAAGAGTCGCCACCGTCTTTTATTTTCTCCAACAAGGAAAGGACAAAAGCACAGAAAAATTCCTTATGAGATTGCTCTCGGTTCGGGAGGTAGATTTATAGAAAGGGAAGGTGTTAGCACCCTTTCTATCCATGGTTATCCATGGGCTCTTAGATACTTGCTCATTTGTGTTTTCAAAATGTTTGTCTTCTTTTCAAAGTGTGAGTGAGTTTGAAAAAGTTTCATTTAAAATTTCAGTTCGACTCTTGTATCAGTCCTCAAGAGTGTTTGAAAAGTTGTTTTTGAAAGCTTTTTGAAAAGTGTCGGTGTGAAAAGAGTTTTTGATTTGTTTTGAATTGGAGCAAGTATCTACGAGTCATCTACCTACCCTAAGGAATTAAGCTGTGTAAATGTCCTTAAGGTAGTGTCATCCCACCATTGAGAGGTAGGTAGCACCACCGTTGGAGGTGTTTGGGTCAATTCGAGGGTTAGGGACAGTGTGGTCACCGAGCAACAGTAAGACACCTTAGAAGCTACCCTTATGCCATTGATCTTTTTATTCCGAGGCAACCATTTTGAGGCAACTATTCCGAGGCAACCGTTCCGAGGCAACTAGATCAATGGAACATAAGGACTCACTAAGACGTCCTATACTCGACGACCACGTTTCGAGGGGAAAGGCAACAGTGAGGCGTACCCTAGGAGTGGTGTGTGAATTGTGTGTCATTTTCAGTTATATTTATCTTATCATGCATTGGGTGAGCTACGCTTTGATTTTATTTGGGCATACATTCTTTCATGTGATTAACAGTTTAAAGGTGCGGAAATTAAAATGAGGAAAATAAAAGTCCTACGCTATTACAAGGCGCGGGTCTATACATCGCCAAATTAACAAAGACCCGATTTTGAAAAAATGCGGAAAGTAAATGTCCTAATTATCTATTACAAGGCTTTGGGGCAATTACATAAGATTTAAAAGAAGCATAAGAACAAGCGCGCGAAAAGAAATTATAATCGAATGTGTGAGGGAGTTGGACCCTTTAAAGAAATTGAATTGAAAGTACAAATTAATTAATGATTAAAGAAAGAAAAGGTTATTTTTTTATGGTTTTTGGTATTTATGAAAATAAAGAAAATTAATTAAAATTAAAAATTAAATAAAACCCTAATTCTAGTTTGTTTTTAATTATTAAAAAAAATGTTTAAGTTTTGACCTAATTTACACTAGTTATTTAATTGCAAGTTTATTTACAAAATAATTAAGAATTAATAATAATGATGATAAGGAAATAAATTATTTATTAAGAAAAAAGAATAAAAATGCTAAAACCTAATTTTTATGTTTTTTTTAGTTTATTTAAGAAAAAAAGATTAAAATAAAACCTAATTTTACTAAATTGATTTATTAAAAGATTTATTTACAAAAAAAACTATTAATGAAAAATAAACATATTTTATTTTTGACTTTTCTGATTTTTTTTTGTATTTTTGTATTATGTAAATTAATTTTATGGAATTAAATAAAAGCAATTAATCAAATAAAAGAAAAAAAGAAAATTAAAATAAAAAGAGATATGCAAACCATAGGAGGGGTATCTGCCCAATTTGGAGGTTAATGCAAAGGAATTTGGCCCATTGAACCAGGCCTTTTTGACCTTCTGGCGCTTGTGTGTGGGACGTTTGACTAGGGTACATGGTGGATTGCTTGTGATGGCCATTGGATTGACCTTCAGGGACATGTGGCAGGCACTGGCGTGAGGCTTCATGATGGTCCTTGGAATGGAGGCTGCACAGAAGCATGTTAAGAAAAAATATATGAATAAGTGGGGGGACCTGGGAATCGAACCCAGGTCCCAATACCTGCATGCCAACGCAACGACCAACTCAACCAACGCGTTTATCTGATATTATAGTGGTACGTGAATATTATGAGAGAGAATAAGCGCTATTGGTAAACACAAAAAAAAACACGCGCGAATGTTTGAATTGCCCAGTCTGGTTGAGACAACTCAGCGTCTTCTTCATGGCTTCTTCGTTTTGCCTGAAATTATCAAATAGATAGCGGGGGTTTTAAACCCCCACTAAGTGCAGAACCTGAAAATAGCGATTAGGTCATATGCAAATATAAAAAGGGCGCGATGGGGGGAATTGATTCGTTTGGACGTTCTGAATCCAGTGGTATAGGTCTCGTGGCCTAATTTTTCCAGATGAGGAAAGCCCCAAATTCAGACTTCTGAAACCCTAGAACGCTTTCATGGTGGATTTCTGTACAGGCAGCCATTCTTCAATTGAACGGTACCATTAGCTTTAGAATGATCATGTTAGTATAAATCAAACATTAAAATGCATGGAAAACGTGTATAAATTCAAATACGAATATGAAAAAGTTCATGAAAAGGACGATGTCATTCTACCAATTCTGGATGTATGGAGCCTTGATTTCAATTGGAAACGCTTCCTAGGTAGTCCAGCAACGTATTGGAACTCTTTTTAGGCCTTGAAACACCTTGTATCTATGAAAACAGTTTTCAAACTTTTGGTCAAAAATGCAAGTTTTGTTTCTTTGTTTTGAGCGCAGCTTTTTTGTTGTTAGCATTAGGTTTATGTTTGCATATGTATGTAGCATGATTAGGTCAAACAAAACAAGCCCATAATCCGTGTATTCAATGCTTTTGAATTCTTGATTTTCATGATCTTTTTCAATCTTTTTTTTGCCATCAAACCATTGCCAATTACATAGAATCTTTCCTTATTGAGTGTGCACGAAATCTTGAGGTCATGATGGATGAAAATGCTGCATAAAAAGATTTGAAAGGCATGATTTGCTATTTTTGTCATATTTAATTTTAATTAAGTGAATTAATAATAATAATAATTCAAATAATTAATCAAAAATGATAAAATAACTCCCTTGGATGTCAATGGGTCGTGCATAGCCTTTGGGTGATGATTCATGGAAGAAATTGAGGCCCATTAGCAATTTTGAGGCATTTGAAGCAAAGTTGACTTTTCAAAATTCCCAAATATTTCCCAACTTCCACAAGGCATATCTTGCTCAATTTTTAAGCTTTGATCATGTTCTTGGACATTTTGGAAAGGTCTTGAAGTCCTCTAACCAATGCCTTTGGTCCCATGTCATTTTGATTTACCAATCTCAAGTTATGGTCTTTGACTTAAAGTGCCTTTTTGTTGACTTTTGAAAATGACCTATAATGTTGAGATTGATATCTTTTTGTGAGAGAATTTCTTGGACTTGAAGTGTGAAGATGAGTTGTAGGAAATGTCATTCTCTTAAAAATGAGCTTTGGATGGAATTTTTCTGATAAACCATGTGGAAGTTATGCCCTAGTCAATTTGCAGTTGACTTTTTCAACTGTCCAAAAATAGAAACTTTTGCATCTTGAGACTTTTTGAGCCATGCTTTGAGAATCATGATCAAGAATTGATCAAATGATGTTTGTGGCTTCAAAATAAGATGTTGACCAAAAATTTTGACTTTTGACTGTCAAATGACCATTTTGCCCCTGTAGTTGACTGTTGAGCAATTAGGGTTTTTGACTGTGCAATTTGGTACTGTGAGTCTTGAAACTTGACATAAGGATGCTTGACAATGTTTATAGGCATGTGGGACTTGTTTGGGCCCTTGGAAACTTCAACTTCTTTGCCAGAACCAAAACCCTAATTTTTGACTGTTAGGAGGCCATTGGACTGTGCAACCTTTTGGAGATTTTGAAGCATGCTCTTAGCAAATCTTGAAGAAAATGGGAGGGCAAATTTTGGGGTACAACAGTTGCCCCTGTTCAATATTCTTAGACCTGAGGATGTAGATTGGCTGGCGTGCCTTTCGTAATCCGAAGGTGGAAGATGATTGAACACTAGAGTGCCCAGAAATTTGCGCTCACATGTAGAGTATGATGGTGGGAATGGGCTTACAGATGCCATTTGGAGATTGATGGATAGGAGGATGGGCTTATAGATGCCATCTGGAAGTGTGACTGAACTTTGTCGAGAATGGGCTTACAGATGCCATTGGGATGTTGATCGCGTAAGAGTTTCCTTAGCGAGAACTTGCGTACCTGAAAAAAGAAAGATAATTACCTGGCTTGTTACAGGAGTTGATCTTCAAACTTTTTATGTAGATGCGCCCTGGCTGGTTACAGGAATCGAATTTTTTAAACTCTTCAGACGAGCCCTGGCGAGATACAGGAATCGAGTCCGGAGGATATAGTCGTCAACAGATACACCCTGGAGAGATACAGGAATCGGATCTTCGAACTCTTCAGACGTGCCCTGGCGAGATACAGGAATCGAGTCGGGAGCTTCAAAAGGTTATGAATGTATCAGGTATGGTTACTACCTCAACGGGACGGTGAGAGAACCTTGGATGATTACTACCTCAACAGTAACGATGAGAGAACCTTGGGCGATTACTACCTCAACAGTAACGATGAGAGAACCTTGGGCGATTACTACCTCAACAGTAACGATGAGAGAATCTTTCAGACGCACCCTAGCAAGATATAGGAATCGGGTCTGGTAATGTTAGTCTTCAACGGATACACCCTGGCAGGATACAGGAATCGGATCCTCGAACTCTTCAGACGCACCCTGGCAAGATACAGGAATCGGATCTGGTAATGCTAGTCGTCAACAGATACATCCTGGCAGGATACAGGAATCGGATCCTCGAACTCTTCAGATGCACCCTGGAAAGATACAGGAATCGGGTCTGGTAATGTTAGTCTTCAATGGATACACCCTGGCAAGATACAGGCATCGGATCCTCGAACTCTTCAGACACACCCTGGCAAGATACAGGAATCGGATCTGGTAATGTTAGTCGTCAACGGATACACCCTGGAAAGATACAGGCATCGGATCCTCAAACTCTTCAGACGCACCCTGGAAAGATACAGGAATCAGATCTGGTAATGCTAGTCGTCAACAGATACACCCTGGCAAGATACAGGCATCGGATCCTCGAACTCTTCAGACACACCCTGGCAAGATACATGAATTGGATCTGGTATTGTTAGTCGTCAACGGATACACCCTGGCAAGATACAGGCATCGGATCCTCGAACTCTTCAGACGCACCCTGGCAAGATACAGGAATCGGGTCTGGAATTGATCGTCAACAGATACACCCTGGAAAGATACAGGAATCGGATCTTTAGTTGCGACCGTTGATGGTAATCATCTTGGTATTAACCTTTGCCCTGAAAAGACAAAATGTTAGTTGTGTGCGATGTCATGCTGTATGACATGCGAGATGTGATAAGCGAGATTGTATGTTTATGATGCGTATGTGCATGCTATAATGTATGAAGATGTGATGTTTATGAATGTATGTTTTCGTCTTAGGAAAATGAATCCTTGACGGATGCCGGGAAGTTAAATCCTGGGCTGATGTAGAGCTTTTGTTTCCACTGGGGAGTGATGGTTGCAAGAATACCGGTAGGAGAAGATGACTCCGTTGGGGAATAAACTTGGCGAGTGGATTACTCTGCGGGGAAAAAATTATTCTAGCGATCTTACTGGGGAATAATACTCTGTGGGAAGAGAGGTACCCTGTTGAGATGTTGATGATAACTCCGCTGGGGATACCGTTGTTATATTGGAAGCATTAACAGACTTCGCTGAGGATGAGGAGACTTCGCCGAGGACGATCTTCCCGTGACTTTTGGCTGAGGATAACCCAGTTATATCCTGGTAGGGAAATAACCTTTGAATAAAGCCGGGAGACGCGTTCGTGCTCTGCAGGGGATAAGCTTCCAGAATCTACTGGGGATAAGCTTCCTGCCGGGGAGATGATTCAAACTTTCCTGGGGAAATCTTTGGGCTGGACTCTCCTGGGGAAATTTTGAGATGTACTGGAAGTGACTCCACTAAATGTCTGGTAGACCGCCGGGGAATAATCTTAGATCAAGACTGCCGAGGATGCTTGTTAAGAATGTTCGTATCTTGAGCTGAGGAATGTTGAGATCTGCTGGAGGATACCCAACTTCCTTAAGGCTGACAGGATAATTCTGCTTGGGGAGAATGTGTTGACTTCCTGGCTCACTCTCTGGGGTTTTAAGATATCTTGGTTACGTTCTTCAGCTGAACCTACCTTGGTACCTTGGTGGATAGAGCAATTAGATCGCTTAGACAACTCATTACTACCCCTGTTTCTAATGTTACCTGTAATTAATCCTTTGTTTCGTATGCAAATATTTATGAGTTAGCAATTAGTGTCAAATGCATATATCACAAATTGAACCTTGGACGTTCTTCGCAAAACAAACAGAAAAGGAAAAACAAATGGCAATTTGAGCTGAAAAGTGTATTTGTATTGATTTTTGAATTGCCTGTAAATAGGCGTTTTATGTACAATAGGCTGACGTCCTAGTAAGAGAATGCCGCCGAATAAAAGAGTTTATACAAATTTGTACAAAGGGAAAACAAACAGCTATGTGAAAAGAACAATCCCACTGGGTTTCAACTCTGCTATCGCCTTTATATCTTCGAGCGTCTCATCACTTGATGACCTAGCTGAAGATGAAGCTGATTGATCGATGTCGTTTGAACTTTACAATTGATACCGGATTCTGGATGCAAAGTTATCCAATGAGACATAGTATTACGCTTCAATCCCTAACTTTTTCCTGGACCACCCTTTCGGGTTTTCAGTCCACCGGGATACCCATTTTTGCCCAAGCCGCCTTTTCAGGTTTTCGACTTGCCGGGTGTACAGATTTTTTTTCATTTCATCCCTTCATTTTGCCCGAACCCTTTTGGTTCGCCGGGAAGCCCTAATTTTTTCCTAGGTATGTCAACCTAGCGGATCTTTTATCATGCGTAGTATCTTTTTACTATGTCTGCATTGGCGGGGTGAGGAAGGTCGTCACCATCCATGGTGGTTAGAATCATGGCTCCTCCTGAGAACACATGTTTAACCATAAATGGCCCTTCGTACGTAGGGGTCCACTTGCCCCTTGGATCACTCTGAGGAAGGATGATACGTTTGATTACCAGATCCCCAACTTGATACTCTTGTGGTCTGACCTTTTTGTTAAATGCCCTGATCATCCGTTTTTGATACGTCTGACCATGACAAATAGCAGCAAGTCTCTTTTCGTCAATTAGATTTAGCTGATCAAGTCGTGTCTGGATCCAATCATCCTCTCTCAGATCTGCATCCTTCATTATCCGGAGAGAGGGTATTTGCACTTCGATCGGTAAGACTTCCTCCATACCGTAGACCAAGGAGAAAGGAGTTGCCCCGGTTGACGTCCTTGCTGAGGTACGGTACCCATGTAGAGCAAACGGTAACATCTCGTGCCAATCTTTATAGGTCACTGTCATCTTCTGCACAATTTTCTTGATATTCTTATTTGCCGCTTCTACAGCCCCATTCATCTTCGGCTGGTAAGGAGAAGAGTTGTGGTGCTGTATCTTGAACTGCTCGCAGAGCTCAGTGATCATCTTGTTATTAAGATTGGTACCGTTGTCCGTAATGATTCTTTCTGGGACGCCGTATCGACAGATCAGGTTGTGCCGAATGAACCGTGCCACAACATTCTTGGTTACAGTGGCGTAGGAAGCTGCTTCAACCCACTTTGTAAAGTAATCGATTGCTACAAGGATGAAGCGATGCCCGTTGGATGCCGTAGGTTTAATCTTGCCGATCATATCTATGCCCCACATTGCAAACGGCCAAGGTGCTGTCAAGACATTCAGAGGAACTGGAGGAACATGCACCTTGTCTGCATAAATCTGGCATTTATGACATGTCCTGGAATGTTGGTAACAGTCAGCTTCCATAGTGGACCAGAAATACCCTGCCCGAAGGATTTTCTTTGCCATGGTGTGTCCACTGGAATGTGTCCCGAATGTACCTTCATGCAGCTCCTCCATGATCCTTTCTGCTTCAGTCTTATCCACACAACGCAGTAAGGTCGAATCATGGTTTCGCTTGTACAGGATGCCATTGCTAAGGAAGAACTTTGCAGCGAATCTTCTCAGAAACTTCTTGTCGTTGACAGATGCACCTTCAGGGTACTCTTGAGCTTCCAGGTATCTCTTCACCTCATGGTACCAAGGTTTCTCAGTCACTACCTCAGCCTCAAGATCACAACAGTATGCCGGTTCGTCCAGTTTCCAGATAATGACCCGGGGAGCCTCATTGTCCCATTTGACCTTGAACATAGAAGACATCGTAGCTAACGCGTCCGCCAGCTGATTCTCCTCTCTTGGGAAATGTTCAAAAGTTACCTCTGTGAAGTGGGGGATCAAGGTCAACACACATTCTCTGTAAGGAATAAGGTTCGGATGTTTCGTATCCTACTCGCCTTTGATCTGATTGATCACGAGAGCGGAATCTCCGAAGACACTCAGAAACTTGATCCTTAAGTCAACTGCAGCTTGAAGACCCATGATGCATTCCTCATACTCCGCCATGTTGTTGGTGCAGTTGAAACATAGCTGGGCAGTGAGTGGAGTATGAGTGCCTTGAGGGGATATGATTACAGCACTGATGCTGTTACCCAAAGCATTGGAGGCTCCGTCAAAGTGCATAGACCATCGGGATCCTTCCTCAGGTCCTTCATCCAGTCCAGGTACTTCACAATCAGTCACTATCATGATGCTCTCGTCTGGAAACTCAAAGTTCATTGACTGATAGTCATCTACCGCCTGATGTGCCAAGTGGTCTGCCAATACACTTCCTTTGATGGCTTTCTGAGTCGTGTACTGGATGTCGTATTCCGTCAAGATCATTTGCCATCTTGCTATTCTCCCAGACAGAGCAGGCTTTTCAAATATGTACTTTATTGGATCCATCTTTGAGATCAACAAGGTAGTGTGAGTCAGCATATACTGTCTCAGCCGACGAGCAGCCCATACCAAAGCGCAACAAGTTTTCTCGAGCAGTGAGTATCGGGTCTCACAGTCGGTAAACTTTTTGCTAAGGTAATAAATGGCGTGCTCTTTTCGGCCAGACTCGTCATGCTGCCCCAGCACACACACCATTGAGTTGTCAAGTACTGTCAGGTATAGTATTAGAGGTTTCCCTTCAACCGGTGGCATAAGAATGGGTGGTTCTTGGAGATACTCTTTGATTCTGTCAAAAGCGGCCTGACATTCATCATTCCAACGTACTACCTAATCTTTCTTCAGCAGCTTGAAGATTGGCTCACAGGTAGCGATTAGGTGCGAGATGAATCGAGCAATGTAATTCAGACGTCCTAGAAAGCCTCTGACTTCTTTCTCTGTCTTGGGAACTGGCATCTCTTGAATAGCTTTAACCTTGGCAGGGTCCACTTGAATACCCTTGTCACTTACAACGAAGCCTAGCAACTTTCCAGATCTTACCCCGAAGGTGCACTTGTTTGGGTTCAACCTCAGCTTGTACAACTTCAGACGACCAAACAGCTTTTGTAGATGGTCAAGGTGTTCCTCCTCAGTTTGGGACCTTGCAATCATATCGTCAACATACACTTCAATCTCATGATGTATCATGTCATGAAATAAAGCAACCATGGCACGTTGGTAGGTTGCCCCAGCATTTTTCAGTCCAAAAGGCATGACCTTGTAGCAGAAGGTGCCCCACTGAGTAACAAAGGTAGTCTTTTCCATGTCTTCAGGAGCCATCTTGATCTGATTATAACCTGAAAAGCCATCCATGAAGGAGAACACCTTGTGCTGAGCAGTATTGTCAACCAGAACATCGATGTGAGGTAGAGGGAAGTCATCCTTGGGGCTGGCCCTGTTCAGATCCCTGTAATCAACCACATTCTGACCTTGCCATCTTTCTTTGGTACCGGCACCACATTAGCAACCCACTGAGGGTAAGAAGTCACTGCAAGAAACTCGGCATCGAATTGTTTCATAACCTCAGCTTTGATCTTCTCAGACATCTCTGGACGCATACGGCGGACCTTTTGCTTAACCGGAGGGCAGTCTTCCTTGGTAGGCAAATGATGGACCACAATGTCGGTATCTAACCCAGGCATGTCTTCGTAGGACCAGGCAAAGATTTCCACATAATCATGTAGCATCTGAGTCAACCGTTGTTTCACGCTGAGCTCCAGATTGGCACCAATCTTGACCTCCTTTCTGTCTGCCTCAGTACCTAAATTTATCGTTTCCACTGGCTCTTCATGTGGTTGAATTGCCCTCTCTTCCTGGAGTAACAGTCTTGCAAGCTCACCAGGCACTTCGCAATCATCTTCACCTTCATCTTCGGCTAAGTTGATCGGATTTTCGAAGTCATAACTGGCATTAGCAGAGTCGTTACCAATGAGATCCAGAGTGGATTGAAACCTGTGTAGGTGAGTGTGTGTAAATACAGCTGTTTTGCAATATATAAAGAAAGAAAGAAAGGAGAGGGAGCACAAGATTTGAAATGCGGAAAAACGTCCAAGGTCTTTATTCATGATATATGTAAATGACAGTTAATAAGCCCTCACAAATGAAGCCAACGGTGCCCCGGGTAAGACACCGGGCCATAAAGTTTCAATTCATTGTTTATTACAAATAACAAAAACAAAGGAATTCATTACTGCATAACAAAAGTAACAGGTAGGTTGTCCTTTGCATTCCAATTACTAGGTCCACTATCGGCCGTCGGATAGATCCAGCTATCGAACTCTGATTCTTCCACTTCGTCTTCATCCCCAATAGCATTCACTCCATGAACAGGCAGGGGAGCTGTCACTACATTGGGCTTCTCAGGTGCCTCAAATTGTACCTCCTTTGCATCAATAAGGTCTTGCACCTTGTTCCTTAGGGCCCATCAATCATCAGTAGAATTCCCCGGGCTATCGGAGTGATAAGCACAGCGGGCATTTGGATTATACTTGGGGGATGCAGTATTCACAACCTTCGGGGCCTCCCTAACAGTCACCAAGTTGGTGGATAGCAGCTACAGCAAGATTTGTGACAAGGTCATGCTCAGCCGGGTAAATTCTCTTCTAGGTCTTTCAGCCCTTGGTTGATTGGTTTGCCGAGGAGCGGCAGCAGGTTTAGCAATCACCACCGCGTTGGCAGTTTGGCGGCGCTCTGGTTTAGCTTGCCTTCTAGGCCCATACACAGCACTGGCCTCCTTTTTAAAGGGTTTCTTCTCAGCACTTGAAGACGCACCTTTCTGAATCTAACCGGACTTCATACTAGCCTCTATCCTTTCCCCAGTCAGAATGAGGTCAGTGAACCCTGCAGATGAATTGCCAATAAGATGATTAAAGAACGGCCCAGATAGGGTCCCCAAGAACATATCTACCAACTCACAGTCTGTTAATGGAGGCTGCACCCTGCCAGCCAGGTCCCTCCACTTCTGCGCATACTCTTTAAAACCTTCGCCTGATCCTAGCGACATACCCTGGAGTTGGGTACGTGTAGGAGCAAGGTCGGCATTATATTGATAATGCTTGTAAAAAGCAGTAGCCAACTCCTCCCAGTTACGAACCTTGGTTCCATCCAGCTGATAGAACCATTCAAGATGAGTCCCTGAAAGACTCTCCTGGAAGAAGTGGATCCACAAGTTCTTGTCCACTGTGTACGGCTGAATCTTTCGCACATAAGATCTGAGGTGTAGCTTAGGGCAAGACGCCCCGTCATACTTGGTGAAAGATGGTGCTTTAAACTTGTGAGGGATGATCACACCAGTAGATAAACCCAAGTCTCCGAAATCCAAACCAGGCACTTGCTGAATTTCCATGGCGTTCAGACGGTCTTCCAACTTCTTGTATCTGTCTTCAGCCGGAGGATACTGTTCCTCATTAAAATCAGTCTCGTTGTCAGATACCACCGGACTTGGAGCCCTTCCCCCCTGGGGACTGTCTTTGCCTACAGAAGAACCAGCTTCCTCATTCTACAGAGTGTTACCAAACCTCCGGCCCGTGTTGAAAAGAACAGTTCTCTTCTTCTTCTTCTCCTTCTTCGGGAGCAAAGCCTTCAGCTCTTCTTGACCTTGAGCCAAACCCATGATCAGCTCTTGAAATTGTGCGTTCTGCGCCTGAAGGGCCTTGATAGACATCTCGGTAGATGATTCAGGGTTCATGATGCTGAAATAAACAGCGAAGAATGGTAAGCAGCCTGAAAAGAAGAGTACCTGCTATGCACATGATGAATGATATGTGTTTATGCAATGCATTTAAGGGTTCGAAAATTCAAATTTGTTGTAGACAAAAAGGAACACACGTTATCATTAAGGAAATAATTGTTAGGTACATCAAAGCCTCATGGGCAAAATATTACAAAAGCAAATCAATCCCAGAAGACATTACGCATCCTCTTTGGAGCTATGTAAGTGTTGAGATTCCTCTCCTCGTGCAGTAGGCGGGTGAGCTCCAAGACCTTCTTTTCACTAGCATGTAGACTGGTCTCAAGAGAATTCCGTTCTTCCTTAAGCTGGATCCAGCTCTTCTGCATCTCTTCCCAGGACGTGGGCATGTCAGGATGTTGAATGGTGTAGGACACCTCTCCTTCCAATACTGGCTCTTTGATTACAGGGAGAACATGAGGATAAGGCATCACTAACTTCTGGGAGCGGGCTCGTACCCACTTGAGATAAGGCTCCAACGGGATGGAGTTCCTGTGCCCCAGTGTCTTGCTGTCTTTCCTACTTGGGATCCTCCAAGCTCTGATAAATCTCTGGCGAAGTCCTTGGGCATCGTTGTCGAAGTCAAAAACTATGTCAGGAATTAACATGTCATGAGGGTCGTCCCTTCGAGCATAACCAAACTGTCTCCAAGCCAGGCACGGATTGTAAGTAATACCTCCTCTGATTCCAAGTAAGGGAATATTAGGGTACTCCCCACAACGATCAATGATAGTGACATCCTCTCTGGACCGATAGCACCAATGTATATCTGCATGTGTAAGAGTCATCAATCGTTGTGACCATCTCAAACCCTGCTCATTCTTCAAAACTGATTGCGGAAGGTGCGAAATAAACCACCTTCCCAGGAGAGGAGTACAGCACATAAGGACACCTCTTTTTCTCATGGTTCGAGTGTAACATGAGTGAAGGATGTCCCCAAGCAACGTAGGTATAGGATTCCTGGACATGAAGATCTGGACAGCACTGATATCTATAAGCTGATCTGGATTAGGGAATAACACCAAACCATAGACAAGGAGGGCCACAACTTCTTCAAAAGCCTGTAGGTCAAGGGAGCTCCAACATTCTTGGGCCTTCTCAAACAGAAACCTGGCTAAGAACCCTTCGATACCACTTCTAACTTCCCAATGTCCCTTGAGGTCAGATAGTTGTAGGTGTAAGGCTTTAGCAATCTCTTCAAGCTTGGGTTCCTTTTCCGTACCGTTGTAGGGTAGTTGATCAAGGATAGGGATCTTCAGAAGCCGGGAGAACTCTTCCAATGTAGGCTCCAGTTGATAATCCAGGAAAGTGAAACAATGGTGCAGAGGGTCAAAGAACTGGAACAGGACCTTTATCATATCTTCCTCAATGTTGGTGTTGACCAAGCTGATGAGTCTTTCATGTCTTTCACTTAATGAAGAGCTCTCGGGAATCCTAGATATAAGCTCCTTAAGCTGAGGAGGGATCCTTACAAGGCTGATCTAAATTGTCTTTCTGCGAACAGTTTCCATGTCCTACAAAACAAGAACAAAGATGAAGATTCGAACCCCTGAAATGGTTAGTCAATGCATATGATGTTGTATGATGTCATGACGCTATGATTAAACACACCACAAATATTCACAAGAAGCAAACATGGTAAGGCACACAAGTCACACAAGACAGCCCTTAGAGTTTAGGCCAGCATGGGGTCTGGGTATTACCCTCTTGAAGTTGGTGGGCTCAACCTGTCCTATCAGAAGTAACCGGGTTCTAGGGGTCCCAATATCACTGGATTGCTTTCATTGTTCATCGTTTCGATTTAGCCACTGTACTGGCGACCAAAATATTCCAGGAAAGCAACCCTCAATTGAGTGTAGTATTGAGTATCAACCAACCTCGGACTGCACCAAAGTCAGTTATCTCACTACCCTAAAGAGGCCAAGATGGTTCAGTTAAGGTTCCTAAGGTCAGTTGATGCTTCATGACACCACATGGAGGCCCCGTACTCTCCTTGACTGAACTCAAGGGTTACCGGTACACACCAAAGTGCCACATCAATGTAGCAGACTGTTTCAACCATGTCGGTATACCCCGCACAGTTCCCTCACAACCTTGTTGCTACTTTCTAAGAAGGTATCCCCAGATCCGGGTTAGGATCTATAGAACTCCCAAGACAGTCCCACAATTTAAAGCAAATAAGTCAAAGCAATTGAAAACACAGTTATGAACTATCCTAAGGTACACCTCACTTTATAAGATATTCCCCAGCAGAGTCGCCAGTTCTGTGATCGGTGGATCTGGAACTGACTGTTTAACGCTGGTTTCGCGAAATGTCACGGAAGCAAGAGTCGCCACCGTCTTTTATTTTCTCCAACAAGGAAAGGACAAAAGCACAGAAAAATTCCTTATGAGATTGCTCTCGGTTCGGGAGGTAGATTTATAGAAAGGGAAGGTGTTAGCACCCTTTCTATCCATGGTTATCCATGGGCTCTTAGATACTTGCTCATTTGTGTTTTCAAAATGTTTGTCTGCTTTTCAAAGTGTGAGTGAGTTTGAAAAAGTTTCATTTAAAATTTCAGTTCGACTCTTGTATCAGTCCTCAAGAGTGTTTGAAAAGTTGTTTTTGAAAGCTTTTTGAAAAGTGTCGGTGTGAAAAGAGTTTTTGATTTGTTTTGAATTAGAGCAAGTATCTACGAGTCATCTACCTACCCTAAGGAATTAAGCTGTGTAAATGTCCTTAAGGTAGTGCCATCCCACCATTGAGAGGTAGGTAGCACCACCGTTGGAGGTGTTCGGGTCAATTCGAGGGTTAGGGACAGTGTGGTCACCGAGCAACAGTAAGACACCTTAGAAGCTACCCTTATGCCATTGATCTTTTTATTCCGAGGCAACCATTTCGAGGCAACTATTCCGAGGCAACCGTTCTGAGGCAACTAGATCAATGGAACATAAGGACTCACTAAGACGTCCTATACTCGACGACCACGTTTCGAGGGGAAAGGCAACAGTGAGGCGTACCCTAGGAGTGGTGTGTGAATTGTGTGTCATTTTCAGTTATATTTATCTTGTCATGCATTGGGTGAGCTACGCTTTGATTTTATTTGGGCATACATTCTTTCATGTGATTAACAGTTTAAAGGTGCGGAAATTAAAATGCGGAAAATAAAAGTCCTACGCTATTACAAGGCGCGGGTCTATACATCGCCAAATTAACAAAGACCCGATTTTGAAAAAATGCGGAAAGTAAATGTCCTAATTATCTATTACAAGGCTTTGGGGCAATTACATAAGATTTAAAAGAAGCATAAGAACTAGCGCGCGAAAAGAAATTATAATCAAATGTGCGAGGGCGTTGGACCCTTTAAAGAAATTGAATTGAAAGTACAAATTAATTAATGATTAAAGAAAGAAAAGGTTATTTTTTTATGGTTTTTGGTATTTATGAAAATAAAGAAAATTAATTAAAATTAAAAATTAAATAAAACCCTAATTCTAGTTTGTTTTTAATTATTAAAAAAAATGTTTAAGTTTTGACCTAATTTACACTAGTTATTTAATTGCAAGTTTATTTACAAAATAATTAAGAATTAATAATAATGATGATAAGGAAATAAATTATTTATTAAGAAAAAAGAATAAAAATGCTAAAACCTAATTTTTATGTTTTTTTTAGTTTATTTAAGAAAAAAAGATTAAAATAAAACCTAATTTTACTAAATTGATTTATTAAAAGATTTATTTACAAAAAAAAACTATTAATGAAAAATAAACATATTTTATTTTTGACTTTTCTGATTTTTTTTTGTATTTTTGTATTATGTAAATTAATTTTATGGAATTAAATAAAAGAAATTAATCAAATAAAATAAAAAAAAAGAAAATTAAAATAAAAAGAGATATGCAAACCATAGGAGGGGTATCTGCCCAATTTGGAGGTTAATGCAAAGGAATTTGGCCCATTGAACCAGGCCTTTTTGACCTTCTGGCGCTTGTGTGTGGGACGTTTGACTAGGGTACATGGTGGATTGCTTGTGATGGCCATTGGATTGACCTTCAGGGACATGTGGCAGGCACTGGCGTGAGGCTTCATGATGGTCCTTGGAATGGAGGCTGCACAGAAGCACGTTAAGAAAAAATATATGAATAAGTGGGGGGACCTGGGAATCGAACCCAGGTCCCAATACCTGCATGCCAATGCAACGACCAACTCAACCAACGCATTTATCTGATATTATAGTGGGACGTGAATATTATGAGAGAGAATAAGCGCTATTGGTAAACACAAAAAAAACACGCGCGAATGTTTGAATTGCCCAGTCTGGTTGAGACAACTCAGCGTCTTCTTCATGGCTTCTTCGTTTTGCCTGAAATTATCAAATAGATAGCGGGGGTTTTAAACCCCCACTAAGTGCAGAACCTGAAAATAGCGATTAGGTCATATGCAAATATAAAAAGGGCGCGATGGGGGGAATTGATTCGTTTGGACGTTCTGAATCCAGTGGTATAGGTCTCGTGGCCTAATTTTTCCAGATGAGGAAAGCCCCAAATTCAGACTTCTGAAACCCTAGAACGCTTTCATGGTGGATTTCTGTACAGGCAGCCATTCTTCAATTGATTGGTACCATTAGCTTTAGAATGATCATGTTAGTATAAATCAAACATTAAAATGCATGGAAAACATGTATAAATTCAAATACGAATATGAAAAAGTTCATGAACAGGACGATGTCATTCTACCAATTCTGGATGTATGGAGCCTTGATTTCAATTGGAAACGCTTCCTAGGTAGTCCAACAACGTATTGGAACTCTTTTTAGGCCTTGAAACACCTTGTATCTATGAAAACAGTTTTCAAACTTTTGGTCAAAAATGCAAGTTTTGTTTCTTTGTTCTGAGCGCAGCTTTTTTGTTGTTAGCATTAGGTTTATGTTTGCATATGTATGTAGCATGATTAGGTCAAACAAAACAAGCCCATAATCCATGTATTCAATGCTTTTGAATTCTTGATTTTCATGATCTTTTTCAATCTTTTTTTTTTGCCATCAAACCATTGCCAATTGCATATAATCTTTCCTTATTGAGTGTGCACGAAATCTTGAGGTCGTGATGGATGAAAATGCTGCATAAAAAGATTTGAAAGGCATGATTTGCTATTTTTGTCATATTTAATTTTAATTAAGTGAATTAATAATAATAATAATTCAAATAATTAATCAAAAATGATAAAATAACTCCCTTGGATGTCAATGGGTCGTGCATAGCCTTTGGGTGATGATTCATGGAAGAAATTGAGGCCCATTAGCAATTTTGAGGCATTTGAAGCAAAGTTGACTTTTCAAAATTCCCAAAAATTTCCCAACTTCCACAAGGCATATCTTGCTCAATTTTTAAGCTTTGATCATGTTCTTGGACATTATGGAAAGGTCTTGAAGTCCTATAACCAATGCCTTTGGTCCCATGTCATTTTGATTTACCAATCTCAAGTTATGGTCTTTGACTTAAAGTGCCTTTTTGTTGACTTTTGAAAATGACCTATAATGTTGAGATTGATATCTTTTTGTGAGAGCATTTCTTGGACTTGAAGTGTGAAGATGAGTTGTAGGAAATGTCATTCTCTTCAAAATGAGCTTTGGATGGAATTTTTCTGATAAACCATGTGGAAGTTATGCCCTAGTCAATTTGCAGTTGACTTTTTCAATTGTCCAAAAATAGAAACTTTTGCATCTTGAGACTTTTTGAGCCATGCTTTGAGAATCATGATCAAGAATTGATAAAATGATGTTTGTGGCTTCAAAATAAGATGTTGACCAAAAATTTTGACTTTTGACTGTCAAATGACCATTTTGCCCCTGCAGTTGACTGTTGAGCAATTAGGGTTTTTGACTGTGCAATTTGGTACTGTGAGTCTTGAAACTTGACATAAGGATGCTTGACAATGTTTATAGGCATTTGGGACTTGTTTGGGCCCTTGGAAACTTCAACTTCTTTTCCAGAACCAAAACCCTAATTTTTGACTGTTAGGAGGCCATTGGACTGTGCAACCTTTTGGAGATTTTGAAGCATGCTCTTAGCAAATCTTGAAGAAAATGGGAGGGCAAATTTTGGGGTACAACAATGCCCACGCGGAAATTGAAGAAGGGAACTGTGATACTTGTGGGCAACTCCTCGATATCCCATTTAAAGCGGGCAAGTTTGGTCTGGGCTTCACCGTAAAATCTCAGAAGGAAGTAAGGCATGCTCATGCTAGAAAGCCACCTCTCTGCATTGGAAACCGTGAAGTCAACGTCGTGGTTGATTCTAATGAAGAAGCTGCATTTGAAGAGTGGGTGTATCCAACTATGAAAGAGCTGAAGAATTGGCATGCGAAGGAATTTGTGCCCATCTCCTTCATTGAGGAGTAATCTACTTGTTATTTCTTTTCTTTCAATTCAAGAACTTGTTGTCTGTAATATTTCAACAATGACTTTTCAGCCAGGTGCCTGTCCCGGGGAAATTTGGTCCATTTGTCATGGGTATTATTTATATTCATCTAATCATATGATCATTCAGTACATTGGACCCTTTTGCATTCAAATATTTGTGTTCATTGTCTTTACTTTCTTTCAAATACTTTTTTCAAAAAAATAGCCATGTATCTTACATGCACACACACACACACACACACTCTTGCAGGTCCACATCCACTCTGGATCCTATTTCCAGTGATTCTACTATTGCCGACTATGACTTTGAATGTCTTATCAACCAAGCCGAAGACAAAGGCGAGGAAGATTGTGACATACCTGGAGAACTAGCCAGACTTCTATTACAAGAGGAAAAATCTATTCAACTTCATGAAGAGTTAGTTGAAGTTATCAACCTGGGTACTGAGTCAGATAAGAAGGAAATCAGGATTGGCGCTAATTTGGAAAGCAGTGTCAAGAGTAGGTTGGTTCAGATGATGCGAGACTATGTGGAATTATTTGCTTGGTCTTATGAAGATATGCCTGGGTTGGATACCGACATCGTAGTTCATCGTCTGTCGATAAGAGAAGACTGCCCTCCTGTTAAACAAAAGGTTCGTCGCATGAGGCCTGATATGTCTGAAAAGATCAAAGCTGAAGTGATGAAACAATTTGATGCGGGGTTCCTAGTTGTAGCATCCTATCCTCAATGGGTTGCCAATGTGGTTCCAGTGCCAAAGAAAGACGGGAAAGTTCGCATGTGCATAGACTATAGGGATCTGAATAGAGCAAGCCCCAAGGATGACTTCCCTCTACCATACATTGACGTCTTAGTTGATAATACTGCTCAGTATAAAGTCTTCTCATTCATGGATGGCTTCTCAGGCTATAATCAAATAAGGATGGCTCCCGAAGATATGGAAAAGACTACTTTCGTTACACAATGGGGCACCTTCTACTACAAGTTCATGTCGTTCGGATTAAAGAATGCAGGGGAAACATATCAAAGGGCTATGGTAGCTTTATTTCATGACATGATTCATCATGAGATAGAGGTATATGTGGATGATATGATTTCCAGATCATAAACCGAAGAAGAAAATCTCGATCACCTGCAAAAATTATTTGAGAGGCTGAAAGAGTACAAGCTGAGGTTAAACCCTAACAAGTGCACGTTTGGAGTATGATCTGGAAAGCTTCTAGGTTTTATCGTCAGCAATAAAGGCATTGAAGTTGATCCTGCCAAGGTAAAGGCCATCCGAGAAATTCTAATCCCTCATTCTGAAAAAGAAGTTAGGGGATTCTTGGGTCGTCTCAATTACATTACCCGTTTCATATCTCACTTAACTGCTACTTGTGAGCCACTCTTCAAACTCTTGAAGAAAGATCAGGTAGTCAGATGGAACGATGAATGCCAAGTTGCCTTCGACAAAATCAAAGAATACCTACAAGAACCTCCTATTCTCATGCCTCTAGTTGAAGGAAGACCCTTTATTATGTACTTGACGGTATTAGAGAACTCTATGGGGTGTGTTTTGGGCTAACATGACGAGTCTGGCTGAAAAGAGCATGTTATTTATTACCTGAGCAAAAAGTTTACCGACTGTGAAACCAGATATTCACTGCTCAAGAAAACTTGTTGCGCTCTGGCATGGGCTGCTCGCCGGCTAAGAAAGTATATGTTGACTCATACAACTCTGTTGATTTCTAAGATGGACCCAATCAAGTACATCTTAGAGAAACCTGCCCTTTTCTGACGGATAGCCAGATGGAAAATGATCTTGACTGAGTACGACATTCAATACACGACTTAAAAATCCATCAAAGGAAGTGTACTAGCAGATCATTTGGCCCATTAAGCTGCGGATGATTATCAGTCAATAAACTTCGAATTCCCTGATGAGAATATCATGATGGTAACCGACTGTGCAAAACCTGGACCGTATGACGGACATGAATAAGGATCCTGATGGACTATGGTATTCGATGTAGCTTCCAACGCCTTAGGTAACAAAATTGGTGTTGTGATCATCTCTCCTGAAGGTTGCCACACTCCTTTCACTGCCAGACTATGCTTCGACTGCACAAACAATATGGTCGAGTATGAAGCATGCATCTTAGGTCTAAAAGCTACTATCGACTTAAGGATCAAGAATTTGGATGTGTTTGGGGATTCTGCCCTAGTGATCTGCAAGTAAAAGGAGATTGGGACACTGAACGCCCTAATCTTATCCCTTACAAGGAACTTGTGCTATCCCTAATTCCTCACTTTGAAAAGATCACTTTTGAGCACTTCCCTAGGGAAGAAAACCAGTTGGCTGACGCTTTGACAACCATGTTTTCAATGTTTAAGGTTAGATGGGACAACGAAGCCCCATGATAACAATCGAAAGATTCGATGAACCTGCACATTGCTATGAGCTTGACATTGATGCGGAAAAGCCATGGTACCATGAGGTGATGAGATACCTTGAAGCACAAGAGTATCCAGAGGGGGCATCTATCAATGACAGAAAGTTCTTGCAAAGATTTGCAGCAAAATTCTTCCTAAGTAACGGGATATTGTACAAGCGCAACCATGATTCAACCTACTCTGATGTATGGACAAGAAGGACGCGGAGGAAATTATAGAAGACATGCACGGTGGACTCTTTATACTCACTCAAGTGGACATACAATGGCTAATAAAATCTTAAGAGTCAGTTACTATTGGTCAACGATGGAGACTGATTTCCATCAACATTCAAGAACTTGTCACAAATGCCAAATCTAGGCTGACAAGGTCCATGTGCCTCTTATTCCTCTGATTGTCATGACCGCTCCGTGGCCATTTGCAATGTGGGGCATTGACATGATTGGAGAGATCAAGCCCACAACTTCCAACGGACATCGCTTCATTCTTGTTGCTATCGACTATTTTATCAAATGGGTTGAAGCCGCCTCATTTGCCTCAGTCACCAAGAATATGGTAGCCAGATTCATCAGACACAACCTCATCTGCCGTTATGGAATCCCCGATAGGATCATCACCGACAATGAGACTAACCTCAAAAATTCTATGATTACTGAGCTTTGCACTCAGTTTAAGATCAAGCATCACAATTCTTCTCTGTATAGACCAAAAATGAATGGCGCAGTCGAAGCGGTCAACAAAAATATCAAGAAGATTGTGCAGAAAATGGTAGTAACCTATAAGGATTGGCATGAGATGTTGTCGTTTTCTCTACATTGTTACCGTACTTCAGCTAGAACATCAACTAGGGCAACTCCCTTTTCTCTATTCTATGGCATGGAAGCTGTTTTTCCAGTGGAAGTTCAGATTCCCTCGCTGAGAATTATGAATGAGGCAGGCCTAGGCAAAGACGAGTGGATTCAAACGAGATTGGATCAGCTGAACTTGATCGACGAAAAATGTTTAGCTGCTGTTTGCCATGGTCAGACGTACCAAAAACGGATGATCAAGGCTTTCAACAAAAAGTTCAAGCCTCGAGTATATCAAGTTGGTGACTTGGTGATAAAGCACATCATTTTACCACAAGGCGACCCCAGAGGAAAATGGACTCCCACCTATGAAGGGCCATTTGTTGTCAAGAGAGTTTTCTCTGGCGGTGCCATGATGTTGACTACCATGGATGGTGAAGATTTCCCACATCCTATAAACACGAACGTAGTTAAAAAATACTACACATAAGAGACCCGTTAGGTTGACACACCTAAGAAAAATAAGGGTATCCCGGCAAACCAAAAGGTTTGGTAAAAATTAGGGATATATGCAAAATATTGTACACCCAGCAAGTTGAAAACCCGAAAGGGCGACTTGGGCAAAAAAGGGTATCCTGGTGGGCTGAAAACCCGAAAGCGCGGTCCAGGAAAAAGTTAAGGATTAAAAGCATATGACTATGTCCCATGGAATCAACACAGTCAATTTTATCACCAAGGTCCAATTTCAAACGGTCCAAGATCAATCCAATCAACTTCTATCAAACGGAAAGGGACATTCGAAGACATTGGGGAAAAAGTAGAGTTAGAAGGCAATAAGATCATTTCACATGGCTATTTGTTTTCATTCTCAATTTTGTTTTCCTTTTGACGATTTCCTCTTACTAGGATCTCCGTCTCTCTGTACAAAAAATGCCTATTCATGGGCAAAATATCAATACAAATATACTTTGAAGTGCAAAATTTTTGTCTTTGTTTTGAATGCAAATTTGTCCAATGACTAAAATTGAATGAACATATGCATATGAGCATAATTAAAACTATTTGGCACATGTGTCCTGCTAAGCAGAAGTAAGCATCTCTTTAATGTATATAAAATATCCCCACAGAGTTATCTCATTCTCATTATCCCCCCAAGGACGGCTGCAATAAACCCTTCCCCAACAGGTTTTATTTCACAAACAATAATTGAGGAACCATAAAACTCCCCAGCCGAGTTCAAATTTCATCAACATACAATAATCAAGACACCATAAAGTTCCCCAACTGAGCCTATCTTCCCCAGTTGAGTGTATCTTCCCTCGGCCAAGGCTAGTATCCCCAAACAGAGTCTATCCTCCTCAGTTGAGAGTATCCTCCCCAAGTTGAGTCTTCCCTACTCAACTGAGTCCATACTCTCCAGTTTGAATTTTCCTTTTAGATTATTGCAAATCATAGGGCCACAACCCCTGATCCCCAGTAAAGCCATCAGTAAAGCCTTTACTATTTCTAAAAAGATACTATGAAGCCTGGACCCTACCAGATATTAGCACAATTTTCAAGTAATTATTGAAACCTTGACCCGACCAGATAACAGTTTGAATACTTGAAACCTGGATCCGACTAGATAATAGTTGATCTCAATTTCAAGATGCTATGAAACCTGGACCCGACCAGATAATAGTCTAACTCTTCAAAGATATATAAGTACCTGGACTCAATCCGACCAAGGTTTAACTTCTTTTCCCCAATAGCGTTTTCCTCTGCCCCAACAAATTATTGAGAAACCTGGAACCCGACAAGATATCAGTTTTCAATTCCATCTTTTCAAGAAAGTCATTGTGAAGCCTGGATCTGACCAGATAGCAATCACCCTCAGAGATTCATTGTGAAACCTGGAAAGCAACCAGATAAAAACTATATCCCCAAATAGTTTATTATGAAACCTGGACCTGACCAGATATCATTTGACCTCATCAATATCAGAAATATGCAAAGCCTGGACCCGACCAGATAATAGTTTTTCAAACAGTTTATTGTAAAACCTGGAGCCCGACCAGTTAACAATTAACTATGATCCTCAGAGACACTATGAAGCCTGGACTCGACTAGATAATAATACAAATTTCCGAAAACCATGAAACCTGGACCCGACCAGATATTAACTACCACTTCAAGTTACTGCAAAGCCTGGATCCGACCAGATAATAGTTAACTTACGCATCCCCAGCAAGTTGTTGTGAAGCCTGGAGCCGACCAGATAATTATTCAATTTCAAAAAAAAATCTTCTACAAAGCCTGGAATCCGACCAGATAACAGTTAATTAGTCTCTTCTTTCAGTAGGTTGCCGTGAAGCCTGGATCCGACCAGATAACAGCTGACATTCAAGCAATATTCCCCAGTGAAAGCATCCTTTCAACAAAATTTGAAGATATGCATATTCTTCATCTCCAACGGTAATCAGGGATTCAATCTCCCAGAACTTCCTCAGCAGCAGTCAGGGATTTATTTTCCCGGGCAAAAACATACATCTCACATTCATACATCATAGCATGTACGTACCATATGCATTTAACATAATACCACATCTGGAGAACATCATGCAGGCATCTGCATTTTACTAACTCTTTTCCTCACAGGTAAATCATCAAGTTTTGGTATAAATCAACAAGAGATTTGTGCTGATGCCTCTTCCAATGTTTACCAACATCCCTCCAAATGGCATCTATAATCCCATTCACCATCCATCTTCGAGTGCAAATTTCTGGGCACTCTAGTGTTCAATCATTTTTCACCTTCAATTCATGAATGACGGATCCACTAATCTAACTCTTCAGGTTTAAGAAGATTGAACAGGGGCAGCTGTTGTACCCCAAAATTTTCCCTCTCATTTATCAAATATTTTCTCATAAAAAATCTCTCTTGGTTCAAGATTACACTAGGGTTGATCAGCTCAAGACACCTCATTAAGCATTGATGATCGAAATTAGGGTTTGAGATTGCACAAGGATATTTGAACTTTCAGTGCTTTATATGACTTTCATGGATCATTATGGACCCCCCCAAGATTACTCATGTCAAGTTTCAAGCCTTGGATCACACTTTTGCTCAATCAATTGAGCAGTTGACCTAAAAATCAACTATATTGGGGGAAAAGTCAACTATGGCCAATTTAAAGTCAAACTTAAAAAAATTTTATCCACGTCAACATTATAAACTCATATGTATCATTTTATCAAGTTTGGACCACAATTCCTCAAGAATTTTGATCAAATCATCAAAAGGGCAAAATGGTCAAAATTAGGGTTTTGCCTGAGAAAGGGCAATTTCTGATTTTTGACCTAGAAAATGATCAATTGGTTTGAAGCATGATCTCAAGAGTTAAATTGCATCATTTTTACCTAATGACATGACCTAAAACATTTTTCAAGATCAATTGGATTTACAGTGAATTTCCAGCCAACTGATCAAAAGTCAACTGTACACTGAAAAGTCAAAATTTGAATTTTTGGTCAAAATTCAATGTCAAAGATCACAATTCATCAAAACATGTCAAAATATGAAACTTATTCATCAAGAAATCAAAAATCCAATATTTCATTTTGAAAAGTTAAAGTTTTCTAACTTAGAAATTTTTCTAAGTGTTTAAAACTTCATGTTTTTTTATTACTTTGAGCCAATTTTTAACCATGGTGCAAGAGGATTCAAAAGAAACTTTCAACATGAAAGTTGTAGATATCCATGATATCTACAACATTTCTTTACACAACTTCTTCTAAAAATGCTTGGACCTCAATTTATTAATTCATAAAGTCATGGTCTTGAAATTGAACACTTAGTGAAATTTTGCCCTAGTTTTGGTCAAGATTTTGACCTAACTTCATGGCACTTTTTCATATAGTTCCAAGGGTAATTTTCAAAAGTGATTCAAATAGGGGTTGTAGAGCATATTACAAGCTTTCTAAAATTTCCAAGAACTCCTTGAGATCATTCTTGAGTAGGGAGAATCGAAGAGATGAAATTAGGGTTTTCACACTTGAAATACAAGTCATTTTGTGATGAACAAGATTCAAATTTCAAACCTATGTTGCATAATATCTACTTTACAGGCCTCAAACTTGTTAGGAACTCCATAATTAATCGCTTTCACAACTGTTAGAAGGCTCAATTCAAGCATTCAATGCAAAGCCATGCTTTATATCCATTTTAAGAAGAAAGTGCACCATGCCATTTTGATAAAGTAGCTTTTTGCATAAAACTTGTTCTTGTGCCTTGCAATTATTTTCTTCTGATCATAAATGTCCTATAACTCAATAGAAGTTTTTCTAAACACTTACAATCACTCAACCCATGCTTGTACTTCCTCTTGGAACCATACTTCCCACTTTTCTTCAAAATCAAGTAACATAGCAATCAACATATGTCTTGTACTTCTGACCCTGTCAAGCAGAAAAACCCTTCACATTACTTATGTACAAGTCATTTTCCACAAATCACACGCATGCTTGAGCCCTGAAGAGAGCAAGAACTCAGATTTTCATCTCACACCTCTATTGTTGCATATTCTGGCCAGAATACCCAAACCAAAAACTACTTGTGCATTTCTTGGCTTCTTGCTTCCAAAAGCTTCCAAGCATCATACATAAACAATCCCATACCCTGTTATAGTTCTGTAACACCATCTTCCTCCATTTCCAAGTTCAAAAACAGAGCACTGCAAGTGGACTTCTCCAGGCCATTTCAGCCATTCTCCAACCAAGCTAATCATTGCATTAGCTTCCTGGGACCTCAGTGGAGCTAATCTAATCATCACAACACCTTAAGGAGTGCTCAAACTCAGAATACAATTTCCAGTTTTTAGGTAAGTTTCCTTAACTTTGAACTCTTCATACAAGCATCATTAAGGGTTTATTTGTGAATGAAAAATGTAGATATCATTGCCCTAAAGCTAACCATGTACATAGTTTTCATTTATGTTGCTTGAGCTTAGAGAATTTTTAAGATTGAAGTTTTTGAAATTTTTAGGGTTCAGATTAGGGCCATTAAAATTTATGCTTGTCTTTGATCTATAATTTTATTGCTTTACATTTCTGAAATCGTGAGGAAATTTGCCACAAGATTCATGTTTACACTTTTGCAAATGGATGAGAAATGAACAAGATGCAGGTACTCTTGTTGGGCGTGAGGTTGAAGATGAAGTTCAGACCATGGACTTGTTTTTCTAATATATATTTATTGTTTAATTTATATGAATGAATGTATAGCCACCCCAGTGGTAAAGTGTGGGCCTGTTAACCTTTGGGACCTGGGTTCGAGCCCTAGTGGTACCCTTTTGCTTACTTTCTCATTTTTTTCTCACATTTTTTATGTTTGTTTGCAGTGTTGGGCCCCCTGTGTTGGGCCTAGTATTTTTCCTCATATCATAATCCCTGCTCACTATTCACACCCTTGGCCCATTTTATTTTCCTTTTTTCTTTTTTTATTTATTTATTTGTTTTCTTTAATATTTTATTTAATATTAGAAAAATCAGAAAAAATATAAAAACATTAGATTTATATTTTGATATAATTTATTTATTTTTACAATAAAAATTTTGTTTATTTAATCTTACTTTATCTATTTTACTAATTGATTTGTAAATTTAATTAGAAACTAGGGTTTTAATTATTTCTTTTACAATTAAAAAATATTCTTTAAAAACCAAAAAGACCAAATATATTTTACCATATATTATTTTCAAGACAAAAAGACATTAAATATATTTTTTTTACAAACTTAATTTCTTCTTCTTTCTTAATCAATTAATATTTAGATTAGGGTTTTATTTAATTTTATTTTCCTAATTAATTTAGGTTTACTTTTACTAATTTAACTAATTATTTGCTTTTAGTTAATTAGGTTAAAACCAAACCCTTTCCTAAAAAATCCAAACAAAAATCCTTTTTTTCTTTCCATTTACATTCTTGTATATTTATTCACTTTTGTACATTATTTATTCAAATTCAATATGGTTGTAATAGATAATTACGTTTATTTTCTTGCAATCCCCGTTTGTAATTTGTACACCCCTCCCATAATTATTGTAATAGCAGTAATTTTAAATTTCGTAATTTATCGCTTTATATACAAATGCTAGTAATTATGGCTTTGTATGGAAAGACTAAAACCAATCAATTAGAAAACCCTAATCAAAGACAAAACCAAGCATGAAAAATAATGCACTTGCACACAAGCACCCCTTAGGGTAAATCCACTTGGTTTCCTTACAAAATGGCCATGATATGCATGTGAGGTATCTAAGCAAAAACAAGCAAAATGCAAGATCATAGTCCCTCGATGACGCTATCCATGTTGCCTTTCAAATGATCTTAGTCCCTAAAGAAAAATGCTAAGATACCTTGTGTTGTACCCCAAAATTTTCCCTCTCATTTCATCAACATTTCCCATCACAAGACTCTTGGAACTCAAGATCAAGCTAGGGTTTGCTCTGCTCAAGACACCTCCTTGCATTTTTGACCTAAATTAGGGTTTGAGTTTGCACAGGGATATTTTGACCTACAATGCCCAAAGTTACTTTCATACTTCATGTTGGACTCACAAGTTTGTCCATACCAAGTTTCAAGCCTTGAATCAAATTTTTGCCCAATCAATTGGACAGTTGACCTAGAAATCAACTGTATTGGGGAAAAAGTCAATTGTGGCCAATTGACAGTCAAACCTCATGAAATTTGACCCACATCAATATTATGAACTCATATGAACCATTTGATCAAGTTTGGATCATAATTCCACAAGAAATTTAATCAGATCACCAAAAGGGCAAAATGGTCATTTTTAGGGTTTTGACTGTACAAAGGCAATTTTTGACTGTTTGACCTAGCCAATGGCAAATCAAGCTCAAACATGGACTCAAGGACTCAATGACATCATCTTGACCCATTCAACAAGTTCAAAAGATCTCAAATGCATAGGATTGACAGATGAATTTTTCAGTCAACTGATCAAAATTTGAATGCACACTGAAAAGTCAAACTTTGACTTTTTGGTCAAAATCAAGTGCCAAGGGTCATTTTTCATCACGACATGTCAAATTATGAAACTTGTTCATCAAGAAACCCAAAATTGCAAATTAGGGTTTAAAATGGAAATTTTTCATAACTTAGAAATTTTTAAGTTATAAAATTTTATTTTTTTTTTCCTAATTTGTCTCATTTTTTCACCAAGATGAAAATGGATTCAAACAAAACTTACAACATGAAAGTTGTAGTACATCACAAAGTCTACAACTTTTATTCACAAAGTTTTCTCAAAAGAAGCTTGGATCTCAAGTTATGATTTTTGGAACAAGGGTCCCTAAAACTTTTAACTTAGAGAAATTTTGCCCTAGTTTAGGCAGAATTTTGACCCATCTTCTTGGCCATTTTTCACATAGTTTCACTTGGATTCTTAAGTTGAATTTCAAAGATGGATTATATTACATATTGCAAGCTTTCCAAATTGTCCAAGAACTCCTCAAATACCCTTGTGGTTAGGGAGAATTGAATGCTTAAAGTTAGCAAAAACTCACTTTGTAACCATGGCCAATACATGTTCATACCAAGTTGCAAATCTGACCAAACTAGCTTAGTACATAATTACAGGTCTCTAAACCCTTCAACACTCAAAAATTGAATGCAAATACATTGGTTAGAGGCATTGTCCTGATCAAGGGAGCATTGTACATTGAACTTTTCCATTTTGAGCATAAAGGTCACACTTCCATTTTCATAAAGCATAACTTTTGCAAATTTGTTTTTCTTGAGCTTTAAACTTCTTCCTTTGCAGCAAAGTTCCACAAACTTAGGCAAAGGTACAAGAAGTTGGTGCATTCTTGGAGATAGCCTGTACAGGCCTATCTCATTTCACTTTAAACTTTGCTTTCAAAATAAGTCAAATGGCCAAAAGCTCATAACTTGCACATCTGATATATTGAACAAAAACAAAGTTTTCAAAACAAGTTTCACACACCCTTGCAAGCCAGAAGCACGAGCCCTTGACCTCTCAAACCTCCTCATACTCAAAAACCACATTTTCTTGCAAAACAGGGTCAGTTCTGCAAATCACAAGCCACAATCAAATCCCCTCGTGCGTTTTGTCCCAAGTCACTTCAAACACATTCCAAACGATATACCTAAGCTATCCAGACCATTCACAAGTTGTTGTAACTCCATTAACACACATAACCATTTTTGTTTGGAAGCTTTACAGGTCGAGTTCTGTAGCACGATTCAGGCCACTTCAAAACAAACTAAGCATTGGGAAAGGTTCAGGGGACATCAAGCAAGCTCAAAAGAACCTCAGGCCCCATTGAAAGTTGCTGCATTGTCCAGTTCGAACTCAACTGAAACAGGTAGTTCATGAACTTCTATCTCTCTATTTAGGAACATTTAGACTTAGGTTTGTGAATGAAAGATGTTGTACTCATTGCCCTGAAACCATACATATGCTCAGTTTTCATTTATATTAATTGTGCTAGGAGAATTTCATCCATGAACTTTCTGAAAAAAACTAGGTTAGAAATTAGGGCCAGAGAAATTCTCTCTGGTCTTTGAGAGTTAGCTTAAGTTTTTTATATGGTTGGATTCGTGATTTGATGCTCTACAAGTTTCATGTTTTGAGTTTTTTCAAAAGATCACAAATACAGGAGATACAAGTTTGTACAGGCATGCGCGCGTTTTTCAAATTTCTGGAGGTTGAAGATGAAGTCTGGGCTGGGCCTGGATTTATTTGCTTCCAACACCTCCCAGTTTACTTCCAACACCCCCTGGCCCATTTCTTTATATTTTTATTATTTTTGCATTTTTATTTCATTTCTGACTTTATTATTTTATTTCCAAATATAAAAAATGCCTAAAAAATATTTTCATAAATTTTTACATTTATTTGGTATTTATTTTAATTATTTCCAACATTAAAATATTTAAATACTTTATATTATTTTGTTTAAACTTAAAAATAA